>CM073590.1:240863100-241538100 GCA_037074705.1 Zhengitettix transpicula | reverse complement strand
TTATTCACTTTATTCTTTTTTTCACTTCGCATTCTTGGAATTGTTAGATTACGACTTTTTTTTTCAGTTAATTGAAATTTGTCACACCTGAAGAAGTCCCAAAAAATTAAGGATGAAACGTCTTGTCTGTTTTCTGTCTAATGTTAATTTAATACCTAAGGTTAATGTTTCTCCTCCTAGTGTGAGCGTGTGACATGTTTTTGTGGTTATTCTTGTGTCATATGTAATTCTATATTTTGTGATAGTTAATCTTCTTATCCTTAATTTTTTTACTAGTACGTGTAGAATTTTTTTTACTACTACTGTAAATATTATATTACACCCTTACTATAGTTAAAGAATTATTATTTTTTGTTATTCTTACTACTATATAGTTATTTTACTTATGTTAGACAGGGAAATTTGTGGTCCCGAATTTTTAGTATTCTTAAGTTAACTTATAATTAATCATCCAATTATTTTACTGTAATTTTATCTAATGACGTATCCTATTTCCTCATACACTTCTCTCTCCCTGCCCTGTCTGATCTTCCTCTCTACTTGCGCTATTTCAATGGGTGTCTATTACAAACGATTTTTAGGTCATGACTTTGAGGTGCGGAAACAGAACCTCTCTTATCAGCAAGTAGGAAACAGCGGCCTGTTTCTTTTTCTTTTCCTTTGCGCTTTTTTTTTCGGTGGTTCAAAGCTCCACGTCTCTCTAAGACTCCCGGGTCAAAATATAAGGAAGCAACAGCTTAATATGTCATTTTCTTCTCGGATTAAAGTCCAACCAAAAATAACCGATCACTTACTCCAATAGCAAGTCCGTTCGGGTTTGATGCATCTTGAAGGCAGTAGAAGAAACTTAATTAGACCATACAAAAAACACACAGATCTATTTTTTCCCCCCCTGAAAACGTACTAATTAAATCAGTTTGTGATTTGACTGCCTTTTATTTTTGTACCGGCTGTATACGTGGAAGGTGACCGGAAGTGCCTAAGATATTTTATTTCTTAATATCTTAATCTAAAAAGAACTAGAATTTTATGGAATTAGAGGCACTTTCCTGTCCTTTATGGAAAAGAGAAAGGCAAAAAGTTCTGATAGAAAATACGGATTCATCAGAACAGGAAACTTGAAACTTGTGGCGTTCCACAGGGTACAATTCTGGCCCCCTTTGCTTGCTCTCTTATCACATATATGTAAATGATCTGTATTTTAATTATCAAGTTAACCAATTAAAGCAAAAATAAGAGATAAAATAAAATACCACACAACGTTTCTGGGTTCCTTGTCACCTTTCATCAGGTGCGAAGAAGAGCCTAGAGCGACACGTCAGTTGGCAAAACTCAAAAGCGACTAAAACCGTAGCGACAATGGGAGAGCCGAAGGTTTCAGCTTAACAATAATGGAGCAACGACGATGGGTAAACAATAATAATAAGGTGAAAAAATTTACGTCTGATTGAAAATAATGAATACAGACAAAAAAAAGGGTAATATAAGTACCACAAAACGTTTCTGGGATCCAACTTCATAGCAATTAATGTACAAACAGACAGTATGAAACTCAACAATTGCTACGATCCCTTATTATTACGCTAAACCTTCTGCTTTCCCATTGTCGTTGCTCCCGTATTGTTACGCTAACGTCTTCTGCTCTCCCATTGTCGTTACGTTTTAGTCGCTTTTGAGTGTTGTGAACTGACCAGTGCAGTTGTGTCGCTCTAGGCTCATCTTAACACCAGAAGAAAGGGACAAGGTATTTATATTACCCTTTTTTGTCTCTATTGGCTATGTTTCTTATTCAATAATAATAAGGGATCACAGTTATTGTTTCATAGTGTCATCTTTCTTATTAACTATTTTGAATCAGACTTTAATTTTTTTTATCTGTATTTTATTGACTAACCTATTTCATCTTTCGCGAATCAATTTGGGGGTGTAACGTGTACGAATTCAAAAAAATATCAGGACAAAGCTTGTAAGGAACGATAGATTATTTATTAATAAGATCAAACTGAGCCTGATTTTTTTTGGGGAGGGGGGGGGCGGGAATTGGAATAATAGACATTCAGACTAAAGGAAAGGGGAAAAAACACGTGGTGGTGGTGGTTCTGGAGAAGGATTCAAAAATAATTAAGGGGAACAGTGACATTAACAAAGTAAGAGGAGATGAAAAGAGATACAACATAAATATTATTTAACGCCTGAAAAAAAACACTTAAAAAAATCAATCTTTATACAGACAAATTTAAAATAAAAAAACTAAATCTAAGAAAATTTGAATTTAAATGAGCCGGACGTTTCGACACGGATTGGCGTCTTTTTTTTAAGGGACGAAAAACTTACAGCTACAGGAAAGAAAGCGAACTAGGTGGTCTACATGACGTCACTGATGAACAAATAATCATATAGAGGCTCAAAGACGGAGTGAAAATATCAACAATTTTAAGGGAAAAATAGAGGATTTCAATAAGAAAAACTGAGGGTCCAATTCGAAAAGAAAAACTTTTTGGACCGTGTCCTCAGACGGATAACTTCATAAGTGTCCTTGAGAGACAATGACCACCGAGCAATAAGACTTGGACGAGTTCGCACAATTCGAAATGCAATACGCGCTAAGTAAGTTGATAGCCAAGGAGTCCTCCACGGTCCCATACATCCCGGAACTTCGTGGGCTGCAAGACCTCACTCACCTACTAATATAGTTTCTCCGCGCCATCGGAAGGGCGTGGGACAAGTGCCAAGAGCCCGACCTTCCTCATGCAAGTTTCTCTAAGGTTTTCCCTGAATCAGTTTTAGGCTAATTGCCGGGTAGATACCTTAAAACAACGTCCCGGGGGCAGCTTTGCTCTCCCTTTCCGCATCCCCCATTTCAGTCCCTTTCCTATACTATAAGAGGGATTACCCTATATATATAGGCTGTATAAACATTATTTTTCTTCTTTCTTATCAGTTAAATACTATAGAAAATTTCCTCCTCTGAATATAATTTCTCAAGTCACACTCAACCGTCGTCGAAATGTTCACGTCTGCAGCCATGTTACAGTTTATCTATTATAATTTACGTAAGTTGCTTCCTTGTATCGCGTAGTCTATTGTTCCAGAGTAATTGTTTTACACCCGAGGCATGTGTCACCTGATGAATGATGGCCTAAAGAGTTTTTTGCTGTCCTTAAACGTCGACTCTTCTGTCTCGTCGGTTATTCCTCACTAAATACTTTAATAATATAATGACTTTTCCCCAGTCTTCGTTTACTTTCTCCAGAAACTAAATTGATGACACAGGAAAAGAGAATATTGTATATACATGTTGTAGTAAACAAATTAAATAACAGGGCCTCCAACAGTGATAGGAAACACACAATGAATAACGATTTTTAAGGAAAACAAAGTGTTACAAAATATTGAATTAAATTTACAAGAGAAATGTTAACATCTATAAAAATCTGAAGAGATTTGATGAATTTTTTAATGAAATCTAAGGAAAAACAACCCCTTTCGGCATTGGAGGACAGCACACTTAGAGGGTGTGGATGGGCGTTACATAAAATTAACGCAAAACAACCAAGATTCGAATCAAATCCCGGATTATGGATGTCGCTGAGTTTAATTATAACATTCAACTGTTTGTTAACCCACAGTAGAGGGGCTTGACGGAGCTAAATTTTCGAACATGTTAAAAAAGGCTGCACTGTTCTAAACGTTCGATTTTCTACTTCTATTTGCAAAGTTGTAGACGGTTTTTCGCGTCATCCCTTTAACCTAACTTGTTTCTTGCTCATTGCCTCTTTCCTTCTGATTTTCTTTGTTTTCATCGCTTGGAGTTATTCTCTACATGTTTCTTTCTGATCTTCTTTCACGTCATATCTTTGACCTGTCTCTTTCTTTCTGTTTTCCTTTTTTTTACTGTTCTTTGCCTTTTTCACTTTTTTCTTTCTCACTTATCTATTCCAACACAATGGAATACCAGAATAATGTAAACAATAATGTTACCCCACCATTGACAAAAAGTTTCGAAGTCCATCTTCCTGGTCCACGAATATTTAATTGGCGGTCCTTACAATTGTGTTGTTTCCAAAATCTCCATGTTTCTGGAGGCATCTTGTCCCACTCCCAAACCGTCAACAACCAACAAATCTGGAAACCACAGACTCTAGAATTTTTTTTGACAATATTTTCAGTACCTGTAACGTATTCCTTTACGAATTCCAAAGATCACCTAACACGACGGTAATTCTTTATTCGTTTGAGAAAACGAAGGAAACGAGAAAAACAACTTCCCCCCCACCTCTCTCTCTCTCTCTCTCTCTCTTTGTTTTTCTTGTTTCCTTTGTTTTTTTCACATTGGAGTAAATCTCTACATTTTTTTTCTGATCTTCTAGACGATCTTTCTCATCACCACTTTGACTTGCCTCTTTCCTTCTGTTTTTCTTTTCTTTGACTTTTTCACTATTGTCATTCTCATCTATCTACTCCAAGACAATGGAATACCCGAATAATATATATATTGTGGTAATTAAAAGGAAATTTTTAACCTCTTTGACTTGCCTTTTTCCTTCTGTTTTTCTTTTCTTTGACTTTTTCACTTTTGTCATTCTCATCTATCTACTCCAAGACAATGGAATACCCGAATAATATATATATTGTGGTAATTAAAAGGAAATTTTTAATTAATAATTTAAAAAACTTGTACTCGAATTGTTAGCGGCAGAAAACACACAAGTTGCACACAAGAATGGGCAATAATGCCACAGGTTTAAGGTATTGTAGGCTGTTGGTTCGCTGGACGCAAGGTGTGCGTCAGTCGTCGTCGAAATATAGCAGAGAGCAGTTGTTATAGAAAGATTTCTGTGGACGGACGAAGAGTAAAATATTGAGAAAGAGTCCAGATACCGGTAGTAGAACAGTTTTTTTACAAGTTGCAGTCTGTGAGGAAAATAACCAAATATTAATCGACAAACATTTTTTATACTGAAGTCTAATCTATTTTATTCTCAAATTAGACCATTGTTTCGATTTTGGGAGACCAAATAATTGCATCCAGCGTGTAATAATCGTCGGAACGAGTGAACAACATATCCTTAAGGAACAGAGAACCAACTTTTGTCAAAACAACAGTGATAATTAGAGTCAGTGTTAAGAATGGCCTGTATATAAAGTGTAATGGGTGTGTGAGTGAATGAACGAGCCAAATTGCCCTGATTACCAGAAACTGTAAGTTACAATCTCACTCAATTCATATTTGTAAACCATTAGGTAAAGGTAATTATCGTCAGATTTCGGTTTTCGAATATCGTTTATAATTTAAAGTTAACATTTTATGTTGGAACTGTAAATAATCCATTGAATTCGATAATACCTTCATGGAAAATTTGATTGTTAACAAATATTTTCTTTATTTAAAGTCCCAGTAAAGACCCTGAGAGAGAGAGAGAGGGAGAGGGAGAGGGAGAGGGAGAGGGAGGGAGAGAGAGGGAGGGAGGGAGAGGGAGGGAGAGAGAGGGAGGGAGGGAGAGAGGGAGAGAGAGAGAGAGAGGGGGGTAAAATTTTGATTGTAAAACACTAATATATAATATAATTTGGAAGTTAATTACGTGGTAACTCTTGTAAAGTTCATTCGATAACTTTTGTAAATTTAACTATTTGTGCAGTAATAAATCATTTTGTTTGTTTATTTAAATATTTTAATTATTATTATTAAAGCATCCTTTCGTATAATATTTAAATTAATACAAACTGTTGCTCTAACGTAGGGATTATTTTAATGTCATTAATTGGTACCTGAATGTGAGGCTAACTGTTTTATTTAATTAACTCTCATTTTTTTAAAATTTCATTAATTTCTATTCATTACAATATATATATATATATATATATATATATATATAATGTTTCCTCACTACTGTCAACAGTTTTCAAATCCCGATCACCAACGTTGTCGCTGAAACTCAGACAAGAAAATTAGTGCCAATGAAGCGCGGTTGCCTTATCTCCATCCACAGTGTGTGTTTATCACCTTGTGACTTTTATTTTCACCAATCTGAAGAAGGAGAAGTTTACTTGGAAGATGCTTCCCTGTCACGAGAAACAGTGTTGCCAATTCTGGAAACGAGTCGGAATATCCTTTGGGGGGCGACGGCAGCCAAAATGCCTTTGAAGAATGGAGGAGAAACAAGCTTGGACAAGTGAAGGAGAATGACGAAAATTGAGACGATGAGTATATAATTTGGACCAATCGTTTGCTCTCTGTGTTCTTCGACCTTTTCGGATCGGCCTCCTGGTTGGTGGGAGGTAAAACAAAGAACAACACCCGCGTGCGTGCGTGGAAGACGACTTCGTCTCCAACGGGTGTTTGATCCTTTCTCGCCTCCTCGGCGGCGGATGGAGACAACCGTTACTACGCCTCCTGCTGCTGTTGCTGCTGCTGCGGCAGTTCGCTCAAGTCAAGTGACTTCCAAGTCAAATCAGACCAAATAAGGGAGACCGGACCGGTCGGAAGGTCAAGCAAGCCCCTGAACTGGCCCTGCCAAATATGAACTACGACGGCGACCTCGTTCGTCCGGTGATCTTTATTGAAACTGGCAGAATGCCGAAAGAGGGGAACAAAATCTCTCCTCTACAGTTCCTCCGAGGATCATAATGACGCCAATAAAAATGAAAATTAACTAACCAGGCCCGTCTGGTGATTGTTTCCATAAATAATCCTGTTACGACACAAGCAGGCTGAGAGATTATTTTTTCTTCCCACAACGGATTTTACTCTACAAAGCCGTCATCATATCTTTCGAGAATATTTCACTATTACAGACCAGTCACTTGATAAACAATTCTTCTATTCTCCCCTTGTATTTCGTCTTCCCAAATATACTTTTTCACCTACTCTACAAAGCTCCTCATTATATCTGAACGCTACGTTACCTTGTATAATTCCTACTTTCGGCACGTTTTCTAATCCATATCGCGAGTTTTCTCTTATTTAAACTTAAAGAAATGTTTCAAACGCTAAAACAAAGATTAACCAAACATTAAGTGCCTTATCTCACACGATTAAGGTTAAGGTAAATGACTTACTTTCATGAATTGTTTTATACACACACACATTAATTAACCAAGTAATGTGAAAAAAAATATGATAGGCGTAAACAGTAATTAACTACGAAAATTTCAGATTATACGTATATATATCTCAGAAACAACGTTTCGTCCCTGATTAGGACATCTTCAGGAGTGTTGTTACATTCAATCAAATTTTATTACATATAAACCGCACATTAGAAAATTTTTTTAACAATAAATTCTCTTATAATAAATTATAATTGAATATAACGATACTCATGAAGATGTCCCAATCAGGGACGAAACGTTGCCTCTGATATATATATTATGACTAATAGGCTTTTGTTTTTAATGTTAAATTTTAAAAAAATATTGGATGCAAAATATATATCATCACCGTTTCGTCCCTGATCTGGACATTTTCAAGTGTTTAGTTAAATTTATTATATGAAAATTTATTTTAAAATATTTCTATTGTGAGGTTTGTATACAACAAAATTTGATTGAATGTAACGTTACACCTGAAGATGTCCCAATCAGGGCTGAAAGGTATGACGAATACATATATATATATGTATATATATATATATATATATATATATATATATACATATATATATTATGGCAAATAGACTGTTGTTTTTTATGTTAAATTTAAAAAAATATTCCAAGCAAAATATATATCAGTCTCAACGTTTCGTCCCTGATCAGGACATCTTCAGGTGTTTAGTTACAATTAATTATAAGAAAATTTATGTTAAAAAATTTCTAATGTGCGGTTTATATGTAATAAAATTTGATTGATTTGAACGATACACTTGAAGATGTCCCAATCAGGGATGAAACGTTGCTTCTTATATATATATATAATGACAAATAGACTGTTGTTTTTTATGTTAAATTCAAAAAATTATTCCAAGCAAAATATATATCAGTCTCAACGTTTCGTCCCTGATCAGGGCATCTTCAGGTGTTTAGTTACAATTAATTATAAGAAAATTTATGTTAAAAAATTTCTAATGTGCGGTTTATATGTAATAAAGTTTGATTGATTTGAACGACACACTTGAAGATGTCCCAATCAGGGATGAAACGTTGCTTCTTATATATATATATATATATATATATAATGACAAATAGACTGTTGTTTTTTATGTTAAATTCAAAAAATTATTCCAAGCAAAATATATATCAGTCTCAACGTTTCGTCCCTGATCAGGGCATCTTCAGGTGTTTAGTTACAATTAATTATAAGAAAATTTATGTTAAAAAATTTCTAATGTGCGGTTTATATGTAATAAAATTTGATAGATTTGAACAACACACTTGAAGATGTCCCAATGAGGGATGAAACGTTGCCTCTGATATACGTAGTTCCGAAGCAAGTAATTTCTGAGAAAATCAACAGATAAAAATCCCACGTGGAAGGCAGAGAAAGAGGTGTATGGATACCGAAAATTTATTATTTATATTGCTGTATTTTAATTTTTTCGGTATGTAAATTTAATGAAGCAACCCCTTAAACATAATCGATAATACTTCATAACAATGACGTAGAGAGATAAATAAATGTGGACATACTTGATTCGTTAGTCGAGAAAAAATACTGGAAACTGGAATCGAAGAAGATAACATATTTTGACTAATAAGCTGTTGTTTGTAATATTCAAATTTTTTAAAGAAATGAACTCAGACGATTATATTCACTACATATTAAGCAGAAAACACCAAAGGAATAAAGGAAGCGAGTTTAATAAAAACTCGTATTTGGATAAACAAATATAATGGACAAAAATTAAGAAATAAAAATGTATTTAATGTAATTATAAAAGATTTCACTACGTGGCGCCCTTAATTTAGGACTTGAGGAGGGCGAACAATTAAAATATGTGATAGGACCTGAATGATTGAAAAATAAAATAAGTTGCAACAGAACAGAATATTCAAGATCTTTGAAGATAATTTTAGATTGTAATACCAAGGTTCCTTCATCTTCTTTTCATTCTTTACCTGATGAGGTTCCAAATTGGGGTTGAAACGTGGTTGATAATTAACAATGTATTACTATAAAGATATAATAAACGTTTTCCGCCATTGTATTTGTATATTTATTGTGATATAAAAGTCATGTGTCTCCATTTTAATTTTCCTTACAAGGTAAAGGAATATTATCTACCTTATATATAAAGAAAATAGGACAATCTGGGTTCGAAATATCCACAAATCGCTTGAAAAGTTGATTCTAAAGGGGAAAAAAAATACTTGAGTAATTATTTTCATTCCGTCAGATTAATTTCCACTCAAAATGGTGTAAGAGAAAATTTATTTATTACCAAGATCGTCTGGTTGTAAACCTTCACGCCTCGTTACATTCTCTTACGAAATCGCTGAGGTTTTTTCTACGAATTGACCAACTGAAGAAATCCTTCAATGGTAAGTTGAATCGTGACCTGCAGGTGTTTACTATGGGAAAGGCCCACACACTCACACACACTCACACACACTCACTGCTTACACGCCTTTTTTTTTCTGGGACCGAAGGCCACACAACATTTCACGGCGATAACGAATGGGGGGGCAATGGCTGACTTACCTACCGTTGCGGACACGTGCTGATCCTCGAGGTCCAGGGTTCGACGTCGCACACGCAACACTCGCGACCACTGTAACAACTCACTAACTCACCGAGTGACTGACTACTGAGGCATATCTTTTTTTGTCGTACCGCTCGCTATCTCCGGCCACTTCCGTAGCCAACAGCAAAGATACGTCGACCATCGCCGTCGCGAAAAACTACGCGCTATCAACATTCCGCGAACGATACACGTAGTAGCTAAGGCCGCGGGCGGATCAGAAAATGGCGCCGAGCTTACCGGGGGGAAAACAAAACAACGTTCCCGTCGCACGTCAGCCGATTTTCTATTATACAGAAACGAATAGGATGAAAGGGAAGTACAACAACAACAACAAAGCAATACATGGAATCTGGAGACAGAATAATAAGTAATGAAAAAGAGTTGAGATGACAAAAGGAAAGAGAGAAGAAGGTTTCATGGAATATAACAATGAATGGAAAACCATTAGAAATTCTGAAAAGCTTCAAGAATCTAGAAAGTACTATTACTGAAGTTAAGCGAGAAATTTGGAAAGAGAATTCAGCAAGGAAATAGTCTGGAACAAGGTAATGCTAGGTCCTCTATTTAATATATTATGCAGCAGAAGCATAGACAGCAACAACGAAGCGAGGAAAGTAAAATCCAACCAGCACGAAATGAAGGTCCTGAGAGGAATAATATTTTTTTCATAGTAACAGGCTACATGAGGGTAATCCACGTGGTGGCAACTCCCCTTTAATATCATAGGAAGGGATTTGAAAGGGGGGATACGGAATGGGAGAGCAAGGTAGCCAAGGGTTAACTAGCGCCTACCAGGCATTCGCCTAAAATTGATGTAGGACAAACCCTAGAAAAACCTCCATCAGGTAAATCGGGCAATGGATACTTGTCCCACGCCCTTCCGATAGCGGAAGAGGAGTTTGCTGGGGAGACGCAGCATTCCCTTCTCCGTACCTTGACCAGTTTAGGAGGCAGCTGGCCGACTGTTCCAATGGGAACAGCCAACAACTCTTACCGTATTCCCAAGGTCTGCGACCCCGGAACATACACCTCTCAAAACAGGCCGCGGTTCCTCGGTTTGTGGGAACCTTAGTTCAAAAACGGAGAGAGGAAAAGGCATCCCCAAAGGTAGCCCCTTCCTGTCTCTCCTACAAGGTTCTGCCCGCGAGAGAATAGCCCTCGCAGACCGTGTGGGAGAGAGGAATTTTTTTTAGGGCAACAGGCCACATGAGGGTAATCCACGTTGGGCAACTCCCCTTTAATAGCATAGGAAGGGATTTGAAAGGCGGGATGCGGAATGGTAGAGGAAGGTAGCCAAGGGTTAATTAGGGCCCCCGGGCTATATTTTAAGGATCCTACCCGGCATTCGCCTAAAAGTGATACAAGGAAAACCCTAGAAAAACCTGCATCAAGTAGGTCGGGCATTGGGTACTTGTCCCACGCCCTTCCGATGACGTGAGAGGAGTTTGCTGTGGGAACGCAGCATTCCCTTCTCCGTGCCTCGAGCAGTTTAGAAGGCAGCTGGCCGACTGCTCCAATGGGAACAGAGAAACAACTCTTATCAGTATACCCAAGGTCTGTGACCCCGGAACATACACCTCTCAAAAAAAGGTGGCTCGGATTGTGGGAACCTTAGTTCAAAAACGGAGAGGAAAAGGCATCCCCAGAGGTAGCCCCTTCGTATCTCTCCTACAATGTTCTACCTGCGAGAGAACATCCCTCGCAGACCTTTCAATGTCACGGGGAGATAAGGTGTCAAAGAGGAAATCAGACAGAGAGAAAAAGGGGGTTTCATGAAAATACAGGACAAAATAGAAATGGTTATTGGTTTAAGAGATCCAAAGCGGGTATTTGCTGAGAAATCAACAAAAAAAAATAACACGAGGAAGACCTAGAAATTAGATGGGTGGATACAGCGAAGGAAAGCATAGAGAAGAGGGGAAGAAAACTAGAAGAAATATTGATATGACGTGGAGAGATAAATCAATGTGGAGGTACTTGATTCGCAACTCGAAAAAAAAACCACTGGAAATAGGAAATGACGAAGAAGAAGACGAATTATATTCACAAGGGTGATTACTAATTGAGCAGGGCCTAAGTAGAAATGTCACTAGAGCTGCGGGGTGTTATTTAGATGCCGAGGAGAATATTAAGTCATCTATTTATGGCGTTAAAAATAAATGTGTTACGGGTCTAGGTCGAACTCCAGAAATATGAAAGTTTGCTCGTCGAAATTATCCCGACTGCCGTTTGCCCGACTGGTCAATATTCTGACGCGTCGTTTTCTCGAAAGGTTCAGTTTACTAAAATCACGTTTGTCGAAATAGGCCTTTTTACGAAATAAAGTATAATATTAATTGAACTCTTAATAACAATAGTAAAAATCTGACTTATTTTAAACTATAAGTTAAAAGAAACAACCAGAAATTCTTTTTATGATATTAAAAACATAATATTTAACAGACGCATTAATAATATTAATGTTTATTACAAAATTAAAATTTTCACTGTAATTCTTGTTTTATTGGGCAGACGAAACGATATCTCGTTATCTAAAACCAAGAATCCTGACGAATGAACGTCCAAAATAATTCAGTTGTGTCCAAACATATTTATTATGTGCCAATCGAAATTATATGCCAGATTGATGCATGTTAGATTAATGTTTCGGCCATCAATGTTAAAAAAAGTCACTAATAATTTAAATAAAATTTATGACTCCTTATTCTTGTGATATATTTGTTGTATTACTCCTATATTAATGTTTATTTTCTTTTTTATCTTAAATTTCAATAATACTCTTAAAAAGTTGTGTCAATAACATTCATTTCGACCGCAAACCGCTGGTTAGAAATTTGTTAATCTAAATTTTATTATAATGAATAGTAACAGTCTATAAATTATATTAATACATGAATTTTTCTTAATTTATTTTTATTGTACACCTGAAGACGTCCCAATTAGGGACGCGAAACGTTGTGTCTGTTCAACATGCTTTAAACACGTTACTAAATTTTCCTCAACTCTTAATACGTCAGTTATCGTATTATACATGACTTATGTCAACGATATTGTTAATTAATCCGTGGAACAAGGTAGCCGTAATCACGACGAACATCCCCCAGGACGACAACAGATGCAACTGGAGCAGCAATCTCAAGCAGTGATGCGTCAAAATTGAAATGGTTTTCGCTGCCACGACGGGAACGCGATGGCAAAACGAACATGCAGACGAGCTGGCGAAAGAAGAAGCAGCAGGAGATCAGCTATGGTCTGTCATGTATTCTAAACTTTCCCCATTAGGATTAAAAAGGGAGAAACAATGGAAATATGGCAAGAAGAATGGACACGAGGTCGGAAAAGGAACAGGCGTAAGCAACGTTTCTACCAAGATGTACGCTAAGGTAACATTATTTCAAAACTATATAAAATAACTAATTTAAAAAAAAATGACCAAGCTGCTGACGAGACATGGTGATTTACCCTTGGCGTAAATGACCAGAGATATGATTGTGGAATGGACGCTACAGAAATATCAATTACTCGAGTATTTCTCTACTACTGTAATGCTCTACTTTAAAGAAATTAAGAGTGAGAAATAATAGAGAAGATAATTTTTCGTTTTTGGTTATTCGCCGAATCGGTCCCAATACGAATCTCATTACAGTTTATGGAACGGTTTAAAATTAATTTTCATAGCCCACCCAAGCGAGACGAAATAAGTTTAAATATATATAATCCTATTTAAAGTTACATTATTACCGTTGCTTTAAACATAAAATACACGAAAACATCAAATGAAGGCCGTTGTTTTTCATATAAAGCAACTAATTATCCCTGCACTAGCATAAGACCATGACTAATGACCGGAGCGCCTGATAAATCGCGCGATACGACAACACAATCACAGCTGTAACGTGGATTGCCTAACTGCGCGGAGTAAATATAACGCAAGCCTCATTCTTCTTGATTATTGAAGAAACAGGTGTGATTAGTTGTCACCGACTGTCATGGGCTGAAGATATAGTAAATTAATATTTAAATAAGAGCAACAAGGGTATTTATCTCACTCTGACGGTCTACGTAGTTATAAATATGTCGGAACAAATTATGCCCCTTTTTAGCCGTAAGAACAATAAAGGGAAACTGGAGCAATATCTCCTCTCTTGGCACAATAAAAATTAAACACTCATTTTTTTTAGAATATAATTTTTCTAATTTAATTACTTCAACATTGACCTAATCATCTAATCTCTTGGAAATAAATATAAACTCACATACACCCGTTTAGTCCTCTCTCAACTTAAGTTTTTGACTGGAAAAATATTAGGTCTACCAGAAAGTAATGTCGTTTCTCCGCATGTCGATATTCGTTTTGCATTTATCAAATCTTTTTGTGTTTTTAAAAGTCCTGCCAAAGTCATTTCAAGGTTAGAGTAACTTGTTTACTTGTAAATGATTGAATATTAATTATTTTTTTGCAATTTATGGTGAAATGGCCAGCCAAATATCCGACATTTTGAGTTTCTCAACGCTAAGGTTGGTACCAAAAACATTTGCGATGTTTATCCGAGATGTATTAGACGTTCGTTAATGGAAAAGGTTGTTTTCATAGTTCAAATCAGGTAATAGAGATCTTTGCGATTCGTATAGGTCAGAAAAAACTTTAGACAAAGACATGTTAATGGCGGAAGTGGAATAAAATCCATGTCTGACAGACGAGGAACTGTCAAACACCATTACATTGGTCGACCATCCAGGAACATTTGTGAAGTGTCTTTTGATCGCTTGATCACTGGAGACGAATAATGAGTCGTCCCAAGTATAATCCAAAATTATAATCTCAATGAATTGCCAAAAAGACGCTGTTGTGTGTTTGGTAGAGTATTATTTTCAGGGTCGTTCATTTTGAAAAGTTGTAACCTGGACAAACTCTGATTTCAGACCTTTACTGTAAACAATTGGATCGAGTAAATAAATCTTCAATTGAAAAGTGACCAGCGATTCTCAACAGAAAAGACGTTATTGTGCAACACGATAATGCAAGGCCGCATTCCGCAAGACGAATCCTCGAAAAAATTAATAAATTGCGGGTGGTATGAATTGCCTCACCCCACCATGCTCGTCCGATATTGTTCCGTCGGATTTCCATTTATTCCGATCGCTACAGCATTTTCTAAGCGGCCAAAAAAATTCTGGATGATGCCCAAAATGCCACATCAAGATATTTTGCTCAAAAAACCAATTAATCGGGCATTGAAAATTTTCAAACTAGATGGAAAAAGGTTGCTGATAACGCGGGTGATTACATCGTTGATTAAAAATGTAAACTTGTTGAAAATTTATGTTTGAAACAATAAAGTCATAAATTTCCGGTCCCCCAAATAACAACATTAAGAACGAAACTGAAATGTAATACTACTTTAATCATTGTTCAATGGAAAAATGTGATAATATTTTTACTAGCTCATTGAAAATGATAATCGTGTGTTAATTAAAATTTTGTGATTTTAATTTACAATTATTTTAATAACATAAGTACTGGTTGAAGCTGCCGCATGGAAACCATAAAGAATCGACGACCAATGTTCTGTTCATGTGTATACTAATTGTTTAATTTACACCTAAATCGTGTTCGTTGATTAATTAATTTTATACTATATAAAAATACCGTAACGTGTAATTTTACATTAAGTAGTAATCTTTATATGCTGATTAGGACATTGAGGTTTAGAAGTTTGTTGGGACTTAGAGAATCTTAAGTTAATCTGTTTGGATATTTTTATCTGTTTCTTTTTATTAACGTATCCTATTTATTCTTCCCAGAACTAATGGAAAAAGACTAATAAATAAATCCTTAAATTACATATTATTCGAGTTAAGACGCGATTCGTTTCTGTGAAAATGTCAGGAATCAACGGAACTTTAAGAATAAAACATTTCTCGACGAATAAAAATATTATTATTACTTGTACAATCAAATACATAAAACAGAGTGTTTGTATGTTAGTATGTATGTATGTATGTTCCGCATACAAATCTACACCTCTGAAGAAAAATTTCGCCAAATTTCGTACACGTGTTCTTTGTGACCAGAAAAAAAAACACTGTCGGGGTGAGACACGCCTACGACTCCTAGGAGCGAGGGTGGAAATATTGAAATTTTTGGTTTGAATAAATATTTCTCACAGTTATTTAGATTGATAGTATTTCTACCAATGTGGTTTGCGTATTATTTCAACCCCTTTCGGCATGGGAAGGGAGCACGCTTAGGGCGGGGTGTAGAGGCGTTATAAGAATATAACGAGTCACACAACCGACATTCGAGTCAAATCCGGGGTTATGGATGTGGTTGAGTTTATTTATGGTAACCTGGGCAAAAGCGCAGGGGTGGCAAAGGGTGGGCGGAGGTTGAAATTTTCAAACAATATAAACCAGCTGATTTTTTAGTCGAATAAATATTTTTTCGGGACCTATGAGATTCATAAAAGTTCCTCTACGGGATCTCTGTGTATAATTTCAGCCCCTTCAGGCTTTGGGGTGGAGCACCCATACGGGATGGGGGGTGGAGGGGCAATACAAGAAAATAACGTGAATAGAACCAAGATTGGAGTCAAATCCAGGGTTATGGATGTCGCAGAGTTTATGTATTATAACCTGCGCAACGCGCCAAGGGTAGGCGGAGGTTGAAATTTTCAAACATGTTTACCAGCTGATTTTTTAGTCGAATAAATATTTTTTCGGGACCAATGAGATTCATAAAAGTTCCTCTACGGGCTCTCTGTGTATAATTTCAGCCCCTTTCAGACTTTGGAGTGGAGCATCCATACGGGGTTGGGGGTGGGGGGGGGCAATACAAAAAAATAACGTGAATAGACCCAAGATTGGAGTCAAATCCAGGGTTATGGATGTCACTGAGTTTATGTATTATAACCTGGGCAACGCTCAGGGGTAGCGAAGAGTGGGCGGAGGTTGAAATTTTCAAACAAGTTGACCAGCTGATTTTTTAGTCGAATAAATATTTTTTCGGGACTAATGAGATTCATAAAAGTTCCTCTACGGGCTCTCTGTGTATAATTTCAGACTCTTTCAGGCTTTGGGGTGGAGCACCTATGCAGGGAAGGGGGTGGGGGGCCAATACAAGACAATAATGTGAATAGACCCAAGATTGGAGTCAAATCCAGGGTTACGGATATCGCTGAGTTTATTTATGACATTCATCTTGCCATTTGATCTGAAAGGGCTGGGGTGAACGGGGCTGGAAATTTTTAAAAATGCAAAGTCGGACTATATTAGCGTTGAATAAATATTATTTCGGGACCAATGAGATTTATAAAAGTTCCTCTACGGGCTCTCTGTGTATAATTTCAGCCCCTTTCAGGCTTTAAGGTGGAGCACCCATACGGGGTGGGGGTGGAGGGGCAATACAAGACAATAACGTGAATAGAACCAAGATTGGAGTCAAATCCAGGGTTATGGATATCGCTGAGTTTATTTATGACATTCATCTTGCCGTTTGATCTCAAACGGGGCTGGAAAAGTTAAAAAGGCAAAAACGGCCGATTTTAGTGTTGAAAAAATATTTTTCTACCGATGTTGTTCGTGTATAATTTCAGCTCCCTTTGGCATGGGATGTGAGAACATTGAGCGAGGCGATAACGGAAAAGCAACCGAGGTTGGAGTTAAATCGGGGGTTATGGATATATGACAAACCGGGCAACGCCGGGCACCCAGCTAGTAGATAAATATAATTCGACATGGGGAAGAAATTAAATGTTTTTCATTTAAGAGGTTATTATAACACAACTGAAGCATCTAGTAATGATACAGCCTACATACCAGAAGATATATATTTATAAATTGCAATTTATTCCATGACGTTCTTCCTTTTCTGATCGTTCCATTCTGTTCCCGTGTTCGCCTTCGATGGTAGTCTAAACCAATCTATTAAACATACCATGACGTTTAAGTGTTTTCCAGCAGTTTTCTTGTTAATGGCGCGGTTTAATCACCGCCCCATTTCGTTGTCTCATTCATGTGTGGAGCAGCAACCTTGGTCTCTTCTGGTTTCTTGAATAAACACTTCATAAAACTAGAACCAGTCTATAAATTTTGGTGTGCAATCAACAACTTTTTCACCGCCACATTGGTAACCATGAACCCTCCTCGTTCACTTTCCTACGGTGGTATCAGTTCCCGTGATTAAAATTTACTACTGCAGTTACTTGCAAATTAAAGAAACAAATCACTGTCGTGATGCGGAACATAATCCAATTAACAGGAATTCAAATGCAACTGCACAGAGAAAACCAGAGATATTATTAAAATATAGACTTGCCGCTAATTCGACCTGACATATTCCCTACTGCGAAGTAAATATTTTATTCACGTTCGAATCTCTTCCATTTTTTTTAGTTTTCAAGCCGGTCAACGAGAACGTGGTGAGAGAAATTATGCAATTTTTCTCTCCCGACTGCGAACTAATTACATTCAATTATATGTGAAAATATGCACGCCCCTTCCTTGGCAAAGGCAGCGGTCGAGAGGCAGAACCTTGTCAACGTCGCAATCGCAGCATTCCTCTGGAAGGGAGGCGACCAACACAGGCGGAAGTAGCGACAGCTCTAGTGGAAATGGGGGCGAAAACGTCGTATTCCATTATGAAAGAAATTCTCGTAATGTCTCGTCAAAGACGTGAGGGTCGCGGAACGTGATAAAAGATTTAGTAATACTCAAAGTTACGCATGCAGATTGTAACGAAGAATAACAGTGAAACGTTACCAACTAATTGTTGAAATTAGAGTTTCCTAGGCTACTGGTGAAGGAATGCGGAAGAAACTAGTACGAACAGAATTAATCAACAATAATAAAAAACGTTCAGAACTTCTGACGTTGGCAGTAAATATAAACTACGAGATTCTAAAGCCCTCGGCAAATCTATCTATATAATAAAAAAGGATGTATGTATGTATGTATGTATTTACGTTGTTCTCTATACAAATTTTATCGCGTGGACAGATGCAACAAAAATTGGTACACATATTCTTCAAAACACGAGAAACGGTACTGTGAGGGTGAGAAACGTCTAGCATACATGTAGAAAGAATTATAATTAAAAACCGTGATCATATAAATATTAAATTTCTGCGCGCCGAGAGACAATGACGTCACGCGAGAGAAAGACGTTACTACGCAACGAACGAAGGAAATATTTCCTTTATCAGGAATGAAATAAAGCAGAAATATTTCCTTTAAATAAAAAGTATAATTTTATACAGCAATACTCCATCGAATGGTAATAAAGAAGAATACGAATTACTTTACCATCCTTGCGCAAAATGTAAGTTAATTTTCACGCTGTATTAGTTGTGAGTCTAGCTAACAATTTCATCAATGTAATATTTCGTAATGTATGAAGACTGAGTGACGATTATATCCTGAAGTACTCAAGGAATATATTTAAGTATTCAATTAAATACTTTTTCGAGTTTATATAAATAAGTACACGAACAACGCCGGGCACCCAGCTAGTATTAATAATAAATAATAATATCGAAACAGAATAACAAATAAAAAATATATCAACGAAATTTGAGGGTTCTGTAGATATAACAAAAAGTTACAACGCAAATAACGCGAAAGAACACTTAAAATAACGTCATTTGAAACGAAACATGATAACCAAAAGCTTAGTTACGTTACTCATAATACTCCAAAAAGAAATCATTAAACTATTTAAGAATAGAAGGCTGACATTTAAAAATAATTTAAGGTGAATTACACATCTAGCGATAAATGTAAAGTAGTTAGAAAAGGATAAATGAAAAGAGAAAAAACAGGCAAGTTAAGTGATAAAATAAAAAGGCAGTTGCGTTTTATAAACACCCGACGAAAGCAACATTTGGCTAATTTTGTTATCTAATTAGTATACTTTTAACACAGAGACGTTTTATATATAGAGTTCTGTTCCGATCCAGCCCGCAGCGGACAGTCAACATTTTGCGTCGCAGACACCCTACGAGAATGGTCCTTCCCGGCACGTATAAGAAAAAATAAGTAGCCCAGGACTGGTTAAATTGCGTCTTGAGCACGATCCTGCTCCTTGAACGAAATTTTCAAGCATTTCAAAATATACCCAATTACATGGGTAAAGAAGATAGGGCTCATTGTTGAAAGTTGAATTGTTTGAATTAAAATATCAAGCCCTGACTCTACCACCTCCAAACGCAAAGTATTGATAGTCTGCGAGGGCTATTCTCTCGCAGGCAATACTTTTGAGGGATGTTCTCTCGCAGGCAGAACTTTTTAGGAGAGATACGAAGGGGCTACCTTTCCGCTCCGTTTTTGAACTAAGGTTCCCACAAGCCGAGGCACCTCTGCCTGTTCTGAGAGGTGTATGTTCCGGGGTCGCAGACCTTGGGCATACGGTAAGAGTTGTCCGCTATTCCCATTGGAATAGTCGGACAGCTGCCTCCTAAACTGGTCGAGGCACGGAGAAGGGAATGCTGCGTCCCCACAGCAAACTCCTCTCTCGTCATCGGAAGGGCGTGGGACAAGTACCCAATGCTCGACCTACCTGATGCAGGTTTTTCTAAGGTTTTCCCTGCATTTATTTAGGCGAATGCCGGGTAGGATCCTTAAAATATAGCCCGGGGGCCCTAGTTAACCTTGGCTACCTTCCTCTACCCTTCCACATCACCTCTTTCAAATCCCTTCCTATGCTATTAAAGGGGAGTTGCCCCAAAGTGGATCACCCTCATGTAGCTGTTTCCCTAAAAAAATAAAAAATCTACCACCTCCAAAGCTCTTAAAGTTATCTTAAGCAGCCAACAGACTGTCAACATTTTGCGTCACAGACACCCTACTACATGTTCTCTGCACGTGTAAGAGGAGTAAATATCCGGGGAATATTTTATTGCGTCCTGAATTCACTCCGTTTCTAGTGCATAATTTTAAAAAGTACCCAAGTATATCCAAATATGCCACATTACAAAGGTAAATAAGAAAGGATTACTTTATGACTAATGGCTTCATTATTGAACCGCAATAGATACAGGGATATTAAAATATAAACCCCTCTCCTCAATCTCTTGGAGAGTCCGACCTGGCGCCACCAACGGAATGACTTTAATAACTGAAGTTATTCGTCCCTCCTGCGTCCGACAGTCTGTCAACATTTTGCGTCACAGACACTGTATTTGAATGGTCCGTCCCTGCACGTGTAAGAGTAATTAATAAGTCAGGGCTACTGTTAGTGGGTCTTGACCTCCATCCCGTTCCTAATGTGTAATTATATATATATATATTGTAATAATTAAAGGGCAATTAAGAGTTAATAATTATAAACTATTGAATTGTGATTGTTACCGGAAAACGCACAAAAAGATACAATAATGGACGAGAATATGAACGGGCAAGGTATTGTTGAGACCTGGCGCGCGTGAGTTGGTGGAGTGAGCAGTCGGCGACGAGACATTGCCGGGTACGGAATAATTAAAATTTAGCAGTCTGCAATCAGAGGCGAGAGAAATTATAGTGGTATTGGCAATAGTCGAGAGGATGTAAAACATTAATAAGTAAAGTAGTAGCAAGCATGAGTAAAAACGACAGAAAGCGCTTGCAAGCTAAATCAACGTGACGTGTTATTGAAAAGCAAAGTTGGACGGAATTAATCCAGATAAGAGTCTGAGTGTTACGCCAAATTATCCTGAGAATCGACGAGGAGGAATTCCACGAGGTGTGCGGCCAAATAGTTAAAAGTCCGACAGTTAATAAAAGTGTAAATTCAGTGTAAAAATGGCCTGTTCGTAATTTGTCTGAAGTGAGTGAGTGTGTGTATGTGTGTTGCTGAACCTTTCCAATTGCCCTGGTACCAGAACAAAGACAGTGAGTTAAAAACCATTTAAATTAAAGTGTAAACGTTATATTAAAGGTAAAATATCGTCATTTTTCGTTTTGTTTTCTTATATTCATTAAATTATTTGTCAATAGTAAGTTATAAATTTAAAGTATTTGTTTATAAATAAATTAATTGTAGGGTCAGTTGCAATAAATTTTTCATTCATGCTCCATCATTAGATAATTTTTCATTGCATTAATTTCTTTTTAATTAATTAATTAATTAATTAATCGTCATTTTGACGAAAATTTAATAGATGTTCCATTTAATTAATTAATTGTGTTTATCATTATTATTTGAGTATTACATAAATGACGCGTCAACGATTGGCCATTCAAATCAGTTCATTTAATTTGGTGTTATTATTTGTATATTACAATATATAAAACAATCATTTGGAAAAAATTATAATATTAATGGTCTCTTTATTTAGACATCAATTTTCGCAATTATTCAACATATTCAATGAAATTTCTGATGGTGTTAAATTGCGATACCACACTCTGGTAGGACCTACCTTCAGTCTCCTTAACGCCGCTGCTTGCTTACATGCGATCTCGTTGGTTCCGGTTTCATAACTTCTCTGCTCCCAATGGCCACGTCCGTGTCCCACATAGACTGCCCCCAGCTTATATTACACGTTACTCATTCAGTTTTACGACGTCCACCACTCTTTTATCCAATAAGAGAAACAAATTTTTTCACCATCCGCGGAATATTCCGCGCTCCCTTAACAGCTGTGATGCAACGAGCCTGTAAGAATTATTTTTTTTTGATCACCCATACCATTGTCTGAGAAACTTCCAGGCAGCAGCTAATTCCAGATAAAATGCTCCTCGGCCGAGGAAGAAGAAAAAAAGAAGAACCAATCAGCCTCTCTGGTAAACCATAAGTTCCACCAAAAGGTCAATTCGGAGCGATGTCAAAGGCCTTTCGATTTCGACACGGAAATCCTGAGAGACGGCGAAACATCCTCGGGTTCATTCCACGTTGCAATGTCTGCATATATTTATATCACGGATGCGGGGCAGATGTGTAAATTCCGTCAGGGGAATTGCGGAACTCCTCTGGGAAATACAACGGGACGTTTTGTTTTGGACAGGTCACAACAAGCTTTCGGGCGCGTGAAAGCAAAGGAGACGCGGTGCCGCGCGGGTTTCGTAAGACACCTGCGTATATCGGCTGTGGCAATCCTTTTAAACACTTGCTGTAACAACGGCTTCTGGGGGGGGGGGGGGGAAGAGAAACAATTACTCAAGGTACGGTTGAGTGAAAAATTCTTGACCCACGAAACAACAACGCAAATACTCGGTGATTCACTACAGAATATGACGTTTCGATCCTCCTGAAATCGTTTACAAAAATTAAAGAGAAGAAATTTTCCATCCCGAAACTGGTCTGGTCCTGACCTCACACGCAACGAGGGCAAATGATTGGTAGAAGACAGAAAAAAAACAAAAAACACCAGCCTATTAAGTCAGAAATTTATGTATGTTTGTATGTATGCATGTATTGACGTTATTCTCCATACAAATTTAAAAGCGAGGGCAGATTACAACAAATAAAAATAATAATTGGTACACACACACACATGTTACTTCAAACTACGAGGAGAATTCTTGACCCACGAAACAACGCGACTAAATTAAGAATAATCTAAGTGATTCACCAGAGAGTATGACGTTTTGGTCCTCCTGAAATTGTTTACAAAATTATATTACTCATGAAGCGAACGTTATTCTATTATTTTACAGTACAAATTAAATTTCTTCTATATTAATCCCCTTATTTAAATTAAAAATTAACGTCTGTAAAAAACAAATAATAATAATACAAACAGACAAACACAATTGAGAATCAACAAGAAGGGAATATGTTGAATTCAAAAATGGCCGACGACGTTTTTACACGCCCTTTAATAATAAGATATATAATGTTTTATTTTAATTTTTTTGGCCCTTATGTGCTTTGATTTAAAGTTCTTAGGTTTAATTTCCAGTCTTAACGATCTTAGAAACAAGACGCATCGTCGAATCGTCCGGCATTTTTAGATTTAAAAATGTTCTTAGTTGTTGTTGTAAGTTGGTCTGTATCAAGGTCGTGTTATTATTATTATTATGAACCCCGTATTGCTGAGTTGGTTTCCATAAATGCAGGGTTTATTAATTAGATTTTTTTCTTTATAATTCTTACAAAATTAAAATTATACAGATTTTATTTCAGATGTATTGTGATTCAAACTAAGAAAAATTTGCTTCTAAACCAAAAGCTCAGGGATTTTTTTTTCTAGGCTTACCTCTTTGATTTATTCTACCTTTTAACCTAAATTTTACCCGTTCGGTAATAAATTAACCTTGGTTATCCACCACATCCATTTTCTTTATATCTATATAATAAAAAAGGATGTATGTATTTAAGTTAATTTCTATACAAGATTTAAACGCGTGGACAGACTGCAACAAACATCAGTACACATATTCTTCAAACGAGAGGAAACGATACTGTGAGAAACCCCTAGGGTAAAGGTCGAAAGAATTATAATTAAAAAATGTGATCATTTTGTGTTAAACTACTGCGTGCCAAGAAATCATGACGTCAAAGCTCAACGTGAGGGAGAGAGAGAGAGACGTTACTGCACAAGAAAGTAAATAGTTCCTTTCTTCGTAACGAAATAAAGGATAAATATTTTTTAATTTAATAAAAATTATAATTTTATCCAGTGATACGCCATCCAATGATAATAAAAAACAATACGAAATACTTTACGATCCTTGCGGGAAACGTAAGTTATTTTTCGCGCCATATTAGTGACTCCAATATGGCGACTATTTGTTTACATTCTGAATCTTAATGTCTGAAGACTGAGGGACAATTACATCCTGCAGTACTCAAGGAGTATATTTAAGAAGAAATTCTGAGGAATGTTTGTAGTGTCTGATGTAGTAAAATTAAATGTATTTACAGCTGTTGAATTAATGCACTATCGTGGTGGAAAGTGTGTACGGGACTAGGAACACCTAGATCTAGGTTAGAAAATAAATTTTAAAAAACACATTATAAATTTCTGTCATTTCTTAGTTCTGTTCCACATTTTATTAATGGCTGTCTGTGTGCCGCGGCGTTGCCACGTGTACTTATTTATATAAACCCAGAAAAAATATTTAATTCTATATTAATCTTTAGTCAAGAAGTGATTTAACCTAGATCTAACTGTCCCTAGTTCCGTACACACTTTCCATCTGATAGTGCATTAATTCAACAGCTGTAAAATACAGTGAATTTTATTTCATCAGCCCCTACAAACATACCTCCGAATTGATAGACTCTTGATAGACGCTTAATCGAATAACCCCCCCCCACCACCACCACCAAATAATAGTTAAAAGGACCGAGCCTCACTTTAACCCTCATGCCCTTTTAAGAACCTTGATGATTATTATTATTGAGGCACACAAGCGCGACGTTTCGGCCACGTCACAGAGTCTTGGCATCCTTCCTCCTGTTGTGCTTGGCTCATCGCGGAAACTACGAAAGCAAGTCTTGCTTAATCCCAGATATTTCCACTCCATTCATTTCTCTTTGACCGCTAACCTCGACATTCTATGAGAGACAGAGAGAGAAAGAGCAGTGTTACTGATCCAGAAGGTAAATATGAGGAGGCCCCGTTTTCATATCCTGCCATTAATTTTCGACGGTTTTCTTTGGAAGGGTTTCAGCGTCACGACACCAATTAGTATGAAACAACATTATTATGTAAGAGTGGCGGAAATAGATTTATTAAAGGAATGAGTGACACGGCGTTGCCCGGGTTTTTATTTAAAATAGTCCAGAGAAGGAATTGATACGACACTAACCTCTTGGTAAATATTTAATTTAACCAGCGTCAGTGGTTTGGAACATTTACGTTCCCCTCCCCGACCTAACCCCTCGGTATCTAACTTCAAATAAACCCATGGTGACGACTGTCGTTACTTTAACAACTCGGGAATTCTCCTACTACATAAAATAATAGTGTCTAAAAAATCGCGAGGCACCTCGGCCTGTTTTGAGAGGTGTATGTTCCGGGGTCGCAGACCTTGGGCATACGGTAAGAGTTGTTCGCTATTCCCATTGGAATAGTCGGCCAGCTGCCTCCTAAACTGGTCGAGGCACGGAGAAGGGAATGCTGCGTCCCCACAGCAAACTCCTCTCCCGCTATCGGAAGGGTGTGGGACAAGTACCCAATGCCCGACCTACCTGATGCAGGTTTTTCTAGGGATTTCCCTGCATTTCTTTAGGCGAATGCCGGGTAGGATCCTTAAACTATAGCCCGGGGGCCCCTAGTTAACCCTTGGCTACCTTCCTCTACCCTTCCGCATCCCCCCTTTGAAATCCCTTCCTATGCTATTAAAGGGGAGTTGCCCAACGTGGATCACCCTCATGTAGCCTGTTGCCCTAAAAAAAATAAAAATAAAACAGAATTAAACTCAGTGACTTCTTAAACCTTGGATTTGACACCAATCACAGTTGTATCGCGTTATTTTTATGCAACCACCCCCTCTCTTAGTGGTGCTAACTTTCGATGCTGTAAGGGCTTGAAATTCACTAAAAACACCTGGAGATAAATTATCAATCTCATCGACCCCAAAAACTAATTATTCGACGCCAATATCAGCCGTTTTTAAATATCAATTCATTTCACCCTCTGATATTTTGTATAGTTGGGTATTGTAAGATACCACGGGTTTATAAGGATTGCCAACTTAAGAAAGTAGATAAATTAAAAAGAAAAGAAGTTACACCATTATCTTAGATATTGAGGAAACCATACATGAAATACAAGAAGAGAAAAAAATTGCAAATTGGAATTTAAATACCAGCCAATAATGAAAGAGTGGATAAATTTAGCATGAATTACAATTAGAAAATATTTTTTTAAAAAAAATAACAGTATAAATGTCTGTCATTTCTTAATACTGTAAATAAATACCACAGAATTATTCTGCAATCCTTGTTGCTTTCGTCAGGTGATTTAAAAATCGGATGAGTGAAAACTTCGGTATAATGATGAAGAAAAAACCATTAGGGATGTTGGTTGCAGTGGACCATTACCAGTACGCAATGAAAAATATCCCCCTTCCCCCGGAAAATTTTTAAATGGTCGATAAATGTTTCTTGAGGTGTAGACTCGAGTATTTTAATATCTTCCGTGGACACATTGAGGAACCTGACAAAAATTTAAGGTTACCGGAGGCCTTAACGACATTTAAATAAAATTTATGATTTCTTATTATGTGTAACCCCTCTGTCGTGTCTTCGTGTCTTCGTGTCTTCAACACAGCTGTGTCACTAATGTGGCAACGTCGCACGTTATATTAATCTAAATTTTGTAAATAATAAAATGATATTAAAGTGACACTTGATAGCTAAAAAGGATTAAAAAAACACGGACAGAAAGCAAAAAATAATAATAAATAAAGTGAGGATAGAGTTTAGAAAAACGTTGTCCAGTATTTGGAGTTACAAAAGTCAGGACACTGATGTGAGACACAGAGAAGGTCGAAAAGAGGAGCAGAAGAAAGCGTGAAAGGGAAGAATAATTAGAACAAAGAAGCGTAAGTACTAAATAAATACCACAGTCCTTTTTCTGCAATCCTTGTTGCTTTCGTCAGGTGATTTCAAAATCAGAAGAGTGAAAACTTTAGTATAAATGATAAAAAAAACAATTAGGGATGTTGGATGCAGTGAACCATTACCAGTACGAAATGAAGAATATCCCCCTTCCCCCTGGAAAATTTTTAAATGGTTGAAAAATGATTCTTGAGGTGTAGACTCGAGTATTTTAATATCTTCCGTGGACACATTGAGGAACCTGACAAAAAAAATTGAGGTTATCGGAGGCCTTAACGGACGGAAAGCAAAAAATAATAATAAATAAAGAGAGGATAGAGTTTAGAAAAACGTTGTCCAGAAAGCGTAAAAGGGAAGAATAATTAGAAAAAAGAAGCGTAAGTACTAAATAAATACCACACCATTATTCTGCAATCCTTGTTGCTTTCGTCAGGTGATTTAAAAATCGGAAGAGTGAAAACTTTGGTATGAAGATAAAAAAAAACAATTAGGGGTGTTGGATGCAGTGAACCATTACCAGTACGCAATGAAGAATTTCCCCTCCCCCCCCCCCCGGAAAATTTTTAAGTGGTCGATAAATGTAATTAAGGTATTTTAAAATCTTCCGTGGACACATTCAGGAACCTGACAAAAAAAATTCAGGTTCGTCTGCAAACGATTCCAGTGGGAAATATATTTTCATTCTATGTCTTCCACTGAAATTATTAAAGTACGGGGAGTTAATTTGATCCCCGCTTAACGATCCTCAGGCTAAGAATTTTTTTTTGTTTTGTTTACCCCCCTTGATGTGTAACGATGTCAACGAAGAGACCAATTGTACTCTAAAGCTAGTTAAATCCAAGACCGCAATCAGTAATCTGTAACAAGGTTGTGTCGAACCAAAGCCTTCACTTTTCCAACCTCATGAATAAAACGCGTAACAGTTGTTTTTACATCACGTTTCTGATATGAGGGGGGGGGGGGTGTTGTTATTAATACCCCAATTACACAGTTACGTAATCCCTACGTTAGCATCGTCAAGAGTCTTGTGTGTCGACATTCCAATCACTAAATATGTAGCTGTATTTATTCCCCCCCCCCTCACCCGGTTACAATATCCGCCTTATCGAAGAATTAATCACAGCGGTTGTATTGATTGTTCTATTTTTCTTTTTGCCCCCCCCCCACCTCCTTCCTCCTCGCTCGCTGCAAGTTATTATAATTATTATGCAGGTGTAATTCATAATCTGTATAACATCTTTCTCGTTACAAATGCTCGTAGATAAGTGGCCTTAATGATATTAATTACTACCACAGGGGCGCGGACGTACTAATTAATGAGAGCTGCTTACTTACTCAAGGCACTTGCGCTCGGTTGAAATGGAATAAATAAACATTCCTGAGAGGTTAAGACACCGGAAGAGAAAGTCCTTGAGCGGTTCTTTGTGACATAATTGTTCGAGCCATTCCGTAACAGACCGTTTTTTTAAAAAATCCTATTAGAGTTTCATAGAACTGGTCCCTTAGGTTCTACGTAAAAAACAATATATATATATATATATATATATATATATATATATATATACTGCTTTCATCCACAGTGATTGACTTTATATTTATTACCAAGACTAGCTGCGTGCCCAGCGTTGCCCGAGATATCTATAACCCCCGATATGACTCCAATTTCGGTTGCTTTTGCGCTATTTTTATTTAACGCTCCTCGAACCCTATCCCTAAATGTGCTCACCTCCCATGCCGAAGGGGGTTGAAGTCATTGACCAAATATATCGACCGTTTTTACATGTTAGAAAATGACCACCCTCACAAATGTCAGACAATCAAAAATTATTTATTCCACGCCAAAATCGGCCGATTACATTGTCTGAAAATTTCTACCCCGCGCCCGCCACCTCACAAACTCGTCACGTTACCCAGGGTTGTCACAATTAGACTCAGCGACATTCATAGTCTCTGAATTGATTCGAATCTCGGTTGTTTTTGCGTTATTTTTATTTAACGTTACCTCCACCTCACCCCTAAGCTTGCTCCCCTAACAGGGGTTGAAATTATACATCGGTATAAATACTATCGAAGTCATTAACCCCAGGAAATTATTATTTAACGCAAATATCGACCGTTTAAAATGTTTGAAAATTTCCATCCCCGACCACTCCCGCTTTGGGGACTTAAACGGCAAGTTGAATGTCGTAATTATACTCAACTATAACCCCGGATTCGACTCCAATATCTATAGTTTCTGCTTTCTTTTTATGTAATGCTACCACGCCCACCCTTAAGAGCCTGTTCTGAGAGGTGTATGTTCGGGGGTCACAGACGTTGGGAATACGGTAAGAGCTGTTCTCTGGTCCCATTGGAACAGTCGGCTTGTTGCCTCCTAAACTGGTCGAGGCACGGAGAAGGGAATGCTGCGTCCACACAGCAAACTCTTCTCCTGGTATCGTAAGGGCGTGGAACAAGTACCTAACGCCCTACCTACCTGATGCAGGTTTTCTCGGGTTTTTCCCTGTATTTCTTTAGGCGAATGCCAGGTAGGATCCCTAAAATATAGTCCGGGGGCCCCCTAGTTAACCCTTGGCTACCTTCCTCTACCCTTCCGCATCCCGCCTTTCAAATCCCTTCCTATGCTATTAAAGGGTAGTTGCCACTATGTGGATTACCCTCATGTAGCCTGTTGCCCTAAAATAATTAACACATAATAATCACAATTATAATTCTTTCTACCTTTATTCTAAGGGGTTTCTCAAACCCCACAGTACCGTTTCTCGTGTTTTGAAGATGTGTACCAAGTTTTGTTGCAATCTGTAAACGCGTTTAAATTTTGTATAGAGATTAACGTAAATAAAAACATACATCCCCATTTTTTATTATATAGAGGATTGATTGGGCGAGGCTAGGCGAAGAAGATATTTTTCTCATAATATTCTCATACTGACGCTAAGTGTTCGTCATTTGAGGACCAATGCAACCGAATGAAATAATCAACTGGCGAGTTGAGAACGAGGGTTTGTAGTTAGTGGGGAGGGGGGCTTGTGACACTCCTAAACGGAAGACAGTACTGGGAACCCCCACCCCCCGCCTCCACCAGCAGTCGATCTGATTTGCAACTCTGTTGACGAAGTCGCAGCCGACCGAGGAAGGTAAAGAGTCTGTCTCACTCCGTTGATTGGTATTTGTGGCGTCAACTACAGGTTGTTTTTTACGCGGAAGAGAACTAGTTTACTGCACCTCGGATAAAATGTCGCGCAGACAACGCAGTGAAACCTCACGATGGACTATTATTGGCCGCGCGACTGACTGGAAGCCCATTCCTTCCGTGGCTTGTGCAAGGCGAGACGAATACAAAAGCCGAGTCTCTCATTAGAAATTCACAGGCGAGAGGGGAACAGCCCCACCCCTCTCCACCCCCTAACTGTTTTGAATAGTAATTGAATTTATTATGTCACGGCCTGTTTATTCCCGTTCGCTACTTGCTTTCGTTGCCGCTGCAGGATCTGCCGATAACTTTTCTTATCTCGCCGATGGAGAGGCGTTCGGCAAAAGGGCGTGAGAAACACTTAAGTTATGTTACACTGCGTTGCTTGTATCGACCGCGGGAATAGTAGAAAATAATTGGACTGTTTACCCTGCTTGAAATTTAATCAGATTTTAAAAGCCGATAAGACAAGCCGAGCGGCAACGCAAAGACGCGAGTGGAGGATTTCATTGAGATCTGTCAGCGTAACTTCTGCGTACTACATGAATACGTACACACACACACACACACACACACACAATTACCGTGACACGGAAGAAAAACATCTTTCACATGTGGACGGAGAAAACTGAAACAGGATGTTCAACTTGTCTTAAAGATACGAGGGCAAACAGTTTTTCAGGTTTATATAAATAAGTACACGTGGCAACGTCGGGCACACAGACAGTCTATATAATAAAAAAGGGTGTATGTATGTCTGTATGTATTTACGTTAATCTCTATACAAATTTTAACGCGTCGACTGATTGCAACAAAACTTGGTACACATATTCTTTAAAACACGAGAAATGGTACTGTGGGGGGGTTTGAAAAACCCCTAGAATAAAGATCAAAAGAATTTTGTAGGTGTAGCCAGGCTATGTACAGGGTAATCCACATAGTGGCAACTCCCTTCTTATAGCATTGGAAAGGGAGTGAAAGGGGGGATGTGTAAAGGTAGAGGAAGGTAGCCAAGGGTTAACTAGGACCCCCGGGCTATGTTTTAAGGATCCTACCCGGCAATTCACCTAAAAGTAATACAGGGAAAACCCTAGAAAAACCAGCATCAGGTAGTTCGGGCACTTGGTACTTGTCCCACGCCCTTCCGATGGCTGGAGAGAGGTTTACTGTGGGGTCGCAGCTTTACTGCGCGTCAAGAAGTAATGACGTCACAGCTTACACGAGAAACAGAGAGAGAGAGACAGACGTTACTACGCGACGATGCTGCACAAGAAAGTAAATAGTTCCTTTTTTCGTAATCAAATAAAGCAGAAATATTTTCATTGAATAAAAAGTATAATTTATTTTCAGTAATACTCCATAGTAGAAAACAATACGAAGTACTTTACGATCTTTGCGGAAAATGTAAGTTAATTTTCGAGCCCATATCAGTGACTCCAATATGGCGACTATTTGTTTACGTTGTGAATCTAGCTGACATGGTGGAGAATAATTTAAAAGAGAATAAAGTGGACAGATACGGTACACAATTAAGAGGTTCTAAGGATAACAGACCTGAATGAGGCGAAAGAGATCAATCATGACATATAGATATTAAAATAAAAGCCAAACCGGATGATCCAAAGTAGAAATTGTTTACCGCACTTCATCATAGACGGATGGAGTTCCAGGTCATCGTGCAGCTGCTTCAAGAGGGAAACAAGTAGGAAGCTATAAAGACAGGCCAAGGTGACGAAAGGAAATTTACACTCCAAGTCCAATGAGCCTGCAAGTAGCCGGAACATTAACAGTAGTAATAATAATAATAATAATAAGTAGAAGAAGATACTGATCACATCATTAAATAAAACAAAACATATTAAAAATTTGGGGGAGAATATTTCTCATTCGTACAAAGAAGCCTTGTAGAGTTTATGCACTTTACTAGGTTCCTCATTTCTTGTTGTTTTTATTATTATTATTATTTAAACCTCGTCCCCGCAAATTCTTGCCAGACACTTTCAGAGACTCAGAGGCGGTTCTGTTTCTTTTTGGTAAGTGTCTGAGGTTAACTGTGGATTGTAAAGACGTAGCTTGAGACGAACAAAGGCAGACCTTTCCGGTTGGATAGAGAAATGCAGGAAGTGGCGCTTCACTGGCTACATACGCAGCTCAGACAAGAACAGATGGAAAAAGGAATTAAAAACAAAAGAGGTAAAGTACAACGGCGGTTCATCAGTTGTTGTTACGGCCGTCCGTCGGGGAAACGTCAACACTGGACAGACTTTAAGCTGACTTTGGCTGAGGCATTTGTATCCGTTAATTGCGACACACGATCCGTGATTGATAAACTAAATACAAAGTTAAATTCCACTATTCCGAAGGAATATTCATTTTTTTTAAAAAAAATCAAGAGGGGACTCACCAAATTGATCTGCTTGCTGAGGTTCGGCTTGTCCAACAAAAATGTTGGCAACGACGCAACGGGTATGGGCTTTCCCCTTGTTGTGGAAGTCTTAGTTACTTAAGGGCGGTGCACCATCGGAAGGGGCGTGGGACAAGTACCAAATGCCCGACCTACCTGATGCAGGTTTTTCTAGGGTTTCCACTGCATCACTTGTAGGCGAATTGCCGGGTAGGATATCCCTCGCAGGTTACCTGCGAGAGAATCCTCTCGCAGGCTTACTTCTCGGACCTGATAGCTTTTTTTTTTTAGGGCAACAGGCTACATGAGGGTGATCCACATTGGGCAACTCCCCTTTAATAGCATAGGAAGGGATTAGAAAAGGGGGATGCGGAAGGGTAGAGGAAGGTAGTCAATGGTAACTAGGGCCCCCGGGCTATGTTTTAAGGATCCTACCCGGCATTCTCCTAAAGAAATGCAGGGAAAACCCTAGAAAAACCTGCATCAGGTAGGTCGGGCATTGTGTACTTGTCCCACGCCCTTCCGATAGCGGGAGAGGAGTTTGCTGAGGGGACGCAGCTTACCCCTCGCCATGCCTTGGCCTGTTTAGGAGGCAGCTGGCCGACTATTCCAATAGGAATAGCGGACAACACTTGCCGTATGCCCAAGGTCTGCGACCCCGGAACATACACCTCTCAAAACAGACCGAGGTGCCTCGGCATGTGGGAACCTTAGTTCAAAAAAACCAGAGAGATGTGAGGGCATCCCCAAAGGTAGCCCCTGCCAGAGCTCTCTGGGAAGGTTCACCTGCGAGAAATCCTCTCGCAGGCTTCTAGCGTAGCCGAATTGCCGAGTAGGAACATTTTTATTAATCTAGAACGTCCAAGTTACCTGCGAGAGAATCCTCTCGCCCATCTGGACCTGATAGCTTTTTTTTTAGGGCAACAGGCTACATGAGGGTGATCCACTTTGGGCAACTCCTCTTTAATAGCATAGGAAGGGAATTGAAAGGGAGGATGCAGAAGGGTGGAGGAAGGTAGCCAAGGGTTAACTAGGGCCCCCGGGTTATGGTTTAAGGATCCTACCCGGCATTCGCCTAAAGAAATGCAGGGAAAACCCTAGAAAAACCTGCATCAGGTAGGTCGGGCATTGGGTACTTGTCCCACGCCCTTCCGATAGCGGGAGAGGAGTTTGCTGTGGGGACGCAGCATTCCATTCTCCGTGCCTCAACCAGTTTAGGAGACAGCTGGCCGACTATTCCAATGGGAATAGCGAACAACTTGTACCGTATGCCCAAGGTTTGTGACCACGGAACATACACCTCTCAAAACAGGCCGAGGTGCCTCGGCTTGTGGAAACCTTAGTTCAAAAACGGAGAGGAAAAGGCATACCCAAAGGTAGCCCCATCGTATCTCTCCTACAAGGTTCTGCCTGCGAGAGAAAACCCTCGCAGGCTTATTTTGGACCTGATAGCTTTATGGCGTCACCAATAAACGAAAAGGCCCAAGTAAACAGCCTGCGAGAGGATCCTCTCGTGAAGGATGTTCTCTCGCAGGCAGAACCTTGTAGGAGAGATACGAAGGGGCTACCTTTGGGGATGACTTTTCCTCTCCGTTTTTGAAGTAAGGTTCCCACAAGCCGAGGCCCCTCGGCCTGTTCTGAGAGGTGTATGTTCCGGGGTCACAGACCTTGGGCATACGGTAAGAGTTTTCCGCTATTCCCATTGGAACAGTCGGCCAGCTGTCTCCTAAACTGGTCGAGGCACGGAGAATGGAATGCTGCGTCCCCACAGAAAACTCCTCTCCCGCTATCGGAAGGGCGTGGGACAAGTACCCAATGCCCGACCTACCCGATGCTGATTTTTCCAGGGATTTCCCTGCATTTCTTTAGGCGAATGCCGGGTAGGATCCTTAAAATATAGTTTGGGGGCCCTAGTTAACCCTTGGCTACCTTCCTCTACCCTTCCGCACCCCCCTTTCAAATCCCTTCCTATGCTATTAAAGGGGAGTTGCCCAACGTGGATCACCCTCATGTTGCCTGTTGCCCTAAAAAAACGAAAATAAAATAGGAAGCGTTGAATTTAATGAATCAGGATGGAAGAAAACGTGTACCGGGCCAAGACGCTCACAGGGGCTGAAGCTCTAGCGACTGAGCTACCCGTGTCAACTCCAGATCCGCAGCGAAATTCCTCCATCCGCTAGACCTGGGACAGACGCTGCTACAATTCTACTAAACCAGAAATTGTTTCATGGAATAAATTTTAGAAAGGTCCCGGGTTCGATTCCTGGTCCCGCCGAAATTGTTTCCTTCATGGAAAATTTTGTAATTTAATTTCAAAGGCTCTAATCTTTAATTAACAAAACGAATATATACAAATTTCGTGAATTAAAAGAAAATTACTGTTTCTACGGTAGGAATTTATATTCTAAGGAATTTAGTCTACCACAGATGTTGAAGTCCCCCCTATTTCTTTTTTTTTTGTTGTACGCCCCATTTTATTATTTAATAATCCGCATTGTTCTCCTGAATCAAGTTATAGCAAAGTGTAGGCGCTGAATGCCTCATCCATATTCATGGCGCTGCACGGTGTGAAGGTGCACGAGACATTAATAACGCACACATTGTGGTGGAGGGGAAAAAGAAAAGGTGATCTGCTGTGCCCTTGGGAAGAATAACGTTTCAACCTCGAAATAATATGACGACGTCCTTGCTCTCAACTCAGCGTGTTTACTTTAGAGGCAGGGAGGGAATGTTCGACCTGGCTGATAAGGTCGACGGACAATGTTTCGATTAAAATATTCTCTTTGTCTGTAGCGCGATAAATCGAATTTTGAATTTCTCTACAGTGTACTAATTAAATTAAGCTGAAGTAAATTACTAAGTGTCTATATAAAGAAAGATTTCAGGAGCTACAAGCCGTAAAGGTAAAATTGTATTAACTGTTTTATTATCTGTGGTCTAGAATCATAGACTTTATTACAAAAATTAATTTACGGAGGACAAGGACAATATAAAAACGGTAGTTAAAGAGAACAAATATATTTTATTAGTCGAAAATTGACCAACAGTAACAATATTTAAAGTCACAGAGTTTATATCGTTGTAACTTAATTGTTTCACAACACAAAAATTAAATATTCATAACAAAAACAAGAATACATTATTTAAAATAATACAGCACAGAATCAAAACATGAAATTTACATTCATGTGCAGCATTTTTTTTTATTACATTAATTGAATTTATATTAGCCTGTTACATAGGTCAGACGAAACGGACAGCTTCAGACAAATAATCAGTGGACATTTTTGCTAATTAAGAACGTCCATTAAATTAAAAACATGTGTACTTGAGTAATTTTAGTAATGATACGATAACTATGTATGTCTACGTTTCAGAACTGTAATGCCTGTTGTGTAGGTCAGACTAAACGGACAGCTTCAAAACTAGAATCAACGAACATTCTTTTGCTAATCTACAACAACCAATAGATGAAAAAAAATTCTCTTTAATAATAAACTTAAATTAAATAATTATAATAATGATTGGATTACTGTCTCTACGTGGAAAACTGTAGTGCCTGCTATTTAGGTCAGACAAAACGGAAACCTTCAAACTAGAATCAACGAACATTTTTTGTTCATCTACAACAACCATTAGATGTAATGTTTTCTCTTAAATAATAAACTTAGCTTTAATAATTATATAAATAATTTAATTACTATGATGTCTACGCTGAGAACTGTAATGCCTGCTATATAGGTCAGACTAAACGGACAGCTTCAAATTAGAAGAACATTCTAGTAAATCTAGAACAACCATTAGATTGAAAAATAAAAAGCTGTATTGACCAAGCACATGTATATACCTAATTAATCATAAAATTTATTAGATTAATATAAAAATATTTCTGAGGTGGAGGAACAGGATTATTATTACAAAAGAAGTGAAACAGGGAAGATTCCCTAAAAGAGAAGACTGGAATCGTTTGAAGTATTGTAAATAGAGTTTAACCGTACGTATAATTCAGTACATGAAGCAAGTATTAGAAAAATTAACGACCCCCCCCCCCAAAAAAAACGAATTATAGAAGCGAAATAGAAACTAAGTAGACAACCAAGAATGCTGAATATTGTCCTGGGAGGTACAGTCACGGGCAAGAAATAAATGGCCACATAATAGATAAAAAAAATAAAAACATAAATAAGTATCACACAATCCTTGTTGCTTTTGTCAGGTGATTAAAAAAACTCAAGAAAGAAACAGAGATTCCAGAAACGTTGTGTGGTATTTATTTCTTATTTATTCTCTTATTTTCAGTCCAATATTTGTCTATTTATTATTATAATTAATATAATTTTAACAGAGACGTTTTTTATATTCTAATTTCTAAAATAAAATAATTGGAACACTTTAAATGAGTTAAAATAAATTAATTTAAATTTTACAGATGGAGTGGGAGGTTTTTGATTGGTGCTTGCTGGACGAGTGACGTAGTATCTGGTCTCTTGTTTGAAAACACCCCTGAGGAAAAACCACTACGGTTTTCTGCCTCTGAGTAAGATACAAAGATGGCGGCACAGAAGGAAATCCTTCACTTTGAAAGAAAAATAAATCATTTTTATATTTGGACGATCGTCCGCTGACGTCACGCTTCCCGTCGCATTCAGCTGGTTTCTTCTTACTTTAGCCTATGTGAAGTTCCGTGTGGACGACACACACACACACACATATATATATATATTTTTTGCAGCTTATAAATACCTTGCAGTGTCCCCGAGGTATATTTATATCACGGTGACCCACTTGACAGGTCTCCTCTAGCTGTCGTCGGTAGAAAATAGTTCGGTGACGAATTTGCAGCGCCATTGTAGAAAGGTCGTCCATTCCGTCGCCCACATCGGGAGGGAAAATAAGATGGAGGTCGATACAATATGGCGTCGGGTTTTGAATTAGGAACGCGACGGAGGAAAATAGTAACGAAGTTGGAGAAGAAAGTCTCAAGGTTAAACGGAAGCAGAGTCACTCATACTGGGTCTGTTACCCTGGTGTCTTATTTTCATAACGAACAGTCGCTGATTTTCTGAAAATTATCTCAATATTTATCTTTATAGTCGTGTTCTTTAAAACCCTAGTCCTTCAAGTCACGTATTAATATCCTTTCTTCTGTCCTACTTTCCTATTAAAGTCACAGAAAAATACAGGAGGGTTCAAAAATTCATCCGCTTTATAAAAAAATTCATAACTATTCAGTTTTTCAGCCTGTTGTGATTGAACAACGTCCTGTTAACAAAAAGAGGAAAAATTCGAGTTTCACGTGGCTTCCTGTAGGTGCGAATATTTTTTTTTTCTTAAAAAAGTGTTTTCTCGGCGATGGATCAGCCGTACAATGATTCTGTCTTACACCACATGTTTGGAATCAACGTTCACCGGACTTTTTAGATTTTTTTCTTGGTAGGGGGTTGTAAAAGATTCAATTTAAGTAACTCCAGACATGATGGCTGTAGTGTGAGATGTAATTTAATACCATGAAGCTCTAAAGACGGGGGCATATTGAACAACGTACTGTTAAAAAAGAGGAAAAAATCGATACCAAGTGGCTTCCTGTAAGTTTTTTTTTAAAAAAAATAATGTGTTTTCTCGGCGATGGATCAGCCGTACAATGATTCTGTCTTACACCACTGGCATCCACATTGACCGGACTGTTATGGATTTTTTTCTTGGTAGGGGGTTATAAAAGATTCAATTTATGTCACCTCCACTTCTCCATCAACAACGGTCGAACTACATAACACGAACTCTGGAAGCTGTAACTCCAGACATGATGGCTGGAGTGTGGGGCGAAATTTAATACCATGAAGCTCTAAAGACGGGGGCATATTGAACACCTTTCAGGTTTTATGTAAAAAGAACTTTATGTACATATACAAAATTAACATTAATTTTATATGATCGTTATTTTTTTTATAATATATACATGTCTAGCAAATCATTCAGATCTTTACTTCTTTCTGCTAAATTTACAATACACATTCATTCTCTTTGTCAATAATTTTATTGGAGCTCACTTTGGTCCAGGACTACTTAAATTCGAGGTCCTCAGCAAGGTGAAAACAAAAACAAAGCAAGTGTTTCGAACTGTGCTTAGCATCAATATGAGATGCCAACCCCCCACCCCAGAGGGTTGTATTACAACAGTTATACTCGGCGCCACGAAAATATCAAGGTCGGATACTATCCCTATATACAGGCCGGGGGTTACCTTCCTCTACCTTTCCGCATCCCCCTTTTCAGTCCCTTTCTTACGCTATAAGAAGGGGGTGGCCACTTTGTGAATTACCCAATATATAGCCTGTCTACACATTATTTTTTCTTCTTCATTAGCGTTACAGTGTCATATATGTACGTGACCATCTTCTTGAGTTGGCATGAGTAGGTTCTGTGGCAGGATCTCATGTTACTTGAGTCCCGGATGCTGTCCTAAGCGCTTCTTTTGCATGGCTTGACTTGAAGGGGAAGAGGCGGCCATTTTGGCTCTCTCGAAACTTCTATGGTTTTAGCATACAGCAGTTGACGAAGCTGGTAGAATCGCTCCCTCTGTTCAACCCTTCGTTAACCGCTTTGTTACTTTAGTTCTGATACAGCAGTGCATCTTCCCTCTTGGAACTACCCTAGGTTATAGTCCTTCTTTCATTCTTTCCTGTCTTTTAGTTTGTTTTTGACTGCTTTAATATCAATAAACGTTAGTCAGCGTTCTTCTTATTATCAAACCGTCCGATGGAAGTTCGTTCACCAGCACTCAGGTGCGGCGAACACCCACGTGACTGGTGTCCTATTCACCTTTACTAAACTCTTCCTCCATCCTATTTCATCGACCCCCTACGTCGATATCACAACACCACTTTTGTTTAGGGTAACAGGCTACATTAGGGTAATCCACGTGGTGGAAACTTCCCTTTAATAGCATAGGAACGGATTTGAAAGTGGGGATGCGGAAAGGTAGAGGAAGGTAGCCAAAGGTTAACTAGGGTCCCCGGGCTATGGTTTAAGGATACTACCCGGCAATTCGCCTAAACGAAATGCAGGACAAACCCTAGAAAAACCTTCATCAGCTCCGGCATTTGGTACTTGTCCCACGCCCTTTCGATGGCGGGAGAGGAGTTTGCTGTACGGTCGCAGCTTTCCCCTCGCCGTGCCATGACCAGTTTAGGAGGCAGCTGGCCGACTATTCCAATAGGAACAGCGGACAACTCTAACCGTATGCCAAAAGTCTGCGGCCCAGGAAAATACACCTCTCAAAACAGGCCGAGGTGCCTTAGCTTGTGGGAACGTAAGTTCAAAAAATCAGAGGGAGGAGAAGGCATCCCCGAAGGTAGCCTCCTCCAGAGCTCTCTGGGAAGGTCCACTTGCGAGAGAATGCTGTCAAAGGCTTCCTTTGTCCCATCTTTTTTTTAGGGCAACAGGCTACATGAGGGTGATCCACATTGGGCAACTCCACTTTAATAGCATAGGAAGGGATTTGAAAGGGGGGATGCGGAAGGGTATAGGAAGGTAATCAAGTGTTAACTAGGGCCCCCGGGCTATATTTTAAGGATCCTACCCGGCATTCGCCTAAAGAAATGAAGGGAAAACCTTAGAAAAACCTGCATCGGGTAGGTCGGGCATTGGGTACTTGTCCCACGCCCTTCCGATAGCAAGAGAGGGGTTAGTTGTGGGGACGCAGCATTCCCTTCTCCGTGCCTCGACCAGTTTAGGAGAGAGCTGGCCGACTAATCCAATGGGAATAGTGGACAACTCTTACCGTATGTCCAAGGTCTGTGACCCCGGAACATACACCTCTCAGAACAGGCCGAGGTGCCTCGGCTTGTGGGAACCTTAGTTCAAAAACGGAGAGGAAAAGGCATACCCAAAGGTAGCCCCATCGTATCTCTCCTAAAAGGTTTTGCCTGCGAGAGAACATCCCTCCCAGGTTACCTGCGAGAGAATCCTCTGGCAGGCGACATCCCTTTGTCCCATCACAACACCACTGCTTTATTATCTTAACGTAGACACAAACAACATCGAGAGTGACGCAAACACTACAAATTTCCTCGAAAACAATTTATTGTAAGTGAGGGTCGATTTTGTATCCTTTTAAAATGCCACCCCCTTCCACTCACTCCCACTTCCCCTCTGTCAGCATGATGTCTCTTTCACCCACGGTTTGTATTACCGGATAGTAAGGAACGTGTGTACAAAGTTGGGTAAAAATCATATTACGCCTTTATCAACTTTTATGATGTCAGAGGATCCGAAACGAGGTGGGGAAAAAAATCAGTTCGCCGACATGTAAAGATCCTGACGTCTGCAGCTGCAGAAACAGGTATTGAAGAGTTTACATTAGGACTGACGCAAACTGATAAAATGGGTGAATGAAGAACAGGAATAGGTGACGATGACGAGGTGAGAAGGTCAGGACTGCCCACAGTACGCGGAAGTCCGATGAAAGCACCAAGCAACAGTCTGATACAATTGAGATTGTAAAGAATTGCAGTGGGAATGAGGACCGCTGACGTTATTTGACCGCCGTCACCTACGCAACCCACCTTGCAAGATCTCAGTGACGTGGAAACACTTGCAAGCTGAGAGACACGTGTCGTTAGCGAGTTGGAGACAGCCGCTGTAATTGCCGATGTCTGTGGCGCGACGCGGAGGCAGGTTACCTTACATGTGTTACTCCCACGCGGCTGGTAGGACACCTCGCAGCCAGTTCAGTCCACGCCAAGGTTAATTAAGGTTGCCAAATGCAGAAAAAGTAATTTTGTCGAGGGACACGTTTTTTTTCTCCTCTTAATTCCATTGATGACCAAAAATAAAAATATAATAATTTCAGATCGTCGGTCGATTAGTCGGAAGGATCAAAATCCCGAAGTTTTTCAATTTCGTCCAGCCAAACATGTGTCGACTGATATTACAATCTCTGAGCAACGATCATCATATAATTTATTTTAAGTGTCCCAACGGCCATCCATGGACCATGCTATTTCAAACTGTCCTCTTGCTTGTGGGTTTTTAATTTATTCTAGGGTAGTGTGGGTCGATTTCGCATCCCCCTTCCATCCACCCCCCTCTGTCAGCATGATGTCTCTTTCACCCACGGTGTGTGTGTTACCGGATAGTAAGGAACGTGTGTACAGAGTTAGGTAAAAATTATTCTATTCAAGAATTCTCATAACCGTGTCCTTTGCTGTTCCTTCCTCAGTTCAAACCACTTTATTCTTCGAAGCCGCGATGCTCTTGGAGTTTCTTCTTCAGCGGAACACGTTTCTGGGTATCCTCGAGTGCTGTCCTCCACTTCTAACCTCGGTGCTTTTCTGTGGGCGGCTCGCACAGGCGGAACCTTCTCGGAGACGACTATCTTCGGGTATGTCTGCTTCTCTTTCTGGATTTTACCTGGAAGGAAGCCTGGGAGGGCTGTTCTCTCGCAGGTGAACCTACCCAGACAGCTCTGCAGGAGGCTACCTTTGGCAATCCCTCCTTTTCTCTATAGTATTTTGAACCAAGGTTCCCACAAGCCGAGGCACCTCGGCCTGTTTTGAGAGGTGTATGTTCCTGGGTCACAGACCTTGGGTGTAATGTAAGAGTTGTCCCGTGTTTCCATTGGAACACTCGGCCAGCTGCCTCCTAAACTGGTCCAAGCACGGAGAAGTTAATGCTGCGTCCCCACAGCAAACCCCTCTTAATCCAACGGAAGGGCGTGGGATAAGTAACCAATGTCCAACGTACCTGATGCAGGTTTTTCTAGGGTTTTTCCTGCATCACTTTTAGGCTAATTGCCGGGTAGGATCCTTAAAATTCAGTCCGGGGGCCCCTAGTTAACCCTTGGCTACCTCGCTTTACCCTTCCGCATCCCCCCTTTCACTCCCTTTCCTATGCTTTTAAAGGAGAGTTTCCACCACGTTGATTACCCTCATGTAGCCTGTTAGTTCAAAACCAGGAAGAGAATTTTTTTGAGTGAGGTTTCCACAAGCGGCCTTTCTTTGAGAGATCGCAGTCCTTGAGAGACTAGTCGGCTGTACCTAATGGAACAGTCGGCCAGCTGCCTTTTGAAACAGGTCATGTATGGAGAATGGAATTCTGCGTCCCCACAGCAACTTTCACAATACGATAAGTTACTATTTTATAGTTTCGCGGTCGCGTAGTAACGTCTTTCTGCATCACGCGAGCGCTGTGACGTCACGGTCTCATGACGCGCAGTAAGACATAATGATCACGTTTTTTAATTATTATTTTTTTCACCTTTATGCTAGGGGTTTCTCACCCTCAAACAGTACCGTTTCTCGTGTTTTGAAGAATATGTTTACTAATTATTTTTTTCCGCGTATAAACGTGTGTAGAGTTTAACGTAAATACATTCATACATACAAACCTACATCCTTTTTTATTATATAGATTGATTTATTCTGTGAATATGCCTCTTAAGGTGAAGTTAAGCTTCGCTGGACGGAGACGTGCAGCAGAATCTTGTCATGGACGTCCCTAACAACACACACACACAGAGAGAAGTGAGGAAGGGGAAGGGATACAGGAGAAGCCATTGAAATTTTGTGTGGAGGGCCCCGAGGTGCGCGGCACACCATGGCGGATACACCAGCCGGGCTGGGGATGGCGATATATCTTAATGGACGCTGCGGGCTGCGAACACGGGACCACACACACCAGACAATCCGAAGCTGACCTTCCAATGACTTTTAATTGGGGCGTTCGGCGATCAGATACCAGGACCCGGTACAGTCTCGTTGTGGTAAAAAAAAAGCAGTTGGGAGCGTCGCCGCACGTGCTCTGGGAAGAAGGTCCTTGGCTGCAACCTGCTGTGCGCTGGTACAACAGCATCAGGAAGAAAAGAATTCACTAATGTCACTCGAAACGTGGCAGAAGAAAATCCAGTGTCCCAGTTCAATGGCGGAAGACCACAAGTTGTTTTATTTAACCTGATGTTCAAAATGATAAAGCAATAAATATTACCAAATTAAAATAATAAGAAATTTAACAAGACAGCCTCCAATTTAGGAATTATTTTTGTTATAATAATTAATAAGTATTAATTAAATATAATATTAAGATATAATGCAAAATATTTGTAATCCTGACAATGCTCGATACAGTAACAGTAAAGGACCGGTAAAAAAATATATTTATTTTCTCGCAGTCTATACTTGTCTGTTGTTCCCATTGGAACAGTCGGCTAGCTGCATCCTGAACTCATCGTGGCTCGGAGAAGTGAACGCTACGTCCCCCTCTCGCAGGCAGAACCTTTTTGGAGAGCTACGAAGGGGCTACCTTTGGGTATGCTCTTTTCCTCTCCGTTTTTGAACTAAGGTTCCCACAAGTCGAAGTACCTGGGTCTGTTTTGAGAGGTGTATGTTCCGTGGTCGCAGACCTTGGTCGTACGGTAAAAGTTGTCCGCTATTCCTATTGGAATAGTCGGCCAGCTGCCTCCTAAACTGGTCGAGGCACGGAGAAGGGAATGCTGCGTCCCCACAGCAAACTCCTCTCCCGCTATCGGAAGGGCGTGGGACAAGTACCCAATGCCCGACCTACCTGATGGAGATTTTTCTAGGGGTTTCCCTGCATTACTTTTAGGCGAATGCCGGGTAGGATCATTAAACCATAGCCCGGGGGTTCTAGTTAACCCATGGCTACCTTCCTCTACCCTTCCGCATCCCCCCTTTCAAATCCCTTCCTGTGCTATTAAAGGGGAGTTGCCCAACGTGGATCACCCTCATGTAGCCTGTTGCCCTAAAAAAAAGCATCCTGAACTCATCGTGGCATGGGGAAGTGACCGCTACGTATCCCTCTGGAAACCTGGCTTCGGAACGTCATAGGTCAAGTACAAAGTACCCGGCTGTCTTTGGGGATGTCATCTCCTCTCTCTGGTTTTTTATCTACGCTGGTTCCCACAAGCCGAACCATCTCGGCCGGCTTTGAGAGGTGTATATTCCGTGGTCGCAGACCTTGAGCGTACGGAACAGTTGTAACTGTTCCCATTGTAACAGTCGGCCAGCTGCCTCTGAAACTGGTCGAGGCACGGAGAAGGGAATGCTGCGTCCCCACAGCAAACCCGCCATCGGAAGGGCGTGGTAGAAGTACCACGGGCACGACCTACCTGATGCAGGGTTTTCCCTGCATCACGTTGAGGCGATTTGTCGGGTAGGATCCTTATACTATAGCCCCGGAGCCTTAGTTAAGCCTTGGCTTCCTTGCTCTACCTTTCCGCATCCCCCATTTTAGTCCCTTTCCTAAGCTATAAGAGGGGAGTAGATCAGCCAACATATGGCCTGTCTACACCTTCTTATTCTCTCAGTTAATTTTATGTAACCCCCCACCCTTACCCGTGCTCCCCTCCCACATCGAAAGGGGTTGAATTTATACACAAATAAACTCGTATAAATATTATCAATCTAATTAATTATAACTATAATTATTAAAAGCAAATATTCAATTGCATGCTTTAAAATTTCCACCCCAAACTGTAGCCGCCCTTGAAGGTTAAATGGCCAGTTGAATGTCATAATTACACTCAGAGCCACCTATAACCACGGATTTGACTCCAATCTCGGTTGTATTCGCGTTATTTTCTTGTACCGCCCGTCCACCGGCACCCCTAAGGTTGCTCCTTTCCCATTCCGTAAAGGGTTGATTTTTATACAGATACCATCGGTAGAAACACTGTCGGTCTCTTTGACCGACTCTAATATTTTGGATGTTTCAACTCCCGTCCACTCATCCCTAAGGGTGCTTCCCTCTCATGCCGAAAGGGGTTGAAATTTACAAAAAAAAACATTGATAGAAATACTATCAACGTAATTGACCCTGATAATTATTTATTCAAAGCAAATATCGACCATTTAACATGTTTGAAAAATTCCATACCCGTCCACCCCCACCCCTGGGGATTAAATGGCCAATTGAATGTCACAATTAAACTCACCGACAGTCGTTACCCTGGATTTGACTCCAATCTCGGTTGTATTCGCGTTATTAACTTGTAACGCCCGTCCACCCCCACCCCTATCGGCGCTCCTTTCCCATGCTGTAAAGGGTTGAAATTATACTCGCATAACATCGGTAGAAACACTATCAATATCGTTGACCCTTAAAAATATTTATCCGACTCAAATACCGGCTGTTTTAGCATGTTTAAATATTTTCACCCCCGCTTCTGAGGTGGTAGACGCGTCTCACTCCGACAGTGTTTGTTTCCTGGTCGCAAAAAACACGTGTACGAAACTTGGTGAAATTTTCCCCATCGGTGTAAATTTGTATAAGGTACATACAAATATATATATATATATATACTAGCTGGGTGCCCGGCGTTTCCCGACATGTCGTATATCTCTAACCCCGAATTTGACTCCAATCTCGATTGCTTTTGAGTTATTTTCATATAAATTAGTTAAATGTCATAAATAAACACAGTGACAAATATAAGTTCGGATTCGACTCGAAACTCGAATGTTTGCGTAATTTCATGTAATGCCACTCTCCCCCAACCCTTAAGGGGTGCATCACTCCCATGCCTAAAATAAGTTGGAATTATACGCAGATAACATGTAGTGAAATTTTATGAATGCTATTGATCCCAAATTATATTGATTTGACGCAAAAATCGGCTGGTTAGCATGTTTGAAATTTTCTCTCCCCGCCCCCCCCCCACTCTCATCACTGCCAAATCCCACCGTCGGCTTCTGGGGGGGGGGGGTAGCCGCGTATCACCCCGATAGTTTTTTTTTCTGGTCGCAAAGAACACGTTAACGAAATTTGCTCCACCGGTGTAGATTTGTATAAGGAACATACTAATATATATATACATACATACATGCATACACTCATTTTTATTTATAAGATAAGATAAAAAAAACGCTCTGCTTTATTTATAAGAAGATTTTTTTTTTTTGGGCAAGAGGCTACATGAGGGTAATCCACATAGTGGCAACTCCCCTTTAATAGCATAGGAAGGGATTTGAAAGGGGGTTGTGGAAGGTAGCCAAGGGTTAACTAGGACCCCCGGGCTATATTTTAAGGATCCTACCTGGCATTCGCCTAAAGAAATGCAGGTGAAAACCCTAGTAAAACCTGCATCAGGTAGGTCGGGCATTGGGTACTTGTCCCACGCCCTTCCGATAGCGGGGGAGGAGTTTGCTGTGGGGACGCAGCATTCACTTCTCCGTGCCACGACCAGTTTAGGAGGCAGCTGGCCGACTATTCCAATGGGAATAGTGAACAACTCTTACCGTATGCCCAAGGTCTGTGACCCCAGGAACATACACCTCTCAAAACAGGCCGAGGTGCCTCGGCTTGTGGGAACCTTAGTTCAAAAAAACCAGAGAGATGTGAGAGCATCCCCAAAGGTAGCCCCCGCCAGAGCTCTCTGGGAAGGTTCACCTGCGAGAAATCCTCTCGCTGGTCAGGAAGATTTGCTTGTTGTTTGTTATCGCAGAGATGAGACATGGCAGCGGCTGCGGGAGGCGAGGAATATGGCGGTATTACATTGTATAGCGTCTAGTAGTCAGTAGTAAGACTCCTCGTAGTCACATTTAACTCAAATGAATTCTGTGATCCGTCTAATTAATATTCTTGTTCTTATACTGTTTGACCTTGTATTTATCTTCAAAGATCGCAACAATATTGCAATACAATTTACGTTAACGTAACGAACGGCGTCTCTGAGCATCGCGTAATTTACTTGTGTGTTGCATTATTTTAAACAAACTGTATTTAATCTTCTTTTACATGTTAACGGAGAAAATATCTGGTTGTTGTTGTGACGAACCAGGGCGTCGCACGTGACGTCATCAGGCCTCTGGATCCCGACGAGTCTGCTGACGTCACGAAGCCCTCAGAAAAGGTACTGTGACTTTCTATTTGTGCTAGTGGCAAAACTGTTGGCTCGACGATTTTGATAAGAAAAAGAATTACCCCATGGGACACTGAGATAAGACTCGTGTGAAAACGTCGGTTTTCCCCATCCCCCTCCACCCCCTCCACCCCCCGAAACAAATGTTCTGTAGATCCGTCAGGAAACGGGATACTTTTGTGTTTGTAAATTAATGTCGTGTCTCTGTACATGTATATTAAATTAGTGGACAAGTTGGTTACTAATGAGATGTTGTTGGTTAATCGTTCTATTGATTTATGCTAGAGGATTAATCGTCTACGACCTGGAAGGTTGGACGTAACGACTCTTAGTAAATGACTCAGGTAAATCGATTACGGTAAGGTGAGACCCCCCCCCCCCCCCCCCGTCACAAAGGCGATGACGTAATGCGGGGAGGCCCACCTGCAGGATTTGGCATTTTCCGTCGGTTTTCAATGCGTAATTTAGCAGGCCTAATCTTTCCCCCATCAAGACACCTCGGTCACGACACGTGAAAGTTCGGCAGGGTCTTTATATACAGCTTACGAATTGCGGTGTCGGCGGAGAGGGTTTTAACATTTTTTTTAAAAATTTTTACTTTTGGTCTGTTTGTTTTTAAACGTTGCGTCGTGGCTCGTTTCGTCATCGTTGCCGAGTCTGCGAAAGTCTAACCTTCCCAGATGCAGCAGGTTCACTGAGCCCATCAATCACGAGGGACATCCGTCCGCCAGTTCTCATATTTGCAGGTAATGACGTGCTGCAGCTGGTGTTTCTCTCGTGAGGGTGGAGGAGGTATTTTAACACGTGACCTCCCAGCGTGACTTTGTCGTAAGAAAAACACAGTAGCGTAAGTGAGGATCTCTAAGGACAACGGTGGGCTCGAAAAATGAAGGGAAAAATTTATGATAATGGCAATTAAGTCAGCTCATGGTGTCAGGAAAGTAAAAACCAAACGAAAATATAACACCGTAAAGTTGTTTCAATCAGTTTTTTTCCTTCAAACTATAAACTCAACCTCAGCTCAACGGCTCCACTTTCAGAATTGAAAATACACTGCAAATTTAAATTTGTATATAGCAAAGTAAAAAAAATATTCAAAAGACATCTTAAATAAAATGTTATAATTGCTTCTGTGCAAATGAAAACACTAAATCAGTTAATGACCTTTTAACTGACACTTTATTTTTTATTTATAGCGGTTACGACGTTTCGATACGTGTCCGTATCTTCTTCAGGTATTATCCTAAAATCTTACTTTTGTGTAATTAGTCCATTTGTTAATCATTTGCAAATATCTTTTCTTCAGGATAATTCCCTGAGGAAGATACGAACACGTGTCGAAACGTCGTAACCGCTATAAATAAAAAATAAAGTGTCAGTTAAAATGTCATTAACTGATTTATAAATTCAAAACTCTCCCGCCATCGGAAGGGGGTAATAATGCCTGCGAGAGTAGGTAACCTGCGAGGGATTTTCTCTCGCAGGCAGAACCTTTTAGGAGAGATACGAAGAGGCTACCTTTGAGTATGCCTTTTCTTCTCCGTTTTTGAACTAAGGTTCCCACAAGCCGAGGCACCTCGGCCTGTTCTGAGAGGTGTATGTTCCGGGGTCGCAGACCTTGGGCATACGGTAAGAGTTGTCCGCTATTCCCATTGGAATAGTCGGCCAGCTGCCTCCTATACTGGTCGAAGCACGGAGAAGGGAATGCTGCGTCCCCACAGCAAACTCCTCTCCCGCTATCGAAAGGGTGTGGGACAAGTACCCAATGCCCGACCTACCTGATGCAGGTTTTTCTAGGGTTTTCCCTGCATCACTTTTAGGCGAATTGCCGGGTAGAATCCTTAAACCATAGCCCGGGGGTACCCTAGTTAACCCTTGGCTACCTTCCTCCACCCTTCCGCATCCCCCCTTTCAAATCCCTTAATATGCTATTAAAGGGGAGTTGCCACCATGTGGATTACCCTCATGTAGCCTGTTGACCTAAGAAAAAGAAATTAAGTAAAAACTTTCAAGTGAGTAGTTTAAATTGTTTCATAATTGTTTAAGTCACTTCGCATGTAACTCTATAAATCTTCTATATAATAAAAAATTGGACATATATTTGTATGAATGCATGTATTAACGTTAATCTGTATACAAATTGGCCGCGTGGACAGATTGCAACGAAACTTGGTACACAAATTCTTCAAAACACGAAAAACGTACTGTGGGGGGGGGGGGGGTGAGAAACCCCGAGGTGCCTCGGCTTGTGGGAACCTTAGTTCAAAAACGGAGAGGAAAAGGCATACCCAAAGGCAGCCCCTTCGTATATCTCCTAAAAGGTTCTGCCTGCGAGAGAAAACCCCTCGGAGTATGAGAACGGCAGTCTGGAATCGGCGATTGAAAGGTGAAGGAGTCTAAAATCTGCGTACGAGAGATGAAACAGTTAAAAGTCAACGGGGAGATTTAATACAGTTCAGTTCACCTAGAGCAACAAACAGTAAACTTTGCAGATATAAAGTACGAATGGCGAAGAGGTGGTATAATCGTACCCTCTGTTCAACCCTTCGTCCACCGCTTTGTTACTTTAGTTCTGATACAGCAGTGCATCTTCCCTCTTGGAGCTACCCTATGTTCTAGTCCTTCTTTCATTCTTTCCTATCTTCTACTTTACCGTTGACTGCTTTAATATAAATAAACGTTAGTCAGCGTTCCTCTTATTATCAAACCGTCCGATGGCAGATTCTCGACCGTCACTCAGGTGCGGCGAACACCCACGTTACCGATGTCCTAAACTCTTTCTCTTTCCTATTTCTTCGACCCCCTACGTCGATATCACAACACCACTTTTTTTATGGCAACAGGCTACTTGAGGGTAATCCACATAATAATTTTCACACGGTGAAGCAAATGGTTGCTTCACGCTGATTGAACAATTATCGCATAGAGGAGACCTGCATCCACTAGCAGACCAAAGGGGGCGGCTCATCCGAGGTTCCAGAAAGCAGAGGACGAGTATTTAAATCGTGTGTATTAAAAATTTCAATGAAGTGTAGAGTCAGTGTAACTAAATGGCCTTTTAGTGTGGTAGTGTTGAAGATACAAGAGAGAGATCTGGTACCAGACAGACGGTCCGTGAGTAACAAAACTTAGATACAAATTTCTAAACGATAATTAAAAAGGTAGAGTCAGATTTCGTTCAATTTTCTTTTCACTTATCTTGATATTGTTTTAGGTTGACTTTTTATATTTGAATTGTTAATTGCCAGTTTATACATTGGTTTTGTCCTAATTATCAAACCCAGTAGTGACCCTGAGATAAGAGATGCGATGTAGGTCTTGTAAATGGTAAAGTCATCAACAACAATAAATTTTTAATTCAAATCTTAAAATAAATGTTGTTAATTATTCCTATGATTTAAAACCACCTTTTTAATCATTATATATTCGACGTCTTCAACGTGTGGCTAATTATCATTCCAATTTTAATTAATTTTTTTTGTTTTTAATTAATATCAGGTGTTTATAACTATATATATATATATATATATATTGTAAAAGACGGGAGAGGAAGAATACTTTAATAAATGAAACACAAGAAAATAACACAAACCATTTAAAGACGAATACAAACTAAGAACCAAATTCATTTGAATTTGTTGCATTAACGGAGAAGAAGAAAGTGTAGCCAGGTTATGTACAGGGTAATCCACATTGTGGCAACTTCCCTCTGATATCTTAGGAAACGGACTGAAAGGGGGGATGCGGAAAGGTAGAGCAAGGTAACCAAGGGTTAACAAGGGCCCCGGGGATATAGTTTAAGGATCCTACCCGGCAATTCGCCTAAAAGTGATGCAGGGAAAACCCTAGAAAAAACCTTGCGTCCAGTAGGTCGGGGTCCGATGCCAGAAGAGGGGTTTGCATCCTGCTCTTACTTACAATTACGAGAGAAAAACATGAGAAGCGGACTAGTTGAGTCCATTCTTTTACAGCATCGCAAGAGTATCGTGTCGCCTCCACATCTCTAGTAAAAGCGATCCACGGTACAAGGTAATAAGATTTAATTTCCTCGCCTCTTCCAACGTGTTTAAGATGGCGACCGAGGTGCGGTGTGTGGAATACTGGTCTAGGCGTCATTAAGCCGGCGATAGTTGTTACCGTTGTAGGACACGATTATTAGCATTAACAAGTCGACACGTTAACGCTTTCAGAATGTAAATGGACTATTTACATTAGCAGCTGTAATAACAACCTCCCTTCTCCTCCGCACCACACGAGATCCTAATTACCGTTTATTACCTCGGTAATTAATTCGCACGATACTTGATGAGTGCCATTTATAACTTTCTACTTTACCTTGAAGGAAAGACGAGGAGGGGTAAAAAAAAAGAGGAACGTAGAGATACTTGCTAGAAAAAGAGAATTACAAAGCTTCGGTCGGGACGCTGTCTGTTGGTTTTTATCCTTCTATGAGCTTGGAAGTAATTAAAAGAAGATTACCCGCAGAATAATACTTTCTCTTCACGTGAGGTGGTCACGTTGCTTGATATTCATTCAGTCACGCCGATGCGAAGGAAAAGGGGGAACAACCTCATCATGGATGGCCTGGGCTGGAAAAATTAAACCTCCGGCTTGTAACGAGGCTGGTTCGAGAAGTTCTCAGCCAGTCAGGGGACAAACAAGTTCTCTAAATTTCTATTATTATTTAACACGGTCTCCTCTATACTTAGGTCAATCGCTTTCCCAGCCTTCAGTTGACAAACCTTTTCACCAACTCTGACAAAGAAAAACACATCACTTTTTGAGTAGAAGCAAAATATTCGTCACAATTTGATTCTGCAAGATTAAATTCCTCTCCTAACACGTCCTTAGTAGTTCCTGAAAAATCTGTAAACTGCGTCCAAGTGCCTCAGTATTCGCTTCATTTATCACCAAGCGATTGTTTCTTCTCGCAGAATCAAACTAAATGGCTCCCTGGGTGAAGATTTGCTTCGTATCGAGAATTCATGGTCAATCATTGGTAAAATGAGGACCTTTTGGTCTTAAAGCCTTTTTTTATTATTATTTTTAGGGCAACAGGCTACATGAGGGTGATCCACATTGGGCAACTCCCCTTTTAATAGCATAGGAAGGGATTTGAAAGGGGGATGCGGAAGGGTAGAGAAAGGTAGCCAAGGGTTAACTAGGGCCCCCAGGCTATATTTTAAGGATCCTACCCGGCATTTGCCTAAAGAAATGCAGGGAAAACCTTAGAAAAACCTGCTTTGAGAGGTGTATAGTTCCGGGGTCGCAGACCTTGGGGCATACCGTAAGAGTTGTCCGCCATTCCTATTGGAATAGTCGGCCAGCTGCCTCCTAAACTAGTCGAGGCACGGAGAAGGTAATGCTGCGACCCCACAGCAAACCCCTCTCCCGCCATCGGAAGGGCGTGGGACAAGTACCAAATGCCCGACCTACCTGATGCAGGTTTTTCTAGGGTTTTCCCTGCATCACTTTTAGGCGAAATTCCGGGTAGCATCCTTAAACTACACCCCGGGGGACCCTAGTTAACCCTTGGCTACCTTCCTCTACCCTTTCGCATCCCCCATTTCAAATCCCCTTCGTATGCTATTAAAGGGGAGTTGCCACCATGTGAATTACCCTCATGTGGTAGGTAACCCCTAAAAAAAAGGGGAAACCTGGCAACATCTACAAATTATAATCAACATGAAACACAGGATTAACCATAAGTTTTGTTTACAACAACAAAAAAAAGATATAGGTATCCATTTTCTTTACTTATTAGCTTACTCTTTAGATAACTGAAAAACAATCATGAAGTCTGTTAACTATTATTGTTTAAAAAAGGATAATAATTTTTTTTTCTGATTAACAAGCTGCTGTTTTTAATATTTAATTGATTATCAGATTATTTATAATTGTCACCTTTGTGTGAAAGAAAGATGAAGCAAGGAAATATTTTAAAGGTTTTTTCACCATTCATTCATTTTTCAAGAACTTCAATTACCCGCATCATAATCCTTGACCACACCTGAAGGAAAGAAGTTAAAAAAAAAGGTTGCACGAAACGTTACGTAAATGTTTCCTTAATTATTCACATGCATTGTTTTTTTCTTCTCCTTGTTGTTTTCTTACTTAAACTGACGTGGACATTATTCTTCAATACCGAAGCTTCCATTCCCAATTGAAACATTGCTTCCTTCGCAAGACAAAGTGTTGCAGATTGATCGATAAACACCTTGTTGAGTATTTATCAATATGATGGCGATTTGCAAAAAAAAAAATACACACGACACATAAATTTCGTCCAGAGACATTAATCTTTCTTCCCCTCCTGTTGATACTTATCTGGGTTCGTTATAATAAATATTAGACGCATTTATCAGGACTAATTACATGCAGTCACAGCGCTGTGTGTGTGTGTGTGTGTGTGTGTGTGAGGCAGTTCTCAACTGAAAGGTAGGATTTTTTTTTGATTTTCTCTCCACCTGTCGCTGGAATAATTCCTTTTAGTTTGATATTTATTTCGCTTATGGAAGTGTCTTTCAGCAGGACCATTGACCGTGTCCTCAAAAATTCTATGGCGACAAGAGCATCTGTCGCAGCAAGGACAAGGATTTAATCAGATTACCGCAGAAAGAGACGCACAAGTGTTACTATTCACGGCTGTGCTTATGCAGACACTGACAAATGTCGTTGGCACGAAACGGTGGTGGTGGTGCTGCTTTCTCTCTCTCTCTCTCCTCTGTCTCTCTCTCTCGTCTACTTCTCTACACTATCCATTCTCTCATGTGAGTGTGTGTGTGTGTGTGTGTGTGTGTGAGCAGATATCGGCCGGCGTCGACCAACATAAATCTCAGCAACATTGCAATTAAGATAAGAGGCAGGCCGGACCTCAGGAGTGTCGCAACTTTGCATACAAAAGGCCGCTACGGAGGTTCTTTTTTTTTTTTCCACCGGAACCACACGCCGTGTCAGATGGCTAATTAGCACTCACACACACACACACACACACACACACCCAACCTTGCTCCAACTTTTAACACCCGAAACCACCTCCTCTTCTGTTCTCTCCATGTTCTTCCCCCCCCCCCCCCAGCATTATCTTGGTGGTAAGGGGCGATGTGATGCAACCACCCCTACAGCAGCCTCTCTCTCCCTGTGTTTTTTCCTTATCGCCACAGCACATCAGATACTCTGAAAAGGAATGAAACTGCGTGGGTTCATTTCGGGTGACCGTAACAACTGTATTCTGTAAATTAGTTCTCAAAACTTTACGAACGAAAAAGAATTTTTCCCTTCCGATTTTCCTCGGAAGCATAAAAAAAATGGTAATTCTGTTCCTTGGAATATTTTTTCATTACGATCCTGTGTCTTATAATTAACGTTCTTCGACACTGTCTTCTTCTATTCATTTATTTAAAAATTTTATACTGGTAAGATGCTAATTAAACATCAAACAACTACATATGGCTTTTATCGATTTAGAAAAAGGCTTACGATAGTATCCCTCGACATCTGTTAAGGTCGGCTATGAGAAATGTCAATATCCACGATAAATGGATTAATATTGAATCTATAATAATACAAAAGCCATAGTTAAAATACAGAATAAACTAACAGAAGAATTCACAGTGAATTAAGCAGCCTTTCTCAGATACTTTTTTAATATTTATTTAGATCAGGCCCTTAATTTATGGTATAAAAAATGTTCTGGAATGGGCGTTCCTGTGGGAGACAGGATACTACATCCACTGTTGTTCAGGGTAATATTTGCAGGATATGAAGAGGACAAGATAAATAAGCTCATGGAAAAATATAAAAGATGGGGACTGAACATAAATACACAGAATACATGTGTTTAGGAAAAGATGTAGAAGACATAACACTCGAAACAGGAAAAATAAATAATTGTGAAATTTTTTAAATACTTGAGGGGACAATAATTACAAATGTAGAGGAACATGTGAATATAGAGATATACAAACTAAAATTGGAATGTCAAACAAGGATACCAAGAGTTTACACGGAATAATTTGGAATAAAAATTTACCGAAGGAAACAAAAATCAAAATTTATAAGAGCATAAATACAGAACATTCTATGTTTTGGAAGTGAACCTGACAGAATTACAAAAGACCAAAATTAGAACAGTATAATTCGATTATCTGAGGAGAAGTGTTAAAAAAAAACAAGACAGGATAAAAACTAGAAATGAGCTCCTTTGGAAAGACACGAACGTAACCACGTCTGTCGTTAAAATGATTGAAAATCAAACCCTTAAATGGTGTATGGTCAGGTACAAAGACTGGAAGATTGGCCAAAAGAAATATTTAAACCAATGGTCACCTCCTGGAAAAAATAAACGAGGCAGACGCAGATTAAAGTGGGAAACCCATGTGAAAACCATAATGGAGGACAGGAATTTGGAAGAGGGAGATTGGAACGACAGACAGACAAATGGAAAATGAAGACGGAAAACCTATAAAAGGGGGAAAAGCCGAAGAAGAAGAAGATAATGGTAGTGAAATTCTATGCGTTCCTTAATATCTCTAGTTTTCTGAGATTTAATTAAATTTCACAGGATTTTTTACAATTAAATATTAATTTTTTACAATAATTACACCACACATTTATTTAAAGGTTTTAAAATTCAAACAAATTCAAAAAAATCTCCTTTAATTTCAATTTAAAATTAATTTATATGATAGGAAATAAACTTTAAAAATTTGTTATTTAAAATATTGTTAATAAATAAGAAAGATAGTCAATTCAGACAAAATAAGTGATAATATAAATACCACTCAACGTTTCTCAGATCCTTGTCTCTTTCGACAGGTGCCAAGAAGATCCTACAGCGACACAACTGCACTCGGAAGTTGACAAAACTCAAAAGCGACGAAAGCACAACGACAATGGGAGAGCCGAACAGGTACTTGTAACAATAAGGCAGCAACGACGATGGGAAAACAGAGGGTTTAACGTAACAATAAGGGATCATAGCAATTGTTGAGTTTCTGTTTGTACATTAACAGCTGTGATGTTTGATTTAATGTGAAGCATCTCTGGAATTGTACCTGGTGTCAATGTCTAAAATCTTAGCATTTTGCCAATCAAATGTATGTTTCTAATTAATTATATGTTTGGAGACTGCAGACTGTTAATTGTTGGGAAGGTATATTACTTGATATGGGTATTAAGGGAACGTTTTGTTTGCCCCATGTAGCAAGTAATGCAATTATAAATTCAATTTTAAATACCATTATAATATCACCTCTCAATGGTCACTGATAAAGAATGCCTCAGGATTAGATGATCCTTCCTCTTCACATTTTTTCTGGCTTCTGACCTTTATTTTTGTAATAAGTTGGGACCCAGAACCAAAGCTCGAGCACCTAAAAGCCAAAGCAGATCCTCCTCAAAAGTCGACAAGCCATCGACCTGTTCACACAACAACAACGGTAACGCACAGTCGGCGGCCAAATAACGGAAGAGCAATAAACCAACAGCAGAGGACGACGCACATCTGCTGGACAGAACAACAACAAAAAACCCAAACACAGACACACACACATCAGCAAAATACTCAAAGGGCCGTTCCATCAACACCGCTTTAGATAATTGTCTCGCCAAACCGCGTCCAACACGTCATCATCATCATTGTGGACCACTTCAAGTGTGAAGTGGTAATATTTTGGAGTGACTCGTCAGGAAAAGAAGAGTGAGAGGTTCTTAGAATAATGCCTTCAAGCTCGGAGATTGATCACGGAGGATCGGGAACATAACCTGAAAACGCTGAAATCCAGAGACTCTTGTTTGTTACAGCAGATAAAATAGAATGGAGTTTAGATTATCATCGCTGGTAGACAACCAGAAACCGTTCTCTTGGTCGTGGATGAGGCGAGGGCACAGAACCTGATGTTTTATTCATCGCTCCCGACGTAATGAAGACATTTAAGTCTATCACAACAACGGCACTAAATTAACTGTTGTAATTGCAGCTTCTGTTGTGAGTAATTGCATATGTGGTTTTAGGGACGTGGAAAGGAAGATTCTTAATATGATCGTCATATGGGAAAGACGAGCGAGACTCTGAAATGATTCAGATTTCATTTTGCGCATTCGTTGCAACTTCGAGAATAACTTGTTTCTGAGTGTCAGCATCGGACAGCGAAATTTATTTCTTCATTATTAACCAGGTCTATAAGCGATTGGAACAAATTTCCTGCAACACTGTTGCAAGAAAAACAATTTCCGGTAACGAGAATAGACTAAATATATTCCAGAAGTGAAGTGTGTATTGTATTTTCTCGCTCTGAAATAAATTATAATCATAAACAATCTACGAAGTTAAACAAAATTTACGTCAGATTGAAAATTAATAATAAAATAGATAACCAAATACAGATAAAAGATGTTTCTGGGATCCTTGTCCCTTTCTTCAGGAGCTACGAAGAGCCTAGAGCGACACAACTGCACTCGTCAGTTGACAAAACTCTCAAGCGAAGACAATTGGATAGCAGAAATGCCCTTGATTATCTTTGATCTACACAATTGTGTAGTTTACAAAATCTCTAATTGTAATTCCTGCTACATAGGGCGAACAAAACGTTCCCTTAATACAAGGAGTCTAACATCAAACTTTCCAACGATAAACAATCTGTAGTCTCCAAACACATAATCAATTCGAAAGAAAAAAAATGTGATTGTGCAAACTGCTAAGATTTTAGACATTGACACCAGGTACAATTCCAGAGATGCTTCACATTAAATCAAACATCACAGCTACTAATGTACAAAGAGTCACTATGAAAGTCAACAATTTCTACTATCCCTTATTATTACGTTGAACCTTCTGTTTCCCCATTGTCGTTGCTCCCTTATTGTTACGTCACTTCTTCGGATCTCCCATTGTCATTGGGTTTCCTTCGCTTTTGAGTGTTGTCAGCTGACGAATGCAGTTGTGTCGCTCTAGGCTCTTCCTAGTACTTGATGAAAGGAACCAGGATCCCAGTAACGTTGTGTGATGTTTATATTATAACTTATTTTGTTTGTATTTGGCTATCTTTTTTTTTATTATTACATATAATGTACCCTGATTTAGTTGAATTTCTATTTTAGTGAAGTTAATTGTCAGATATTTTGTCATCTATATTTTTGGCTTATATTTTTTGGATATAATTTTCGCATTGTATTTGATTCTTTCTTCATTGTAACTTATTATTAAATTATTTCGTAACTTATAAATTACTTTAAATTCATGTAATATATTTTACCATTTTGCAGTAATTTAATGTGTTCTTTAGATAATATACATTATTATTTTTTTACCCGCTGCAATTTGTGGTTAAAGCACACACTTTCAAAAATATTCTCCACGAATATTTAATTATGTATTTAGCTTAAGGCTTGATAAATTTTTATATTTGCACCTGACGAGGTTAGGAACAAACATTACGTAATTAATATATTTTATTAAATTCATTTCTGACCACTCTGGCTGGTTTATTCATTTATAGTTCAATGAAGTCCGATAAATATTAATCCAGAATTCTACGACTATACTTTCGCATCTCAGTGCATCTCAAGCAATCAGTGTTAGTAATTCTTCTAAATACAGTTTTCTTTACCAACCAACTCTATACAGTGTTCTTAAATATAAATTTTCTATGTACAGAGAAAATAAAATTATAATTTTTTCAATTTATATCCCTAATTTGATTCTTAATTACCCTTAAAATATCGAATTTTTGCAAAGCTCTTAATAAAAATAAATACAAAAAAAAGTTTTGTATCTCTGTCCATATCTAAATAAGTTATAATGCAATTTTAACCGCTGTCGGATGTAATTACTTCCGACTTATTGAGTAAGTACGGGCTGCCTCCTAAATTGGTCAAGGCACGGCGAGGGGACATCGGCGTCCCCACAGCAAACTCCTCTCCCACCATCGGAAGGGCGTGGGACAAGTACCCAATGCCCGACCCACTTGATGCAGGTTTTACTCGGGTTTTCCCTGCATCACTTTTAGGCGATTGCCGGGTAGGATCCTTAAACTATAGCCCGGGGGCCCCTAGTTAACCATTGGCTACCTTCCTCTACCCTTTCAGATCCCTTCCTATCCTATTAAAGGGTAGTTGCCACCATGTGGATTACCCTCATGTAAAAATTCTGGGCTGTGTCTTTGACGTACAGTGGAGGCGAGGCATCCGTCTAAGTCATGCACAAACTAATATTATTTCAGCTCCCACCTACGACCACGTCTGACGTGCAGACTGACAACTCTCTTCCCAAGGTGTGTGAAGAAATATCAATTTGCCTCATTCACATCACCGAGTAATTCCCTCTGCAGTGTTGCCAGCCAACGTTGAAAAGGAGCGGAGGAGCAGGCCGATGATATATCATAAGGACCAAAAAATAAATAAAAAGGAAATAAACATCTCAATAGGGTAGCTTGGCGATAATGAGGTTCTATTATGACGGCGATGACAGCGGCTCAAGCAAGACTTGTCTAAACGCTGCTGCTGCTGCTGCCGAATATGGACGCGCTTCCTCCTTCACATCCAGAGGACGGGAAGTTGTTGTTTTGGCACTCATCGAGGTCAAGGATGTAGCGGGAAGCTGTCTGTCATCCATCTTGTTGGCGTGATCTAATTAGTCTTACGACTCATCGATCCATCGGCTCCTTGTGACTCGACAGTAATTTCCTAATCCCGTACGTCCGGCAAAGGATAACGAGGACACATTCACTAATCCTCATTGCCACGTCAATTTTTTGAACAAATGGGCCCCCCTAAAGAAACATTTTAAATTCACTTTTATAATTATTTTTTTTAGAATTCAGGACTCCTTTCCCTGTAACTGACAGTGATATTTGATGGGTGTTCCATAAGGATCTATTTTCAACCTATTAGTCTTATTTATTTAAGAATAAGCCTCAACTTTCTGAGGTCTTACTGTTTCTAGAAGACAACAAGAAAGAATAAATGAATGAAGAAAGAGCCAATACTGCATTTAATCACGGGCGTTCCATTAAAATAACGCGAAATCAACCGAGATTGGAGTCAAATCATAGGATATGGATATCGCTGAGTTTAATTATGACATTCAAAAACTCTTAGGATTATTTACGGATAAAAAAATAAATTATATAAGGTAGACTAATAACCTTGCAACTAAATTAAGCTCAGCCAACTTATCACACTGTTTGAATAATATCAAAAATTGCAATTAAGTATTACCTGAAAACAAAACGGGATTTCCGAATGAGATTGAAATATTTTTGTTGTTGTTGTTGACTGTTTCATAACACTACAGGTGGCTTAGTAAAATTCGCCAATGATATTTAACTCTAACGAAAATATATTTGTGTTATTCATTATTTTTTATTTGTCAATGGCTCTGAGTCTCTCACAACCACGTTTTGTTTTCTTTTCCAAGTCCTTATCTTTTTCCTAATAGTTCTGCCAACCTTTTTTTTTCTATCTACCTCTAAAATCAGTTTCTGTTCTCTTCTACGAGATATGTGGTTTCGGGTTACCAATTTTTGACAGCTAAGCCTTTCTGTTCGTTACCTTGAAATTTGGTTAACACCTTAACGGTTTATTTTTCAATCGTGTGCGTTTATTTTTTGTTTTGTTTCCCCCCCCCCCACCCCTCTCGAGGGAGACTATTGAAGGCTTCTGAAGAAGAAAGATAGCACCTACGAATACGTGAACCGTTCTGTGTTCGACATAGCGTCACCGGCCCCTCAACTCGTCATTAACTGCCTCGTTTTCCAATCTTTCCTGACTCTGAGCTTCCAAGTAGTTACAGAGAGAAAAATGATTAAATAAATGGGCGGAAAAAACACGTCTTGAACACCGGGGGAAGTGAAACGATCTAAGGGTTAGCTGGAGGTTAAAATGAGAATTGTAATAGAGTGAAAATTGACAGTCTGTAAATAGAAACTAGTTACAAATATCGTTTCGACCTTGTCAGCGCTAATACAAAGATCAGTATCGTTCGTTAACCCCAAACCGCCGTCCATCTTGTGCTAATGAAACGCCGCTCAGGTGAGTTACAATATTTACAAATATAAAGACCGTGACAGGACTTTGAAGCTAATTTTTATCGGCATTCCGAGGAGGTGTTATTTGTGACGGACTAATTGGTGATCGTGAGACACGTCCACTTACTTGTGAAGGGGAAGACGCTCGTAATAACTTAGGTCAAGGGGGAGAGGGGGGGGGGGGAAATCCTAACGTCAGGGCTGACTCTGTTGCAGAGTTATGTAGAACCTCACTGTCACGGCTAATTGGTATGATTTACTTCGCCAACTATCTCTCTCCAATCTCATATCTCGTCGCGCAACGCATCATGTCACCGTAAGCGGATCTGATGCTTCGTTTAGAGCGTATTTGGCCGGCACGTGACGTCACCTCTCTAACTTTAGTCCCCTTGTAACGTCGTCAAACATTCGGGAATTGAGGCGAATGTGGTTTATAAGGTCCAAATTAAGGTGGGGTAAAAAAAAACTTTTAAAAAGAAACGTTATACGGATGTGTGGCAGTAATAGCTTGCTGGATCACGTTATATACCTCAGATAATCACACATATTATTTCCCTTCGGCCGAAAAGATGTATCAGACCTCGTTTCTTTCAGCACGCAGCAGAATTAGCCACCGTTAAGTGTGGCAGCTATGGACAGATAATTTCTCAATTAGCAAGGCTAAAAGAAACAGACGTCGGTCACCTTCGCCAAACATCGGCCCGCTTCGGTAAAACGCCGGAACGACTAAGGGCGTGACGTCATCCTGTGCCATTTCAGTGTCGATTTTTTGGTAACTATGCTCGTGCCCGTCGTTGCCCGCGTATTTATTGATATAAACCCGAAAAAGTATTTAATTCTATATTAATCTTTAGTGAAGAAGTGACTTAACCTAAACCTAACTGTTCCTAGTTCCGTCCACACTTTAGACCGATAGCGTATTAATTCAACAGCTGTAAAATACAGTGAATTTTATTGCATTCAGTCCCTACAAACATTCCTCCGAATTTCTTCTTAAATATACTCCTTGAGTATTGCAGGATATAATTGTCCCTCAGTCTTCAGACATTACCAAACATTAAATTGATGAAATTCTTAGCTAGATACACGATGTAAACAAATAGTCGCCATATTGGAGTCACTAATATGGCCGCGAAAATTAACTTACATTTTCCGCAAGGATCGTTAAGTACTTCATATCGTTTTTTATCATTATTCCATGGAGTGTTGCTGGATATGGTTATACTTTTTATTGAATGAAAATATTTCTGCTTTATTTTATTACGGAAAAAGGAACTATTTCCTTTGTTCGTCGCGTAGTAACGTCTCTCTCTCTCTCTCGTCGCGTGACGTCACGGTCTCTTGACGCGCAATAATTTAACATAAAATTATCCATTTTTTCAATGTTAATTCTTACCACCTTTATGCTAGGGGTTTCTCACCACCCCCACAGTACAATTTCTCGTGTTTTGAAGAATATGTGCACCAATTTTTTTTGCAATCTGGTTACGCGTTTAAATTTGTATAGAAATTAACGTAAATACATACATACATACAAATATACATCCATTTTTTTATTATATTACTTAAATCTAGTAAAAATGTGGTGGGACAGAAGTAGTAATACGTAATTGAAAGCGGTGTTGAAGAATAAAAAAAACCTCACAGTGTGTGTGTGGGGGGGATGAAAAGTGAAAAATTGGGCGATAGAAAAATAATAAATAATGGTAGGGTAAATAATTAAAAATTGAAATTACCTGTGGAGGGATTTAGAGGTAAAAATATTGGACCTGAATTCAATAAACAACGTGGAATAGATGAAATATTTAACATGTTAACCTTATCTGACATGTATTTGTTACGTATTTATTAATTAGGGTCTGTAGCTTCATTCAAGTCCAGTAATAGGTTTGTTATGACGTTGTCTCTGAAGCCCCAGGGCCACACCACGTGAGGAAGGTAACTAACAACCAGGCTCAACAAATCATCTGCACGTAACTGATTCACGTTTTCAGTTAATTGACAGAGACTTGATACGACTGTAAAGTTGCGGAATCCCGAAGAGGGGGGAAAAATTAATAAAAGTCGTAGTTGATTTGTGAACTGCACGAGTGCGTAACGTTGCGGGGCTGTTTAAAAGCAGCGGCGGCGGTAGACGAGTTAAAATTCCTACACACAAACAGAAAGAGAATAGCAGGAACGATTCCTCCTTCTCTCGTCTAGTTACTACGATCCACGGAGACACGCTAATGAAGGCCAATTACAGGCGAGCGGAATGAAATAGGAGGAAGGAGAAGAAGGGAAAAAAAGATAGAGAGAGAGAGAGAGAGACAGCAAGAGCGAACCATCAACCTGCAGGCAGAAATGGGATCACATTAACGTGTAAACCGGCCAGCCGCTTCATTGAGGAAACTGCGATTTAAAAGCTTCAATGGCGACGACTTCAGACAGTTAAGAGAATAATCTGCATAATGCGCAGGAAGTGAACCTTTTTACTCAGGAGAGAGTCTTGGAAGTCAGTCGACGAAGAAGCTGCGGGGTCTCAGGGTCCGGAAAACAAATGAACACTTGTCAGAGGTTAATTAAACTGCTTTGCAACGTATTTTTCTTCGACGTCCTACGGAATATTTTGGATCATTTCTTATCATGAAACAAGCTTTTAATATGGCCGCATTTAAAAGGGGGAAAAACAAACAGCAATGTGTCATTTTATGAGTCTGAAATTTCATTTCCGAGATGCTTCAAACATCACAACAAGTGATGGACAAAATCGAATGACCATAATCGATCATTCGATTATTGCACATCATTCGATATGTCGATTATGATACAACGACCATCGAATGACGAGACTTATGAAGGCTTAAGCGAGCGAGCGATGAATGAATCATTCGATTATTCGAATCACTCGATAGCAGATCATTCGATTATTCAAATCATTCGATTATGCCCATCACTACAGACACTATGAAACTCAACAATTGCTACCTTCCCTTATTGTTACGCTGAACCTTCTGCTTTCCCATTGTCGTTACTCCCTCATTGTTACGATGACCCTTCGGCTCTCCCATTGTCGCTGCGTTTTCGTCGCTTTTGAGTGTTGTCAATTGACGAGTGCGGTTGTGTCGCTCTAGGCTCTTCTTTGCACCTGACGAAAAGGGGACAAGGATCCCAGAAACGTTGTGGGGTATTTATAGTATCACTTATATTGTCTGAATTGGCTACCTTTCTTATTCATTATTTTCAATCAGACGTGACTTTTTTTTTTCATTTTCAATGTAAATTACATTAAATTGGCAAAATTTTGCAAAATAGTCCGTCAGGAGCTTCCGGTTTTTCTAACCAAAATTCTTCTGTAAAATCTGATAAATTTAATTAACATATTTCCTTAGCCCAACTTATTCTGACATGGTTTTATACGACATTCTATTGTTTACAGTTGGTTTGTACGTTAGCAGATGAAATTTTCTTCGTGTCCTTTGGGGCCGATTCTCCCCATTCAGTCCTTTTCGTCTCATGTGTGAAGTGGTGTGTCATGAAATCGACGCAAAAACTTGGGCTTCATTGCCGTGAAACACTGCCAAACACTCGATGGAAACGTTGTCACCGCTCTGCTTTCATTCCATTGTACGGAAACGCGGCATCAATCTTGCGTGCAGCTTTCTCATATCCGAATTTTAAGTCAATATGCGTTGTAAAAATACTTTGTTGTCTGGTAGCTCGCGAACTTATAGTCGACGTTCAACCAATACATCCCTGTGCTTATAGTTGACGGTCAACCAATACTCAATTTAGTGGATTTTCTTAAGCATTTCTGGCGTGGTCTCTTTATTTGGACGACCAGAGAAGGAAAGAGAAGAAGAATGTACAGGGTAATCCACATAGTGCCAACTCCTCTCTTATAGCATAGGAAAGGGAGTGAAAGGGGGGATGCGGAAAGGTAGAGGAAGGTAGCCAACGGTTAACTAGGGCTCACGGGCTGTATTTTAAGGATCCTACCCAGGGTAATCCACATAGTGCCAACTCCTCTCTTATAGCACAGGAAAGGGAATGAAAGATGGGATGCGGAAAGGTAGAGGAAGAAAGCCAACGGTTAACTAGGGCCCCCGGGCTGTAGTTTAAGGATCCTACCCAGAATTCACCGAAATGTGATGCAGGGCAAACCCTTGAAAACCTGCATCAGGTAGTTCGGGGATTTAGTACTTGTCCCAAGCACTTGGCGGAAGGGGGCTTTGCTGTCGCGACGCAGCATTCCATTTTCCATCCCTTGTGAAGTTTAGGAGGCAGCTGGCCGACTATTCCAATGCGAACAGAGGACAAGTCTTACCGCATGGCCAAGGTCTGCGAACCCGGAACATACACCTCTCAAAACAGGCCTGGGTGCCTCGTCTTGTGGGAATCTTAGTTCAAAACGGGAGAGAGGAGGAGGCATCCCCAAAGGTGGCCCCTTCCTACTCTCCTACAAGGTTCTGTCTACGAGAGAATTGTCCTCGCATACTTATTTCAGTGTTCAACATCACTTATTGCAGTGTTTCAACATCGATCCTAGAATAAAAGGAAAAGTAAGTAAAAGCATGCTGATTTACTTAAATAAACTTCTAGCATATTAATCATTTTTCACTACAACATAACGATGTCCATCCCCCCCACCCCGTCACCCTTCACACCCCCAATGTTTGCAAATTTACTGAAAGCGTTCAGTATTGATGGCTGTCAAACCATCACTAAACAACAAAAACGATAGAAATAGCTGAAGAAGTTACAAAAATGTATCGAAACGTCGTCATGATATAAAAAAATAAAAAGTGTCGGTATAAGGTCATCAATTGTTTTTATTAATTCAAAACAGCCGGTAAATTAAAACATTTAAACACTGTAGCGTCATCAAACTTAAATTTCATAAGGTTGGTACTTTAGACCACTTTCGTTTTTCAAGCAGCAACACCTTGATCACACACGTCACGTCTGTTACTTCAGTGACGAAGCTCTGTAGCCTTGATGACGACCAAATCTGGTGTCCCTTCGCGATTATCCTCTGCTGTGCTGACGGTTTTGAAGTGATGGTGAGACGCCGCGCCATGGGAATGAGAGAAACAACTATCCCGTGCGTTGCTGGTTGGAGGGCGGGAGTCGTTTTAATTGGTAGTAGCGAGAGTCCGTGATTGATGGACGCGCCTGACCACGGAGACAGACCGCGTCAATCGCCCGCAGCAGAGCTCTGACAAGGAGGCGACGTGTGGTCGCTATCAGCGCAAGACATCGTCCTCGGACAAATATGGGGCGCGCTCGTGCGGCAAGGTGGACGATCCTCTGGCCGAGAACCTGCTCACGCCCAACCACTTGCTCGGGCAACCAAATTCTTATTCTATGACTGTACGACAAAGCACACAAGTGACGCCACAGAGTACCATGTCAGTTATTAAGCACCAATCATAAGCAACCTTGCACATTTAATTTGTCATACAATAAGTCCGCCATCATCTGTTCCCATCTATGTGAGATGTCTTTTTTTTTTAACAATAACAGGCTGCATGAGGGTGATCCACGTGGTGGCAACTCCCCTTTAATAGCATAGGAAGGGATTTGAAAAGGGGGATGCGGAAGGGTGGAGGAAGGTAGCCATGGGGTTAACTACACCTTCTAGACGATTATTCTTGTCATCTCTTTGACCCGCCTTTCCTTTCCCATGCGTTTCACGTGTCCTGTCCATTCCATCCTCCTTTAATCTAAGAGCTGTTGTGATGCTTGGTTCTTTCTATAGATAATATATTTCCTTATTATATCTGTGTGTCTCCATACGCCAATGAGGAAAACTTCGATCGGGAAAATTCGAAACCATTTAAAAATGGGAAAATGTACGTCCTTAAAAACACGGGCATAAAAGTGGTCAACTCTTAGGGAAAACTGAAAGGGAAAAAGATTAAGATTAAAAAAAGAGGGGAAGGGCTGAAACGAGCACCGGCGTGTAATTTGTAGGAGAGTAAAAAACAAACTTCACTTCTTCTTCTTCTTCTTCTATGGTTCCACAGCCCGATATCGACATCCAGTAGTAGCTTCCTCCAAACTGCTCTGTCCAAAACTATTCTCTTCCAGTTCCTCAAATCCATCATCCTTTTTTTGTCCTTCCCTACTTCGTCTGTCCATTTTGGTTTTTCCTGCCTTTCTTTTAGCTCCCATATCCTTTCCTTTCCCATGCGTTTCACGTGTCCTGTCCATTCCATCCTCCTTTAATCTAAGAGCTGTTGCGATGCTTGGTTCTTTCTATAGATCATATATTTCCTTATTATATCCTTGTGTCTCCATACGCCATTTTCATTTTTTTTGGCCCCAAATTCTTTCTTAGGATCTTTCTTTCAAAGATGTTAATGGCTATCGCCTCTTTCTTGTTTAGTGTCCAGCCTTTCACTTCCATAATATAATATTGGCCTAGTCATGGTTTTATATATCCTCATTTTTGTTATTCTTCTCCTGATTTCATGCCGTTCATCTCCATCTTTGTGTGAATTTGGATCCCAGAGATAATATAAAGTCATCGCTTGTTTCTCTCACATCTCCATCTATGTACATCTTTCTGTTTTTTCTTGTTTGTTGGCTTTTCCTTCCTTTTATTTTCATTTTTCTTCCTCAATTTTTTCTACTCCAAGACCATGGAATCCGCGATTCTTCCTCTGCCATGGCGCTACAGTCTGTAGTGAACCTTGGATTCTTCCATCCTTCACGGTCATATGCTGTCCTCTTCCAATTTCTACATCCCAGCTTGTGTAGATCCTCCTCCTCCACTCCGTCCAACCATCTTCTTCGGGGTCTACCTCGTTCTCTTTGTCCTCCTGGCGGGTTTCAAGTGGAATCTTCTTTACCATCTGAGACTCCTTCATTCGTGCCACATGGCCTCCCCATCTTATCCTTCCTGATCGTATGATTTTTGTTACTGGAGCATCAGCGGATATTGTGAATTGTCCCTTTTCGACACACAGGGCCGATTATCCTTCTAAGTACTCTTCTCTCGAATCCATCCATCATCAGCCTTGCATCGGTTTCCGTCAGGGTTTTAAGCTCAATAATAATAATATCTCGCCATTGCCAAGAAATTTCAAATCCAGAGTATTTAATTTTCGTCCTGTTAATTGACAATACCCCGAGGTCTTTTCAGAATGAAGAGACGTGGATATCAAATATGTTATGAAAAATAAATAAAACATTTTATGACCTTATACAAACACTTTTTATTTTTTTATATCATGACGACGTTTCGATACATTTTTTTGTTTATTCTTCAGGTATTTTATTGAGTTAATTCGGTCAATACCTGAAGAAGACACTTTTTATTTTTTACATTATGGTGACGTTTCGATACCTTTTTTTGTATGTTCTTCAGGTATTGACCAAATTAACACAATAAAATACCTGAAGAAGATACAAAAAGGTATCGAAACGTCGTCATAATATAAAAAAAAATTAAAAGTGTCTTCTTCAGGTATTGACCGAATTAACACAATAAAATACCTGAAGAAGATACAAAAAGGTATCGAAACGTCGTCATAATATAAAAAAAAATTAAAAGTGTCTTCTTCAGGTATTGACCGAATTAACACAATAAAATACCTGAAGAAGATACAAAAAGGTATCGAAACGTCGTCATAATATAAAAAAAATTAAAAGTGTCCTCTTCAGGTATTGACCGAATTAACACAATAAAATACCTGAAGAAGATACAAAAAGGTATCGAAACGTCGTCATAATATAAAAAAAAATTAAAAGTGTCTTCTTCAGGTATTGACCGAATTAACACAATAAAATATCTGAAGAAGATACAAAAAGGTATCTAAACGTCGTCATGATATAAAAAATATAAAGTGTCTGTATAAGGTCATAAATTGTTTTTATTAATTCAAAACCGGCGTTAAATTAAAACTTTAAAAAATATTATTATTATTACAGTTAATGTGCCTATTTAAAATAAACTTTTGACACATTTTTGTTCCCAAAGACCGCGGATCATAAATGTCTAATGATTAAGTAACCAAAATCCTCCTATAATTTTTTTTTCACCCTGCAGGGTGACCAGATTTTTACCATCGCACTTAATGGACCCATGGCACCTGGAATCTGCTCTCGTGAAGAGTGAATAAATAACCTCCTATCCGAGGGCGTTGTCCCCATTTATTTTCCACGTAGAAAACACAGTGACTGGTCATGCAGAAGAACTAGTTTGGTATTAGCCTAAGGACGCTCGGAGAACACACACACACACACACACACTCAGGAGAGAGACAAAGACAAACAACCCAGAGGTGGGGGGAAAAAAAAGGTGAACAGAAAAAAGAAAATTATTTCTGCAACGTAGATATTCAATTTACGTACCAAGGTTCAACAGCCAAGGAGGCGAAAAAATACTCGGATTTTACGTTTAGTTTTTCAGAGGACTCTGCTGGTGACTCCAGACTACAATTTTAATCGATAACACAACCGATTCTGTAATCAGATTAAACGACGCTTTGATCGATACGACAGTAAAGAGGAATAGAAAATGAGGAAAACTTCGATCGGGAAAATTCGAAAACATTTAAAAATGGGAAAATGTACGTCCTTAAAAACACGGGCATTTCTTAGGGAAAACTGAAAGGAAAAATGATTAAGATAAAAAAAAGGTTGAACGGCTGAACCGAGCACCGTCGTGTAAGAATATTTCTGTCGTCTCAGTAAATAAGAAAATAAGTCCGAAAAGATAAGGTTTGTAGAGTGTAAAAATAAACTTCACTTCTTCTTCTTCTTCTATGGTTTCACAACCCGATATCGACCTCCAGTAGTATCTTCCTCCAAATTTCTCTGTCTAAAGCTATTCTCCTCCAGTTCCTCAAATCCATTATCCTTGTTTGTCCTTCCCTACTTCGTCTATGCATTTTGGTTTTTCCTGCCTTCCTTTTACCTCCCATATCACTGTATAATGGCTTTCCTTTCCTTTCCTTTCCCATGCGTTTCACGTGTCCTGTCCATTCAATTCTCCTTTAATCAAATAGCTGTTGCGATGCTTGGTTCTTTCTGTAGATCATATATTTCCTTATTATATCTGTGTGTCTCCACACGCCATTTTCATTTTTTTTGGGCCCCAAATTCTTTCTTAGGATCTTTCTTTCAAAGATGTTAATCGCTGTCTCCTCTTTCTTGTTTAGTGTCCAGCCTTTCACTTCCATAATATAGTATTGGCCTAGTCATGGTTGTATATATCCTCATTTTCGTTGTTCTTAGTTTGAAAGCTGGTAGTAGTGAGGTTTATTTGCCAAGTTCATTCTTCTCCTGATTTCATGTCGTTCGTCTCCGTCTTTGTGTAATTTGGATCCCAGATATTATAAAGTCATCGCTTATTTCCATCACATCTCCATCTATGTCCATCCATACTTTTTTTTTCCAAATTGCCTGCGCGACTGAATTATCTTTTTTTTAAGTTTATTTCTAGACCAACCGTTTTGGCAAGTTTCTTTATTTCTTTACGTGCCTCCTCTGCTGCTGCTTCAGTTGTTCTTGATATCATCAACACGTCATCCGCCGTTGACCGCAGGTCGATAACTGCAGCCGTTTAGGAGATATAGTCGTTTTACGTTTTTCTTCAAATTTTGCTCTTATTCTTCCAAATCTGCGTTTTTTCTTCCAAATCTTCTTCTTTTCGCGTGAATTAGGTGTCTATCCCCATGGAAGCGGCCATGCTGAACACAATGCTGTCGACCGCAGGTCGTTAACTGCAGCTTTTTAGGATGACTTGTATGCTGTAGTTTTGGTTCTATCTATTTTTGTTTGTCTAATGGCGTATACACACAAATATGGAAAACTAAACTTGTAAAACGAAATTGGTAACAAAAATTATGAACATTAATTCAATATAAAAAAAATCATCCGCGGCCCACGTCAAGAACGAGGTTCTCACTCATCCAGAAGTGACGTCACACTCAATGTTGATTTTTTTCTGTAATAATTTAATCATCATTTACCAGATAAATTATTTTCTACTTGAATTTTAGTTGTCTAACAGTATAAATGAAGAAATAAGAGCAAGGATTGCTGCAGGAAACAGAGCTGACTGGGCCCTAATTAAGACACTCTCAAGTCACGTAACCTTGATCAGGAAACTGAAAGTGACCGTTTATATAACAATGATAAGCCCGGTGGCTCGGAAACGTGGACAATGAACACGCGGCAGAAGAAGAGTGTTTGAGAAGATGGGAAAGGAAAATATTAAGAAGAATATTTTTGGAGCGGTAAAACGAAGCAGGGAAATGGAGAATACGAAGAAATAGGGAACTGGAGGAACAGTATGGGTATGAAGACATTGTATTGGGAACCGACTGAGATGGTTGGGGGCCATGTAGAGCCAATGTCAGAAGACAGGGTTGTCAAAAAAGATCTAAAAAAGGAAATACAGGTGGCAGAAGGGCGCAAAGGAAGACCACGAAAACGATGGTTGGACGATGTGGAGAACGACTTACGAAAGATGGGTGTTAGAAGATGGAGGAAGCGAGCAAGATTGGGCTATGAGAGGCCAAGATCCTGTGACACCGAGGAGTCTCTTCAGGTATTTTTTCCAAAATAATTGCAGTAAGCCAGCACAACTAAACAAAACAAGTTACTAATTAAATTTTTAAAAAATTGGTAGTGCTAGTTTACTTTGTTAATTTAGAAAATACCTGAAGTTGATACAAAAAGGTATCGAAACGTCGTAAAAATTAAAAATAAAAAGGTCATTAAATGATTTATTAATTAATATTTTAATGTCTAAGAGATTTGTATTATTTATCACAAACAGTAATTGAGCGGAGCAAAATTAACTCGGAATATTTTTTAAAAAGAAAAAAAAAAGGAGTGTGGTATTGAGGAGAAACAAGACTGGTTCCTCAAGACTTCCATCCAGTTAGCTTCTGACGGGATTTAACCGGAAATAAACTGTGACAAGAAGCGAGACTTCAAATTATCCGCTTATATAAAACGTCTGAGACATCCTCAGTTACGAGGAAACTTATCAGGGGCAATTTATCGACTGTAGAAAAAGCAGGTGGGGAGGGATAAAGTCTACGAGACGTTCAATAATAATTACAAAAAAAATAAGGCCACGTATTCCTACGGAACGACAAAGCTGATGGAACAAGACTGTGAAGATTTCTTCTACCCGTTTAGCGACAAGGTAATAAGTAGTGAAGGTAATAGCATTGAAGGAGTCAGGCAGGATACAGTGATAAGGCGAATATTTTTTAAAATTGTCTGAAAAGGTCGTTAATTTCTTTAATTAATATAATAGTAATAAAACAGAGGAAGATTTAATTATTATTAATGTCAAGATGGTTTACCAGAACAGAATAATTTCAGCTGTGGTCTTGCCACTTGACTGCGTAATGTCGAACCTCCTCCTGCCTTTAATGAAGCGTGCGAGTATTTCAGAAGCTTTTGTACTAACGTGTGTGAGTGAGTGTGGATCTTCCTTTGTGTCGTGGAGAGGAATGTGACCACATCCGTAGCCGAACCCGTACCCGTGACCTCCGACCCTGCGGTTGCGTTCCTTCCCCCAATTACCCAGACAGTCTGCCCTCTCCTCTTTCTCTCTCATCTTTTCTCTCTCTCTCTCTCTCTCTCTCTCTCTCTCTCGGTTCGCCTCGCCACGTCTCGTCTCGCCACACTGCTTCAGATTTTTCGCTCCTTCCTCTCCGATGGCAATCTCCGTAATGGATTGCCAGGCTCAAATTGCACCTCCTCGGTGAAATATTCTCTCTAAAACAATAGAATCGCCCTGCTCTTGCTGAAATTTTGTCCCCTCCCCCCCCCCCTTTCCTTCTTTGTAGTAAAGTAACCTGCCATTTTCTCGGAGAACTGTTGCCGTCTGGCTGAATTATACTCTTTACCGCCGTCGGTAGACGAACGGGTTACTCGGTTAATTCAATAAGAGAGCCAGCACCCGACTTTCTATAAAATTTTACTTGCATCATTCTACTGCTGCTTTCAGAATCGTCACCGAGTATCCTACATATCTACGTCACTTAATGTTAATTGGAGAGGTTTATTTATAGTCGGCGCCACGAAAATGTAATATCAAGGTCAAGTAGCTAACCGCACCGCTCCTCGTCCAGCGGTATTGCCCTCACTACTACAGCCGGCGCCTTAGACCACTCGGCACATCCTGACATTGTGAGAGAAGATCTCTAAAAATTATTTCATTTCTATCTTTTTTATACTATTAGAAATTCCAAAATGTTTGTCAGAAGTGGGATTCGAACCCGCGACCTCAGACGAGGACCAGAAGGCTTAACACCTGCTGTCCCAGGCAAGGGAGAAATTCCTTGAGTCTGGCGCCAGAGTTGCTCTAAATCCAGCAACATATGGCCCGGCAATATTTCAGTATTGCCGGGCAATGTTGCCAGCATTTTTGAGAACTGGCCGCCGGCGTGTTGTCGGTGACATCGGTCCTGTGTCGAAAATACGGAAACATTGCCGGGCAACAATAGTTGCCAGACACTCCCCTAGAGGTCTCTGTAGTCAGTCAGGTGTGTTGGCAATTAATATTACACTTTTTGTGTTCTCTGGGTGAAATTATTCAGTATTCCACTTATGAATTGGTGAAACGAGAGAACCATTGAAGTTATCGATGAAGTTCCGTCATCATGGAGGCGATGGACTGTAGAAGGAGGTCGCCAAGAGATGGAAGATGGTTGGCGAGCAACAACAGCAGTTGTGACGTACGCGGAAAAAATAAGAAGAAGAAAATTTAATTTCTAACTTTTAAAATTAATATTTAACAAATAAAGAGAGGCCTGGCCTTTACACACTTTAATAAATTAATTTAATCCTTCCAACTAAATCCAGGCAGACTTCTCCAACGACGTGCGAAAATGAACCATCAGATACTCTGATTAAATACGTCAAAGAGTCTCCTGTCGCCAAGAATCCAAGGAGTGTTGGGTATTGCTTTCCTCATCACCGTGTCCCTTCTCTCTCAATCAAGGGGGGACCAATTTTCTAAGCAAATATTCAAAGGTCATCCTTCGACATTCTGGTGAAGTTTTTAAGTAAGTAATCGTCAAGAATTAATTCGTTTCTTAAATTGTCAAGTGTTTCTCGTTTATTTAAATAAGGTAGAATCCAGGTTCTTCTCTTCTTTAATTACTTGAATTTTTTTTGTCACACCTAAAGCTGCGGTAATGAGGACTTCATTTTACGCGCATTATTCTTGTACTACTTGCACGCAGGACAAATGCTCGGGGCTGCTACAACGTGGCCGGGGTATTGCTGGCAACATCATATTGCCCGGCCATACTTGCCGGCATCACATTGCCGCGGGCTATAGTTTCCTAGAACTCTTGTCGGCAATGTGCAATTTTTCTTGCTCGTTTACGACGCAATTTTTTTTCTGTGAACTGTACACGACGCCCAATAACGGCATCAGCGCAGAGTCTTCTAATTTTAGTCGCACTATAATTATTTATTAAGAATTCCTGACATTTTTGTGCTGGCCAACCAAAGTTTTCTATCCTTATTTTCCATATTATAAAGTAATGTATTGTAATGCCAATTAATCAGGCCATTAATTGTTTGGACATAAAATTTGAATTGTTTGATAAATTAATTATAGCGGCCTGATCGAACAAAGCAGCAATGGAAAAGCGAGATCAGCCGCTTTTGTTGAAAAGTCAAAATGGCGTTTGCGCGCATAAAAGTCGAGCAGTTTACGTCTATAGCCAGTCAGGAAAGGAGCAGGGAGATAAAGAAAAGTTATTTCTCTCCGAAATAATAAACAGTTAAAATAAATCTTCAAGGAGTTACTTTGCAGTTTAAGTCCAATTCAGAAAAAGACTAATAAATCTACGAATCATAGGATTCCTGTTAGGCAAGCAGACATCAGATAGCTGACAATCAGGAGGATCATCCGAGTTCCTGTGAGCCTATCAATGTTGACTTCAATAGTGTAAAATCTGTGAGTCGATGTTTAGAAACAGTGTAAAAGGTTGCAACAGTGTACTTCCGAAACGAAAAAGAATGCTGGTACCAGCTGGACAGATGTGAGTAACAAAATCAAAACTAATGAGTAATTGTAAACTTTAATTAAAGGATAAAGTCAGATTTCGTTCTCTTTTAATTGTCAATCAGAGTTAATTTCTTTACTTTTAATTTCTTTCTATCGACATATTGTTTAGGTAAATTGTGAACTGTTTTGTTAATAAGATTTTTAAACCAATTTGTTGTGTCCATTATCAAACCCAGTGAAGGATCTCAAATTTTGTGTTTGTAATCATCTTTTATTGCCACAAAATGAAATAAAAATATTTTGTTTGTTAATTTTTGATTATTATTTCATTTAATTGTTTTTAGGGCAACAGGCTACATGAGGGTAATCTACTTTGGGCAACTCCCCTTTAATAGCATAGGAAGGAATTTGAATGGGGGGGATGCGGAAGGGCAGAGGAAAGTAGCCAAAGGTTAACTAGGGCCCCCGGGCTATATTTTAAGGATCCTACCTAGCATTCGCCTAACGAAATGCAGGGAAAACCCTAGAAAAACCTGCATCAGGTAAGTCGGGTCTAGGGTTTTCCCTGCATTTCTTTAGGCGAATGCCGGGTAGGATCCTTAAAATATATCCCGGGGGCCCTAGTTAACCCTTGGCTACCTTCCTCTACCCTTCCGCATCCCCCTTTTCAAATCCCTTCCTATGCTATTAAAGGGGAGTTGCCTAATGTGGATTAACCTCATGTAGCCTGTTACCCTAAAAAATAAAAATTACATAAATGGCGTTTCAACTTGAAGCAAATTCTTAAAATTAATTTAAACTTCCATTATTTAGATATTACATTTTGGCTTCAACGTGAGGCAAATTCTTTAAATAAATTAAAAGGCTAATTGTTTGATTATTACAGTATATAAATCTCTCCTTCCACGTCCTCATCTTTTGTGAGTCACTGAATCACCTATTTCACGACTCCTGAAGCCCTTTGGGACGTCGAGGTGCTTTAAGGGGAGAGACTCCACGAGACGCTTGACTACTCTCTGTGAGTAAGAAGCCTTTCTGTGTGTGTGTGTGTGTGTGTGTTGCGGTTGGACCACTTCCTGTGAGCGCCTCCCAGGTGCGTCTCTCCACACGCGGCGGCGGCGGCGGCAGCCAGGAGCAAACGTGCAGAGATGCGAAGGGGAATAAAACAACAACAAACGTCCACCACACACACACACACACACACACACACACACACTGATAAACGTCACAATGTCTGGGCCTCGGCTCATTGAGTTATTGTGTTCGGCAGCGATCCGTGAAGATCAACGTTCTTCATGGAAAAGACGGTATCGACCTGGAGACAGCCGGAAAACTCTTTGATATATGAAAAGAAGAATTCCTTAATTTCTGTTAATTCATTAAATCACTTTAAAAAAACTTTTATTTCTTCAACCGTTTATTTAATTAATTTTCACTTTCATTTATTCCTCTTATTTACTCATCTTCTGGTATTTTATCTAAATACTCGACTTAAAACCTCTTTGTTGGGTTAACAAACAGTTTCGACCATCCGATTATAGGATTTTTTAAATTTTTATTTTCTCATCTTCCAAAAACCGTGTAACGTTGCTTTGGAGCCGTGACAATTTTGGAACTGTAAAGACACCCTCACTGAATTACTTGTTTCGTCCCAACTGCATTTCAGCGTTACTAATTACTCTCGTCCACACTTTAAAAAAAATCTTCAAAATTATTTAAATTTCAACTGAAACTACCTTTAAAACGTTTCCATCTATTTAACTGTTTTTTTAAAAAATCCAAACCTACTTTTCCATCCCTTAAAAATCCCTTCAATTTCTCCCAGTAACTCGTTATCTACCTTTATCAGAATATCTAACAATCCTAGACACTATATTCTAGTTTAAAAAAACCAAGAGCCTACTTTTCCATCCCTTATAAATCCTTTCAATTTTTCCCATAAACACGTTATATACCTTTATCTGAATGTCTAACTGTCGTTCTCCATTTAATTAATGGTTATACTAAACTTCGCTACCACTGCTCCAAAAAGTCATCTGTTCGTTTAAAATATCGTTTTTTTTTTCAATCCAGGTATCTTTTTATAATTCACTTTAATGAATAAGAAAGATAGCCAAATAAAAGGGTTATATAATGTAGCGCGATAGTTTTATTATTGATCTATATATATATATATATATATATATGTTTCATTTTAATATAATTAAGCAAGGGTTGAGATCTTGGTAAGTTGGAATTTGAGCAGGCGCCGCCGAGACGGGGAGGTAATCCCTTCAGTCTGGAATTGGGCACGTATGATGTGGACCCTCGGAAGTTACCTGGACTGTCGCACCGTGCGAAACGTTCGCTGAAAATCCCAGAAATTTGAATTAACACGTGACTGCCTGAACCAATGACATTTCTTGGTTCAGGAAAGATCGATCCAAAGATGATCGAGACGATCGATTTTTGATATCCAGCGAGGGGCCTGAAAGAAAAGTAAAGAGAGAAGGACAAACCGTCGCACAGCGACGGACTTGCTGCCCCAACTTGCAGTTTCGAGAGGACCCGGAGAGATCGAGGGTGCCACATGACCACGGCCAGACATCAACGAAGGTAACTGCCAAGTGTCTCAATCCTTGACGCGCCTGGAGGGAATTACCGTAGACCATGTATAACTGAGATTAAGGGATCAGATTGTTTTGTCAGGCTAACTGTACACTGTATTTTTTTATTTTAATTTTCCAAGTTCAGTTAGATAATTAATAAATTCTATAAACTATCAGTTACTTCATCATTTAAAAACCTACCACTACAATAAATACCACACAACGTTCCTGGGATCCTTGTACCTTTCGTCAGGTATTTATATTACCCTTTTTTTTGTCTGCATTGGCTATCTGTCTTATTCATTATTTTCTATCAGCCGAAACTTTTTCCTTTTTAATAATTCACTTTATTTTTGCATGTCTCGAAATGGCTTTTCTACGCACTGATATTTCTTCTTCAAGACCTGATATTCCAATAATTTTACAGTGTCAGGTCTCTACAATAAATATCACACCTAATAATAATAATAATAAATTTATTTCACAAAAAAATTCTATTCAATTCTACATAATTCCCCTTTTTTTTCAACAAATTTACATTTACTAAACTTGGCTGTTTAAATAAACTATTCTTTAATTTTTTTAAAAAATAAAGTCACATTGCCTAATTTGTATTGGCGTCTGGTTAAATTATTTTATTCTTTTAATTTTAATTAAACTAGCCCTTGTTGTATCTAATTCTGCCGTACTTCTACCATTCTACGGCCTTTCTTATAATACTTAGACGCTAAATTCTTCTTCGGCTTTCCCCCCCTTTTATAGGTTTGCCGTCTTCAATTTCTATTTCTGTCTGTCGTTCCAATCTCGCGCTTCCAAATTCCTTTCCTCCATTATGGATCCCACTTTGATCTGGGTCTGCCTAGTTTATTTTTTTTCCAGGAGGTGACCATTGGTATATTTATTTTGGCCATCTTCCATTCTTTGTACGTGACCCTACACCATTTAAGGGTTTCATTTTTCAATCCTTGTAACGACAGACCTGGTTACGTTCACTTCTTTCCAAAGGAGCTCATTTTTAATTTTTATCCTGTCTTGTTGGTATTTTGAAGACTTCTCCTCAGATAATCGAATTCTACTGTTCTAATTTTGTTCTAATTTTGTTCTACTTTTGTAATTCCGTCAGGGGCCAAGTTTCACTTCCATAACATAGAATGTTCTGTATTATTTATGCTCTTATAAATTTTGATTTTCTGTTTTCCTTTGTTAAATTTTTATTCCAAAATAATCCGTGTAACGATGCTAAATAATTATTAAATTAGGACGGCAACTAATTATTTATACATTTATACAAAAATATTTATATTATGGTATTAAACTTGACAAAATAACTGGAACACACACAATTCATTTCTCTTAACATTGCTGCGACACTTAATCTTTTATTCCTACACAAAATAATTCTTTACGTTCTACTTTGAGACTTCTTAAAGACTGTCAGGGTATTTGCGCCGGATTGTGCAGAGATTATTGGAATTTGTCTCGCGAACTCCCAGCGACAAAGATTACATGCCACGTCACAGAGACGTTACCTCAGTGTCGCCATGACAACGTAAAACAGCAAAGTTTCAATTATATAGATTCTATGTGATTTTATGCAATATGTTTGAATAAATTTTTTAAAAGGTTGCTCGAGTGGTTTATCTTTAACCAAAAAACTCCATTGAGTCAACTACAACGCACGTATATTTGTGGAGTCCTACATATTTATTAGAAACACCGCACAACACCATACGACAATAATTGACAAGTGGAAGCATAAAACAATTATAAATTACAGTTTCAGATTCTTTGGTTACAAAGAACATACTGCACATAAAACACCTAACCTTTCTGACAGGGAGTCAACCTGGGAAGCTCAGATGGTTCAGATGGGTTCGAATCCCGGATTGGTCGAGATTTTTTTCCATTCCGATTCTTTCAATGCCTTTAAGGCCATTCTTCGATATCAATAATTTCTTCTGTCTTTGAATAAAATTAATTTAATTGTTCTAATTAGTCAGTTATTTCCATTTATCATGGAATCTCCCTTCGTGGTTTAGAGGACGATTGCAGATGGTAACGCACACTGTGACGCACTGAGATGAATTGTTCTTTCGCAACTTTCGTATCCATCTGTTATATATATATTGTAATGCCTTGAAGGAATGGCATTGTTTCAGATTAATGGTCTTGGCCGTCAGAGAAAGTTGTAATGTTGTGTACTTAGGATTGGTATCGAGGAGCCACATGCGGGTGGCCTGTCGCAAGATAAATCTGTTAAGGCAGGCATTGTTTGTGATTAATGGCCTGGACAGTTCAAAGAACAATTTTTAATGTTGTTGACTTAGGATTGAGCATGCAGTTTGGGCGTTCTGGAGAATTTAGAACAGCACACGTGCGTGCAGGGATGAGAAGACAAGTCCAAAGTAATTGAGGGTGCAAAGACAAATTAGACCTGTCTCGATTGTCGGCGTTGGGACAAGACAGAGTGGCTAGATATTTGCTAACTAAGGAACTGCAGCTGCATAATATAAATCTCGGGATAATGGAGGAAACTGTCATCGGGCAGTTGCGACGTAGTTTTGGAACAAAGGAAAAAGGAAGGGACTGGGATATATAAGCGAGAGCGGTTTTTGAAAAAGTTAGTTGAGTTTTGGAGTCAGGAGTTGGAGTTAGAGTGGGAGAGGGGTGCTGTGAGCCCCGAGACAGGAGGAGAATTGTGAGGAGTTAGTTATTCTGCGACCACCGAAGAATGACTAAAACAGACATCGTTTAAGGGAGGAGAATGTCTTATAAGTTGCAGCCTGCGAGAGAAATAGGAAAATATTCAACGATAAACATTTTTGTATGCAGAAGTCTAATCTGTTGTAATATCAAAATTTGACCACTGTCTTCGATGGTAGGAGACCAGGACACTGCATCCAGCATCGAGTAGTTTTCACAACGAGCAAGTGAGATGTCCTTCACGAACGGAGAACCAGCTTTCGTCAAACCAACAGTGTGTGCTAGAGTCAGTGTGTGTAAACGTCCAGTCTATAAAGTGTGTGTGTAATGAACGAGCCAAAGTTTCCTGAGTAATCGTAAGTTGAAATTTCATGGTATTAATATGTGTAAACGGAATTAAAAGATACAGTCAGATATCGTTCTCTTCTTTTGTGTTAATAAAATAAACTCTTTTAAATTTAGAATCAATCTGGTAGATTAAGTTCGTTAATAAGTTTCGTCGATGTCTAGACGATTAAATATTTCTGTTTAATTTAAAGATAAATGTTGGGTTCTTTGATTAAGTTAAATGTTCTGTCCGTTATCAAACCCAGTAAAGACCCATGAGATCCTTTTTATAATTTTAAATTGTATAATTGATAATTTTTGATAAATAAAAATTGTTTGTTGTTTATAAATATTAATCTTTTTATTTAGACACCCATTTAATTATTACATTTTGGCTACCACAACGTGGGGCAAAAATGTAATAACCGTTTGATTATTACAATATATATATGTGTGTGTGTGTGTGTGTATTTTCTCCCCACCTTCGCCCTGTTTTCGCTTGCACGAGTGTTTGTCTTGTGAAGGAGTTACGAGGATCGTTCGTCACAAAAGCTGTCCGTCAGACTTGTCACTACCGTAACTAACGACCCAGGGGGATAAGATTTTACATTGAATGTGTGGTGATGTCGCGCACACTACCGACGCCTCACACGTCATCCCAACAACCCGTTTCCCCCGCGCGCGCGTGTGTGTGCGAATGTGCGAGGTGTTACTCACGACACTGTGCAATGTTGTTGATGTGGGGACTTCAGCTTGTATTGCGTACAGACCGAACGCCGGATATGGGTCTACGACGGACACTTACTGGTCCGTGGAGATATAATTGTTGATTTCGACTTTTAAATTAATTATCTTTGTGGTGATAAAATGAAATCGTAATGGGCGAAGCGAATCTATTTACTAACCACCTCATCACAACGAAAACAAAAATAAAAATATATAATACACTTGTGTGACCGGCGGTGATTTATGGAGCAGAAGCCTGGACCCTGAGTTAAGGCTGTGGGAGAATCGACACTCTCACCAGGTGTCACTCGTAAATCCAGAATGTGTCATGTAAGATGACGGTCTGGCAGCCGTCTGGGTAGGCCAAGGCCCTTCATGGGCTGTCGAGCCAAGGAGTTAGTGTTAGTTAATGACAGATGAATGCTGGAGAGCAAGATGTAATGTGGAGCTGGATGAAATGATGGAAGGTAAAGATGTGGTTAGATTCGTGAAGGAGCGGAGGATTGATTGGATGGGCCATGTATATAGGAAGGATCCATCATTCAAGAGGAAAGGGAAGGCCAAGGCACAGACGGATGGACTATGTCGTTGCAGATCTGAGAACGATGTGAATAAGAGGATAAACGAAAAAGAGCGCAGAACCGACGATATTGGAGGCTGGAGGAGGCCAAGGCGCACCTGTATAGCCAAAAATAGAAATAGAAAGTAACTACAGACGAAATACTTCACCTTAGAAAAGTAGAGTCGAGTAAGGAAATGTCGTTAATTCCACGTAAATGCTGAATGCGACCACCATTTGGCCAGTTCTCGTTACGAAACTGAATGACCATCATCGGCCGGGCTCCCCTTACGGACTGCTTATGACCATCGTCGGCCGGTCCTCCCCAAAAACAGACTGGCTGTTTTATATAATCGGACCATAATTATTACGCCGACAATATTAAATAAATTATTTTAAAAAATCATTTCATTACACATTGGTGGTCTCTTCAATGTATTCTATTTTTCTACGTTTATCACTTTGAAGAATATCCGCATCAACGGAATCGATACCATATGTACAAGCCTTATTAAGGACATTATATAATGAAATGCACTTAATAATAAATTCTACTTGTTTCCTTAAAATTTTCTGTTTTGAAATGTATTAAGTATATCACAAGGTAAGTACTCCAAATTAGTAAATTTTAATTCGACTCATTTTTCTAAGTCTAATTTTTTTATGCCTTCACCAACTACTATATTGTGTAATATTAAATTAGATGTACCTATAGGTACATTTTAAAAAGTCTTGAGGAAGCAGAACCGATATCATTGCTCGTTTTCAGGCTGATCCTTGGTGTAATGGAATAGCAGACACCTTGTATCATATTGCCAAACCCCGACAGCAGAGCATGTTCCGGAGGGTGGATGGAGGTGGTGGGGGCCAAGAAAGGAGGTGAGTGTCGTCGCTGGAGGCGATACAAGCCCCACGTCACCTGGGGAGAGGAAGAGAGAGAGATAGAGAGAGAGAGCAATTTGCATGCAGTAAGGACGCCAGCCACCTGAGCGCTTAATTGGATCGCTAATGATCCGCCAGAGTCCGAAGTAATGGCCTTTCGATCGCACCAGCTGAATATGAAAGACGTCGACGAGGAGGAGGAGGAGGAGGCTGTTGACCTCACACCCAGCGAGCGCCATTAATTGGTAACGGCAACCGTTCCTCAGATCTCAGCGTGTCTATCTCGTCGCGCGATGTCCCACTGTTTTGTCGACAAGGATTTGCCCGCTCCTCTGTCTTCTTTCCTTAACGGGGAAGGCCACACACGACACACTCACAAGTCCTTAATGGACCACAACACAACGAAGGTGCCTTGGCGTTATCGAACACACGTCAGACGTCGCTGTCGTGGTCGCCACTTGATTAAATGAATCGGCAACACCTGTTAACTGAAGAGGAAATCTTTATTGAGGCGCCGTTGGAGCAGTCTGCGCCATCTTTATAACCGTCACGTCGTCCAGCAAATTAAAACGTTTCAATTAACTCACGATGAAATTTCCAAACGTGGTAAGCAATCTGATGAAGAGATATAAAGGAGACATTTTTTCCCCATATATAAGTGAATATAGAGTTCAAATTAATCATATTCGCGTGCTGGTTTCGTAAAGTCCTGTGGACGCCGAAGAACTGTGCCGCGGACGGAATGTGCCTTGACAAGAGAACGTCGATTTCCTACGTGTGAACCCCGGGCGAGGAGAAACAAGAATTTATAGGGTGAAACATTAATCGCCGATTGGTCTGAACCCCAAAGAGAAAAGGGTTTTCGCAAAGAGGACAGAGGAAAAGTCTCCAGACCGTTGGAGATGAACCGCGGAAAGAAAACTAGAAGGTGAGATACAAAGTGGGAAAGGCATTTACAAAACAGTAGAGGCAGTTACAATTGATTGTGAACCGAGAAATGTGATACAAGTTGTTCAACGTGAGTTGCAAAACGGGGCTCGTAGATTTTTCTGTGGAGAACCTTTATGGTCCTGTTGTTACCGGGCAGGTCTACCTGATATGGTGCCTGTTTGTCAAGACCGAACGTTTATCAGCAGAAGAAGTTAGCAGTCGTCCAGGGGAAAATAGTTCGTGAAGTCTCAAGGACGTGGTAATTAAACCATGTGAGCCCCGTAGTAGGGGAAATACGATTTTAGATGGCGATATGTGAAAGTCCGTTTGGTCGGAAATCCCGTCGAGAGAGGGGTTTGAAGACTGGTTTTCACTTCTCGGAGTTCTTTTAAAAGGGGATTCATAGAAAGTACCGCTAGGGTTGAACCTGATGCGTGAAACTAGATGAATTGTTGAGTTAGAGAAAACAAATCGGTCTGACGTAGAGCTGCTGCTCCTAATTCACCGAATAGGAGTCAAAACGAGGCAGGAAACTTTTCCGTAGGAATCTCCAAAACATCTAAATTCACCACGAGGCAGGATTAACTTTGAAATTCCGCCATTTTTTTGGCTATGACGTCAACCCTTAAGGGTTAGGGGGAGAGAAGCAATACATGAAATTACGCAAACATTCGAGTTTCGAGTCGAATCCGAACTTATATTTGTCACTGTGTTTAATTATTTAACTAATTTATATGAAAATAACTCAAACACAATCGAGATTGGATCAAATTCGGGGTTATAGATATACGACATCTCGGGAAACGCCGGGCACCCAGATAGTGTATATGTATATATATATATATATATATATATATATATATATATATATATATATATTTGTATGTTCCTTATACAAATCTACACCGGTGCAGAAAATTTCACCAAATTTCGTACACGTGTTCTTTGCGACCGGGAAACAAACACTGTCGGGGTGAGACACCGCCTACCAACCCCCAGAAGCAGGGGTGGAAATATTTAAACATGTTAAACAAGCATATATTTGAGTTTGATATATATTTTTAGGGTTCAAAGTGATTGATAGTGTTTCTACCGATGTTATCTGACTATAATTTCAACCCCTTACATCATGAGAACGGAGCACCATTAGGGGTTGAGGGTGGACGAACCTTACAAGAAAATAACGCTAATACAATCGAGATTGGAGTCAAATCCAGTTTTAAGCTGTAGCTGAGTTTAATAATGACATTCAATTGGCTATTTAACTACCAGGGCCAGGGCTTCACGGGGGTAGAATTTTTCTAACATATTAAATGGTCGATATTTGCGTAGAATAAATAATTGTTGAGGTCAATGACGTTTATAATAGATTTACCGATGTTTTTTTTGTAAAATTTCAACCCCTTTTGGCATGAGAGCACACATAGGGGTCGGGGTGGAAATATTCAAACAATGTAACCGGCCGACAACATATTTAGGGATAGCGGTTGAGATGCGTTACATAAAAATAACCTAAAATATATCTAGATTGCAGTCAAATCGGGGGTTATGGATAAATGACATCTCGGGCAACGCTGGACACCCCATCTAGTTTATAAATAAATTAAAAATCAATAAAAAAAATTAACAGAACGTTTCGTCCTCAGTGAAGTACATCATCAGGAGTTAATCTGATACTGATTTAGATGCAACCATTTTTTCGAGTCATGCAGCAGAATATTAACATTTATTTTTATCTTACTTATAAATGTTTGTTAATAAACTATTTCGTCAGTTAAGTGTAAGGAACCGTAACTGAACCGTCATCCTGTTTCCTCTTCCGATGACCACCGGACGCTTGGGAACAAGACCTCCTAGGAGATATTGGTACAAATTCCAATGAGGACCAACAAAGTGATCAAGGGGCTGGATAAATGTCCTCTGTGGACAGAGATAAAGTTTGAGAGTAAACATGGACCGAAGTTTTTATCGCCCATTTTTTCCCCAGTCCGGTGAAGATTTGGCAACGTGGAAAATGTCTGGGACTGGTAAATCTAACATTATTGGAGAACGATAACTTGTCAAGAAAAAATTATTATGGGTAATTTATTATCAATTAAGTTGCCTGTAGAGACATTCATGGCAGGGACATAGGAAACTTAAAATAATAACTTAGATATAGTACAGTAGGGGGGAAAAATTTATGCGATAAAATCCAAGGAAGTCAAATTGTGACCACTCAGGAAACAATTCACCTGGCAAGTCGGGTAAGGGCATTGACCGTGCTAGTTTTCTTTCGAGTCCTTTATAGAGTAGGTTTAAACTGAAAGCAATGCGTTGGCATCGTCATGGGTCATTCATTAAGTAGACAACAAGCAGCCGACTACTTGGCATCGAGACGGAAATTGGATTAATTTGGCAATTATATATGAATAAAAAACAATATTAGTCCTTGAAATGAATCTCTTTTATTATTGAGATTGGACGATCCTGAACGAAGAACAAAAACCGTGGCACATGAACCCGCCACAGACAACAACAACAGCACCACGAGACGAATGACGCTGGTCTAAAAATAACGCTGGTCGTTTAAGGAGGAGAAGGTCTGCACTCGCAGCCACGGGGGCATGAAGTGGAAATAATTCCAGCGCCACTTACTTTGCACAAACAATACCCAAATTCTCGTTTCAGACGACATTTAATTTAGCCGTGAACCAGACGCAGATAAAGAGAGACGAATCTGACGCACGACGCCATGTCTAATAACTGGGTACAGAAATCTCCGGAGGATGACTTAATTACAGGTGCTTAATTTCCATTTTCCACACACAGTCACAGAGATACAGACAGGAGACGTGAGATAAAAGAGCTTCTTCGCTCTGGAAGATTCAACAGTCTTCCGTGGGGGGTTTTTGACACACAAAGCATGTAAAACTGAATTACCTTAACGGAACGTAAATCTGTTTCAAAACGTAATGGCGAACTTTTACGAATACGAATCGACCAGCTCTTAAGATCCTTGCTCCTCTACCAGAGATGTATTAACCGTACAGAGAAAATATTCTTCCTCCAGAGATACAGAACGATGATCACTACAAGAGCTTTGGGAATCAGCGTAAGAAAATTGTATTGAAAGGAACCGTGTTGTTTTTTTTGTTGATCGCATGTCGTAATAGTTGAAATAATTTTATTTGCAAAAGTGTTGAATATGTTGCTTTGTAAAATATTTTATTTCATAACTCGCATGATTTCTCTTTAGATATTTTATCGGTTCTTTGTTAGCTTCATACACGGGCTGAAACTACCACGTCAAATTACTCGTATATATATTGTAATAATTGAATAATTGGTCGTCTTCTATATAATAAAAAAGGGAGTATATTTGTATGTATGTATGTTTGTATTTACGTTGTTCTTTATACAAATTTTATCGCGTGGACAGAATGCAACAAAAATTGGTATACGTATTCTGCCAAAATCGAGTACCGGTACTGTGGGGGTGAGAAACCCCTAGAATAAACGTGGAAATAATTATAATTGAAATAAGTTACGAATTAGTGTTAAATTACTGCGCGAGACGATGACGTCATAAGTTTTCAAGACATTGACGCATCCTAAATATAGTTCTGTATTTCGTAATGAAATAAAGCAGAAATATTTTTATTTAATATAAAGTATACATGTGGAAAGAATTATAATTAAAAACCGTGATCATTAAATATTAATTTACTGCGCGCCAAGAGACAATGACGTCACGCGAGAGAAAGACGTTACTACGCAACGAACAAAGGAAATATTTCCTTTATTAGGAATTAAATAAAGCAGAAATATTTTCTTTAAATAAAAAGTATAATTTTATACAGCAATATTCCATCGAATGGTAATAAAGAAGAATACGAATTACTTTACCATCCTTGGGGAAAATGTAAGTTAATTTTCGCGCTGTATTAGTTGTGAGTCTAGCTAACAATTTCATCTATGTAATATTTGTATAATATAATGTATGAAGACTGAGTGACGATTATATCCTGAAATACTCAAGGAATATATTTAAGTAATCAATTAAATACTTTTTCGAGTTTATATAAATAAGTACACGAGCAACGCCGGGCACCCAGCTAGTTTAAAATAAAAAGATTATTAAGGGAAAACAATTAAACAAATTTATTAACAATTTTAAATACACAATAATATTTGGGATCTCAGGGTCTTAAACTGGGTTTGATAAATGGGTGAATTTATACAATCAAAATCACATTTACCTTTTATGGACGTTAATGCGTCTGAAACATAGACGAAATTTGTTGTGGAAGAAATAATACTACAGATTGAATTTAAACAGTTTTAAATTTCATCAGGAATTAACGATCTCATTTTATCGATAATTAAATAATTAAAATTAAAGAACGATCTGACTTTTATCTTTTAAAAACGGTTTACAATATGATTTTAAAGTTTTTCTCTACTTACGGCCGCCCAGGTCTCATTTTAGGTTTTTCGTGCACAAAATTTGGGGATATCACTGATTCTAGTACTCACAGACTCTAAATGTCAACAAATTCTAATTGGCGTAGTTTGTTAGTTGGTCTAACACAAACTTGGTAGATTCTCGATGCTTTGCTGCAACCTGGATTTGCAGATCTCGTGACTTTAGTTGGAAATGTACTTCCTTGGTTTGTCTATGGCCAGCAGGTTGAATTTATGCTCGGCCAACCGATTACAACATTAGTTTCACTCTCTCCTTCCCGACTGAAGATTGCTTTACTTTTCAAATTTTAGAGCATGTTTGTAACTGCTATCAAACTGTTCTATGCCCGACTGCAAAACTTTTTATAATATGAATTTTCTGGTCTTTACACCTCGCTGTTCTATGCCCGACTGCACATTTCTGACTGTCCGTTCGTCTCGTAGATTTTGAGCGCGTAGAACCTCAACAGTGTTTTCTTTGCCTCGCCGAATTGTTGCGGCGTCCGCTCTATATCCTCTAATAATGAGTCCTCTACAATCCAACTTTCCAATTAGAACAGTGTCTTAATTACCAATTACTACAATATATTGTAATGCCAATTAATTAACACATTAATTGTAAATTTGAAAATATAAATTGTTTGAGAAATATATTCTTACGGCGGTACAGAACACAGCAACAATGTAGCAGAGTATTGTTTCCTTTGTCGGAAGAAGGAATGCGCGCTCAAAATTGCGAGACGGCAGGGCAGTTCGCGTTAGGATTTGGTCAGAGGCAGACCGCATTAAAATAATGAGAAGTTTTGAGTTGGCTAGAAGGTTTGGCTAGATGCAGATCGCATTAAAATATTGAGAAGAGTTCAGTTGAATGGAAGGTTTGGTCAAGTACAGGTCACATTAAAATATTGAGCAGTTGGCTAGAAGGTTTGGTCAAGTACAGGACGCATTAAGAGTTGACGTTACGGTAGAGTTCAGGCCGTATTTCGAATCCTTAGCGATCGGGTGGTCGTAAAAGAACTTTTTGGAAATTGGAGACTAAACACGTACCGAGAGACGAGGACTAAAGCGAAAGGTGAGAGCGAGAATCGAAGGCAGAACTACGAAACCTGCTAAACACCAACAGATTTGTGGACGTAGCCGGCAGTGGAGATCGGCAGAGGTCAACCGAGGAGGAGACGCAAAGGAGGTTCCTGGTTCCTGATTTTGTTAAAAAAAAAAATTAATTGTAGAATCAGTGAGTTTTAGTAGAAGCTGTGTAAAAGCCAGTCATAGTGCTTCGTAAGTCAAAAGTATCCTGGAATGCAGTCGTGAGTACCAATATAAAATAAATAATTATGTAAACCGGATTAAAAGATAGTCGTCAGATTTCGTTCTCTTCCTTTAATAAAATTTGTCAAGTAGAATCCATCTTTTTAGTATAATTTCGTCGACAAGTAAATTTCGTCTTTGTTAATTGACGAGTAAATCTTTTTATTGAAATTTGTGTTGATAAGATTTCTAAATAAATGATAAGCCATTATCAAACCCAGTAATGACCCTGAGATAAATTCTATTTGTAACTATTAGCGTAATTGTTTTAAAGTTTTAAAAATAAATCTAGTGTTTGTTAAAATTAAATTCTTTCATTTGATAAGCCACCTTTTTGTATATTACATAATGGCTTCCACAACGTGTGGCACGAATAAATCCAAATTCATTAAATTAAATTAAATATATATATATATATTGTGGTAATTAAAAAGAAACGTAATTTATTAATAAACAATATTTTGGTACTTGCATTGTTGGCAGCGTAAACATACGATTTGGGTACAAGAATATGGGGCTATAATGCTTGCTTGCTTGCTGTGTAGATTGTCATTGCTGGACGCGCGGAGCTTCAGTGTGTTCTTGGGAGGCAGGACACTAAGTAGTCAGAAAACTCAGATATTCAGAACGAGTGAGTTTTTGGGAGAACATAGGAGAATATGTATTTAGTCAGACCTGGAGTATTGTTCGGAGTCGCCGGTTTCCAGTCTTTGGGCAAACAACTGCGACGATGCTGTGCCGACTGTTTATTTCCCTGATGCAGAACAATTCCGGAGTCTAGCAGACGTTCACGAATCATACGATTCGTCAGCTCTTGGCCGCCAGGTTATTCATGAGCTGCTCTAGTTCTCTGTTTGTTGTAATTCTCCATTCGTACATACAGGTCATTCTCATTATGTTGCGTTCAAATATTCTGAGAAAGGGCTTATCACTATTATTAAGGGTCCATGTTTCACAACCGTCTATCACTACAGGTCTTATAAGTGTTTTGTAAATTGTTAACTTAATCATTTAATTTTAATTTTCTTATATAGAATCTTAATTAATAGTAATTAATGTTATTTTAATTGTATTTAAATGTAATTACTACAATATATATGTCCTTTAAATGAATCTCTTTTTACATATTTTTATGTCATCATACGAGGGTAGTCTGAAAAGTTTCCGACAATTACTTTGCAGATAAAAACGCCGGGTACTTTTTGGACGGGTTACAGAGATGGCAGCATCGCTGGGAGAAGTGTCTAGAGTTACAAGGTTATTTCTAAGAGAAATATTCAAGGCTTATTCAATTTATAGTATTTACACAATAAAAAAAGCTTATTAATATTCTTTAATTAAAGCTCTAAACTCTGGAAATTAATAATGAGATTAATAGCAAGCTTCTTACTCGCAATTTTTCTGATTAAACAGAGTGGCTGTACGACTCTTGTGAGTGGTGTAGTGGTAACAGCAACTGCAGTGGCTACAGCAATAACAATGTTGAAAAAATAATAATAATAATAAAATCTTCTATCATGACTTTGTCGGAAACTTTTCAGACTACCCTCGTATATATATATTATTTTATTCTGTCCTGAAAGTTCTAGCAACAGTAGGAGAAAAATCACCGTGCCTAGAGAGACACAACTACACTAGTCATAACATTTAAGTTTTGTCAACTGACGAATGCAGTTGTGTCGCTCTAGGCTCTTCTTAGCACCAGAAGAAAAGGCACAAGGATCCACAGAAGCGTTGTTGTGTGGTATTTACATTATCACTTATTTTGTCTGTATTTGGCTATCTATCTTATTAATTACATATGTTATTCTGTATAATTGTTACATTTAAATTTCGGGGTACAAATTATTTTTTAAAGGAATTAATTATGTTTTCTTGGCCTTTGACGGATTTATTCATTAAGTTTATGTTGATTTCTTCCAGTGTCTGCTTTATCCCTTAATAAAATTTGAGGGTTGGAACTAGATGAGGCTTCCTATTGTGAATGGGGTCTGTTCTGATGCAGGGCTTCCGGGTGTATCACATTCGCGTTAGTTTTAATTGGTCTCTTCTATTATCTTTGGTTTCATTCATGGGTCTTTCATGAGTTGTAGGATCTCCATTTTAGATTTTGACAACTGTAGGATCCGAGCGCGGGCGTGGTGTCTCCACAGGTCCTTGAAGCTACTGGCGGCCTCCAGGGGGGGGGGGGGGGGGCTGGTTCCCCGGGATTTAGCGCACCAGCTTTGGCCAGATGCTCCGTGACTCGTGTCGCCGTGAATGTCCTGATGGCAAAGAATCCAGGCCACATCCATCTTTTTTGTCATGTGTGTATTTTTTTTAAAAAAATAAATTCTCTGCTGCGTTTATTTTATCTTTGTTCAGAGTTCTGATAGCGATTCTCCTTTTTTTTCTGTAATGGCGGCGAGTGCGTCAGAGTAACTACGTGCTTTGTAGAGGACTCTATAAGGTTCATCACCATAAGTATGGAAAACATTGGATTGTCGTGAAGAGGGTTGAGTTTTAACTCGTTTGAAATAATTGGGTTAATAGAGGGCGCAACACGTTCCGTCGGGCATGTGGACGGTGGCACCGATACCTGGACAAAGAAATGAGGAGGGTAGCGGATTTTAAAACGTGTTGCTCTTGAAAAGTTCCCAGTGACAAAAGAAAGAGGTTCTTACCAAGAGTTGAAGAAAAATCACCGTGCTTCTGCAAGTTAATATACGTAAAAGTAAAAGGACCGCGTGGATAATTCAACAGCTGAGGAATTAAACCATAGTAAGTTAAGTAACAGAGAGAATGGTTGAGGATAAAAAACGCCAGGGGTCAGACAGACTGGAGTATCACTGATTGACCACGTCATGAAGGCCTTTGGCTGTCCAACGTATTTTGCACTTCAGCCATCAAACAACCCACGTGATTGGATACCATAACGACCACAGCTCTAGGAAACAACAGCCCACTCAGAACGGAAACGCGAAATGGATTTGAGGTCAACTGGTCCGCAACTCAGGTATAATATATCTTCTCCTCTGCAGCTACTACCGACTATAACCAGAAATACAGCAATAATTCAATCCCAGAGGAAAGGGGGGGAAAAAAAATTCACGAACTGTAGCATTCCCGTTTGCCAATTCAATCCCCTCGCCGTTCCTCGAGAGTAGAGGTCAGAGAGTGGAGTCATCCGTCTAGTCACTGTGAGTTAGTTGGCTGAGGTTAACTGAAAAGACAAGATGGTGGAGGACGAGGAATGGTGTAGCGTGGCTTCCCAGAAGGAGCCTCAATTAAGGCGCATGACATGTTTGAAAGCGAGTGCGTGCTCTATGGACACGATCTGCAGAGGGCACATGTCAATTAGACTCCGGTAAGTGCAGCCGCTGCTCATTACGTACCCTGAAGCACACAGCTTACAGCTCTCACAAGGAAAAGAGAGGGGGGGGGGAAGGGAGAAGAGAAAAAAAAACACTACTTGGCACGTTGCGAATAACGTCGGAAAGGAACCGTTAAAAAAAATATTTATTCCGTGCGCTCCATCTTCCAAGATATCAGCGACTCCTAACATCGTGGCTGACGTCGTCCATTGTATAACGTCATGATAAGGACATCACAGCAATTATCAAAGGTTAAATAAAGGCAATTCAGCTGCAGCCACCCCCTCCCCAACCCCGATTAACCTCAAATCCCTCCGCCCCTATTTTTTCGTTGTTGTCTTCCGCAGCCATTATTTACACTTGTTACTCTTCTACGACTCTCGTGAGTACTTTCCATTTCCACGAAGTCCCCACCCATACCGTCTCGTAAACCTTCAGCCACTCATTTACTTCGTTAACAAGTCCTTCAAGCGACGACGACGCGGACTTTACCTTTGAGCTGAGGATTGCGATACGTGGGTTCATTTTTACAATTCTTAATTTTCCCCCTAATCAGAGAAGTACTTCTGGATAACTGTCCTCGACGGCTTTAAGATAATTATCGCAGAAAATCATGTTTATTAACAAAACATACATAAAGGACGTTTCTTCATTTTACGACTTCTTCAGGATTAATAATTTTGTGTATAACTCATGTAAAACAATTTAGAGCGGTGTTTCAGAACGTGGGGCCCTCGCCCTACAAGGAGGGTGAGTGAGGGGTGGGGGAGGGCATTCGAAAGACTTAGGTGGGCATGGTAAAAAAAAAGGTTGGGAAACACTGATTTAAAGGCAAGGGTTTGAACTGGATATTTAATGTTTTGTTAGTAAACAGTAATTTTCTGCAACAATGTCGTGTATTTGTTTAATTATATTACTGTGAGTGTCAGATATTTTTTAATTCCGTCTGGTTTCAAATTAATAATATTAAAGATAGCCAAATTAAGACAAAAAAAAAGTGGTAATATAAATACCACACAACAACGTTTTCTGGGATCCTTGTCCCCTTTCCTTAGGTGCTAAGAAGAGCCTAGAGCGACACAACTGCACTGGTCAGTTTATTCTCTATGCTCTTGCGTTTTTATTCACCTGAAGAAAGGAACAAGGCTTCCAGAAATGTTGTGTGGTATTTATATTATCACTTTTTCTTTTGTCTTTGGATATCTTGGTTATTATTATTTTTCCCATTATTATTATAATTAAATTTACTCTCTAGTTTCTTCAACCATTTCCGGCACTTTTATCCGTTTCGTCCATCTTCGTCGTCAATCAACCACGCCACATTTATTTTTCAACTCTTTCAAGGCGATTTAACTTTTCGACTGATTAGTCTTCAAAACTTAATCGCTTATTTTCTGCAAATTAATTGCTTTCTTATTTTCTCCTCTAGACTGGACCGTCGCTATACTTTCAATGTTCCTGCTTAATGACCGGCCACCTTGGTCGTGTCTGTTTTCTTGGTCTTTGTTGGCGGCCATTACACATTTCCTATTTTATCAGCAACAGTAGTTGCTTTCGTCAGACTTGGAATACATATTTTACCGCAATTTCCACTTTCACGTCCTTTAGTTCTGAGCTTGACTGAAGGTATTTCTCCTCTTCTTCAATTAATTCAAGGTACTAATGGCCAATTAACAAACAATATCCTTTCTTCGATGAAGTTATAAATAAGCCCCCGATTCAGGAACTTTTGGGTGATCCTTTATTCAGGTCTACGTAACAGATATGGAAAGCTCAAGGGGGGCTTGAGATCGGGATTCGACGAGGATGCTTCAGCGACGGCGTGGTCCTGGGTTCGATTCCTCGGTCCTGTCGAGATTTTTTTCTATCCATGGCCTTCAGACCTGAGCTTCGGTTGAAAGCTGCACTCGTAAGAAACGTGTTTAGTTTTTGCCAAATGGAGAAAAGTTCCTCCAGCGTTTACTTTGCACAGGTGCCTACCAAGTCTCTCTCACTCGAGAGGGGAAGAAGAATGTGCTGAGACACGCTCCCGACGTTCAAGTGGAAGACGACCATCGCCACCATTAACAACGTTGTGTGTGTGTGTGTGAGTCTGTCTCCAGTGCAAACAGAAGCGAACGATTGGATTCCCCCACAAGTGACCTCGGTCCAGGACGTGGATGGAAGCTCCAAACTACTAAAGATAAAGTAAAAGGACAACAATAACCCATCCTAAATGTAATCAGGAAGGTATCTGTCCTTCACGTAGAATATTCGTTTCCATGGCGGGATTAATATCGATAAGATTCACACGGAATGAGGTCCGACACAGTAAAGTGGCGACGAGGAACACTGGACCACAATAACAATTTCTCATCCGTGATCACACCTTTTCGTAATTAGATAAAATAGCCAAATGACAGACCAAAATGAAATAAACACCACACAATGTGTCTGGAAACTTTGATCCTTTCGCCAGGTGATGAAAAATACAAGATCCAAGCGCGTCACAACCGCACAATACAGTTGACAGACTCAAAGGCGATTCAAAACGCAACGACAATGGAAAAGGCAGAGGGGTTAGTGCGACAATAAGGCGTCATACCAATTGTTGAGTTTCATAGTGTCAGTACGGTAATTGTTGTGTTGTTGGAATATCGGCTAAAATCTTAGCATTTTGCCAGTCAAATGTATGTTTCTAATTGATTATGTGTTTGGAGACTAACAGATTGAGTTTGATATTAGACACATGTTCCTTGATACGTGTATTAAGGGAACGTTTTGTTCGCCCCATGTAGCAGGCATTGCAATTAGAGCAAGAGATTTTGTAAAATACACGATGTTTGCTGTAGGTGTCAAGTGGGGTCCTTGTGGTTTTTAATCTCTGCATTTTGCCTTTGATTAGGCTATTTTATCTCATTATGATATATTAAACACCCACAGCAAACATCGTGTATTTTACAAAATCTCTTGCTCTAACTGTAATACCTGCTACATGGGTCGAACAAAACGTTCCCTTAATACACGTATCAAGGAACATGTGTCTAATATCAAACTCAATCTGTTAGTCTCCAAACACATCATCAATTCTAAACACACATTTGATTGGCAAAATGCTAAAATTTTAGACATTGACACCAGGTACAATTCCAGAGATGCTTCACATTAAATCAACACATCACAGCTATTTAAGTACAAACAGACACTGTGGAACTCAACAATTACTACGATCCCTTATTGTTACGCTAAACCTTCAGCTTTCCCATTGTCGTTGCGACGTTTTCCTTCTGTTTTGAGTTTTGTGAACTGACGAGTGCAGTTGTGTCGCTCTAGGCTCTTCTTACCACCTGAAGAAACGGACAAGGATCCCAGAAACGTTGTGAGGTATTTATGTGATCACTTATTTTGTCTGTATTTGCCTATCTTTTTTTTATGATTAATTTTTAATCAGACGTAATTTTTTTCATTTAGATCATAAATCCAACACATCACAACAATTAACGTACAAAGTGAAACACGACAATAGCTATGACCCAGTATTGTTACGCTGCCGCTTCAGTCTTTCCATTGTCGTTGCGTTTTGCTTCTGTTTTGAGTCTGAAAACATTGATTGTGCGGTCGTGTCACTCCCAGTTCGTGTTTTTCCATCACCTGACAAAAGGAACAAAGGCTCCAGACACTTTGTGTGGTATTTATAACATCACTTCACTTTATCTGTTATTTGGCTATTTTTCCTAATTATTATATATTAAAACAGACGTATTATATGTTCATTTCAACTCCTTTTTGTATTAACTGTTTAGAAGTCGCTCTCTGGGCTAGTAAAAATCATTTGGTTTTAACTACAGTGAATTAAATGTATTATAATCCAGTCTTTAATCGGTTTTAAAAAAAAACTTTTACCGGTTTCCAGTTAAAGCGGCATGTCCCTCTTGTTTTGTGTGCGTTCAGTTCTGATTGGAAAGGTTCGCCGTGCTTTCACTTTAAATTGCTTGATATTGGGGACAGGACATGGGCTCGGTTCGGTCAGGAACTTGCTAATTCTTTCTGTCCACATCCGGGTTTGGTTTCAATCGGACACGCTGTGTCTCCGTTTCTCCCTGATTCCCTTACATCTTTCCAATCAACGGACATCTTTTAATTCGGGTTACTTCGTTCTCAGAAACATTTCCGTACATGTGGAGGGTGTAATAAAACATCCTTGATTGTGGTGAGAGAAAAATAAAGACGCTTACTAACACAGATTGTAGGTTAACCGTAGTGAAAAGCTTGAAATTCACACTACAACATTTCAAAAAACATTCCATATAAAACCCCCAAAGTTAAGATAAAACCTCAAAGAACTGACGAAGGGAAATATCTATATTTTTAAGTGCAAAGAGGAACCAAACGTCACCAACGACTCAGATCTTGCAAGAAACAGCCAATGTAAATAACAACTGGTTTAGTTAATAAATAACCTTTAGGTATACTTTATTTTAAATAGGGTTACTCGGGAATTCAGTTGTTTAGTAATCACACTTTAAATTTCCCTTATTCTTTATGTTTTCACAAAATATTTTACAAGTATTATAGAATTAAATTATAAAATATAATACGACTGAGTTAAAAATATACTAAGGTCACTCCAAACATTTATTTAAAAATTACGTTTTCATCCTACAGTTTTCCAATTTTTTATACTGTGTAAATACACCCCGAAGGAAAAAATTTCATTCCCCCCCTCCACATAATCCATCCATGTTACGTTAAGTCTCTGCACCTTGCCAATAGTTACTGCATAGTGTGTGTTGTGTGTTGGGGGGGGGGGGGCGGTCAGCCCACTGCAAGCAGTATTCTGAATGTTGGCGCGCCCTCTTTCACCACGCAATCTTCTTGCCCACCTGACTAACTGTACCGCAATCGACAGCAGTATCTCTGCATACACCCCCTTTTTTTCAACCCTATTGTGGATCTCGTTCTCAAACGCACGGGAGTTTTATAACAAACACTTTGCTTTTAGATGAATATCTATGTGCAGCAGCCATCTTGAAGAAACGCTATGATAACGACGGGTTGAAATTAATTTCAACACGGGCGGGAAGGATGTATCTATGTATGAACATCATAAATGGCAAAAGATGTAGCATGAAAAACAAGTTTAAAAGGAAACACTGTGTATTACTTTTGGAGTGGATCTCGTACTAATTATATAAATAAATAGCTAAATAAAAGACAAAAATTAAGTACTACATTAAATATTGCACAACGTTTCTGCAATACTTGTGTTGCTTTCATTAGGCTATTAAAAAATCGCAACTATTGTAGAATTTAATTTGGAAAAGGTCGGGAGGGGGGGGGGTAATGTTTAAAATAAAATACAATGAAGGGGCACAAACTATATACAGACATGACCATAAAATAAATACCGGAAAAAAATTGTTCCATTACACCTATAAAACTTGTTACTTCCTATAAATAAAGATTATCTATGATTAAGAACTATAAATGGCGCCCTACAGTCCCCTACACTGCACTTCACATCACTGCAATGTGTTAAATATTAAACTAAATTTAAATATTAATATATGACTTTATTATTGTGGAAGGAACAAAAATTCCAAATCGAAAATTTTTAAAAAAATTCTGTATTAGTTAAATTATTTTAAAAAAGATACTAATAAAGAGTTTAAGTAAATGTCTGCAAGCCTTGTTGATTTCCTCAGGTATAGATGACAGCTGGTGCTGCTTGAACGAGAAATATCACTTACACCTGAGGAAAGCAACAAGTTCAGCATAAACGTTGTCTGTTATTTATTACAGCAACTCTTCCCCCCCCCTTGTTTATATGATTAGATTAGATTTATTAGTTCCAAACCCTACACGTTTAAGACTATACTTAAATAGTGATGTATTGAATTTAAATTGTACATATTTCAAATTACATGAAATAGGTTCAGGGAGAATATAATGAATACTACATATGTAAATAAGAGATAATGAAGTGTACATATTTCAAATTACATGAAATAGTTTCAGGGAGAATATAAGGAATACTACATATGTAAATAAGAGAGAATATGTTAGGATTACAGAACATTATACAAGTAAAAAATCTTAAATATAAAGAAAAGAATAAAAAAAATAACTGTAAGATGAACTTCACTTCACAAATAGCACTAAAAGTTTTCAAAAAAAACACTGCAGCGCACAAATAACACTCCCATTAATAAATAATATGGCTAATAAAATGGTAATATGGCTGCTTCATCATCACCATCATTTCTACCAACTACCAACTACTAGCCTGTATTTTCCAACCTAAAAATCAAGAAATTGATTAAGTTCAATTAAATGGTTTTAAAAGAGAAACAACGGAATAAATCAACTGTTTTCTTTTTAGTATTCCTTTTAACCAGATAAGTATGGATTTTGTTTTTTACTGACCCAGTGAACTGTCATCCGCGAACTAGGAATCTGGTATAATATACAAGATACAGTAATATATTTTTATTCCTCTCCTTAAGTACAATAAAACACCCCCGGGAATTACAGCGGGAGTAGAAAAGGTTTAATAAAGTATCTAATTAAAAGTAGATTAGTTATTTTAAAGGACAGAGTGAATTCAAAGAGTTTTTTAAAGATATAGATTACAATCAACTGTTATCCACGTCGCGGAATAATACATGCAGGATTACTATTAAATGGTACTTAATTAGTTTCGTAAATACGGAAAAATATTTAATATTCATATCGATATTTTTATAAACAGTAGTGCGAGTAACGAAATAGAGCAGTTTAGAGAAATATCAATTAACAAGTTCGAATAATCTCAACAAATTTCCTTTGGGACGTATTCGTCTGACATCTCTCGGCGGCTGTGAGAACCTCTACGTTACGTTCGCCGCGCCTTGGCTGCCACCTGTCAGCCAACATGGAAACTATATTTCGAAACGCGGCTAAATTAAAATATTCCTAGCAGAAGTTGTTTTAAAAAAGCACCGTTCATATTTTTCCTTTTGCAGATTTAAATAAATTAAAATGTTTGAACTCCCCTCTTATACCATAGGGATTTGAAAGGGAGGATGCGGAAGGGTGGAGAAAGGTAGCAAGGGTTGACTAGGGCCCCCGGACTATGGTTTAAGGATCCTACCCAGCATTCGCCTAAAAGTAATGCAGGACAAACCCTATAAAAACCAGTATCAGGTAGATCGGGCATTGGGTACTTGTCCCACGCCCTTCCCTGGATGGCGGGAGAAGAGTTTGCTGTGGGGACGCAGCATTCCCATCTCGACCAGTTTAGGAGGCAGCTGGCCGACTGTTCCGATGGGAACAGCGGACAACTCTTACCGTATGCCCAAGATCTAGAAAAAACCGACAGTCGGTCAGAAACCGCTGCGAGAGCAAGGAAGAATAAAATAGGAAAATAAAATAAAATTTGAGAGAATAAACACAACGTTTCAATCACTAAATGGTGAGACTCAAAATCCAGGTTATCTCACGCCTGCGAGAGGATTTTCTCGCAGGTGAACCTTCCCAGAGAGCTCTGGCGGGGGCTACCTTTGGGGGATGCCTTCACAACTCTCTGGTTTTTTTTTTTTGAACTAAGGTTCCCACATGCCGAGGCACCTCGGTCTGTTTTGAGAGGTGTATGTTCCAGGGTCGCAGACCTTGGGTATACGATAAGAGTTGTCCGCTATTCCTATTGGAATAGTCGGCCAGCAGCCTCTTAAACTGGCCAAGGCATGGCGAGGGGAATGCTGCGACCCCACAGCAAACTCTTCTCCCGCCATCGGAAGGGCGTGGGACAAGTACCAAATGCCCGACCTACCTGATACAGGTTTTTCTAGGGTTTTCCCTGCATCACTTTGAGGTGAATTGCTGGGTAGAATCCTTAAACCATAGCCCGGGGGCCCTAGTTAACCCTTGGCTACCTTCCTCTACCCTTCCGCATCCCCCCTTTCAAATCCCTTTCCTATGCTATAAGAGGGGAGTTGTCATATGTGGATTACCCTCATGTAGCCTGTCTACACCCCAAAAAAATCAATGAGGCAAAATTCTTCTAATGCGTTACGAGAACAGATAAATATAATAATGTAATTTATTATAAATAAAAAATTATTATCATGCTATTTTGGAATTTAATATAACCAACAACTTTATTTAGTAAACGAGTATCTAGTGGAATTTAATGTTCACTCAGTGACGATTCTGACATTTATATTGGTTGCTTTTCCTCTACGTAATTAAAATTAATAAATTAAAAAACCGTCACTACCAAATGGGCTCCTCGTTACAATTTCAGGCGTGTGTGTAATGAAACAAATTCCTCGACGCTCGTAATTTGAATGCTCGTTATTATTTTTGCTTTTTTTTAAAAAAAACTCTGATAGAGGGTAAACATTTTAATATAAATTCCAGTTATCGCAATTCCTCTTTTTCAAAGCATCGACAGAATCCATTCATATTTCCATTATAACATTACACGTGTTATTAAGTGGTGTTTCGTGATATTTATCCCCTTTGGCGGGCATTAAAAGAACTTCCTTTGGGGGTTGCGTCAAGTAATTACGTTCATTATTATGTACTGTAAGGGATGTGATATGAAAAAAAAATCTTTTAGGCCTAGACTACCTGCGGGTCGTCAACGTCATGGTCATTTCTCTTTAAGAGGGCGCAGAAAGAAGGAACACGGAAGGGAAATTCCAGGGGACTAAGGGGAACCTACCCAGAAATCTCCTACATGGAATGCAGGGAAAACACCATGTATAAACGCAGCATGTGTTCCGTGTCCTTCCGGATATACGCCTGCGAGAGGATGGTCGCAGGTCGAACCTTTTAGGAGAGATACGAAGGGGCTACCTTTGGGTATGCCTTTTTCTCACCGTTTTTGAACTAAGGTTTCCACAAGCCGAGGCTCCTCGGCCTGTTCTGAGAGGTGTATGTTCCGGGGTCGCAGACCTTGGGTATACGGTAAGAGTTATCCGCTATTCCCATTGGGATAGTCGGCCAGCTGCCTCCTAAACTGTTCGAGACACGGAGAAGGGAATGCTGCGTCCCCACAGTAAACTCCTCTCCCGCTATCGGAAGGGCGTGGGACAAGTACCCAATGCCCGACCTACCTGATGCAGGTTTTTCTAGGGTTTTCCCTGCATTTCTTTAGGCGAATGCCGGGTGGGATCCTTAAAATATAGCCCGGGGACCCTAGTTAACCCTTGGCTACCTTCCTCTACCCTTTCAAATCCCTTCCTATGCTATTAAAGGGGAGTTGCCCAACGTGGATCACCCTCATGTAGCCTGTTGCCCTAAAAAAAGTATTTAATAATTCAAGAATAATTAAAGCTCTAAATTTTAATACATTAATTGAAACGTTAATTTTTTCATTTATTAATTAAATTTCTTAAATCATATTTTTTTAATTTCATTAACAACAAAATATATTTAAGAAGAGAAGGAAAATATTCATTTTTACCATTATCATCAATTAAAACGTTTTTTTAAGGAAATGTAATACATAATTGATTGAAATTAGTTTGTAAAGGTAAAAGCTTTAATACGCAAAGTAACACAATATTTTTCAAAAATAACATTTAAACCTATTAATTTACGTAGTTTTAATAAAATAATATGCTTAATTAAATGTACACATGACCATTTATAAGTTAATTTTTTTAAGGACACGTTTCTAAAGCATCTTTATAATTCATAAAATTTCATTCATCACAATTTTATTTTATTTTTCGTTTCGGTACTTTATCACATTGATACTACTATTGGGACCAACAGCCTGAAGAGGATACAAACAAGTGCCGAAACGTTTCGCTGATAAATAAATAAAAAACTTATTTTTTTGTAATTAAATAAACATTTAATAATGTTTGTTAAAGTGGATCCCTAAATATATGTTGTTATTAAAAACACACGTTACTTACTCGTTTTCTTGTTTACGTTTATTTGCTTTCCTTGTTAAAGGAACGATGTTCGTGGAATTACTATTTAAAAGCCCAAGTCTTAGGATTAGTTCATTAACTTGAATTGTTAAGTCCATAATGGTTGGTCACTTGTGTCTGTGTGTTAAGAGTAGCCTCGCTTCGCACTCCCTTATATTTATTTGTATCATCGAGGTCATCGGATAAGCAAGTGAGTGTCGAGGAGTTTTACTCACGGAAGCGACCTGCCCCAAGTGAACGGCTTTACACGAGAACACACTTAGGCCACGGAGACGAGAAACGATTCATTAGTCTCGTGTCAAGCCCCCAAGGAAACTGACTTTAAAGAGGCTTGTTCCAAGAGAAAATAACTCCGCAGTGTTCAGAACTAATACGTTAATTCTGCCCGTGGAAGGGGTGGGGTGGGGGGTGGGGGGGGATGTTGAATATTTGCTAAGCAAGCGTACAGCTGCGACAAATAAAATTGAGACATTCTAAACGGGACAGGTGATTATTTCTACGATAATAGAATGTACACAACGCGTGAAATGTTAACGAGGCAAATGTGGAGAAGAAATACTTCGAGTGTGATTGGTTTCTTATATTCACATATTCAACTATCCAATTACATGTTCTCATGTCTTTCTTTTGCCGTTTTTTTATTAAAGTTTCTGCGTTATGTTATAAATTTTTTCCATATTATATACTTAATTTTCATTTTGTATGTTATTTAAAGAAATGTTGCTTATATATTAACTCATTTACATACTAAATTAGTTAAATTGAGTATTTTCCTTCCCTTCTTAAATATATTTTGTCGTTAATTAAATTAATTATTTCATTTATTAATTTATCTTCTTAAATCATATTTTTTTAACCTTTCAATTAATGTATTTAAATTTAGAGCTTCAATTATTCTTGATATATTAAATACTAAATATTAATATGAATATCAAAATAACATCAGAAATGCATAAATTAAAAATATGGAAACACCCCTTTAATAGCATAAAAATCGATTGGAAAGGAGAGGATACGGAAGGGTAGAGGAAGGTAAGGTGTTAAGTAGAGCATACGGTGGGTTATTTATTGCTCCCATTGGAACAGTCGGCCATCTGCCAAAATAAAATAAAAATTAGGATATTTATAATATAAACTTTTTCACTCGTTTGTTAAATATACATTTCTCATCTAATTGCGGTTATTAAAATTATGAATTTATGAAATAAATTTAATGTTTCATACTTTTTTGTGTATTCAGTTAAAAACTTCAATTTGGCCATTTAACAATTTAAAAAAAATTTGTTATGCGATTATAATTTATTTTAATTGACATTAAATTTAATACACAAAACATCATAATTGACCAATAGGCAAAAAAAAAATTGGAAAAGATCAATAATCAAAATACAAGAGTGAAAATACAGGTAATAAATATTTCAAACAAATTTCTTAAATTGTCAAATAAGGATAATATTTGTAAATATTGGAAATGGAATATAAAACAACTCTAATAGGACTGGTCATAAATTTGTATGAAGTAAATTTGGAAATAGCCTGTTACATGTAAACAAAATAATACGGACTTTTAGAATACAATAAGAAGGAAGTCGAGGAATGGTAGAGAATAAGATGGGAAGATCACATTAATTAAATCATTAATAAATATTAAAAATGTATTATTAAATACGAGAGTCATTTTATACAGTTTCACAAAATAACAATACTGAAACTATGCAACGTATTCTTCGAAGTTAGTGTTTTCCTCAAAGAAAATAATGAAACAATGTTCTAGGAATTTATTAAATAATCTCCATTTTTACCCTTTACCATTTAGTTGTTAACACAAAGAGGTTGCTGCACGTGTAGGTCAAGTAAAGAGAATTAATTGTATTTAAAATATAAAATAAGGAAATTAAAATATTATCATACGTGAATATTCCGAAACGAATTGAAGATATTATAAACTGATTAATTACAATTGGATACAATTTATAAAAATGAAAAACATGTGTTGAAAGTCTTCTCAGTAACATCACGATATTAATTCCATATTAACATTTCTGTAAAAAAATTTAATTGAGCCTATATATATTTTTTATACTATAATATCGTTTCTCCACGGCTTACATGATCCTCTATAAATAAAACAAATATCAGATCTTTAATTATCTTCGTTAGTTCTAATTCTCATTCATAATCAATACACCCTGTCAAACATTCCAAGATTTGGCTCCTAACAGGTTATACATCTTATTTCACACGGCAGTGTAGTGGGTTGCAAACCTTTCAGGCGCATTCATCTGATCATTTTATAAATACATTTTTAGAATATAATAAAGCACGTACATAGTAATAGAGTTAATTAACGTGGTATACAATTTTTAGTAACTCGCTATGAACAAAATTTAATTGAGAAATTATTTTCACATATCCCAAAAATATTAAAATACGACGTTCATATCGACAAATAATTAATGATTTTGCTGAACTAATTACGTGTAAATATTTAGATACACTCAAAATATCAGTAATGAGTCGGATAAACTCAGTTAAAAAATAGCTAGTTTTTGAACTTTAAATGCATTGAAACTATTTTTAAATTAGGCTATTCTGAAACGATGCGATTTTATTCGAAATTAGGTAAGGTAAATTTACTGTAGGTAACCTCAATCATATTATATGTGTACACACACACATATATATATCCTGTCGACAGGATAAACGTATATGTTGTAATGCCAATTAATTGAGACATTATTTTTTTAATTTCTCAATTAAATTGTTTGAGAAATCTATTCTTGACGGCGGTACAGAACACAGCAACAATGTAGTCAAGTATTGTTTCCTTTGTCGGAAGAAGGAATGCGCGTTCAAAATTGCGAGACGGAAGTTCAGTTGGCTGGAAGGTTTGGTCAAGTACAGGTCGTATTAAAATAGACGAGATATTCTTTTAAAAAGTAAAGTTAAGTAGAAGCAGTGAGCAGTCAGAAACGACAGAAATTGGTCAAGTTGAAATAGACAAGACAATTTCAAATATTCAAAGGAAAATAATTGCAAATTACTGCAATTTTTAAGTACGCAGATTAAATGTTAAATTACTGGTGACAGATTTCATTAGACCGAAGTATCTTAAGAACTCTAAACAGGTAAAAGCTGTGTTCACGGTTTACTCCTCTCAGTCAATGGCGATTCTCCGGAAACAGAGTTGAATAAATTTAAACGTATACAAACGCAGAATTATCATTAAGCGTAAAAATAATATTTCTTTCCAGAGATATCACACTCGTAATTCATGTAAGATTACATTATAAATTGATCAACTATGTGATATCAAAATTCTCCGAGTATTGCAGCACGTAATTGAGGACTAATAGACTACCAGCATTTTGCGGGTGTTAAATATAGGCTTCAGGGCACGACACAAGCGGCGAGCGGTGAGCGACAGGGATCAGCTATGATGAGCGACTCCGCTAAGTCCCAATAGAATGTAGTGGGTTTGGGGAGGGGGCGGGGGGCCGCTTTCTGCAACAAGCAGCTGCTGCCTCTCAGTGGTCGACGCACGTCGCTGTCCCCAGGCATTAAAAATTTTCTCTCAACGTCCAGCGTCAAAGCACTCGTACAATAACGCTTTATACGTATAAACACGGGACAATATCATCATGTCCATCAATAATTAATTATTTAATGTATTTATTATATTTTGTAAAAAGGAAAGGAAGGAAAATTTGTTAAAGACTTACATATATTGTAGTAAACATTTTTAAATAAAATTTAACAGTGGAAGGAAATCGAAATTAAACCAAAATATTTATAAAAAAGTTTACAAAATTATTTATTTGACAAATTTGATTTTAGTTGAATTTACATTTTAAGTTAATGTCTCACACGTGATTTATCTTAATTTTTATACAACCATAATTACAACAACAGGTCATGGCACTATCAAAGACTTTCCCGGTGTAAGTGTTGGATAAAATGGTCTTCGTCTAGAAGATGACGACGGAGCTTTCAGTCGTCGAAACGTCGCGTTTCAATCGCAGTTATCACCCGTGTGAAAAACGAGAACTTACTTTGCAACATTTTCGGCGCCTTTCTTATTCACTGAATTCGTATTGTCAAGCTCTATTATTACTGTGCAGAATCCTTAGTAAAAACTGATGTTCCGCAGCCCATATATTTTGATGAATATGACCATCACATACACTACGAGCTCGGACCACCACGGTCAAGAGAGAAGCTGTAGACAGGTTACATGAGGGTAATCCACATGGTGGCCACTCTCCTTTAATAGCATACGAAAGGGAAGGAAAGGGGGGATGCGGAAGGGTAGAAGAAGGTAGCCAAGGGTTAACTAGGGCACCCGGACTATGGTTTAAGGATCCTACCCGGCAATTCGCCTAAAAGTGATGCAGGGAAACCCCTAGAAAAACCTGCATCAGGTAGGTCGGGCATTTGGTACTTGTCCCACGCCCTTCAGATGGCGGGATAGGGGTTTGCTGTGGGGTCGCAGCTTTCCCCTCGCCTTGCCTTGTTGCCTTGACCAGATTAGGAGGCAGTTGGCCGACTATTCCAATAGGAATAGCGGACAACTCACCGTATACGTGGGAACAGTAGTTCACAAAACCAGAGAGAGGAGAAGGCATCCCCAAAGGTGGCCTCCTCCAGAGCTCTCTCGGAAAGTTCACCTGCGAGAGAATGGGACTACGCTAATTTTCTTTGGTTTTTTTGGGTGTAGACAGGCTATGTATAGGGCTGTCCACATAGTGGCAACTCCCCTCTTATAGCATAGGAAAAGGATTTGAAAGGGGGAATGTGGGAGGGTAGAGGAAGGTAGCCAAGAGTTAACTAGGGCCCCCGGGCTATATTTTAAGGATCCTACCCGGCATTCGCCTAAAGAAATGCAGGACAAACCCTAGAAAAACCTGCATCAGGTAGGTTGGGCATTGGGTACTTGTCCCACGCCCTTCTGATAGCGAGACAGGAGTTTTCTGTGGGGACGCAGAATTCCCTCCTCCGTGCCTCGACCAGTTTAGGAGGCAGCTGGCCGACTATTCCAATGGGAATAGCGGACAACTCTTACCGTATGCCCAAGGTCTGTGACACCGGAACAATATACCTCTCAGAACAGGCCGTGGTGCCTCGGCTTGTGGGAACCGTAGTTCAAAAACGGAGAGGAAAAGGCATCCCCATAGGTAGCCCCTTCGTATCTGTCCTACAAGGTACTGCCTGCGAGAGATGAACCCTCGCAGACACCTTGTAGTGACTACGCTAAGTTCTGAGCGTCTATATATGCCTTTCTCGACAATACACCTTAGCAACCATTATCGTCTCTGCATTATCGTCAAACAATACTGTTCTTTACAATGCTCTGCCACGACGAGTCTTGATATAGTTGTGTAGTAAGCTGTTAATTCTGAAATTAAAAAATTATGCAACGTTGTATCTCTTACAAAAGTATTTTTAAACGGAAGTGGGTTACAGTAAACCGTGGTGTGTTTTTCCCCCCTTCCTCAAAGCAAGCAGCTGCCTTCAACCATTACATTTCTGCAACACAACGAGTTGGTCTAACAATGGAAACAATAAACAGCGCGCCGCTACGGTGGACTAGAGTTCGTAATTATCCTCCTTCGCCCTTCCATTTCCTTGCTTCCTTTTGCTCACGCTCCCTTAAACCTAGAAAGCTTCCTCTGTGCGGAGAATCAGGAGGAGGAGGAGGAAGCCCGAATATGTCAGCGAATGGCCAAGCACAAAAGCGTGTTTTTGTTTTGGCTAGGGTTGGAGGAATGTGGCCGAGTTCCGACGTGGAAGTAGGAGTAGGAGCTTCGGCAATCAATACACCTACCTGTTGCTCGGCAACGCTGGCGCTGCACAAACTGTACAACCGACATACAATCCCCCGTCCACGTCTTAAACGGTTTCTCACTCACTACATCAGTTCGGACCAGAAACTATTAAAATAGGTCTAACAAAAAATACTTCATAATATTCACACGAATAATTACGTAACATTAAATACGGCATTTACTAACAAAACAAAATTGATAATGAATGTAATGTGCAACAGTAAATTTATAACTGTAACTTATATTTAAAGGTACGCATCACAATAACCCGAAACATACTAAATTAACATCCAAAACAACGATTTGCGTATTTCAAAAGTGCAATCAACCTCGCAGCCAACCGAATATTACAACTGCAAGGTTTCGAAGCAGACCACATAAACTTTCAACCACGTTTCCTTGATTCTCGTAATTAAAAACCAGGTTAAACAAACGTTTTTTTAAAAAAGGATAAAATCGATTTTGGAGCAGTTATCAAATAATTCGTTATAAATGTTATAACCCCGACGCCCATAAAACGGGAATTCGATTTGAAGTTAAACGTATTTACGCCGTTGTTTTCACCGGAAAATAAACGGGCCAGTTGAAATAAGCCGCTGCTGAACCTCCATTTTTGTATGACGCGCGTGTTCAGGATGTTGAAGAACAACAGCGGCCGAAGATAAAAATCATAGTAATGATACATATAAAGAGGTTTCTCATGTCACAAAAATTTCATTCCACCGTGTCCTCGGCATATTACCTGAACAATTTGTTGTGTGAGAAACCAGTCAGCGCGATGGTTGCCGCGTTTGCCATAAACTCCCTCAACTGAACATTCCTCAGCCAGTGTTTGAATTTCTATTTTCTTTAAAAAAAAAAGGTATGCATTTCGAAGTTTCACTTATTGTTGGTGAAACCTTCATTTATTTTCAGACCACTCCTCCGGAGTCGAAAGAACAGTTCAAACTGTGGTTAGAAAGTATATCCTATGAGTTTTCGTATGTTTATGGCGTAGTTCTCGTAGGTGAAAAAAAAACAGAGAGTATTTACGCAGCAGCCGTTAACGCTTTCAAATCCCTTCCTATGCTATTAAAGGGGAGTTGCCCAAAGTGGATTACCCTCATGTGGCCTGTTGCCCTAAAAAAAAGTCCATTTTTTTGTATGTTCCGGGGTCACCTTGGGCACACGGTAAGAGTTGTTCGCTGTTCCAATTGGAACAGTCGGCCAGCTGCCTCCTAAACTGGTCGAGGGGTTATAATGGAATGCTGCGTCCCCACAGCAAACTCTTCTCCCGCTATCGGAAGGGCGTGAGACAAGTACCCAATGCCCGACCTACATGATGCAGGTTTTTCTAGGGTTTTCCCTGCATTACTTTTAGGCAAATGCCGGGTAGGATCCTTAAAATACAGGCCGGGGGCCCTAGTTAACCCTTGGCTACCTTCCTCTACCCTTCCGCATCCCCCCCTTTCAGATCCCTTCCTATGCTATTAAAGGGGAGTTGCCACCCTGTGGATTACCCTCATATAGCCTGTTACCCTTAAAAAAAAAGGCCATTTTTCTTTCACCAGCACACGTCTTTAGTTGTTGCGTCTAAATTCGACTTACTGTAATGCACAATGGTTTTCTGGACTAAAAATATTTAATTAAAAGTTTAAAAAAAAATTAAAAAATTGATAAGAAATTTTTCTAGGGCGGAGGACGGTCAGAACTATCTTAATTTCTTACTGGTGTAAAAAATAAAATAGAGTGTGTGTGTGTGCGTGTGTGTGTGGTTGTGTTTGAGTGTATGTTCCGCATATTTTCACCCGTAGACCAATTTATACCAAATTTTCGTAAATGTGTTCCTTTCTAACCAGAAACAAACACTCGGGGGAGTCTACCACCCCCAGGGGTGGGGGTTGATAGGGGTGGAAATTATCAAACCTGTTCAAACTGCCGATATTTTTCGTCAGAAAAATATTTTCTGGGTCAATGAGACTGATATTGTTTCTCCGTATAATTTAAACCCCTTTTGGAATGAGGGGAGCACCCATAGGGGTAGGGATGGAGGGACGTACATTAAAAGTAACGCGAAAACAACCGAGATTGAAGTCAAGTCTGGGGTTATGGAAAACACTGAGTTTATTAAGGACAACCCGGGCAACGCCAGGCACCCAGCTAGTTGACATATAAATCAAAACATATTTTTAACCCTTCTCTTTCTTACTAAACCTATAAATACCATTGGCCGTTATTATCACTAAGAAAAGACGTTCACAAGACACATCTTATCAGTCCTAATTTGTAAACCACCACATATATGTTTATCATAATCTTTGACATGTATAATGGTGCATTTCTTTCCCTCGTTGCTGAAACGCCGGAGCTGAAGATCAGCAGAGGCACCACCGCGCTTTCCCCTTTTCCGTCTTTGACAGGCCGGGAAGGGAGAAAGGTATGTTTGCAATGTAAATTTGTCAGTTGTTTCAAGCTGCTAGATCAACACCTAGCGTCTGACGGAATTCCATTCCATTTACATTCCTCAGAGTAGCAAATGGCAACGGGGATTCCAGATCAAAGCTAAAGGTGACGTTTCTTGCTCTGATCTCATTAGTCGGCGTAAACAACAGATTTGTCGACACTTCAATTTGCCGAGAAAATACACTGGCACGTTAGAAGAAGGTTTTTGTACGAAATTGATAAAAGATGAAAATTCGATATGGTTTCCCAGTAACGTCTCTCTTGAAATGTTGTTCTTGAGATCAATTAGGATGAAAATTATTAGCCGAAAAGACTTTTCTTAAAAGGAACCTTAACTAAAATATGAATAGTTTAAGAAAAATAATAGACTAGAAACGAAGAAAATAGTATTATCGTAGCTCCCAAAAGCGAAATAAATTCCAGTATTGTCTTCTCAAATATTTCAACAGGAATCAGAATTATATAATCAAAATATTAAAGAAAGCTTAATTTGCAGTTAATTTAATTTAAGGAATATGGATGGAAAAATGTCGACCGGACCAGGAATCGAGCCCAGGACATTCTGCTTATCGAGCGGTTTGCTTTGACCACTGAGTCACAATGAAAGTTAAGAGATGGAAAAGTGTCGCACCGGGTCGGGAATCGCCTAGGACTAGCTGAGTGGTCAGAGCAGCTTTAAATTAAATTATCTAATTTAATTAGAAAATTCTAGTAATTAAATATTATATGAAATACATAACTAGTAGACGAATCAATATATATATATATATATAATGATTAAACTAAAATCATTTATTAAATTGCCCCAACGTTGTGGAACCAAAAATGTAATGAGCAAAAATAAAGGTTAATTAAAGGAATTACTTAACAAAATGATTATGATTAAAAAAACTTTTAATTCGCCAAAGATTAATTTAACAGGTGTTCATTTAGTTTTTTACAAATGATTTGCCCTAGGGGGTTGTCAATAATTTCAAAATTAACAAACAAATATTATTTTATTTATAATTGGTGGCGTTCAAAGTAAAAAACAATCTTTTATATTTCACAAACAATCAAATTTAATAACTCTTCTTCTCAGGGTCTTTAACTGGGTTTGCTAAGTAAGAATAATCAACAATTATAAATTAAATAATTAACTATTCAACCAAATTGAAACGAACGGAATACGAAATCTAACAAGAATGAAAAGAACGGAATCTGACTAATACCCTTAATTACCATTTACAGAATTTAATTAGTCTGGTTTGTACTTACAACTGTCCTGCTGGTACCAGACTTAGTTTTCGCGGCTTTGGGACACAATTCACTAAAAAGGCCATTAATCACTGATTCTACACATCATGGTCAAAACACACGGTTGTAGTTCTTGGATTATTCCTCCCGTCAATAGTCTGACGTATTATTTCAATGCCTTTCTGCGGAAAATGTTATTTCGGAACGCCTGTGTATCTGAACGTGGCGCTAAACCTTTTGTTTCAGCTTTGCAGGTTTTTATTATGTCTCTCCGTCCAGACCTTATTACTTGGATTTTTAAAACATATACGTCTCTCAGTTGAATTTTTAAGCTTGGAGCCACGCTGTTCGTACTCTTAAATTTTGCTCCCTCTCTCGACCATAATATCCGCCAGACTGCCTTCAGCCAGTCACAGCGGCTCGCAACAAAGAGCCTACCGTCATTGTCGTCTTTAAGAATTTGTACCGCTAAACAATCCAATTATTTAAACAATTAATGGCTTCCTTAATTACTATTACAATATATTGTGGTAATTAAAAACATGTAATTATTTAATAAACAAAATTTTATGATTTTCACTGTCGGCGCCTTAAATATAAGAATTGTGTACAAGAATATGGAGCCTATAATACTTGCTTGCTTGCTATAGACATTGTCGCGAAGGCATGGCTGGACGCGCGGAACTTTAGTGTGGGTTAAGACGTTGCGGAGCGATGTTGTAAAGTGTGTGTTGGGAGTCGGCGGAGATAGAACTTGAAATGCAGAGTTTGTTCTGGAAGGCAGCAAGACATATTACTATTAAAGTCACGGGTTTTTAAAATTACGAGTCGACAATCTGAAGTATTTGTCCATTGGCATATTTATGCAAGCATCAAGGATTTAAAACAACGTTATCAACTGTAAAGAGCAGGAAGTGTTGCGTCTGAAAACTACAACCACATTAAATTCAGTGCAACATGGCGGCCTGAAGTGTTTAACAATAATCGAGTGAGGTCGAGCCCCTTCGAACAGCAAAATGGTAAAGTAAACTAAAACAAAATTTATTATCTGTAATCCTAATGTAAATAATATTAATCCTCAGATTTCATATTTCACTAATTGTTTAAATTAAGAATTTTTCACATAGTAAGTTTTAATGGTCTTGTCGTAACGTTCTTTATTGCAGGCCCCCGATAGTCGGCCCTGAAATCAAACCGTGTGGCACTTTACCAACTTGTAACAAAATTTTCAACGGTGAGAAGAATTTGTTTTTATTAAATTAACTTTGTGTTTTATATTTTGAATTCTGATTTTTCATTTAAAATCCTATCATTTCAACCTTTTAATTTGTTTATTTAAAATCTAATTAAATTGTATTATTACAATTGTGTTCCAATGTGGGATTTAATTTAAATAGAATAATTTATCATTTAATTGTGATAACTAGAGTTTAAGTTTTATATTTCTAATAGAAAAATGAGCATATAAAAAGAAAAAAAAAGGTGTTTTTTTGATCTCAGTGACAATGACCTATACAAAAATATGTTTAACAAAACAATTTTAAGAACAAACTACTGTTGATATATGTTTTAAAAAACATAGGAGAGGATAATGTGCCATGTCACTTATAATTTTTTTTAAAAATTTTATGTACGAACCTGGTAAATAATAATAAAAAGAAGGATTATATCTTTGATGCAAGAGAGTCGCTGGTTGAGAATAGTGACGGAGATCTTTTGGTGGGAATGTCGTGGAGATAAAACGGAACATAAAATTGATTGAAATATTGTGTTGAAGACGATGAAATTTAGAGTCTAAGTGAAACAACGGACAAATATATATATATATATATATTGTAGTGAATGACGACCTTAAGTGGCCGCCCTTGTGTCCACCGCGGGCCTGAGGAGGCCTGAGTATGAATACATTAGACGTGCACGTGTTTCTGCCTGAGAAGAAATCGCGGGTTCGCGTCCCTTTTTTTTTTCCTCGTTTGTGGGGGCGGAATAGATATAAAGACTCCGAACCCGGGTAAGAGGAACTCAACTACCTGCGAGGGATTTTCTCTCGCAGGTAGAACCTTTTACGAGAGATACGAAGGGGCTACCTTTGGGTATGCCTTTTCCTCTCCGTTTTGAACTAAGGTTCCCACATGCCGAGGCACCTCGGCCAGTTTTGTGAGGTGTATGTTCCGGGGTCGCAGACGTTGGGCATACGGTAAGAGTTGTCCGCTATTCCTATTGGAGTAGTCGGCCAGCTGCCTCCTAAACTGGTCGAGACACGGAGAAGGGAATGCTGCGACCCCACAGCAAACTCCTCTCCCGCTACCGGAAGGGCGTGGGACAAGTACCAAATGCCCGACCTACCTGATGCAGGTTTTCTAGGGTTTTTCCCTGCATCACTTTTAGGCCAATTGCCGGGTAGGATCCTTAAACCATAGCCCTGGGGCCCTAGTTAACCCTTGGCTGCCTTCTTCTACCTTACCGCATCCCCCCTTTCAAGTCCCTTCCTATGCTATTAAAGGGGAGTTGCCAGAACGTGGATTACCCTCATGTAGCCTATTACCCAAAAAAAAAAAAAAAAGTAAGAGGAACAGACGCTGGGAGACGTGGACGCAGGCAGAGAGGCAGACGGGGACGGAGAGGCAGAGAGAGAGACGCAAGAAGAGACGCAGAGAGACAGGGAGACGGAGACGCGGAGGTTTTGAGGGAGGTCCATCGCAGGGAGGCCGAAGAAGGAGATCGTGTGCTGACGCCACAAGTAAAGTAAGCATCACAATATATGTAAAGTACATTCAAAAGTGGAATTCTTTTACACAGTGCGGAAATAGACTCTGTTCTTGAGTAGCCACCGAACCGCCCACATTACCCTGTTGAGAAGGAGAACTTTTTAATCAAGCCGGAGCTAATTTTAACTTTATGCAGACCAATGTATAGCTGCTGGCGCCCAACAATATTTTTTAATGTATTTTTATATTTTTTGTAGTTTTAATGTAATAAAGTTTATTTTTTAATATTAAGTAATAAAAAAAGCAAATCATTACAATATATATATATATATATATATATATATATATATATATACATATATCTACAAACAATAAAACCTCCCTTATAAGCTTTCAGATCGATTAGCTAATATGAAACTATAAAATAAAAACAATATAAAATTAATTTTAAATTTTTTATATCAATTATTGCAATATATATATATATATATATATATATATATATATATATATATATATATATATATATTATATAAGTTTAAAATAGTTTTTTCTTCTAAATGACAAATATTGAAAGCTCCACGAGACTGTCGCTGCCATTAAAAACCTCTCCCGTTGAGCAACCATTACATAATGAACCATTTAAAATGCAAATTACTGTTTGCAGCAGACTGTGTACTCGCCGTTTAACAAGTCGTGCATAAATTGCAATTAAATTCCTTTTTCGAAGTGAAATGTTATTTTTCCTCTCAGTTTTATTGTCATTATTATTATTTTTTGGTCTGATTAATTTCTGCTGTGTTGAAATATTTAAAAAATGAAGAATGTGCATTACATTCGCATCGTTTTGTTTCTCATGTGCATTGTTTTTCAGTTAATTGGAATTGTTCAACCCCTTTTTAATTCTCCCCTGTCCGTATTGTACGGAAATGGATACGAATCTAAACAACCTTCCAATTTTATTTGTTGACATGAAAAATATACGCCTGTAGAGAAAATTAATAATAAATTAGTTACAGACAAACGAAGTGATACTGATACCACACAACAGTTTCTGGGACCCTTGTTTCTTTCTTCAGGTGTTGAGAAAACTGACAGCACTAGAGCTGAGAGTGACACAACCGCACTATACAGTTGACAAACTCAAAATATTTTCTGTAATTGAGGGCTGTTTTTTTTTCTAGTTTTCCGAGAACCTGAATATTTCAGATTTTTTTTTTAGAGTAACAGGCTACATGAGGGTAATCCACATGGTGGCAACTCCCCTTTAATAGCATAGGAAGGGATTTGAAAGGGGGGATGCGGAAGAGTAGAGGAAGGTAGCCAAGGGTTAACTAGGGGCCCCCGGGCTATATTTTAAGGATCCTACCCGGCATTCGCCTAAAAGTAATGCAGGGAAAACCCTAGAAAAACGTGCATCAGGTAGGTCGGGCATTGGGTACTTGTCCCACGCCCTTCCGATAGCGGGAGAAGAGTTTGCTGTGGGGACGCAGCATTCCCTTCTCCGTACCTCGACCAGTTTAGGAGGCAGCTGGCCGACTGTTCCAATGGGAACAGAGGACAACTCTTACCGTATGCCCAAGGTCTGTGACCCCGGAACATACACCTCTCAGAACAGGCCGTGGTGCCTCGGCTTGTGGGAACCGTAGTTCAAAAACGGAGAGAGAAAAAGGCATCCCCAAAGGTAGCCCCTTCCTGTCTCTCCCACAAGGTTCTGCCTGCGAGAGAATAGTCCTCGCAGACCGTTATCGAAGATTCCGGAAACTGTTCTGTGGTATTTATAAACAAATTGTTTCAGCTTGATTCCTGGCTCACAGAGAGAATATGATTGCTTCTCAAACACTTTTGCGTAGACCCACTTTCATTACCTGATTACATCTTGTCTTCACATTTTGACTTCTTAAACATGAACTATCGGATCTCGAAAAATAATCTATAATTTACGGGGGAAAAAAAACCTAAATTCCAATGAAAGAACGAGTTATTATCTGATTGAGTTTAAAATTTATCAACCCTGCCTTTTTTCCCTTTTAATTCCTATTTATTTAATTATTTAGTAATAATACTCAGACACGCGCGTAGCTAAAAACATGTACTTCAATTTTTATCATATCAAGTATCGTATTGAGAATCACACGCACACACACACACACGTGTTGTAATATAAGACCAACTTAAAATAGTACAATGCATTATTATTGTTATAACGATGCTGGCCGTGAACCACGTGACGTGACGGCAGCGTACGATTGTGGGCCGTAGTCACGCTTCAATACTCTGGCCGACACGTCACGTGACAGTAGCGAGATATTGTTGGCCGTAGTCACGCTTCAATACTCTGGCTGAGACGTCACGTGACAGTAGCGAGATATTGTGGGTCGTAGTCATATTTCAACACACTGGACGGCACGTCACGTGACGGTACGTGACGGGACAGCAGCGAGATATTGTTGGCCGTAGTCACGCTTCAATACTCTGGCCCATACGTCACGTGACAGTATGTTACGTGACAGCAGCGAGATATTGTTGACCGTAGTCACGCTTCAATACTCTGGCCGACAAGTCACGTGACAGTAGCAAGATATTGTTGACCGTAGTCACGCTTCAATTCTCTGGCCGACAAGTCACGTGACAGTAGCAAGATATTGTGGGTCGTAGTCATTCTTCAATTCTCTGGCCGACACGTCACGTGACTGTAGCGAGATATTGTGGGTCGTAGTCACCTTTCAACACTCTGACACTCTGGACGGCACGTCACGTGACAGTACGTGACGTGGCAGCAGCGAGATTTTGTGGACCGTAGTCACGTTTCAACACTTGCCTACAAGTCATGTGACAGTACGTGGCGTGACTGCATCGTGCGATTGTGGCCGTATTCACGCTTCATCTGGCTGTTCGACACGTCACGTGACAGTACGTGACGTGACAGTAGCGGGATATTGTGGGCCGTAGTCACGTTTTAACAGTCTGGTCGACAAGTCACGTGACAGTACGTGACGTGACAGCAGCGAGCGATTGTGGCCGCAGTCACGCTTCAACACTCTGGCCGGCAAGTCACATGGCAGTACGTGACGTGACAATGTCGTACAATTGTGGCCGTAGTCACTCTTCGACTGTCTGGCCGGCACGTCACGTTACCGTACGTGACGTGACAGCATCGTGCGATTGTGGATGTAGTCACGCTTCAACTGTGTGGACCGGGTCGTCCCGTGGCAGTACGTGACGTGACATAAGCGAGATATTGTAGGCCGTAGTCACGCTTCAACACTCTGGACGGCAAGTCACGTGACAGCAGACAGCGACTGTGCCAGTAGTCACGCTTCAACTGTCTGACCGGCACGTCACGTTACAGTACGTGACGTGACAGCAGCGTGCGATTGTGGCCGTAATCACACTTCAACTGTCTGACCGGCACGTCACGTGACAATACGTGACAGCGGCGTGCGATTGTGCCACTAGTCACGCTTCAACTGTCTCACCGGCACGTCACGTTACAGTACGTGACGTGACAGCAGCGAGCGATTGTAGCCGTAGTCACGCTTAATCTGGCTGTTCGACACGTCACGTGTCTACGTCTTAAAAAAATATTGTTCCAATATTTAATTCGAATCGAGTTATAATTTGCGTCTGAACATGGCCCCCATTTTTTTCGAAATTTTTAAAAATTCTAGTAACATGGCCCCTTTAGTTACACCTTTCTCGTTTACGAGATTTTGTCACGTGAGACCCGCCATTTTACGAGAAGGGGATTAGAACGCACACTCTAAATAAATATGATCAACTGACCTGCTATCTGTCTTGATTTATTAAATACTAGCCCGTGTAATTATTTATGTAAACCCGAAAAAGTATTTAATTCGATGTTAATCTTTAGCCAAGAAGTGATTTAACGTAAATCTAACTGTTCCTAGTTCCGTACACACTTTCCACAGATAATAGTGCATTAATTCAACAGCTGTAAAATACATTGAATTTTATTGCATCAGTCGCAACAAACATAACCTCAGAATTTCTTCTTATATATACTCCTTGAGTACTGCAGGATATAATTGTCCCTCAGTCTTTAGACATTACGAAAGATTTACATTGATTATATTATTAGTTAGATTCACAATGTAAACAAATAGTCGCCATATTGGAGTCACTAATATGGCGGCGAAAATTAACCTACATTTTCCGCAAGGATTGTAAAGAATTTAGTATTGTTTTTTATTACCATTCGATGGAGTATCGCTGGATAAAATTAAATTTTTAAAATGAATAAATTTACGTCTGACTGAAATTAATAAATATGAAAAAATAACCAAATGCAAACTAAAAGGTAGTATAAATACAACACAACGTTTCTGGGATCCTTTTTGTCTGATTTTGGCTATCTTTTTTTTATTTATAAATTATACTTTTCAGTCAATGAAAATATTTCTGCTTTATTTCATTACCTGAAAAAGGAACTATTTCCTTTGTTCGTCGCGTAGTAACGACTCTCTCTCTCTCACGCGTGACGTCACGGTACCCACGACGCACAAATGATCACTTTTCAATTATAATTCTTTCTACCTTGATGCTAGGGGGTTTTCACCCCCCCCTCCCCCCACAGTACTGTTTCTCGTGTTTTTAAGAATGTGTGTACCAACTTTCGTTTAAATTTGTGTAAAGATTAACGTTAATACATACAAATATACATCCTTTTTTATTATACACATTTTTATTGTATTATTTGGTGACAATGTGTGTTTTACGGTGCACTGATTAAAAATGATTAATTCCTCGTTATTGATTGGTAAGAGCGAGAAATTTGTTCTTGTAGTCGTGATAATGACGAGTCACAGTTTCGCTGACTACGGTGGTACGATAGTTACGTGCGTGCATTTGCGCAATTTACACGTCGACTATTGCTGATTAAATACGCAAGGCACACGTGGTCCACGAGTCCAGCGGTAATTGAAAGCCACCACCACCATCATCGATCGCAGCGGGAGAGAGACAGAATGTCAGAATAGCAGATGGACACAAAAGCAAATCGAACGAGTCGATTCTGTGTGTGTGTGAGTGTGTGTGAGTGAGGCGGGTACAAAACACACACAAAACACATGTGTAGTAAGAGGGGATTTGTGAGTTATTTGCGGAATCGATGGAGGATTATAACTCTGCATACACACACACACACGCGCGCGTCTGCAAATTATCTCGATGTGCCTTCGCGTTTAAGTCTCTAATGGTACAATTACAACATTATTCAGCCATCAATTTCAGAATAAAAAAAATACGATAGTCTGAAGAGGCTGTTATGATTTATTTAAATGAACCAACCACGGCTTGCATTTAAAGAGAATTGTGAACATAATTAGTAAGGTCAGATCTGTGCGTTACGTACATGAAGTAACAATGATGTCACTAATGAATCCGTAGTAAAATATTAACCATTTATCCCATGAGTAGTTCCATAGTTTAATTTTCTTTTCTCGTTTGCAAATAGTCTAATTTAATATAAATGGCGGCGGGAAGTGTAAGCGCAGGGGTCAACGGAGTGGTTGGTTACTCACCGCCCTGCTGAGCAGACCCTTGCTGAGGAGGAGCTTGAAGCTGCGGCCCGCATGGCGGATGGACCTCTTCCAGTCCTTGGCCGTCTGTCTGCCGCTGGCCTGCTGGAACTGGTTGGGCGTGAGCCACGATCCTCCGTGCAGGATGCAGGCGCCTCTGGAGCCCTGGCACAGCCTGGACAGGTACAGGAGACCACGGTTGCTGCCGCACTCAACCTCCAGGACCACGTCATTGCCGTCGTGGCTCCTCATCGGCCTCAGGTAACCGCACTTGCCGGCAGGAGGCTTCATGGCGTTTCTCTTACCGTGACAGTTTAACTTCTGAAACCATTCCTAGTCCTGAACTTCACTGCCTCACTTGTCACTCACTATGGCGCCTGACCTGGCACGCTACACTTTGAGGATTTCAGCAACATCACTTTTACCACTGTTTCTTTTCAATCCTTGTTCACTAACACTACCTTACGCAGCACTGATCCTTTCTAGATCTTCGCCTATCCGACAATACATATACTATTCTTCCTTCATATCTCGCATTTAACTCCAGAGACATATCGTCTTTAACTCCACCATACCCACAAACTACTGTTCTTCTCTTTCCTCACATCCACCTTTGTTTAATCATATTTACTGGCACACGCTATTTGACCAACAACACGCCTTGTCCCTATTCTGTTACACCCTTCCGGTGCACGTTTCCACATTTCTCCCGGTCACCCCCTTAACATCTTCGTCCTCATTAAAACACTTGTATATTTTCCGCCTACGACACTACCGCTTCACTTTCCACTCTATCCGTGTCAGTTTATTCACAACCGGCACCTTTGAACTGCAGCTGTACCACGCCCTGTTTGGGTGACTTTTTTCCCCATTCCTCGGCGGTAACGTTGCGTTTACCGAGTCATTGCCTTCGCGGATTTGTCTCGCCTAAATGGAACTTAACATCACTCGTCCGGAGACTTCATCACAATCAATGGTCGCAGGGAAGGATTTGGGGGGGTCACTGACACTGTGCGAACTCGGCTACTTCTCAGTCACTCTTACAGTTTCGTTATCCCCGGCACTTGGCGTCTGTGCGACAGTCCGGAGACTCCGTCGCCTTCACTCGGCCAGAGTCGCGCCCTTCCCCTATCTCTGTCTGTCACGCAACAGTAGCGGTGCTTCGTCTCAGTCTCCGCCCTGCCCTCCCGAAGCCCCTCGGGGATCCTTTATAGGCCCGCAATCGCTCCCGTTGAATCGTAATCTCTTCAACAGAATACCATAAAAAAAAAACATCTTCCACGTATCCACACAACTAATTTGCCATTTTATCGAATCACTAATTAAGACATCGTCCGAAAGAAGCTGAGTAGTCTCGGAACGTGGAGGACACGTCTGCAGATGATACGACGATTATTACCTCACATACGGATATAAACCTGGCTTCAGCAGTCATACAAATTACTTCAAGTACGGCTTCAGAAATGGAGAATGAAAACACAAATGGAAAAAAAATCGTCTCATGTGACGTTTACATTATGTAATAAAAAAGAAACTTTTACATGCATACTCATTAGCATCAATCGTAACAATCAGTCCTCACTGGCTGCCACCTTTCCCAGGCAATAATACTCTCGAGCACTCCACATTATTACGCAATGCTGACTGTTGACTGCAATACCTGGGCCGCAATATTACGCTGACATAACTTAGAAAATCCTTTCATTACATTATGCATAACAAAATACTACTACTCTACTCCTCAGCGTTACAGCCCATGTAGATCCTTGGCCTCTCTACCGATCATAGCCCAATCTTGCGGGTCCATCTACTCGTTTCCTCCATCTTCTAACACCCATCTTTTGCAAGTCGTCCTCCACATCGTCTAACCATCATTTTCGTGGTCTCCCTTTGCCCCCTTCTGCCACCTGAATTTCCTTTTTTTAGATCTTTTTGACAACCCTGTCTTCTGACATTCGCTCTACATGGCCCCAACCATTTCAGTCTGTTCCTCCTTTATTTACAATACAATGTCTGTAAACCCATACTGTTCCTTCAGTTCCCTATTTCTTCGTATTCTCCATTTCCCTGCTTCGTTTTACCGCTCCAAAAATCCTTCTTAATATTTTCCTTTCCCATCTTCTCAAACACTTTTCTTCTACCGCGGTCATTGTCCATGTTTCCGAGCCACCGGTCTTATCATTGTTCTATAAACAGTCACTTTCAGTTTCCTGTTCACACTACGCATAACATAATGTCTACAACAAATTATAACTACACCGAAAATCTTTTTCCTTACTTAGGTACTTACAACCCAACATGGTAGTCACGTAAGCTTGTGTGTTATTATTTTCTCTATTTAAATAATAAATAACCTCAAGGCGAGACTTATTAGTTTCATGAACGTGAGTAGTTCTTTCTCTTTAAAGTTTATAATTACCATTATCGCTAGCTAACAAAACGCACAACAGATCCTCAAGGGGTAGTTCCATGATACCAACAGACGGTATGAGTGCTCTGTGACCACCAATCGCGCAGACTGACGCGGTTTAAAGCCGGCCAGCGTTTCCCTACGCTAGTTTCCGTTTACTGTTATCCTTCTGGTGTACCATTGCGGACTTTTTCTATTTATATAAACAATACAAATATAAAATTGTTAATATGTGGGCTAAGAATCCATGAAGGGATTCGGACTCGTGCCCGGATGATTGGATACATTCGTGGAGTGTGCAGTATTGGCACCGTAGTGTAGTAATGTTTGGCTGTCCACAGTTTGCGTGGCGATGGATTTTTAGGGCGGGAAGATGGCAGATGTCGGCCATAAATTATTAGTGTCCAGATAGTGTTTTGGGATCAGAACCCACCGAAAAGTAAAGGTATTGCGGGCAGTCACCCGGAGTTAGCTGAGAAGTTTAAGATGTTGTGAAGGACAAAAAACAAATATTAATATTACAGTACATATAATAAATGTGAGGACAGAACTTCACAAGTGCCCATGTATTTTTTAGGGCAACAGGCTACATGAGGGTAATCCACGTTGGGCAACTCCCCTTTAACAGCATAGGAAGGGATTTCAAAGGGGGGATGCGGAAGGGTGGAGGAAGGTAGCCAAGGGTTAACTAGGGCCCCCGGGCTATGGTTTACGGATCCTACCCGGCAATTCACCTAAAAGAGATGCAGGGAAAACCCTAGAGAAACCTGCATCAGGTAGGTCGGGCATTGGGTGCTTGTCCCACGCCCTTCCGATGGCGGGAGAGGGGTTAGCTGTGGGGTCGCAGCTTTCCCCTCTCAGTGCCTTGACCAGTTTAGGAGGCAGCGGGCCGACTATTCCAATAGGAATAGCGGACAACTCTTACCGTATGCCCAAGGTCTGTGACCCCGGAACATACACCTCTCAGGACAGGCCGAGGCGCCTCGGCTTGTGGGAACCTTAGTTCAAAAACGGAGAGGAAAAGGCATCCCCAAAGGTAGCCCCTTCGTATCTCTCCTAAAAGGTTCTGCCTGCGAGAGAACATCCCTCGCAGGCTTGTTGCCCAAGTATTTTTTCCCCCCATCCACTCTTTAACGATTTACTTTCTTACAGACCTCCGAGTACACGACAAAATCTTCACCAACCATCCCAATGTCGACGTCATCAAACTTTAAAATCAGGACGAGCTCCTGTTCCACCAAATTAACTTCCTGACTTGGACACCGCTAACAAGGTTGTTTCGTTTCCCCCCGTCCTCTAGTCCGAAACAAGGCTTGCAGCGTGTGCTTTCACACTTCGTGACTCTTCGTCTTGCACATGGCCGACAAAAACAAAACTGAGAGAGAGAGAGAGACGGAGAGGGCAAAGCGTTCGTTATACACGTCGTTAGAAAGCACGTTCTACACGGGGCCTTGGAAAAGTATTCGCTTTAAACGACGCGCAGTTCTTGTTGCAGTTCAATGAATAATAAAAAAAATAAAGAGGAAACGAAACGAACGACGGAATTCTTCTGCTGCGTGAAGAAGAGAAAGAAACTAAATAAATACTTTGTGCTAAAGATCACACCCCCCAGGGACTGTTGAAAAAAAAAGAGAACTGCGTGATATTAATTATCTAAATGTGTTATATTCAGTCGTTAACGATTCGAAAGGAAATTAATCTTTAAATAAGTTGCTTCAGAAACAGCGAAGAATATTAAGAATTCATGTCACGGAGAAGTCAGTAATGAAATTACAACGTTGCCTTTGTGCAATGAGACTTTGAAACCCGATTCATATGAATAATTAATGATAATTTATTTTTAACACGTCTTTACTTCGTCCTTCAAATTTTTTTTACACGATCCTCCTCAAAGGAGGCGACGTTTATTTTTACGTCTTCAAAAACGTACTGGATGTTGTTTCTTCTTTTTTTAATTAGGTTCTTCAAAATCATGTCAACAACCTTTCGAGGTTGAACCCGCCTCCTACTTGGAATATTCTCGCGTTGATTGGACGATAGGGGAGTGTGTGGTGCGTCTACACCCGCGATGTGCGACCTTGCACAATCATGGTGGGGCATGTTTCACTTCGATATGGTGCATTCAGAGGATTTTCAAAATCTATCCATAGTCCACTGATCTACTTACGGTTCTACATAACCGTCTGTAGTCGAAGCCACATCTTTCGGTTATATATGGTCTTGGAACGCTCTTTTCATACGGAATATCTCCGGCGAGAAATATCGAGAGAATTAGATCTTTGGGAGAAGATAATTTTTTTTTAGGTAACAGGCTACTTGAGGCTAATCCACATAGTGGCAACTCCCCTTTAATAGCATAGGAAGGGATTTGAAAGGGGGGATGCGGAAGGGTAGAGGAAGGTAGCCATGGGTTACTAGGGCCCCCGGGCTATATTTTAAGGATCCTACCCGGCATTCGCCTAAAGAAATGCAGGGAAAACCCTAGAAAACCTGCTTCGGGTAGGTAGGGCATTGGATACTTGTCCCACGCCCTTCCGATAGCGGGAGAGGAGTTTGCTGTGGGGACGCAGCATTCCCTTCTCCGTGCCTCGACCAGTTTAGGAGGCAGCTGGCCGACTATTCCAATGGGAATAGCGAACAAATCTTACCGTATGCCCAAGGTCTGTGATCCCGGAACATTCACCTCTCAGAACAGGCCGAGGTGCCTCGGCTTGTGGGAACCTTAGTTCAAAAACGGAGAGGAAAAGGCATCCCCAAAGGTAGCCCCTTCGTATCTCTCCTACAAGGTTCTGCCTGCGAGAGAACAGCCCTCGCGGACCTTTTGTCGGAAAAGGCATCCCCAAAGGTAGCCCCTTCGTATCTCTCCTACAAGGTTCTGCCTGCGAGAGAACATCCCTCGCAAAACTGAACCCTTCTATAGCTACGAGAGCAATGGACATTAAGGTAGTGGACATAATTCAAAAGTGAAGTTGGCATCGATTGCGGCGAGAGAAACAAAAAAATAAACACGTAACCTCAACCAGTTTTCTGCAACACGGACGAATTCATCAATATGGAACAGCGTCCCTGAAAATTGATCTCATCCCGATTCTACCTTCCAGCTCAATAGACGAACGTGTCAACGAATTTATCATGTCGGTGGCATCCGCATTTGAATGGTAAGAAATACATGGTTAAGAAAAATCGTCACATTCTGTTATAATAAATAGTAAAAGTAAAATAATAAAGACAAATAATTACATATTACAATCCATATTAAAACTGTCCGCGACAAACAATTGTATTATATTTGTATTTATCACTTTGTATTTCAAATTTCTTCTCTATCTTTAGTATAAAATATTACCATGTGTGTAATTATGCTCAATTTTATCCACGTTGTAGAGATTACCAACGTGTAATGTAAGTTTTATTTAATACCATTTCCTTTAATATTAATGTCGGCGTAATTGTTCAGACAAGACCATTGTTTGGCGCAAGATTGCAGACACCGTAAAAGTTGCTACGCGATTATTGTCGTAAAAGCGTATGTAAGACGTTCTGAACTTTGGAGGAAAAATTCAGTGTGTTTTTGGGAGCCTGACCGGAGTGGTCATGGGAGTATGTTTATGGAGACTGACCAGAGTGGTCATATAATACGAGTCTGCTTGTAAATGCAAACGATAATGTTTTGAGCCTTTAACCAATCTAAATAAATAGAGAACGTCATAAAGTTTTTGAACAGTTGTTAGAAAGGCGCCGGAATTTTGTGAAGTGAAACGATATAGCAATCAGTGTTGTGGCTCGTTATTAAATATTTACTTTAAAAATAAAGTAACTTGTGGAGTGCACAATACAGTATCAGTGGAACTCTAAATAAAATGGTATGCAGAAACTTTATTTTGAAAACCATTATGTAAATATAATTTACCGTCAGATTTCTCTATAATTGTTAGTTTTTTTCCTCCTTTTTTTTGTACAATTTTGTTATTCTTAATTTAATTTGTATTTCGTTTGTAACTTTTGGTTGTAATTGCAAATCACTATAATTTATTAGAGGCCCTGTAAGAGGCCCTGAACCGAAGGAAGACTGCGAGAGGATTCTCTCGCAGGTGAACCTTCCCAGAGAGCTCTGACGAGGGCTACCTTTGTGGGATGCCTACACAACTCTCTGATTTTTTGATCTAAGGTTCCCACATGCCGAGGCACCTCGATCTGTTTTGAGAGATGTATGTTCCGGGGTCGCAGACCTTGGGCATACGGTAAGAGTTGTCCGCTATTCCTATTGGAATAGTCGGCCAGCTGCCTCCTAAACTGGTCAAGGCATGGCGACCCCACAGCAAACCCTTCTCCCGCCATGATAAGGGCGTGGGACAAGTACAAAATGCCCGACCTACCTCATTCAGGTTTTTATAGGGTTTGACCTGCATTACTTTTAGGTGAATGCCAGGTAAGATCCTTAAACTATAGCCCGGGGGCCCTAGTTAACCCCTGGCTACCTTCCTCTACCCTTCCGCATCCCCTCTTTCAAATCCCTTTCCTATGCTATAAGAGGGGAGATCCCAGTATGTGGATTACCCTATACATAGCCTGTCTATACCCAAAAAAAAATAATAAAAGAGGCCCTGAAGTTATGAAGAAGCTGTAGAATTTTTTTTAAAAAAATATAGGTACAAAAATTAAATAAATCGAAATTGTAATAAATAATTTTGTCGTTACCTTTTTAAAAAAGAATCCTGTTAATTTTCTTCATTTTTAAAAGTTTGAATACCACATAATTTGGATCCAACGTTTTTATAATATATATATATTTATATATATATATATATATATATATATATATATATATATATATATATATATAATGCTTGATAGATTTGATTGATAGTTATATTTCCAAGAACAAAATGAAGGTAGCCGAGACCCCGTCAGAAAAGAAACACTTCATCTCGGTGTAACATCGATTTCGTCGTGCAGCATAAGCCGAAACTAAATACTAGATCAAGTGTAATGGCTGCCAGTGACGTCACGCGCGCGATTCGTATTCCGCTACCGAAAAGAAAAAAAATAACAATTAATTCTTCGTTTAATCTGTTAGGACGGTTATTGGAAATATATGAGATTAATAAACTACAATTTTCCTATATATATATATATATATATATATATTGTAATACCCAACTTGTCGATAATTATTGTTATAGGAATTTAGATTAAACAAGTTATTAAATTTTATTAAAAAAAACAATTTGTATTAATCTAAAATACAACTCAAGAAAATCTCTGTATATTTTTATATCCTTTTATCTCAACAATTAAATTTACACTAATAATCCAGTTACATTTTTTTAAATCAGCCTCTGTACCCCAGGGTCTTCACTGGGTTGATAAGGAAACGGATAACTAAAATTTACAATTTAAACAATGCAATTGAATAAAATGAAAACGAAATCTGACTCATTACCCTTATTTAACAATTTACAGAATTTATTAAGGAATGTCTACTTACAATTTTATTTGGGTTTTCAGGAATGCTCTTTACTCTACAATCTGTGCACAGACTTTCACACACACGCTTCACAGACACGTTCATTTTATCCTTTTTGATATCCCGACTCCTGACAGCTTGCATGGACTGGAATGTTTATATTATTTTTAGGCACGGCCACCATTCAATTTGACCGAATATTTATCACCGCCTTCACGTCCTCCTCTTTTGCGGTCTACATTTCAACTCCTATGTCTTTCTCGTTCGGATTCTGGCACCAGACTAACTTTCATCCACGTCCTCCTCCCTTGCTCACTGACATCCAACTGACCTTTCTATGCACTTCCCCCTCTCCAGAACATTCCTTTTTCTCAACAGTTTTAAAGTTTCCTCGTTCGCCAAACAAACACAACTGTTGGCTTTCTCACGCTCCGAGAGCCACTCAATACAATTAAAATAAACATTTCGTTTTAATATAATTGTGTGTCCACAAAACTTCTGTCATGCCATTAGGGTTTCGTCCCGATGTCTGTCAAAACCATTGGTTCTAAGAGTCGCTAAACGCCCAATTATAGTCCTCCCCTTCTCTAAAAGCCGCTTATCCATCATTTTATTATTATATTTTTTTATATACAAACCACCCAAGAATCCCCATTCTGAGTTGGTAAACAAATATGAAGAAATAAGAACAAAATTTATTTCCTTCTTAACTAGGTATTACAATATATATATATATATATATATATATATATATATATATATACATATATATATATATGTGTGTGTGTGTGTGTGTGTGTGTGTGTGTGTTACTTATGGCAGGTGACATACTAGCAACTAGACTCGGCTAATTTGTTTTTTCTTGACCAATTTTGAAATGCTTAAGTCTTCGTAACCTCCTCATCTTAAGTTATGATAAACCTCTTTTTGCAGAGTCCATTTACAATTTTAAATATGTCATTTATTTGGTTGATCAAATATATAATTACAAATAGGAAAGAGATAATTATGTTACTAATCTTGAGTCTGTGCTCCGTATTGTCCCAAATGACTTTAAATGAGTCTTTTTTTTAAAAAAAAACAACAACATGTGTTTATGTTTACCCAGCATTCACCACTCCGCAGTGAATTTACTTCTCGGAACTGTAATGAATTAAAATTAAAAAATAATTTTAGATTATGTCTGAAGAGGTTATTTTTTAGCATGTTTGTGGAATTTTGTCTATTTTACATTAATAATATTGTCACAGAAAATTGAGCATCTTAAAAAAACATTACATTTAAAAATACATATATTTATAAATAACGGTACTTGGGGGGGGGGGTGAGAAACCAGTAACATAAAGGTAGAAAGAATTATAATTGAAAAATGTGATAATGTTTTGTTAAATTACTGCGCGCCAAGGCCGTGACGTCACGCGCTAGAGAGAGACGTTACTACGCGACGAACAAAGGAAATAGTTCCTGTTTCCGTAATGAAATAAAGCAGAAAATATTTTCATTGAATAAAAAGTATAGTTATATCCAGCGATACTCCATCGACTGATAATACAGTACTTCAGAAAGCATTAAATAAATATCCGCAGGATCACCCGCATCAGTCATCCTCATTATGTGACTGTTTGAAGTATAATTAACTCCATAATTGTGCTTTACCACAAACACATATATATATTTAAATCTAGAGGTTCTAGAAGGAACTCTGTGGCAAATCGACGAAATCAATATCGTCACTAACCATGTTAATATTAAATATTTTATAGCAACTTTAGGATTCCATAGATGAGAATGATGTAGCAATATTTATATAATTATGGTTGGTTTGTAAATGAGGTCTGGAAAAAATCATTTTGTAAAACATGATAATAAATCATTTATGCTGTAGAGTTTCAAGTTTTCTTGATAAATTTATTTGTGAAGGGTGACAATACAAACATTTAAAATGATATATGTTGGGAAAGCCAATTTTAATGTTAATAGGGAATGAAATAATTTACATTATCCTCTAATAAACCATAAAATTTTAATTGCTTTATTTATACGTATATTGATTAATATGTGCTTAAAATATCATTTTGGGAATTTTTGATTTGATTTGATTTATTTTATTCCATTAGTCCTCGTATGAGGATATAGGTTTCGACATTGCATAAAATTATAATATAATTATTGGACGCTCCAATTATAAATAATTAAAAGTTAACCAAAAAATACTAAAATTCCCTGCCTAACATAAGTAAAAAAAAATATCTCATATTGTTCCTAAGTCTTGAATGACTCTTTATGTAACACATGTAAATTTTTTATGTTCGGAAATAAATATCCTGACTGACGACACATTATCTAATTTATACTGTAATGAATGTTAAATATTAATCTATATAACAAGAAAGATGTATGTTTGTATGTATGCATGTATTTACGATAATCTCGATACAAATTTAAAAGCATGGACAGAATGCAACGAAACTTGGTACACATTTTCTTCAAAACACGTGAAACGGAACTGTTGCGGGAAGGGGGGTGGGTGAGAAACCCCTAGCATAAAGGTGGAAAGAATTATAATTGAAAAATGTGATCATTTTTTGTTAAATTACTGCGCGCCAAGAGACCGTGACGTCACGCGAGAGAGAGAGAGAGAGACGTTACTACGCGACGAACAAAGGAAATAGTTCCTTTTTCCGTAATGAAATACAGCAGAAATATTTTCATTGAATAAAAAGTATAATTTTATCCAGCAATACTCCTTCGATTGATAATAAATAACAATATGTAATACTTTACGATCCTTGTGGAAAAAATGTAAGTTAATTTTCGACTCCAATATGGCGACTATTTGTTTACATTGTGAATGTAGGTAACAATTTCATAAATTTAATCTTTCGTAATGTCTTAAGACTGAGGGACAATAACAAATACATGTCTAATTGAGAATTTAAATCTTTGAAAAGGAACCAACTGGTATATATATATATATATTCCAGTTCAGAAGAAAAATTACGTAGCCTACCTGGGAAAATTGATTGATGATGCCAAATTAATTTTTTTTAAGGCAACAGGCTACATGAGGGTAATCCACGTTGGGCAACTCCCCTTTAATAGCATAGGAAGGGATTTGAAAGGGGGGATGTGGAAGGGTAGAGGAAGGTAGCCAGGGGTTAACTAGGGCCCCCGGGCTATATTTTAAGGATCCTACCCGGCATTTGCCTAAAGAAATGCAGGGAAAACCCCAGAAAAACCTCAGTAAAATTTTAGTATATATATATATTTCTGTTTTACTTTATAGAGTGAAATATTCTATTGTGTTTAAAGAATTTCACGTTTCTCCGTATACAGCTGAGAGTAGTGGATTTTTTTTCTTCATCATCTACCAAAAGCGTTGAAGTAATGAGGAAAGGGAGAAATGTAAGCAGACATCTGTTATTCTCATTGGAGACCAGACAGCTGTAGAAATGTCGGTGCACCAATCTGGAAAGAGAAAATACAACGGCGAATATAGCAAGAAAGAGGCAAATATTGGCAGACTCGGAGAAAAGTAGTGACAGAGTATCAGGGAGAGAGAGAGGGAGAGAGAGAGAGAGAGGGAGAGAGAGAGAGAGAGAGATGGAACGTTCAATTCACTCTTGGCTTTGCATTAATAACGAGTGTACGAGGTAGCGGTTCAATCTGACAAATCAATAGAAGCACTTTGCTGTGCCGATAGCAGCACAGACGCTGAGGGCAAATTCAATTAGGACAGTGTGACGATCGGTTACGTTGTATCCAATATTGCCTACAACACATGAATATATACAGACATGTAAAGTACCTAAAATAATAAAATATATTGTAATATACAATGTAATGAAATCAAAACCAACACGTTGGGACCAAATTGTAAAAAATACTATTATTTAAAAGGAAAAGATACTTTATAGGATTTTATATTAATTAAAAACAACTTTTTAAAGATAAAAAAAAAGAAAATTAATACAAATTTACGAATAATTTCAAGTCTGAATAAATATATAAATCTTCATTAGAAAATATCATATTTCGCCTTTTAAGCAGTTGAAGATGAATAACAAAGTATTGTAACGCGTGTATTTTGGTTTTAATTTGCTTTGTCTTCGGAAGTGTTGACTGCTGTAGTTTGGAGAATTCGAAATCGTGCATTGGCGGGCGGATGCCTGAAGTAATTTTTGTGTCCTGTCTCGATTTTTGGCCTCAACATGACTGAATTTTTGGCCATTGTTGACTACAGAACTGCAGCTTTGTATTATAACTCTTGTAACAATGGAAGAATCAGTGAAACAATGACATTTCGACCAAGTTTTCTAATAATAAAAAAAGTAAAAAGAATGGGAGGCTATAATGGAGGGAACTTAAATGTGTTGAAGTGTATTCACGATGTTTATAAGCAAGATATGGGAAGCTTCTTAAAGTACGACGACAGAGATTGGCAATATGGCGCACGTTTGAATTTAACGGACCTGCACCGCTCGTGATAAAATGAGTCAGTCTGGTCGATGCGCTACTGAGGGACAGTTGTTGGTGATGAACATCCGCTCATGATTCAGTTGCATAACGCAAAAAGGTCACGAAGCACAAAAGCTGTGAGGAGCGAGAATTACGTGCCACGTCTTCCAGTACACAAGTGGGCAGCACGAGTACGTCGCAACATAATCCCGGAGGCCGACGCCTTAGCCAGTGGTCAACCCCTCAGTCGACGCCATGCAGTGATCCTGACTACGTCGTCGCTGCAGTTAACCCGTTCTGCCAGCTGCGAGATCCGGAGGCGTCAGTACGTTGGTTACGAGAGCTACAGCAGACGAACACAACACAGAAATAGCAGGACGTATTTGATAACGGGCAGCTAATCTCTTCTACAGAATCCACAGGTGCCTGAGGTAAGAGTTTTTTTCATACTTAACTGTAATAAACTTAAATAAAATTTCTTTAATGGTCAATATTTTTTTATTTAACGTAAAAACCCAGCCCAATAAAATACAAATTCTTTACAGTATTCTAAATTTTATACAACGGTCGTGTATCCCTAACTTCTCAACGGAAAACGCTTTCCTTGACAAAAAAAATATATATTACCACTGATTATTTACAGAATATGGCTTCTGGATCGTTTTGAAATTTTTCCACTGCTTAAAGATTCCATCCAGCTCAAGACTGAGATTTCATTGTTCCGTTTTTTTGTTTAAAAAAAAATGTACGAGCATTGAATATTAATTTTTATTCTGAACGAGGACACAAACAATTCTACCTACATAAGATGGTGGTTCTGGATGATCTTACACATAATCACAATTACTGCATCTGATGACGTCATCGCACAGTAGTCTAGAATTCCATGCCTGCGTCGTATTGAGGGAAGCATATTCTCCTCCCACGTTTTAGGCTTAGCCTGAAATTAACTCGGCATTATATTTAACTAACGTATCGAGTAATTTTCTTTGAATCTGGTTTTACTATTTGTATACATTTATGTATAGTTTTCGGTATTTTCTTGCACTATCTCACTTTTCATGGGGGTGATACTAAATTTTTTTTTGCTCTAGGTTTAAGAGTTACAAAACCGTCTAGAAGTTCCTGTGTTAATAAGTGCTCATGTGTCCGCAGATTTCTTTTAATAAACACGTTTTGTTATTGACGGTGAAGTTTTCCTGACGTCGACGAGGATCGAAACGTATTGTAACGCGTGTATTTTGGTTTAGTTTTGCTTTGTCTCGAAAGTGTTGTTTGCTGTGGTTTGGAGAATTTGAAATCGTGCACGTGCTTGGGGGCGAAGGAGATAAATATTTCCATCCAAGTTGGCCTCAACATGACAGAATAGTTGGCCATTGTTGACTACGGAACTGCAGCTGCGTGCTATAACTCTTGTAACAATGGAAGAATCAGTGAAACTGACATTTCGACGAAGTTTTCTAATAATGAAAAAAATAAAAAAATGGGAGGCTATAATAAGATAAGCTTCTGAAACTGGGGCAGTTGTTCTGCGCTCACCGCAGCTGGTGGATGTGATTATGAGAGGCTCCGTATTGCGTCACGTGTATACGTTTTAAGTGTCACCGATCTACAAATCTCATGAGTTCTGCTATAAACTTTTCCAAGTTGTTTCCTCTGATATAATCCGAGGCAGAATCATCGTGTGAAAGGGGCCACAATTTGTTAGTGAAGATTCATCGAAGCCACACAATTTAGTACGACGGCTTGTCAGCACAATCAATCCCGGAGGCCGACGCCTTAGCCAGTGGTCAACCCCTGAGTCGACGCCTTGCAGTGGTCCTGACTAAAGTCATCACTGCACTTAACCCGTTCTGTCTATACGGAGACGTCGGTACGAGAGCTACAGCAGGCAACCCAACACAGAATAGCAGCACGTATTTGGTACGGGCAGCAGATCTCTTCTATGTAAAAACCACAGGTGCCTGAGATAAGAGTTCTTCATGCTTAACTGTAATAAACTTATATAAAATTTCTTTAATGGTCAAATATTTTTTTGATTTAACGTAAAAACCCAGCCCACAAAAATAATTCTTTACAGTATAGATTCAACTTAGCCTGAAACTCGTGACAAGTTCAGCAAGAAATCCATCGAGTGTTAAAGCAGGCTTTTTTTTGTGTGTGGTGAACGAGCCTTTGTCTAACAAGAACATTTTTGAGTGGCTTAAGCGTCTCAATGAAGATGGCCGCCGTCAATGACGTCAGACATTGACGGCGGACGAAAGACGAACTTCTCGCGACAACAACTTACCAAAAATCTCAAAGTATATATCTATATATTAAATCTAACTCGAAGACAGACTATGTGCAATTAACTTTATTTTAATTAATCCAAGCACGGCTTTTAGCCGATATATTTTGTAATAATTTGATTTATTTAACACCTGAGGAAATCGAATATTGGACGCCAATTTACATAACATTTTAATGAAAATGTAATATTATTATTATTGTAACTTAATTTTTTTATATATAGTTTTTAGATTTAGCTCATATTTATTTTATTTCACAAAACATTTTTCCTGAGATTATTAATTACGTATTTTTTATAGAATACACAAGTTGAATTGTGTACATAATTAACAGGGGAACTTGGTAATTAGGTTAATACAGTAATTTACCTAATTTTGCAAAAAAAAATTGTTGTACCTTTGTCTATCTTTTTTTTTCTTTTTCAAAAGGCCTGTCTAGTTAAAGGCTTTTGAGTGTTGTCCACCGACGAGTGCAGTTGTGTCTCTCTAGGCTCTTCTTAGCACCTGACGAAAGGGACAAGGATCCCAGAAACGTTCTGTGGTATTTATATTATCACTTTTATTGTCTGTATTTGGCTAACTTTCTTATTCATAATCTGATTGAATTTAATCTCCTTTTAATATGCGGCTAATTGTTAACCATTCGAGGGATTCACCCTCCATGAGGAAGCTCACTGTACATTGGTTACGATAATCTAAAGAGGCGCATTGAGGCGACTGATTGAGCTGGAGCCTTGCACGTTAAAATTTTAGTCTAGGCCCAAACCGAGGTCAACCGTTTCTCCATTATATCGGTTATAATTGTTTTTAATGGCAATCAGTCAACTAATATTGCATTAATTACATTGAGTGTAAATTTATGCACACATTTGCATGTTAAAAAAGTACAATCCCATTTAATCAAAGAACTCTACGTAGTTAGTAAACCCATAATTATTACAAGAACCGTCCTCTTAAGAACTTTAACTGAGCAAGTTGAAGAGAAAAATTTAACTATGGGACGATGCGTTTAACCGGCGTAACGGCTTCCAGTAGATATTATTTTTTGTTTGGTGGATGGAAAATATTTATCCGATAAATTCAGTAGACAATCTGTTTTCGTTATACGTTATTTACCGCGTGAAATATGCGAACGCTTTTATTAATCCGGTCCGCTATCGATGTTGCTTTTTTTTATCAGTTGTTTATAGCTCCATAAGGTGATAAGGGGATAATTACAAAAGCCTCACTCACCATGGAATAACTTCCAGATTAGGTTGAAGAGAAGCAAATCGTACTTGGTTGGTCCTTAGATTCATCAACTTTAGAGTCAAAAATCAATCATTTACCAGAAGCAAAATGAAGGGTGGTGTAACACTGGTTGCATACGTATACGTTGTTTTTTTTGCAAAATAAAAACTATGTTTTTTGATGAAAACATTTATTTATTGCAATGAACTAAATATCTTTTTCATGCAACTGATCCAAAAAAATTGTTTCCGAACCTTTTTTTCTTCTCTTTGATGCTTCTCCGAAATTGTTTCCCATTAACCTTCTCTGGTTTCTCGAGTGGGCATCCAGCAGGAGTCAGCTAACAACTATATTGACATCCTTAGTAACGTCTCTCGATATCAAGGTCATCCTGGTGAAATCTTTCACCCTGTTATTCACCGTAGGTCCCACAATTTATCCCGAAAAACAGTCAATATATGTCAGAAATGACCTTCTAAGCTAATCTTGCATCCTTGAGCTTGATACTCTGCACAGAATGCTGCGTTGTAGAATGGTTTTGTAGACAGGGTCCTCAGTATTCCCCCCCCCCCAAAAAAAAAAAAAAAAAAAAAACTTGTGGACTACTTTCGTGAAAGAGTCTCACAGTTCTTTTTCCTTTTCCCCCATTTGTTTCCAGAATGAAAGTTCCAGAAGGTAAAAGTTACCTTATGTCGAGGCCAATGAAAGCTCCCTTTTTTAAAATTGACTTCCGACAGTTTCGGGAATTTGGAACACATTGCCGCCTCTTGGAAGTGATTGGACAAACTACTTTTTGATGCCTCAATTTAGAATGAAGCGGTGGTAATAACACTTTTTCTGGAGGAACCAAGGTCGTATTGATGACGTTTGTCACGTCGGGGGAACAGTCTGTTTTTGTCCAGTGCAGCTGTCTGACTCTACTACGCATAAAAAAAACCTTCCTGCTGACCCAACGAAGTGATTAGTTTTTTGAAATCTTCACAAACAATCCATTAAATAAAAAAAAATTTTTTTGAGGAACAGGCTCCATGAGGGTAATCCACGTGGTAGCTAATCCCCTTTAATAGCATAGGAAGGGTTTTGAAGGGAGGGATGAGGAAGGTAGCCAAGGGTTAACTTTTTTTTTTTAGGGCAACAGGCTACATGAGGGTGATCCACATTGGGCAACTCCGCTTTAATAGCATAGGAAGGGATTAGAAAGGGGGGATGCGGAAGGGTAGAGGAAGGTAGCCAAGGGTTACTAGGACCCCCGGGCTATGGTTTAAGGATCCTACCCGGCATTCGCCTAAAGAAATGCAGGGAAAACCCTAGAAAAACCTGCATCGGGTAGGTCGGGCATTTGGTACTTGTCCCACGCCCTTCCGATGACGGGAGAGGAGTTTGCTGTGGGGACGCAGCTTACCCCTCGCCATGCCTTGGCCTGTTTAGGAGGCAGCTGGCCGACTATTCCAATAGGAATAGCGAACAACTCTTACCGTATGCCCAAGGTCTGCGACCCCGGAACATACACCTCTCAAAACAGACCGAGGTGCCTCGGCATGTGGGAACCTTAGTTCAAAAAAAAACCAGAGAGATGTGAGAGCATCCCCAAAGGTAGCCCCCGCCAGAGCTCTCTGAAAAGGTTCACCTGCGAGAAATCCTCTCGCAGGCTTCCTTAAGGGTTAACTTGCCCCCGGGCTGTAATTTAAGGATTCCAACCCGGAATTCGCCTATAAGTGAAGGAGGACAAACCCTAGAAAACCTTCAACAGGTAGGTCAGGCAGTCGGTGCTTGTCCCACGCCCTTCCCTAGATGGCGGGATAGGGGTTTGCTGTGCCTCGACCAGTTTAGGAGGCAGCTGGCCGACTGTTCCATCGAACAACTCACCGTATTCTCTATTTACACCTTACCTTCCTCTACTCTTCAGTATACCCCTTTCTGTTGAGATAAATAATTATTCCGTGCAAACTGGCTCACACAGAATACAAACTGTACATCTTTAATAGTGTGCATGTTTTGTTTTCTGGCATTGTTGTTGTTCATGTTAGCCTCGGATGTAATTAAAATTTCATGTGTGCCAAGAGCATCAACTGGTGTGTTCTACATTGATCCACGATTCCCTCCACAACACAATCGCTTCCTACGCTATTAAAAGGGACTTTCCACCAGGTAAAAAGGTAGCCTCCAACTTATAAATTTTTAATTTCTGCATTTCTGATGTTAATTTGATATTGATATTAACATTTAGTATTGAATAATTCAAGAATAATTAAATCTCTAAATTTAAATAAATTAATTGAAGCATTAAAAAATATGATTTAAGAAATTTAATTAATAAATGAAAAAATTAATTTCATTAACGACAAAATATATTTTAGAAGGGAAAGAAAAAATTTATTTATACCATTAGCTTCAATTAAAACGTTTTTTTAGGAAATTTAATACATAATTTATTGAAATTGGTTTGTAAATGCAAAAGCTTTACTACAAAAAGTAACACCATTTTTTTTTCAAGAATAACATATAAAATTAAAAATGTGTGTACAAATATATAAATGAGAACATTGAATTAAGCATATTATTTTATTAAAAATACTTAAAATAATAGGCTTAAATGCACACTTGACAATTTATAAGTTAATTTTTTAAAGACTCTAAGACATATTTATAATTCCAAAAATTTTATTAACCACAATTTTTATTTTATTTTACATCGAGACAACTATTGGGATCAACAGCCTGAAGTTTGTACGAAACGTATCGCTGATCTATATAATAAAAAAGGATGTATATTTGTATGTATGTATGTATGTATGTATTTACGTTGTTCTTTATACAAATTTTATCAGGTGGACAGAATGCAACAAAAAATGGTATACGTATTCTGCCAAAATCGAGAACCGGTACTGTGAGGGTGAGAAACCCCTAGCATACATGTGGAAAGAATTATAATTAAAAACCATTATCATTAAATGTTAAATTACTGCGCGCCAAGAGACAATGACGTCACGCGAGAGAAAGACGTTACTACGCAACGAACAAAGGAAATTCTCCTTTATCAGGAATGAAATAAAGCAGAAATATTTTCTTTAAATAAAAAATATAATTTTATACAGCATGGTAATGGTAATAAAGAAGAATACGAATTACTTTACCATCCTTGCGGAAAATGTAAGTTAATTTTCGCGCTGTATTAGTTGTGAGTCTAGCTAACAATTACATCAATGTAATATTTCGTAATGTATGAAGACTGAGTGACAATTATATCCTGAAATACTCAAAGAATATATTTAAGTATTCAATTAAATACTTTTTTGAGTTTATATAAATAAGTACACGAGCAACGCCGGGCAACCAGCTAGTAAAATGAATAAAAAACGTATTTTTTAAATTAAAGATAAGTTTAATAAGACACCTCTCAAAACAGGCCAAGGTGCCTCGGCTTTTGGGAAACCTTAGTTCAAAAAACCAGAGAGAGGAAAAGGTATCCCCCAAAGGTAGTTCTCTCCGTCTCTCTTAAAAGGTTTTATCTGTGAGAGCTAACAACAGCTGATATTTGATTTTATCAAGAAATTAAGCTTGTTGAAACATGATGTAACCCAACAGCAGGTAACAGTCATTACCAAGTCCAATTTATAATTTATAGAATTTAATGTGAGAAGTCTTAGTTTTAAGACCATTTATTAGTAAAAAAAAATTATTAAATTTTAATTTAATTGCGAAATTTACGCTAAATAAAAAAAATAGAGTGTAAATAAAATATTAAAGAGTTGGGATTTTTTTAGGTATTTTTGTCGTTTGTACCAAGTTGCAATCTATAAAAAAAAATATAAAAATCCACTGATACCTTTGTACAATTATACCTGTAAATATTGTTAAACTGATGAAGGTCCACATCCGGACATATTTATAAATTATATGAATTTAAATTATAATTTTGTCTATTCTCTGATATTTTTGGCCTTATTAATAATTTAAACTATACAGACGAAAATAATTATTATAACTATTAATCATCGACAACCTATTATAAATAATGCCGGTATAATTATTATAACTATTAATCATCGACAACCTATTATAAATAATGCCGGTATAATTATTATAACTATTAATCATCGACAACCTATTATAAATAATGCCGGTATAATTATTATAACTATTAATCATCGACAACCTATTATAAATAATACCGGTTGCTAAGCAGAGATATTACAATGCCACAAACCGTAGGTACTGACAACCTAACAAAAGAAACGGTCCCTAAAAAATTACAGTTTTTGCTCGTGTAATTTGTGAATGTAATAGAACTTTCGTTTAAGAAGCTTCAAAATTCAATAATAAATTATATCTTTATAAAAAAAGAACAAGTAGTTAGCACGATCTGTAATGAGTATTTTAAGAAACCTCTATGTACGACTTGGATACGAAATTGAACGTTCCTTTCGCAGGCACAGGAGAGTTAACGACACGCAATATCCGCCCCTTCGTTGCAAACTTTTAAATGGAAATGTTTTTAATGGCGAATCTCGTGTCCGCCGCACTCGATTGCATTTGAGGAGTCCTTCTCCAGCCTCCAGTGGTTATGTAGTCCTCTCCGACTATTAATGGAATTTCTGTCGAGCAGTGATTGTTCTGCTGATGCTACCCTCTCAGGAAGGTTCGGGGGAGGGTGAACCCAGCTCGTTGGTTTCGATACGAGAAATAAAGACATTCAAATTATATCTAAAACACACTAAAAGCTTTGGATACTCTTTAAAAAATACATAAATTATTAAATTAATTTTTTCCATACACCAGCTACAACGTACAGAAATATACAAAACATAAGCGCTTAAATTCCTGGGCTAAGGTTTAGAGCACCCACACGTCTTCCAGATTGTCAATTTACTGGAAGAGTCCTGCATTTTGAGAGACAGGTGACCATGTCCGCTTTAGGGGGTGAAACCGGAACTCGTATTAGTAATTGAAACCATAATTATGGATCAACAGGGTCCAGGGAAAACCGAGTACGAGAATGACCGTGTGGAGGGTGATTCGATCCCTAGTCCTCACAACGATGAGGTCCAGCAGCTTGTCCAAGGAGTGACATAGCTGGGTTTTAATTTATTGTAGAAATTACAAATGTGTGAGTGATTATTAATTAATTGTTTTCGTAAATTATTGGCGACAGCATGACTACAGTTTGCGAGATTACAGAGGCATTGTCGGGAAGGCATGGCCAGACGCGCGGAACTTTACGGGAGCACGTTACCAGAACTTGTGTGTTTGTCAGAGGCAAATCGACAGTTGTTGCCAGTTCTGAGGTTCGAGTTGTTGGTCGCCAGTTCCCAGTTGTCATCGGACTTTGGGAGAGCGGAACGTGACCAGTTACCAGTTAATGAATAAGAAAGATAGCTAATACAGACAAAAAAGGGTAATATAAATGCCACACAACGTTTCTGGGATCCTTGTTCCTTTCGTCAGGTACGAAGAAGAGCCTAGACCGACACAACTGCACTGGTCAGTTGACAACACTCAAAAGCCTTTAACTAGACAGGCCTTTTGAAGAAAAAATAAGGCTTTTGAGTGTTGTCAACTGACCAGTTCAGTTGTGTCGCTCTAGGCTCTTCTTCGCACCTGACTAAAGGAACAAGGATCCCGCAAACGTTGTGTGGTATTTATATTACCTTTCCTTTGTCAGTATTGGCTATCTTTCTTATTCATTCTTTTCAATCATACGTATTTTTTGGCTATTTTATTATTTTTACCCGTGAAAGCTATTCTGTATTATAAGAATTAATTATTTTGGATTAATTTTTCGCTATTTTACGATTTTTGGCTAGTGAAGGCTATTCTGCGATACGAGAATTAATTTTGTTACTCTGTTTTTGGTTAATTATTAATTTTGGCTAGTGAAGGCTATTCTGCGAAATGAGAATTAATTTTGTTACTCTGATTTTTGGCTAATTATTAATTTTGGCTAGTGAAGGCTATTCTGCGATATGAGAATTAAGAGATTCTTAATCCTGATGAGCGCAGCGGGTTCGTGTGAACTTGAGTATCTTTTACTGAACAAATACGACTGAATCTACTGTCTTCGTTGGCAAGGTTTTTAATGGCACGGATTTGCAACGCAGGCGACGTTCCTGAAGGTTCCCAGAGAGTTACAAAGACATAACCGATATGATTTACTGTGCGCAGACAGACTTTCTTCGCTGCCCTGGTATGCGGCTCTCCAAGGGGAACGGATGCCTGAGTTCTTCGGCAGCAATGCGAAATAAGAGAGGAAATTCCAGGATCGGCAGGCGGACGGGCACATCGCGACGTTCCCACGTGTTCCGGGGGCAAAAAAAGAAGAAAAAAACTGGATGGCGTTTCTGCTGCACGTAATCACTCTACACGTAGTCTCACCCAAATTTTATCACACAGACGTCGTGTCGCGCTTCATCTTCTTCGTCGTGTAAACGTTTCCCCACATTTGTCAAACAAGAAGCAGATCGCGCCAAAATACTAGCGTGGAAAATTACTCAAGACCGTTTCATATATGCAAATATTTAATTTCTGTATTAGTAGAGTCTGGAACTACGGAAGAATCGCCCGACGCAGCTCGTAAGGCGGAATCATTTTGCTACACACTCACCTATCCGGGCACGTGCTACCATTTAATAGAGCCGGGAAAAATTAAAATAATTTTCCTGTAAATTCTGTCACAGTCCGCAACTTCACACGCTGCATTTGTCTTCTCTTGGGAAATCAAAAGTGTTTGTTAGTTTCTGGTGGTCAAGTGCCCAATAGTAGCTTAATAATATTAAAATATAAATAAAGGTCTTAAAAATTAGAATAGTATAAGAGTTAGTCTAAAAGAGACACCTCGTAGCTCTTAAGATTACTTGTAGTTCTGAAACTTGAAGGATTTACCGAAAATATGAATCCTTAAATGGTTTAGGGATACAAATCGTTTGAAACGCAATTATACAAATAATAGTTGACGTCGTCAGGGGCAATAAGGAGGCAGATAAGATTAGATACAACCAGGAGATTTAATTATATTGAGAGGAAGAAGAAGTGGGAGTGGAGTAGAGACAACAAGTATGGAAATATATATAACCTTATAAATGTGGAAGTGAAATAATATTTATAGGATAAATGCAGAAGTGGCAATGAAATAGAGGGGAGGGAATAGAGGGAAGGAAAACCGAAAGCGTCGGTTGCAGATAAATAAATACGGGTAACAAAAAACTAAAAAAGGAATTTATAAAATGTTACCAGAATCAGAAACAAAATAAAATACTACACACTAGAAAAACAATGAAAGGCAAAAAGTACTGAATAGAATAAAGAAATTAGATAAACTCATCAGAAAGAAAGGAAGAAAATATTAAACAACAAGGAGCAATAAAGTGCACATAAGGAGAAATGAGCAGGCGTCATAATAGACTGATGCATACGATGAACAGGGTTTCAGAAACCTTGGGTGCACGAATGTCTAAATAGGATGCGTTATACTTCGTTTTGTCTCTATTTGAGCCGAAAGAGTGTGGAAGGCTAATCAACGGTGTTCCTGATACCGCCATCAATAAGGAAGATAAGGGATAGAGATAGGGAGTGGAATCGAAAATGTTAAAAACAATAAGTAAGACGGAAGAGAAAATAAAATATAATGAGAAAAAGGAAGGACACGTGTTGAATAGGATGTAAAGAAGGGGAACAACCGTAGAGCGACATCCCGTCGGCAGCCGAGGCAAAACCATGACTGCTATATTTGAGTAAATTTGAGACGGCCGTCAGTCTTTAATTTAAATTTAAGTTAAACCTCAGAAGAAACGCGACCCACCCTCGTTTGTCCACTTGTTCGGCGTAAATGAAGTGTTTAGTCGCGGTGTTCGAGGAAACGGGACACTTCCTCGAAGCGAAACCAATCTACGACGGACCTGAGTCAGTCTGCATTCGTACGAAGAAAGACGCCGTGCGGTCACACTTAACTGCAAAGCTAACAAACTAACTGCCTAACTAACTTCTTGTCCTCGTACTCGATACACTCACTTTTCGGATCGGTCATCCACCTGCAACGATTGGCGTTTCCGCTGTCTCAGTCGTGGAAATGTCAATGACAAAGATAGTATAACAGAAAATGAAAATAAAGGACTGGGAGAACATTAGTTTTAACTGGAAAAAAAATCTAATTTTCTCTCTCTTCCATTCTTTATTTTTTTTCCTAACGCATTTTTTTTGCCTTGTTTCAGCTTTAATTTTATTCTTATTAAGTATCTTAGTCACCTTCCCGTTGTTATTTCTTCCCTTCCTCCTTCTGTTTGTTCCTCTTACCACCAAAAGAAAACATTCGTTATTTTCCTTCCTTACTTTTTTTTCTTTTACATTATTACCTCCATTCCAAGAAATAAGATATTCTGAATTTTGTTTCGGGTCGAAACCTGATCATTACATAGGGTTATGTGAGTTAGGTTGAGATATCTTAAAATAATTGGTTTATTCCCTTGTTTTGGATTAAATTTACCTTTCCTTTTTTGTTCTTTATTTTTTCTTTTAGACTTTACTGAAAATTATTAAATTTTACGAATAGAGTTTATTTTGAAGACTTCTAATCTCTCTCGGTGTCTGTGGGCGGCGCAGAGAGAGAGCGAGTTGGGGGCTGTAATCAAATCAGTGGCGTTAATGAAGGCAAAGTCTTCCAAGTTAAAAGACGATTCAATTAACACGAAACCACAGCAGCCGACGACGTTAAAGCGCACAGCTACTAAAATAAGCCGAGTTACATTTACTTAACAACAAAGTGCCAGGAAGATGAAACCCATCGAGACAGAAGCCCTGTTTTAGTTAAGCAAGAAAAAAAAAATATGGTTCCAAAAACGAAACAATTCATCTACATTAATTTCGAATAATACGAGAGAGAGATTTTTAATGTACAGCATAAAACTGCGTTGATTATGTGGTCGCATATTTTGAGAAAACAATATATTGAAATTAAGTGACTTTGATTTTGTTATTGGTTTTGCGTGTTTTTGGTTAATGTTAGATCAACAATAAGGAAGAAAATTATTTTCAAACACTTGTATTATTCTGTTTATAATTGAAAACTCTTTACTTTGCATCGGTTTTGCTGTTAAAGTCTGCGTTTTTATTATTGTAATAAAAAACGAAGTTAATAATCGGAAGCGACAATCAGGTGAATTGGAGCGAAAATTCTAATTGTCGCGTACGAGGTGAAACATGAGAAACTCGGTGTCCCAACAGAGTTCCTGACGAGCTGTTGAGATCTGGCCTAAGCAACTATGAGTATTACACCATCCCGACAGAGTTCCTGAACAGCTGTGGAGATCTGACCTGCTTGCCGTACGCCGTACAGAGAACAGTAAAGGTACGAGAGTTCCGATTTTTTTAAAAAAATATTCAGTGAGGTAAAATTACGGGGGGTTTTTATTGCGGTAGAAATTAGCCTGCGATTTCAGGAGATATTTACAGAACCATCACTTAATTCATTGATGAAAAAGTGTTTTCATGTCTACCAACTGAGATAGACAACTTCAACGATTTTTTTTTGCCATTAACATATTGTAACAGATCAGCCAGATCATAATCCTCAGTTAGTTCCTTCTCCACTCCAACCCAACGGAGACCTATAAAAGGGCCTCCTCAGTCTGAATCCGGGTTGTTCTCTGGTCAGCCTTCACGAAAGCTTGTAGAGTGCTAGGACTTGTCGTTTCACGTACGCTCTGAACCTTCTCCCCAAGACGCATCTAGGGTGCTAGGTCGTCTAACCTTTACCTCCCAGGGGCACCTAGAGTGCAAGGTCGCCTTCCTTTGAACGTCACGCGTTTAGGCTACCAGGCAGTGCAGATTTTCCGGCTGTTCTACCTCCACCCTCATCTAAAAAAAAACCCTGAACTTTACTTGTAATATATGTGAATCTTGTTTTCAAACAGCAAAATTCTACTATGTCTCCTTTGTGGAGGAGTCAATCCTTACCTCCACGCTTCAATCTCAATTTAGAACATATATAATATTGGTGGTAATAAACGTGTTGCTTTGAAATTATGAATTGAAAGAATCCGACCCAATTAATTTTATATAAATAAATTTATTATTATAGTCTGTTTAAAATCAAGATTTGTTGCCGCGAGGAATATAATATTGAATCAACCAATCACAACGGGAGACTTCTTATTTTAAACGGACTATAAACGATTGGCCGATTTATTTTCCCCAACCGTATATTATAACGGAAAATGAATTAGTTATATTACTCCTCAATCAACTCCTCCCATAACCACTGCCACCATCGATGCACCAATGATGAACTCAGCGACCCCCCCAAAAAACATGTGGATTCGACACCATTTATATTTAAGTCAAATATGGAACACGGATTCACTTTCCGAACCAAAAATTCTAATTTTTCCTTTCCTTACCGCCACAAACCATTAAGGGCCTCCTTGACCATGACGGACACAAACATCCATGCCCGTGCCGGATTCGAGCCAGGGACCTTTGTGATGCGAGGCGGTGACGCTACTCCACAGTGGGTCACTCCCGATAATTCGTAATCACAGGTTTTTTTAAATAAAAAAATTGAATTTAACATGATTTAACCTGTAATATGCTCATGGATTACAATAATATTAATAAATCTAGCAAATTTAAACTAATTATATTTAATACAAGTGAGATTAAGTTTCGATTCTTATCAGAAGATTAGCAATGAATTTAACAGAAAAATGAACTTCCGAAATTGTTTGTATAAATTCGCATAATATTTTAATTTTTTCATTAGTCATACACGACTCCAAAATTTTATTTTTACATAAATGTATATTTTATTGTTAATAATTTTTTTATTTTGTCCAGTCTACATTAATTGTATTCATAATCTTTTTCTTGATTGGCTCTACAGTCCTTGATGAACCTTGGCCTCTTCAACTACCCTTCTCCAACACTTCCATTCCCTGTACCCCATTTTATATACATCTCACTCCACTACATCCAGCCACCTGACTTTTTGGCCAACCCTATCCAGTAATTTTTTTTTGGTATTTTCTTCTCCCCCTTTATTGCTTTCATCTCCTCAAATTTTGATGATCTTATAATCCTTTGCTAATGGTAAATAAAAATATTGTGAATACAACGCCATGTTGGTGTATGGAATTACATTTGAAACGCTTAAATTAATTATAACTTTATAATATGATGGAAGTTAAAATTAGTGTTATGTTATAACCACTATAATTCTGATTTGACCATAAATTGTGGTCGTTTTGTTTACTCCAGGCCGAATGTGAATTATTCACCAAATCACACTATATGGAAAACAAGAAGATAAGCCTGCATATGTGTGTGTGTGAGTGAGTGAGTGACAGTCGCGATGTCTGTGACGTGTAACAATCACTCCGTAGTCCGAACATTGCGAATCAAGCGTAATAAGTTAGCCTTGGGGGGTTTTCCATCCAGTCAGCGAGGCGTGGCGTCGGCGCCGGTCGAAGACCCGACGACCTCACTTGCGGGGTTTCCCCTTCTCAGTCGACCTACCTACCTACCTACCTGGGAATTAGCATTTTTCTCTTAGTCCACGTGCATTTGTAAACAAAACTTGACAGTCGCACATAACTACCTTGCGTTGACCGCTTCAGTCCGATCCTGGTGATCCTTCCAAGACTTTCTATTAAGTGTCGCTTCTATCAGAGGCCGGAAGTTTGATCAGATCCTGTGTCTTCCGTCTACATTGTGTCCATTCAACAACTTGTATTCGGTCTTGTTGATAAATCCGGAGGTTTCGCTTCCTGTTGCAGCTGCCTGGGTTCCATATTGCCACCAGGCTTATATATATATATATATATATATATATATATTGTAATAATTATCAGATGGTCTTAATTAAAAGAATTAATTAACAAAAATATTAAGATTTAATCCCTACTTTATACGCCGAATTTCACCAAGTTAACAAACAAATATTTTATTTCATTTTTTCAATTCGTGGCGTTGTAGGAAAAATACAACTTTATATTTTACAATCAAATATATTTTTTTTAGGGCAACAGGCTACATGAGGGTAATCCACTTAGGGCAACTCCCCTTTAATAGCATAGGAAGGGATTTGAAAGGGGGGATGCGGAAAGGTAGAGGAAGGACAATCAAATACGTCGAAATTCTCTTTATCTCAGGGTCATTACTGGGTTTGATAGTCAGAACAATCCAATTTAATAAACTAACATTAACAATTCAAACTCATTGAAGCCATCTTAATACAATATGAAAATAAACGAAATGAAAGAAACTAAATGAAAAGAAAAACTAACGAAATCTGACTTCTACCTTTAATCCTCGTTTACAGATTTTTAAATAATTGTTTTTGTACTCACGAATGTCTTTCTGGTACCAGATCTGATTCTTGGAGCTTGAGGACAACACTCACTAAAAAGGCCATTATTCACTGATTCTACACATTAAAATTTTAATTGCAAACACTTTAATATACTGTCGATGTCTTCCTGTTTCTGAATGTCTAATTATTTGATCAACTGCGTGACCACGCTATTTGTTATACTGTTCTCTCGCTACATATTTGACAACTCTGCTTCGGCAACTCTTAACACACTCTTTGCCAATCAAATGTATGTTTAGAATTGATTATATGTAATTCCAAGCTTTCGAACCTTAGATGCTGAAATGATGACCAGACAGTTGACTGTTCGTCACCTCTGTTTAGTTTCACTTTTCTGCCGCTTAATTAACTTTATCAATCAATGAAATAGAAGCTTTTCTATTCCGCCTCGAACACCATACGATGAACTATGTTCTATATAATAAAATAGCGTGTATATTTGTATGTATGTATTTACGATAATCATTATACAAATTTAAACGCATGGACAGATTGAAACAAATTATTAATAACATGTTCTTAAAAACACGAGAAACGGTACTGTGGTGGTCAAAACCACTAGCATAAATGTAAAAGAATTATAATTGAAAAATTTAATAAATTTTGATAAATTATTCCACGCCAAGATTCCGTGACGTCACGCGAGTCAGAGACGTTATTACACGAGGAACGCAGTTCCTTTTTCCATAAATGAAATTAAGTAGAAATATTTTCACTGAATAATAGTGTAATTTTATCCAGTAATACTCCATCAAATGATAATAAAAACAATACGAAATACTTTACGACCCTTGCAGAAAATGTAAGTTAATTTTCGCGCCATATTAGTGACTTCAATAATTATTCCTATTAATTAAGACCACTTTTTTAATTATTACATAAATGGCTTCCTAAACGTTAGGCTAATTTTATTAAACCTTCTTGTTAATTATTACAATATATATAGTGGCAATATATATATATAGTGGCAATTAGTAATTATAATTAAAAGAAATTTTGGACTTGAAATTTTAGCGGCAAAAACACACGAATTACACACAAGAATGGACAATAATATAACAGGTCTTAAGTATTGTAGGACTGTTGGCGCGCTGAATGTAACATTTAAGTCAGTCGGCGATGAAATACAGCGGAAAACGGTTGTTATAGAAAGAGACCAGACGTTGGCAAAGAATTGTAAAATAAAGGTTTTAATTTAAAGCAGAGTGTAGCATTCATCGAGATATTTCAGCGTAAAGATTGCAGAGTACACCAGGTGTCGTCAAAATATAACATTCTGCAATAATTCACCAACTTTATTCTGTAATGAATAAGTCATCGTCGAGATATAGCCAACACTTGCTAAACCGACAGTGATGTGTAGAGTCAGTGAAAATAATGGCCTGTTTTAGAATATAAAGTGTGTCTGTTTCTGAACGAGTTAAGAATTGCCCTGCTATCAGAGTATTGTAAGTCAAATATATATTTAATTAAAGATAAATCATCGGATTTCCGGTTTTCGAATATCGTTAATGTTTTATATTGCATTGTGAAAAATACTTTGATGTCAAGAATAAATTTATAAAAATTCAATTGTACAGTTTTTTTAAAGGGTAACAGGCTACATGAGGGTAATCCACCTTTAATATCATAGGAAGGGATTTGATAGGGGGGATGCAGAAGGGTAGAGGAAGGTAGCCAAGGGTTAACTACGGCCCCCGGGCTATGATTTAAGGATCCTACCCGGCATTCGCCTAAAAGTAATACAGAGAATACCCTAGAAAAACCTGCATCAGGTAGGTCGGGCATTGGGTACTTGTCCCACACCCTTCCGATAGCGGGAGAGGAGATTTCTGTGGGGACGAAGCATTCCCTCCTCCGTGCCTCGACCAGTTTAGGAGGCAGCTGGCCGACTATTCCAATGGGAATAGCGGACAACTCTTACCGTATGCCCAAGGTCTGTGACCCCGGAACATGCTCCTCTCAAAACAGGCCGAGGTGCCTCGGCTTGTGGGAACCTTAGTTCAAAAACGGAGAAAGGAAAAGGCATCCCCAAAGGTAGCCCCTTCCTGTCTCTCTTACAAGGTTCTGCCTGAGAGTGAACATTCAATTGTCCACAAATAGATTTATTTATTTAAAGCTCCAGTGAAGACTCAGAGAGAGAGAGAGAGAGAGAGAGAGAGAGAGAGAGAGAGAGAGAGAGAGAGTAAAATTTGATTATACGTGATAACTATTGTAAGAATTTCAATGGACAACTGTTTGTAAATTTAAATCTTTGAGCAATGAATAAATTAATGTGTTTGTTCAGTTAAAATTTCCGTTTAAATTGATGTATTAACGCGAGCTAACTGTTATTATAATTGTTTATTATACCAGAATATTACAAATTGTCGCCTTAACGTGTGGCACATTTTAACTTTGCTTCAATTTAACTTGTCCTTCATGTGTGTTTATTACAAATTGGGTTCACCAACGTGTGCATTGTGTTTATTTAACTTTAATTTCATTTGTGATTACTACAATTTATATATATTGTAGTGAATAACATGGGTAAGTGACCGCCCTTGTGTCCGCGGGCCTGAGAAGGAATACATTATAAGACCACGTGCGTCCGAGAGGCTCCAAGAAGCCACGGCTACGCGTCCCTTTTTTTTGCATCGTTTGGGGGGGGGGCGGAGTACGAATATATACTTTGAACCCGGATGAAAGAGGACAGACGCAGGCAGACCGACAGATAGAGGACGGAAAGTGGAGTGAGAGAGGCGAGAGGCTGGAAAATTTGGCAAGCGGTAGCCAACAAAAGTTTTTCGAGAGACGTCCATCGCGGGGAGGCCGAAGAAGGAGATCGTGTGCTGCTTACTACAAGACCAGTGATCCACTGCAAGTCGGCTGACGCCACAAGTTAAAGTAAGGATCACAATTTCTGTAAAGTGCCTTCAAAAGTTGAATTTTTTTTACACAGTGCGGAAATTGGCTCTGTTCTTGAATAGCTACCGAGTCGCCCACATTACCCTGAAGAGAAGGAGGATTTTTATAACCAAGCCGGAGCTAATGATAATTTTTTTTTTGCACACCAATGTATATCTGCTGGCGCCCAATAATATTTTTTGTGTGTTTTTGTATTTTCATGTAATAAAGGTTTTTTTGTATTTATTTGTAAAGTCGAATCATTACAATATATATATATATATATTGAAATGAATTGAACACCTGAAGTTTAATAATAATTAAAGAGTTTATAAAACTACTTTAAATTGTACAGGAACAACTATCCCATTGTTGTGAGCATAACTGATTTACTTTCTCTCCGCGTTGATTAGCATCTTATCCGTTTCGGACTAACGTTGAATTATGTCCCTGATCTGATTGGAGTTTCCTGAACATTTCTCATTCCTCCATAAATAATACAATTGTCAGCAAATAATCTTATCTGAGACTTGATGATGCCTGTAGACAAATAGTTTTAAATAATCTTATTCCGTAATATCTTGGAATATGTTATTCGACATTTCATAGCTTGATTTCTGACAGAAAAATAAGCCGAAAAGAGAGAAATTATATCTAGGTAAAGGAAGAAAAAAATACCCTTCCGAAATAGAGGTAATAAATAAATCGAATCTACGCATCTGAACATAAACGTTCTCTTTCCCTACTGTGCGTCCGTCACCTCCAAGGAATCAGCCATGACATTGTTCTACCGTGCGTCAACTTAACATTACTGGAAATCTCAGTCCAGACTAAGCTCAAATGCCACCACACTGTGGACGTATTGTGTGCAATTATTTACAAGAGCGGGGGGGGGAGGTAGAAGGAGGAAACAAGTTGTTTGCTGCTCGTATAAGGACTCCGAAGTCTCCGGACTCATTCCAGTTATGTTCTTCTTTTTGTTACGATCTCAACGGGAATACGGAGGGGAAAAGGTATCCGACAATCTTGAAAAGTGCAAAGGACTAACGCTCAAAGAATGCCAATAACCAACGATCTATGTCTCTATTTGCTGGTAAATCCGTTCGACGTTTAAGACCTCCGGACAGTTTACATCGGTGCGCAAAAGAGAAAGGAAAGCTTTTTTCAAAACAGACGAGTGACGTCATCCTTAACTGAACTTTTGTGCGTTGTTTTAAGGACTAATAAAATAAAAGAGAACTGCGTATCCATTCAACGATACGTAAGTGGAGGTAGTCTGATATTTTTAAATTGTAGTGGTCAAGACAAAATTAGAAACTAGCAAGCATTTGGATTAACGAAATATTGAAGGGAAAAAAATTGAGAATTCCTCATAGGGAATAAGTGGATATAAATCCAATAAGACACTTAAAATATACAGAAGAATTGCAAGTAGACGAAGAGCGATGGGTTCCAAAGTTTATAATCCAAACACTAGCCTTAGGTAAAGACATTAATATCTATATAATAAAAAAGGGAGTATATTTGTATGTATGTATGTTTGTATTTACGTTGTTCTTTATACAAATTTTATCGCGTGGACAGAATGCAACAAAAATTGGTATACGTATTCTGCCAAAATCGAGAACCGGTACTGTGGGGGTGAGAAACCCCTAGAATAAACGTGGAAATAATTATAATTGAAATAAGTTACGAATTAGTGTTAAATTACTGCGCGAGACGGTGACGTCATAAGTTTTCAAGACATTGACGCATCCTAAATATAGTTCTGTATTTCGTAATGAAATAAAGCAGAAATATTTTTATTTAATATAAAGTATACATGTGGAAAGAATTATAATTAAAAACCGTGATCATTAAATATTAATTTACTGCGCGCCAAGAGACAATGACGTCACGCGAGAGAAAGACGTTACTACGCAACGAACGAAGGAGATTATTAGGAATTAAATAAAGCAGAAATATTTTCTTTAAATAAAAAGTATAATTTTATGCAGCAATATTCCATCGAATGATAATAAAGAAGAATACGAATTACTTTACCATCCTTGGGGAAAATGTAAGTTAATTTTCGCGCTGTATTAGTTGTGAGTCTAGCTAACAATTTCATCAATGTAATATTTCGTAATGTATGAAGACTGAGTGACGATTATATCCTGAAATACTCAAGGAATATATTTAAGTAATCAATTAAATACTTTTTCGAGTTTATATAAATAAGTACACGAGCAACGCCGGGCACCCAGCTAGTTTATAATATAATAAATATAAAAACACTTACGTTTCGTCCCTAATTAGAGACTTCGTCAGGTGATGTTAATAGTTAAACAAAGAGGATTATTGACACAGTTTCCAGCCAGCCAGCAATTGTGGCTTAGGAGTCTGCTTCCCTCAGAGAACAATGAAATCCACAGATGAACATTCTGCGACATTACGCTGCATGTGTGATAAAAATAAGAATCGCTGACTGTGACGTTTTCTCTCCCCCGCGGGGTTCTTAGTTTTTAAAATGAGAAAAAAAATTACGTCTGTTTGAAATGAATAATAAAGATAGTCAATTCAGACAAAAATATTATATATATTTTAATGCCAATTAATTAGGCCATTAATTGTTTGGACATACAATTTGAATTGTTTGATAAATCCATTACAGCGGCCTGATCGAACAAAGCAATAATGGAAAAGCAAGTTCAGCCGCTTTTGTTGAAAAGTCAAAATGGCGTTTGCGCGCATGAAAGTCTAGCAGTTTACGTCTATAGCCAGCCAGGAAAGGAAGTCAGTTATTTCTACAGCAAGGGGCTAAAGAAAAGTTAGTTCGCTCCGAAAGAAAAAACAGTTAAAATAAATCTTCAAGAAGATACGTTGCAGTTTAAGTCCAATTCAGTAAAAGACTAATAAATCTGCTAATCATAGGATTCCTGTAAGGCAAGCATGCATCAGATAGCTGACAATTAGGAGGATCATCCGAGTTCCTGTGAGCCTATCAATGTTGACTTCAATAGTGTAAAATATGTGAGTCGATATTTAGAGTAAGTGTAAAATTTTGCAATAGTGAACTTCCGAAACCAAAAAGAATGCAGGTACCAGCTGGACAGATGTAAGTAAAAAAACCAAAACTAATGATTAATTGTAAACTTTAATTAAAGGATAGAGTCAGATTTCGTTCTCTTTTAAATTGTCAATCAGTTAATTTCTTTACTTTTTAATTTCTTTCATTCTATCGACATATTGTTTAGGTAAATTGTAAACTATTTTGTTAATAAGATTTCAAATCAATTTGTTGTGTTCATTATGAAACCCAGTAGAGGCCCTGAGAGAAATATCTCAAATTTTGTTGTAATTATCTTTATTGCCACAAAATAAAATAAATATTTTTGTTTGTTAATTTCGATCTTTTCATTTTAATTAAAGCCTCATTTTTGATTATTACAGAAATGGCGCTTCAACGTGAGGCAAATTATTTAAGTTAAAAATAAATTAAACGAACAACCTTTTGTTTATTACAATATATATATATATAATTAATTAAGTCATTAATTGTTTTTAAATAATTAAAATTGTTAACGAATAAATTAATTGTAAGCGGCATGAGCGAGGAAAGCCACAATGAGCGGCGCGAGTTCAGTTTCTTTGTTGAGGAGTCGGAATGGCCATTACGCGCAAAAGGATAGGCAGTGGGCTGAGAAACATTGCGAGGAGCAGAGCAAATAATAAAACTTGAGCAGAGACCAGACGTCGTTAGTGTATTACCAGTTAAAGTTGTGAATTAATACAAAGTAAAACATTCTCGGAAGTATTGCATCGTAAATATTGGAAAGTAATAGCAGTTTTCAGTCTACGGCGATGAGCGGAAGAGAAAAGTCTAAGTCTACGATCAGCCACGAGAGGAGAGACATTGTAAAAGGCAAATCTTCACCTAGATACATAGCAGTTCGATCCAAATCGAGAAATAAAACAGTAAAAGTCTGAAATCTGCAAATCGTGAGTTCCAGTAAGCAAGCAGATAGTTGGATAGAGAGATTTTCTAACTAGCCAACAGTGAAGCAAGGGTTGCTTCATTATAAAAATAATTGAAAAATTTTTCATTGAGGGAAACCAACATCCGATAGCTGACCAATTAGGAGAGGATCATCCGAGGTTCCTGATAGCTGACTACGTGCATTTAGACAGCGTATGTGTAAAATCTGTGAGGAAATTAGAATCACTGTAATAAAATTTGCATTTATAGTGTAGTGTTAAAGCTACAAAAGAATGCTGGTACCAGCCGGACATTATGTGAGTAACCAAAGCTTTGATAATAATTTTTGTAAACGATAACTAAAAGGGTAGAGTCAGATTTCGTTCACTTTTCATTTCGTTCAAGTTTAATTTCTTCACATTTAGCTTTCCTTCATTTATCGACATATTGTTTTTAGGTAAATTTTATGCTTGAGTTGTTAATCACTTTATTAAATCACTTTTCTGTTAATTATCAAACCCAGTGGAGACACTGAGAGAAGAGATCTTAACTTGATTGTAATTGTTTTAATTTGGAAGCCACAAGTGAATAAATAATAAATTATTTTGTTTGTTAATTTTTCATAATCTTTTAATTTAATTAACCTTTTCATTTTGATCGTTACATTAAATGGCTACCACAACGTGGGGCAAAATTAATTAATCGCATAAATATTTTGATTATTACAATATATATATATTACCTTTTCGTCTGAATTGGTTATCTTTCTTATTCATTGACTCTTAGTTTTTGTTTTGTTCTTTGTTAATCTTGTTCGTCGTACTCCAGACTAAACCTACTACGTGACATTATTACTATCTAAAATTTCATCAATTAAACATTATGATACATAACTTGACGTCGGATGAAAAATAATTTTTACCTTAAATTATATCAAAGAAAGTCCAACTTAAAATTTAATTGTAGACCCTTCCAAATATTAGGTTTGAAAAATTATTAATCGTCATAAAGTACAAAAAAAAAAGAATTTTGAATAAATTCCAGAAAGCATGGTCTGGCCTCCGTACATCCTGTGTGGAGGACCAGAGACTCTAGGTATAACAAAGAGTTTAGATACCAAAGACGATTGTAAGTAGTAGTTAGTTATAGACGAGACGAGGGATAGACGGTTGCAGTATGACGAAGGTGTACCGATTGTGTGAGTAGTAAATAGACGTTGATATAACGAGACCTGTTTTAATTCTATTAATCCACGACATCCTGTAACCGAAATGAGTTTTAAACGGTTTCAAATTAACAAAAAAACGTATTTAAGGAAATGATGATAATTAAATAATATTTGTTAATTACGAGTATTTAATTACATAATGTCATATACGTTATTCAACATGATAGTATCATTTTTTTAAAAAAAAAAATTATTGCCATAGTGTTTGGTTGAATATTCAACAATTCTTTCATCAGCCTCGTAAAAAAAAATTATTTCCGTCCTCTTAACTTTTTAATATTATGCCAACCAAAATTATAGTTGCGGAGTTAAATGTGCTTGGGCACTACTGATTATTTTTTAACGTTACGTTATTCAATGTAAGTTCTTACAGATCTCTTAGTCTGGCCAATATAGCAAGCACTGTAAACAAAAACAAATAAAGATACAATTTAAAAAGGTCAAATGATTTTTATATAACATCATCATAATTAATTTAATAAATAAATCAATTTAGAACCTTAAATATAATGTTTTCAACACATCTTATTTAAATTATAAGTACCAAATTAAAAGATCTCTTAGTCTGGCCAATATAGCAAGCATTGTAAAAAAACAAATAAAGATACAATATAAAAAGGTCAAATGATTTTTATATAACATCATCATAATTAATTTAATAAATCAATCAATTTAGAACCTTAAATATAATGTTTTCAACATATCTTATTTAAATTATAAGTACCAAATTAAAAGATCTCTTAGTCTGGCCAATATAGCAAGCATTGTAAAAAAAAACAATAAAGATACCATTTAAAAAGTTCAAATTATTTTTATATAACATCATCATAATTAATTTAATAAATCGATCAATTTAAAACCTTAAATATAATGTTTTCAATACATCTTATTTAAATTATAAGTACCAAATTATTCGAAATTTATTGAATAAATTATACGTCAGAATATTAACTATTAATTTCTCATACTTATTACTTTTTTAATTCATGTTCGCCGGATAAAGTCCCAAATTACGGTCAAGCTTGGCGCTATGATGTTATTAAATTACATACATATAAAAATTTAATATCTAAATCATTAAATCGAAAGTCAAAATATATCAACTTAAATACCAAAGTCATATAACAGCGAAGCAAACAGTATAATTATTTAAAAAAATTACAGACTGTCCCAAAAGTAAATACAAATTTCTAATTTTATTAATTTTAATTGGCCTTGACTTATGGATCACAAAATAAATAAAAATTTGGACACCCCCGTACTTAGAAATGGAATATTTAGTATTGTTTTTTATCAATACATATAAAAAGATAAAGTTTTATTTTCTGACTGTTGACTATTATATTTATCTATTTATTTCTATATTTTGTAAAATTATTATTACTACAAGTCCTGTGTCACTGATCAGTCAAAAATGGTTTATGGAAGTTTTATTTCCTCTTTCTGTGCTTGAAAACGTCATATTTTTAATAAAAATTTGGGGGTTCTCTGGTGTAGTGAAAATACTTTCTTTTATTATTCCACATGTTTTTGCTCCGTGTTTTCCTCACGTCCAACGTTGATTTAATTGGTTTCAAAAACAACAGAAATTGCTTCCTTTCCTGAATAAAAAAAATTAATAAGTGGAACAGAATTTTTAATGTATTTTACTATTAATAAGAATCATCAGAATCAAACATGAGAAAATTCACTGAAGCTCAGTAGCTGAAGAATGAGCGTGGGCAAACCGGAGTTTTGCAAATAGTCGAAGAGAGACACAAATTACTTCTTGCTGATTTAGCTAGAGAGAGGGGGGGGAAGACAGGGACAGGGAGGGAGGGAGAGAGAGTGAGTTTTTTCAGGTTGGTAGAAGACCACCCACGCAGGTGATTAACACGTCCATTTCCGTCCAGAACCGTTGGAGTAGAGCAGAGCCCGACATTTAAATGCACTTTTTTTTTCAGTATTCGGAGACATCGACCTGTAACGTGGTTAACTACCAGTAATCATGGCCAAAAAATATTATAAAGATAAATCACCGAGTTAAGACGTCTATTAAAATTAATACAAGTTTCGACAACTAAAGATTGGTGAGGATTTATGATTATTGATTCCAGCAGTCTTCTACTTAAAGTGGTCAAGTGAAAAAGAGTAAACAGACGACTCATGAACCACACACACCTCATAGCATACAAAAATGTTAAAATACAAAATAAGAGAAGAAATCAAAAAATGAAAATAAAAATACATCAATTTGAATAGAAAAGTCAAATAACATCGCAGAAAAACCAAACAGTTTAATTTTTTTAAAAAAATTACAGACTGTCCCAAAAGTAAATACAAATTTCTAATTTTAATAGGCCTTGAATTATGGAACACAAAATAATAAAAAAATTTGGACACCCCGTACTTGGAAATAGAAAATTTAGTATTCTTTTTGATTAATACATATAAAAGGTTAAATTTTTAGTTTTTATATATAAAAAAGCATCCTCTTCCACACAAATAGATTCTAACTTCCGAACATCCTGTCTAATAAAACAGTTTTGAAACACAAATAAGTAAACTTATTATTTTTATTTGCGTTGACGGAAGCAGTGACGCGTTGCAAACAGATTAATTTTTAATTATTTAAATTGAATTGTACACTTGAAAGAAATAGATGATTACATGGATTGGCTTCAGATGTATATACAGGGTGTTTCAAAAATGTAGGGAATCAGGTATGTATTCCACTTCTGTAGAAAATGAGAGAAAAAAAAGTTCCATTACAACATGTGACCAGAAACGCTTGGTTTCCGAGTTATGGCCTTCCCGAAGTGACTTTACAAAAGATGTTCAAAATGTCCACCTTCTGCTTGAACACAGGCCTGACATCGATGTTTCATCACGGTCCTTCGAACACGTTTCATTAATGCAACAGTTTTAACAACTCTGTTATGTTCAGCGAAGGGAAAATTCTCTCCCTTAGTCTTCTTACAAACTTAAATTCATTAGAAGTCTCTCGCAGGCAATACCTGCGAGGGATGTTCTCTCGCAGGCAGAACCTTATAGGAGAGATACGAAGGGGCTACCTTTGGGGATCCGTTTTTGAACTAAGATTCCCACAAGCCGAGGCACCTCGGCCTGTTGTGAGAGGTGAATGTTCCGGTTTCACAGACCTTGGGCATACGGTAAGAATTGTTCTCTGTTCCCATTGGAATAGTCGACCAGCTGCCTCCTAAACTGGTCAAAGCACGAAGAAGGGAATGCTGCGTCCCCACAGCAAACTCCTCTCCCGCTATCGGAAGGGCGTGGGACAAGTACCCAACGCCCGACCTACCTGATGCAGGTTTTATAGGGTTTTCCCTGCATCACTTTTAAGCGAATTGCCGGGTAGGATCCTTAAACCATAGCCCGGGGACCCTAGTTAACCCTTGGCTACCTTCATCTACCCTTCCGCATCCCCCCTTTCAAATCCCTTCCTATACTATTAAAGGGGAGTTGCCCCTCATGTAGCCTGTTGCCCTAAAAAAAAACAATTCCCATTGGATTACAAGAAGCCTGCGAGGGCTATTCTCTCGCAGGCAATACCTGCGAGGGATGTTCTCTCGCAGGCAGAACCTTATAGGAGAGACACGAAGGGGCTACGTTTGGGGATGCTTTTTCCGCTCCGTTTTTGAACTAAGGTTCCCACAAGCCGAGGCACCTAGGCCTGTTCTGAGAGGTGTATGTTCCGGGGTCGTAGACCTTGGGCATACGTTAACTGTTGTTCCCTGTTCCCATTGGAACAGTCGGCCAGCTGCCTCCTAAACTGGTCGAGGCACGTAGAAAGGAATGCTGCGTTCCCACAGCAAACCCCATCTCTATCCATCGGAAGGACGTGGGACAAGTACCCAATGCCCGACCTACCTGATGCAGGTTTTATAGGGTTTTCCCTGCATCACTTTTAAGCGAATTGCCGGGTAGGATCCTTAAATCATAGCCCGGGGACCCTAGTTAACCCTTGGCTACCTTCCTCTACCTTTCCGCATCCCAAATTCCTTTCCCATGCTATAAGAGGGGAGTTGCCACTTTGTGGATTACCCTACACATAGCCTGTCCACACCTCAAAAAAAAATTCTAGCAGTTAAAGATTGACAGTCATTCGACGTTGAAGAGTCAAATGTTGATCGAGGACTGTCTACCCAAGATCAAACCTCCATCACGCTAGTTGAGGGATCTAGAGGCTCCTCCATCGATGGACAGGGACTTATCTGCAAACCAGGATGCGTGGGAGCTTCGCGGGGCTGCGCAATTTCAGCGAGTAGGAGGACGGATCCATGGCGCTAGGGCAAGATTATTTGGAAAAAATTATCCTCGTTCATATAAGTATAACTATTATTTGAATTCAATTGTTTTTCGTTGAGAAAAAATTGTCCATTGCAGCTTGCGTACGAGTGACCATTTAGAGTCGTATAAAGATAAATAATCTGCTATTAAAGGGGAGTTGCCAACACGTGGATTACCCTCATGTAGCCTGTTACTCCAAAGAAGAAGAAAAACACTTCGTGGACAATACTAAAGGCTGCCTACCCAACAACAGATAAATAGCACAAATTCTTGACAGATTTATTTTATTTTCCCGAGAAAAATCAGGTGAGTTACTTGATTTATGACGTAAGAGAAGCGCAGATAATTATGAGGATCTGAGTAGAATTGGGGAGAAAAGGATGACTCGGCACAAGATATCAGAAAATGTTGAAATTTTAGCAAGATGATGGGATACCATTGAAAACCCCTCAGGGCAAAATTTTTAAATAATATACTTGTCAAACCTGTCAAAAGATTTTTATTTGCTAAATTCGGAAATAAATTTGAAATCTGTGATACCAAGGAACGGTTCTGAGGCCGAAGTGTCACGGTCCTTCCTGCGTGACCTGGTGTGATGGATCCACGACCGTGATAGCCTGATGGTACGGCCAATTTGTTGTCGCTCCGGAGCCGAGCTGCACCTTTGTCACACTTACAACAGCGCCGCGGGGGAAATTGAAATCACCGTTGTGCCTCTTCCCAGAACAGACAACGGCTACCAGAGGACACAATCTTTCTCGAAAAATACCCACTTTATCTTTTCATCTATCTACATTTTGTTTTTTTTTTGTAATTTCGTAAATTTTGTGTGTTCCTGTGAGCGTATTTGGTAAAAGAAAAAGAAGAGATAATCATAGTGCGAAAAATTGTTTTGCATAAAACGTAAACTCCTAATTGACATCATCCTCCCCCTAAATCCTTCCGGAATTACCTAACTCTAGGCCCTCCTACCAACTGGCACTACATACTCCCTAAATATCCGTTCTTCCCATCTTACCCCATAACCTCCTTAACGCTTCAAACATGAAGTTTCCCCAATAACCAACCAGATCAGTCGCCAACATCATGCCGGCTAATGTTAATACGTGGTAAACAAGTTAATCGGTTTCTCTCGTCTCTAACTTGGAATGACAAGGGTCGCATCCAAGACCACAAGTTTACATGTAAAATATTTACAAATTGTAAATACCTTCTGTTTTATCTGTTTAATTTTTACAATTGTAAATACTGTTAATTTATTATCGTCACAACTGTAAAGTCTCCTGACTAAAAGTTAATTTTGATAAATAATAAAAAAAAATCGTGTTGCAGCTTCAAAACTTTTATATCATAAAGTCCTTGCTATACAAAGGTTTTGCCAATGGCCAAGACAACATTCATCAAGACAGTAGCCCTCCAGAGAAGAACCTGGTAAAGAGTTACTCTGAGAAATGGAAATTAATAAAGACGGAGAAGAAATACTGAGAAGTAAACAAAGAATAGTTTCTGAGAAGAGTAATTAAGAAGTGATACATCTTGACTGCAGTTTTTTCAAGAAAACGTCCCAACGGTGAATCGGACACATCATAAGGAGAAATGGTTTACTACACGGCTTCATCGTAGTAAGGACACGCGCGTGGAGTTCCAGGACAGAATCTGATAGACGACTTGACCGGAGAAAAACAGGAAGAAGCGAAGGACAGGCGGCCTAATCCAACGACCTGCTGGCAGTCAGTCAGTTCTATCTAGGTGAGTGGGTAGATTTCAATTATGTTTTGGCACGTATTGATAAGAACGAATTTCATGTTATTCGGCGGGTATTCCATTCTTTCAGTAACAAAGGAGAAGAACCAAGTAAAGAAAACGGTACTGACACAACTGAGAGAAAAACTAACAGTAAACATGCACAATAAACGTAGAAAGATAAAAAAAAACAAGAAATATAAACCAAACAGTTTAAGGAGCGAATAAATCGTAAAGAAGAAAAACTGACACAACTGAGAGAAAAACTAACAGTAAACATGCACAATAAACGTAGAAAGATAAAAAAAAACAAGAAATATAAACCAAACAGTTTAAGGAGCGAATAAATCGTAAAGAAGAAAAACTGACACAACTGAGAGAAAAACTAACAGTAAATATGCACAATAAACGTAGAAAGATAAAAAAAAACAAGAAATATAAACCAAACAGTTTAAGGAGCGAATAAATCGTAAAGAAGAAAAACTGACACAACTGAGAGAAAAACTAACAGTAAACATGCACAATAAACGTAGAAAGATAAAAAAAAACAAGAAATATAAACCAAACAGTTTAAGGAGCGAATAAATCGTAAAGAAGAAAAACTGACACAACTGAGAGAAAAACTAACAGTAAATACGCACAATAAACGTAGAAAGATAAAAAAAAACAAGAAATATAAACCAAACAGTTTAAGGAGCGAATAAATCGTAAAGAAGAAAAACTGAGGAGGAAGGATTACAAAAAGTGATAGTAGAGATTACTCTACCGTTTCTAACCTCAAATAAACTGTATTCGTCTACAGTGAATGAAGAGCATTCATAAAAACAATACTAAATTTTCTATTTCCAAGTATACGGGGTGTCCAATTTTATTTTTATTTTGTGTTCCATAATTCAAGGCCAATAAAACTTAGAAATTTGTATTTACTTTTGGAACAGCCTGTATTTTTTTTTAAAAAAAATTATACTGTTTGGTTTTTCTGCGATGTTTTTTGACTTTACTATTTAAATTGATATATTTTAATATATTCGGCTTAGCCCTAGAGACGTATCTGAGTGTTCATTTTTCCCTGAAGATGTACAGAGTCTTGGTCCTTCTTTTTCTAAACTAAGACAAATATTAAATCCTCAATCAATACTTATAACAATATTGACACACCACAGTCAAAGTTCAAAATAAGATAAATTTTCCAAGATCAAATGGTGGAGTATGTTACATTATACAGACAAAAAGAGCTTTAAGAGCTCGGTAAATGGAACTTATTTCGAATATTGAAGTTCCCAGAAAAGAAATATTCATTAGGTAATTACCAGACATGTAAATATTTTAATAATAATAATGAATTTCCCAAGATCAACTGGTGGAGTGTTACATTGTACAGACAAAAAGAGCGTTAAGAGCTCGGACAATGGAACTTATTTCGAATATTTAACTTCCCAGAAAAGAAACATTCATTTGGTAATTATCAAACATGTAAATATTTGGTTAATAAGTGACATCTACGATCTCTTTGATAATAAGTTAAATGTGGTGACCTGATGACAGCCTCAATGGTGTTGAAACGTTTGTGCCAAGTTTGTTAAATTATTCATTTCACAATTGTCTGTACCAACTGGTCATTTGAACATATTGATTGTTATTTTTATTGTATTAACAACATTTTATTTTAAAAATATTTGACTGAGTGTGTGCAGTTCCAAGTCGAGTGTGACTCAGAGCCGACCTCACGACAATTCCTCAGCTCCGTCATGTCCGTAGAACTTGATTGGCAAGCCGAATTCCTGATCCCGAGCTCAAGGCAGCTCAGCAACTTTCTAGGACCGGTGATCATTACGAGATTCTCATCAAGATGAACAATGGGGGCAGCAAATTCCCGCCCGCATGGACCGGCGGACATCCTTCCTGGGAAACAGACGGGAGTCTTCCCAAGAACAATGGCACTAAATAGTAAGAACTGATTCCTTTCCCTATCCTGTAACCACAAGATCCAACGTCCTCCACCAAAAATATTTCTGCGAGAAACGTCGGCGACGAGACGAGTCGACTGAGTATTATTAACCTTGACAAGACGAGTCAAGAAGGGCATCGTCATTGGTCATCCGTCTTCCCCCGCGGGGTTCGAGAAATGTGACAAGTTAGCAAATTGACAGACTGACAGTTGGCCAGTTGATAATCGAATTCATTAGAAGGAAGAGAAAAAGAAACCTACAAGACCAGCAAGAAGTGACAGCTGGAACTGAATAAGGCGACACAAACAGGTTCTCGACACACACACACACAGAAAGAGGCGTTTGGACATGGCTGGTTCGTTTAACTTTGTACCTAAATATTGACCAAGAAGAAACGGAGATATCAGGCCTTCAATATTCATAAAATTTTCATTAGTTCATACAGGACAAGTGTCATGGCACCCATAAAGTCTCTTTACAACAATAATAATTTATTCCAAGCACATATGAAAAGATGAATAGATGGAAATGCATGGAAATTATTCACACACCAGTATTGATGGTTTCTTTTTCAATCGCTTAATGCGGACGGCATCCAATCGCAGGTTGGGGTGTGGGGACCTCGTGGTAGTTGTAACTGTCTCGCAGAAGTGCGAATCAATGCTGTAGGAGATTGCTCAAAGGACGTTCTGATTCGTTGAATGGATTCCTCTGAAACTCGTTTACATCCACTCCCTGCTTAATCCACAACTGAGCCTGAGTCTCTAGTGTGGCATTCACGAATTAATGAACGTGATGGTAATTATTTTCCACGCCGCTTTGTCTTCAAGTATCACTGAATGTGTCCGATTATGTTTCAATGAACCACTCCACACATTGTGCATTTTCTTGGGGACTGAAATGCACAAATTTCACTCATTTGAATTTTTAGTGAAGTTTTTATATCGCGAAGAGATTTTATGGACATCCTGTACTAATCTATTTTGGTTCATAAGCGGAATAATCAGCTCTCAATTGTCGACAATTCTCACCATGGCGCGGAAAATTACGCACGCGACAAAATCAAATATTCTGCTCTAGACTAAAAGACAGGACGAAGTTTTCTGATTATACTCAACTGACTGTTCTGGAGTTCCCCAAGGAAGTGTCCTTGGTCCCATACCATATAATATATTGTAATAATCAAGTTTAATTACTTTAAATTAAATCCCACATTGGAACATATTTGTAATAATACAATTTAATTAGATTTTAAATTAACATAATTAATACTTGAAAATATAGGATTTTAAATGAAAAATCAGAATTTAAAATATAAAACAAAGTTAATTTATTAAAAAAAAATCTTATCACCGTTGAAAATTATGATACAAGTTGGTAAAGTGCCACCGGCTTGATTTCAGGGCCGACTCTTGGGCCTCCAATAAAGAATGTTACGACAAGACAATTAAAAACTTACACAGTGAAAAATTCTTAACTTAAACAATTAGTGAAATATGAAATCTGAGGATTAATATTATTTACATTACGTTTACCGATAGTAAATTTTCTGTTTAGTTTACTTTACCATTTTGCTGTTTGAAGGGCGGTCGACCTCACTCGATTATTGTTAAACACTTCACAGACAGGCCGCGGCCATGTTGCACTGAATTTAATGTGGTTGTAAATTTCAGACGCAACACTTCCTGCTCTTTACAGTTGGTAACGTTGTTTTAATTCTTTATTAGAACTTTGCACACCCAACTCTTTTTTCCAGAACAGATCAGCCCACCTGTGATGCATGTGATGAAGCCCTCACCATCCAGCATATTCTATTTGACTGCACAAAATATGAGGATATACGCAGGAGGACTTTAGCCGAGTTCTCTGGAGAAGACTTCTGCATACACACCACGGCGATCAAGAGCCTCCTGGAGTTCGACTGCGACGCAAAACTGACATCCGCTATTTGAAACGTTGTTCACAATTGGAAATTTTCTAACCTGCTGTAACTTAATTATGTAAATACTTGAAGAGGGTCGTCAATAACCAACAGGTTGACGCGACCATAAATAAATTTAAAAAAATCTTTGATGCTTGCATAACTATGCCAATGGACAAATACTTCAGATTGTCACCTCGTAATCCATAAACCCACGACTTTAATATATTACGTCTCTGCTGCCTCTATACACTTGCTTGAATATAGTCACAGGAACTTTTAATCATGTTCGCTTTCCTGGTCTAAGCAATTCTCAATTACAAGTTCTGTCAAAAACACTCTGCAGCTTTCTAGAAAATGCTCTCTGCTCTCTCTCAGACGATTCCCAACACACACTCTTTCTCCTCTCTGTCTATCCTGTACGTATCCCAAAAACACACTCAAGTTTTTCCGAACATATTCTGCTATATTCTCCGCCGACTCCCAACACACACTAAAGTTCCGCGCGTCCAGCCATGCCTTCGCGACAATGCACACAGAAAGCAAGAATTATAGGCCCCATATTATTGTACACAATTCTTATATTTACGCCGCCGACAATGAAAATCGTAAAATTTTGTTCATTTCATGTTTTTTTTAATTACCACAATATATACGTCGGACTTACCCACCTCCAAGAAAATTACACTAGAAGCATTCGCAGACGACACAGCTGTACTCGCATCGAATCAAAAACCTAGGTGTAGCATTTCAACTCCTACAGGAATCCCTAAATAACTTACAAACCTGGCTCAAACGATGGAGAGTAAAAATAAAAATAGCTGAAAATCTGTCCATGGAACCTTCACACTGAGGAGAGAAACTTGTCCACCAGTCCACCTAAATGGGCAACAAATTCGACAAGCAGATACAGAAAAATATCTGGGACTCCGGAAGGTTGACATTGAAAAATCATATAAAGAAAAGGAGGGACAATTATATCCTGCAATACCCGAGGAGTATATTTACGAAGAAATTCGGAGGTATGATTGTCGGGGTTGAAGAAATAAAATTAGTTGTATTTTTTAGCTGTTAATCTAATGCACTTTCGGTCGAAAGAGTGTACGGAACAGTTAGATTTATGTTAAATCACTTCTTGACTAAAGATTAATATAGAATTAAATACTTTTTCGGCTTTATATAAATAAGTACACTGGCACCCAGCTAGTAGACAACATAGCATCAATATGGCCGCTGCCGAATAGAATTGTGGGAGCGTGACAAGACCTGTATTTTATAGACCTTTACCGCAGACGGTCGCAAAGGCGCGCCCTCTGTAGTGAGCGGCTCAGGGAGAAACGACCTTGATTTCGGTGTCTTCCTTGCGGTTTCAAACCTAAAAGACACCTGCGGTTTATTAAACGGTTCGCAGCGCCGTGCTTCACAAAGGTTTTCTCGCGGTAATTGTTTCTGCCAAGCCGTGTCGAATCTCGGCTCTCCGTGGAAGACTTGGCCGAGCTTCGTCCATCGGAGCTGTCACACCATTTGGCGTGTCAGTCGAACTTCTTGCGGAAGAAGGGTTTGTCTCGGTGAGTTACCGATTCGTAACGTCGTACAAAACAATCCGATCTTCCGTTCCGTCTCGGTTCTTCCGCAGATTCTTCCGACACGACTCGACAGCTTAACGTCAATTTCTTTATTGGATTGAAGTAAAATGTCATCACGGGGAAGTTTCCTAAAACGAAAATATAATATAAGGTATTTCCAATATTTCCTTAATCTCACCGTACATAAATATCAATTGCGAACTCATCTTAGCACTCAACCCTAATCTGCTCAGCACAAGATATCATCAAAGAAGCCGAAATAGAAATTAACAGAGCCTGGCAACGAACTAGGTTGACAACAACGGAACAATCCACCAGGAACTCCAAGACCTTCGCCACATAAGCAACGCTCCCAGCAAATCATCATTTCACCGCTTGAGAATCCTCCACACCAAATTAATTTTTTTTTAGGGCAACAGGCTACATGAGGGTAATCCATATTGGTCAACTCCCCTTTAATAGCATAGGAAGGGATTTGAAAGGGGGGATGCGGAAGGGTAGAGGAAGGTAGCCAAGGGTTACTAGGGACCCAGGGTTATATTTTAAGGATCCTACCCGGCATGCGCCTAAAGAAATGCAGGGAAAACCCTAGAAAAACGTGCATCGGGTTGGTCGGGCATTGGGTACTTGTCCCACGCCCTTCTCTGGATGGCGGGAGACGGGGTTTGCTGTGGGGACGCAGCATTACTTTCTCCGTGCCTCAACCAGTTTAGGAGGCAGATGGCCGACTATTCCAATGGGCATAGCGGATAACTCTTACCGTATACCCAAGGTCTGTGACCCCGGAACATACACCTCTCAGAACAGGCCGAGGTGCCTCGGCTTGTGGGAACCTTAGTTCAAAAACGGAGAGGAAAAGGCATACCCAAAGGTAGCCCCTTCGTATCTCTCCTAAAAGATTCTGCCTGCGAGAGAAAATCCCTCGCAGGTTACCTGCGAGAGAATCCTCTCGCAGGTTTTTCTTCACAGCAAATTAAGTCAGTCATATATATATATATATTCCCGGGGAACCTCAACCCACCTGTGAGATGCGCCATACAACTCACCATCATTCTTATTCTGTTTGAATGCACCAAATACGCGGACACAAGAAGGACTATCTTGGACAGTGCACCGGGAATGGAGCTCTGCACAAACCCGGAAGCCATCAAAGGACTCATCAAATTCGTCGAGACAATTGGAATCGCACAACAACAATATCACTAGCAAACAATTATCACCCAAATTAACGTGGTCGCCAATAACACTAATGTGGACGCGACCAGAAAACCAAATAATAAAAAATATATCAATTATTTTAACCATAAATGGAAGTCAAATAGTGTCAATGGCCACAGAGTAATATTGCAATAATAACTGACTGTTCTACTTTTGTCCAGGTATTTATTGATCCTAATCTTACATTTTACCGGAAATGGATTTAATTCGACACTAACATCTTGGACCTTCGAATATTTCGATATGTGCTAGATTTTAATGTATATATTTATATCATTTCACACATTGTTATTGACTTCATTGTTGTGCTCAGGTAATAGATTACTATAAAACTTTATTTTATAATTATCCCTTAACACCCCACCGCAAACCGACTTGATTGACATCGAGAGTGTACCATGATCGTCTCAACGACCCCGAAAACTATGGATTCGACACAAATATAGGCATTTTTGAACAGTTTTGTTCACCGCTTTTGATCTACCTCTATGCCGATATTATTTTTAACGCGTGATGTATTTTTTCTCAATTTTAATATACTAATAAGGAATAATTTTCCAAGCTTCCTTCCTGAAATCTAAGTACATGATTCTTAGTTCTTGAGCATAGGATGCAAGCGCCGAGAAAACGATAACTGCCCCAAAGGAATCTTTTTTCAAGTCCGCAGATGAATGAAGTTATAGGTTTTCTGTCGCGCTGACAGTGAGTAACTTGACCATTTACAAGGACGTCGATCTGTACTTGGGAATGATCTTTCCGAGAGCTTCATAAAGAAGAAAGGAGTCTTTTTTAAAGTCCACGCCAAAAGGAAGTAAAAGGCCGCCCAGAGGATTTTGTGGAAGAAGAGTTATAGTTAGGCTGAGGTAATAGGACATGAAATGTAATTAAGCATGAGGAGTAATGTAGAAGTTAGTGGACGAATAGTTGAAGAGGCGAGACAGAAAGTAAAAAATTATAGTGAAACTAAGAAGGGGAGACCTGTGCAGTGGCGTAGCTAGAGCGAGGGAGGCAATGGGGGACATCTAGCATCTAGGGGGGCGCCCAATGATGTAACGCACGGTCCTCCCGAAGTATTGAAAATACACTATACACATTGTCGTTGAACATTTCTGTCGTCACTCTCGAAATATGAGCCACCATCTATCAGCTAACAATATAACATTGTGGCGACTAATAACACTTGCCGAGCTATTGTTTGGGCATTGTTAGCAGGCAGCTGCGCAAGAATGACGGCGCTGATCGCTGTTCTACAGCAGAACTGTTACAACTTGGAACTATTTGTATGAATTTACAGCAGCAATCTATTTTAATAACGAAAATGAGTGCGACAGCGGGAGCAGCTAGAAAGATGACAGGAGCGCCTGGAGAAGACAGCAGCCAGTGATAATAGAAAGCTTCAGTTGTCCCCAGGGGGCTGAAAACCCTAGCTACGCCTCTGGAGAGCAGATAACCACAATCAACTAGATGCTAGCGAGAAATTTTCCAGATTTCGACAACCCAAGTTTACAATAACAGTAAATTTCTTAAAGGAAAAAAAAATCAGCGCCGTTTCTGCTGCATGGCCCAATATCCCTCGCGGCGGAGATATTCCAATTGTCTTTAAATACATGTTAGTCAATATCGATTTATATATTAGGACATTAATTGTTTCGACATAAAAATATAAATTGTTTGAGAAACCCATTTTAGCGGCAGGAGCTTTTGGATCAACAATAGAAAACCCGGCTCTGTTCCTTTGTCGGAAGGTCCGTCAAAATGGCGGATGCGCGCTCAAATTGCGAGACGCGAAAGTACAGTTGGCAGGGAGATATGGTGAGAGAGAGTTCACGGAAAGACCTTGTCGAGGTATAACAGTTTTTGGAAGGAGAATTCAACGGGGTTGGCAATTACCAGGACAAAGCAAAACATTCATAAACGAATAACGTCGAAACCTGCTAAGAAAAAGCAGTTTTTGTGTCCATAGCCGGTCAGAAATAGCAAAAGTTTCGGTTTAAGTCCGGAACAATAAAGAATACCCAATCGACAAATCGCAAAATTCACCTAAGGCGAGCGGTCAACCGATAGATGACGAAAGGAGGATCATCCGAGATCCTGACATCATACAAAATTGTGGCTTAAAAATTTGGTGTAGAATCTGTGAGTTTAGAAGCAGTGTAAAACCCGCAATAGTGTTTCGAAAATTAAAGGTATGCTGGAATGCTGGGCAGACGTGAGTAACAATTTTTTAAAAAAAACAATTAATTATGTAAACGTAATTGAAAGATAGCCGTCAGATTTCGTTCTCTTTTTGATTAAAATTGTTAATCAGAGTCAATCTTTTTACTTTTAATTTCGTTCACAATTAAATTTCGTTCTACTTTAATTGACGAGTAAACTTCTTTTTCTTTTAATTGTAATTTGTTGTTGATAAGATTATAATTATTATTGATTCGTCCATTATTAAACCCAGTTATGACCCTGAGAGATTGAATATTTTAACTTTGTAATTTTTAAATGATTGCTACAAAATAAATCTATTGTTTGTAAACTTTATTGATTTTTCATTTAAAAAGCCTATATTTAGTGATTATTACAATATTTATTTTATTTCTTCATTCTTTACTGCTTCAAAAAGTTCCTCGCCTTTAGACTGAGGGCAACTCGTTGCGTATTTACGAGAGAGGAACTAAGGCCTATGGGAAGGAAGTAGAAGCAACGGGATGTATGAAAAAAAAAGAAAAGCGCAAGACTTATAGCTACAAGATTCCCACCACCTGTATTAAGAGAGAAGTTTCCTCCTTACATGGCCAAGACGAACACCTTGCATGCGAATGGCAAAATGAGACAATACAGGTTCCTAAAGGTGAAGCAATCAACTCTTTCGACGGGTAACGGAAGCACCAGTTCTCCAATAGAGACGTTAACAGTGATCCTCCGCTAAAACGCTAAGAACAAATAAGGGACCGATAAATGCTTAAAATAATTATCAACGAAACCCCCCCAAAAAAAATGAAACAGGTACCTTCGTTCTCTAAATGGTATCAATATTTATGGAGGCGCATGCACTCATTTATAAGGCAAAGACTCCGATTACAGAATTAAATTATACGAAGAAAGCTTCGACTGTCTTCTGACCCTCTGGAATAAAATGTTTTCACTTTATTCAGAAGCTGTTTATCTAAGAGCAGTCACGACATTGTACTAAAACTCTAATTCTTACTTTGTAATAAAGAAAATTATGTATAAGTGAAAATTCCAAAACATCCGACAGCATCTTCAGCAAATTTCTCAACTGCAGAATAATATCCTCTATAAAAGACAATATTTCTACGAATCGAATTAAAGACAGGGTTACCAAAAAGTCTCAATGAACGTAAAAAATAAAATTGAATTTGAAAATATTTATATTAATCTAAAATACTTTAATTGAATATAATTATTTTGAAAAATTCTTTTTCGTGTCCGATCTTATATCCATTATTTTTTTGTTAAATTATTTTTCAACCTAGAGACTGTTTCTTGTTCCCTACCTCAGAATACTTTAATCCGTTGACCTTTATTTATACGTAGTTTTTAATAAACTTGAAGTGTAAAATATAAAAACGTTTAATAAAGGTGAATTTAATTAAAAATTAAGAATATTTTCCCTTTGTGTAAAACTTATTAATACGAATATCAAATAATATACAGAGGTCAAGGATGATGGAATTTAAATATATTGGTTGAACTGAAACGTCAGCTACAATATACAATGCAGAAAATATACATAGTATTTTATTTTTGAAGATACAACGCAGACATTCAATTTCTATTCAGTATTAACGAAAAGGGAGGAGCGACTACGTAAGAAAAATTAGTTACTTCTTGTTCGAATGTAGCTTTAATATTTCTTAACCGTTTCGTGTAATCTATAATCTTCTATATATATAAAAATGAATTGCTGTTCGTTAGTCTCACTAAACCTCGAGAACGGCTGAACGGATTTATCTTATCTTAGTCTTGAAATGTTCGTGGAGGTCTAGGGAAGGTTTAAAAGGCGAGAAAAAATCGAATAATTTCCGGGAAAACCCTAAAAACAGCCCTTTTCTATTTCCCATACAAACGTTTTCTAAATAAAATACAAATCTACACCAGTCGAGCAATTTTCACCAAATTTCGGACACGTGTTCTTTGCGACCAGGAAACAAACACTGTCGGGGTGAGACGCGTCTTCCACCCCCAGAAGCGGGGGTGGAAATATTTAAACACACTAAAGCAGCCGATATTTGAGTCGGATAAATATTTTTAGGGGTCAAAGATATTGATAGTGTTTCTACCAATGTTATCTGAATACAATTTCCGTCCCCTACGCCCTGTGAAAAGGACACCCTTCGGGTTTGGGGTGGAGATGCTTTACAGGAAAATAACGCGAATACAACCGAGATTGGAGTCAAATCAAAGGTTATGGAAGTCACCGTGTTTCGTTACGACATTCAAATTGGCATTTACCCCCCTCAGATGCAGGGGTAGCGGGGTGCAAATTTTGGAACATGCAAACACGGCAGATATTTGCGTTGAAGAAATATTTTTCAGAGTTAATTATAATGATTAGGGTTCGAGTAGCGTTACACAAAAATTGCGCAAAAGCATCCGAAATTGGAGTCATATCGGGGGTTATAGATAAATGACATCTCGGGCAACGCCGGGCACCCAGCTAGTTGAAAATAAAAAGTGACAAAATATTACTGAATTATACAAAGAAATAAATATATTGATCAATATTATTGACGATATTAATCGTCTTGGGACACTCTAATATTTAATTGCATTAACATGCAGCATGTTGTGTGTCGTTGTTTGAAACAACTTCAGGATTTTTTTTAAAATAGTTCACTCCAAAAATAAAATTAAATCTAATATATAACAAAGATATTGAAAAACTAAGAATTCATTACCATGTGGATTAACTGTAAAGGTGTTAAATATTTTTAGTATTTTAAAATAATATATTTTAGAGTTTTAAGAATATCTTCAGCCATTCGCAATTCAAAGGAAATGACGATTATTGTTTTTGTTGGACAGTAGTTACGGTGTTCATTATTGTGTAGCTTTTTATTCACAAATTAAGATCAGTTTATTTTACGAAAAACGGAGTTTCGTTATTGTAAGTTCTACGCTTCTTGCCTTGCGTTCCCCGTTCATTCACAAGGACCCGTCCAATCGCTTAGAAGCAGAGCCGATGGGCCCCTGAGGCGCCCCCGCCGCGCCGTCGGAGGAAAGTGCCCATCGATTGCGCGCGAGTGCGTGCGCATGCGCGTGCGTACCGACCGCGGCGCCGCTCAGTGCAGAGCGATGTAAGCCCCCGATGTCGCCGAGGGCCTTGCTGTGGCTGTCTCTGGCCGCGGCCCTCGTCGCCCTGCTGCTGCTGCTGCTCCTGAGGCCCGGCGCCCAGCAGCGCTCTCGCAGGGCCGCCGCGCCGCAACCCACGTGCTCCTTCAGGGACGTGCTGCTGCCGCCGCCCCCGCAGGGTCCGGGGCGACGCGACGCCGCGTGTCCTCTGCAGACGCCCAAGTACTCGCACCTGGACCACGTGCTCCTCGGGGGACTCCTCGTCGTGTCCGTGGCCTGGGCGCTGGCGGAAGTCTGCAGGGACCGACTTCGAGCCCCGGACAAGGTAAGGACAAAATTTTAACTTTCATTGAATAAAATCGTAATAAACGTGGCATTAGGAAAAATCCACAGTTCTTGAAAACGTTCAATTAAAAGGATTTTCAGCTATTCCAATTCACATATTTAATGAATATAACCATAAATGCACTTTTTTTCTAAGAAATAAAAACTTATATGACCACCATTTTTTATACAGTTTTCCTACTTCGAATTAAACAAGCGTTCAAATGACCCAAACGTCTACTCAACAACTCCATCAATTTTATTTTTCCAAAAAAACGTAGCTAAATAATTCGTAATGAATTCAAATGATATCTTTTACGTCCTTAAAAATTAATAATAAAATAACTGACAAACAGACCAATAAATTGAGTTTAATAATTTAAAAACCCGGTAAAAATAATTTGCTTTCCAATGCTTTGGTTTACATCGTTTAAATGTGCCGCAACTTATTTAAAAGCTCTTAGCTGTTTTTTTTAATTAAAATTCCCATCTGAGGAAAACGACAAAGGTTTTCGGAACGTAAAATTTATTTTTTATTTTTTCCTGGCTGTTTTATTATTTAATTATACTCCAGACTTTTATAATGATAGTTCGTTATGATTGAAAAGCGTAAACAAATATTTAATTTGGTCGCGAATGACTCACGCGTTCAATTAAGTAACCACAAAAACAAATGAACCTAGTTACACGTATTTAAACTATGTCGGAGACTTATAAAAGTAACAAAAAAACAGTTTGTCATTTACTATGTCTGGAAATGAAACAAGATTCCAGAAGGTTTCAGAGTTTATTCGTTTTTTTTATCTAAATAAATGAATTTTTTTATGATTTTTTAATGACTATTTCGTCAACTACGTCACCATCAGTAAATCTGTGGGAAAGGTAAAGTTAAACGAAGTTGAGGCGTCATGAAGCGACCTGTACTTTTGTAGGATGATTTATACAACGCATATTTAATGTAATCAATTTCTAAAAGCCAAAATTGAGATGCTGTTATTTTTCTAAAAAAAGAAATTATATTACTGTAGTTATTAAATAAAATTATATGTAGAAACTTGATTTTTTAAACCGTTATGAAAATTTATTTACCGACAGATTTCTCTATTTTCTGTTGTTGTTGTTAGATTCTTTATACAATTTTGTTATTGTAAATTAAATTTATATTTCCTTTTGTAACTTTAGTGACAATTTTTAATTATTAGAGGCCCAGTAAGCGGCTCTGGAATTATGAGTATAATTAAAGCCGTGACAAATTTGTTAAAATTCAAGGTAAAATCCTGTTAACTTTATCCCTTTTAAAAAGATTGAATGCAACATAATTTGGGCCACATCCTGTTGGCTTTATATACTTTTGTCATTTTGAATAATATATAATTTGGCGCCCAACGTGGGGCTTGTTCATATCTTTTACTCAATATCTTTTGAACATTAAATAATTTCGCTCTGTAACGTGGTGGCATTTCTATTATTAATAATTTGAATACTACATAATTTGACACTCCAACGTGGGGCATTTTATTATTTCAACTTTTTGTATATTACAATATATATATATATATATATATATATATATATACTACCTCTCAAAGGTTTCCCGGTTTCTTGTTCATGTACTTGAGAAGGTCCACAAATCTGTGGAAGAAACATTGTACTTGCTTTTATTCTTGTGAGGTCTGTTTTTGTTCATGTACTTGAAAAGGACCACAAATCTGTGGAAGAAACGTCGAACCTGTTTTTATTCTTGTGAGGTCTGTTTTTATGGCCATATTGTTTATGATTTATCGAAAGATACTTGCTAAACCTGATGATTATATAAATGAGTATTAATTACAGTAAATCAGAACTAAAAATAAAAATAAAGACAGAGTAACGAATCGGCCAGTCGTCGGTCAAAACACGTTAGTATTTTCCCAAATATTTTAAAATATGTCAACCGAAACGTCTAAGTGAAACTAATACACGACCATGTTATTTCGGTTCATTGATTGAACCTTTGAACAGTCTGACAAACAATTTGGTTGAAGTAATGTGATCACTATGAGACGACGTATTCATATCCTCACAAAACTATAAAAAGGTTTATAAAATCATTCTGGGTTCCGCCGACTGATTTAGAGAATAGAAGTGTGAAAATACTTTTAGGTGATCAGGAAAGGAGTGACGTTTCCAGCTCAACGCAGCACTTGAATTAAATTTTACGTTGTGATTAAATGGGATTCGAATGTGGCACCAAAGATTGTGGAGCGAAAAATTGTTCAATCTTGGTGACTTCAATGTTACGAAAGGTTTCTGTTCGTTTTCAGGAAGATTTGTAACAGAAGTCTTCCAGAAACTTCTTACATTACGGTTTTCACCTATCTTTTCCTGTAGACGAACAGAGTTTGCAAACGTTGAAATATTTCAAGATGTATTTCATTATTTCCTCTTAGTTATTGGAATGGCTTAAAGAAACTTTGACAGATATTTGCAAACCAACTTGAATATCGTACAAGTGTATACAATCAAATTTATCAGAATATTCAAGATCCTTGAAGAAAGCTTAGACTACATAGGTCAATCATTATCACCTGATAATGACCCAAATTCGGGACGACACATAGTATGATATATTGTTCTACTAACATTAATTACATATTTAATTAATAAGCATGTTTGGTCATTACATCAATTTATCATAAAATTATTACACTACTATTTTCATGTTTGAAACATAATAAATTGGGGAGAAGAGAACTAATTGGTACAGTAGAAGGGATTCAAATTCACGCAAGATTGTAGGATGGTCCCCCAGGCGGTCCCAAAACTAGGTTCAGTAACGAACCTAGTAACTGCCGAAACTTTTCTATGACTTGAGATAAATTTATTTAACAGGCGTTATATATTATATATATATATAGTAATGATAATTAAAGGCAATTAAAGAATTAATAATTAAACAATTGAAATAAATTGTTATCGGCGAGAACACAAGCACAACAATGGGTAAGAATATTTACAGGCAGGCCTTTGTCGTCGCCGAGCTACGGGGCTTACACAGGCAGTCGCACGCAGAATTTCGTCAAGTACAGTTGGACACTGAATTTCATTAAATAAAGACACTCACAAAATTTCGTCGAATAGAATTGGTCATTAAAATTTTAACAGAGAGACTGAGGGGAATTATGAGAGCGTGATTCAGGAGGCTGATACTCAATTGGTCAGCACGTATCGGTAGAACTTTGGAGAATGAGTGGACAACATTATGGTTAAAGCAAAGGTCCGCAGTATTTTACGGAACAGTTGTGTCAAGTGGACGATACAAAATCTTTGAAATTGACTTAAAACAAATTAAATTCAGTGAAACTATAGCCTGTTACGTGTAAACTGTATCATAGAATCCAAACACATGCCTGGTACCAGTACAAACTGTAAGTAGATAGAGAAACTTTATAAAATTTATTGTTATGTAAACGTTAATTAAGGATAAATCGTCAGGATTTCGGTTTCAATTTCATTTTGTTGTTTTAATTCCAACCAAGTTTTGAATGTTGTAAATTTTGTTTGTTAATTTTGGAAGGTAGGAAAAGGTATTGTTCTTTGTTTAAAAGGCCCAATTAACGACCTTGAGACAAGAATAAAGGAATTTGTATAATAGTAAAATAATCACAACAAGAAAATTTGTAATTATTAATTTAAATAAATCAATTGTTTCTGAGATTTAAACCCTCTAATCATTTTAACATCCTTTCAATAAAACAGTTTAATAATAAATTCATCCATTTAATTCATTTAAATAAAATTTGATTACTACATAATTCAACGTGGGCCGATTCAATTTAATTTAATCTCTGTATTACATAAAATGGCTTCATCAACGTGGGCCGATTCAAAATTATTTATTTTGTGTATTACAATATATTGTAATACCCTACTTATTGATAATTAAGATTATAGGAAATTAAATTAAACACGTTAAATTTTATAAACAAAACAATTTTATTAATCTACAATTCATTTTATAAATCAGCCTCTGTGCCCCAGGGTCTTTACTGGGTTGATAAGAAAACGGAACACAATATTTACAATTAAACAATGCAGTTAAAATAAATAAAAAACGAAATCTGACTGATTACCCTTATTTAACAATTTACAAAATTTATTACTGAATGTCTACTTACAATTTAATTTGGGGTTTTCAGGAATGCTCTTTAATCTACAATGCCCTTCTGTGCACAGACTTTTACACACGCTCCACAGACACGTTCACTTTGTCCTTTTTGATATCCCGACTCTTAAAAGCTTGCATGGACTAAAATGTTTATTTTATGTTTAGGCACGGCCACCATTCAATTTGACCGCATATTTATCACCGACTCCACGTCCTCCTCCTTTGCGGACACTCCAACATCCTTCCCTCTTGTGCTCTGCTACCCAACTCCACGTCCATCTCCTTTGAGGTCTCCTGTCCAACTCCTCTTTTATCTGCTTTCCCCTCTCCAGAATATTCCCTTGTTTTCAGTTTTTTTGAATTTCCACGTTCGCCAAACAAACACCAGCTGTTGGCTTTCTCACGCTCCGAGAGCTCCTCAATACAATTAAAAAAAACATTTCCTTTTAATATAATTGTATGTCCATAAAACTTCTGTCATTATGCCTTTAGGCTTCCGCCCCGATGTCTGTCAAAACCATTAGCTCTAAGAGCCGCTAAACGTCCAATTATAGTCCTCCCCTTCTCTAAGAGCCACTTATGCATAATTTTATTATTATCCTTTTTTTATATACAAACCACTCAAGAGTCCCCAGTCTGAGTTGGTAAACAAATTTGATGAAATAAGAACAAAATTCATGTCCTTCTTAACTGGGTATTACAATATATGTATGTGTATATATATATATATATATATATATATATATATTAATCTTATAACTACGAACTGTCAAATTTGGCGACAAACTTAGACCAGGTAGACCTTCCAATAGATATCACAAGATGAAACAGAAACCTTGATAAGAAAAAGTCGAAACCTTCAGTTACAAGGACAGAATTTTACTAACTGACGACAGCGACAGTGAACAAAGGTTCTATTAGAAACAAAACTAAACGAAATTACAACAAATTATTTCATAGGCACTAAGTTTTACTTTATCATATTGCCGCCCTCGCGTCACGCGAACACGTTACGCACTCGACGCTGCATCTGTCGACAACGCCATCTCTATCGGAGAGAAGGTAGAACTTCTTCGTTATAAAACTTTTACGGCTTTGTAGTTTTGTTGAACAAAGTTGCGCAAGGCAAGTAAATGTATACATGTTGTCCGCAAAAGCAAAACGCCGAACGAATGTAAGAAAACGTATTCCAAAAATGTTAGCTCAATTGGAAAAAAAACCATAAATTTCGCCATTTTTTATTTGTTATGGGTGTAACATTTACTCTAAATGCGGCGATTGTTTTAATAATTTTCAACGTGTGAAATTACAGTTGAATTAGATTTATAAATTTATTTCCAGTCAAAATTTATCATTTTGTATAGCAAGGGTTACAATTGCCGTTCTTTGCATAATAAATATGACCTTAATGGAGACAAACTTTAAATTGAGAAAGTTTCTTACCTGGTATCTGCTTCCCGTATCAATCATAATTTAAAGTTTAATTGGTAGCACAAACCAACCCTTTCAGGCCGTGTTCCGAACATTTTATCTGATCGTCCCGTCACACAGAAGCGTGCCATTGTTTTAAACTTCGCCGACAAAGCTGTCTTATTATCCAATGCTGTCAGCCATTTTGAAACCCTAAATCATGTCAAAAATATTCTTCTGGCCAACTTCTTCAGTAGTGAATTTATTTCGAAGTTAAATTAACTGAGATTAATTTCCTCATTATAAGGAATAATGCATGAAATGAAGTTAATGTTCCTTTCAGTAATTTCATTCGAACTGTTGCTAGAAAACTACATTTTTAAAAAAGATTTTTTTAGGGCAACAGGCTACATGAGGGTAATCCACATGGTGGCAACTCCCCTTTAATAGCAAAGGAAAGGTTTTGAAAGGGGGGATGCGGAAGGGTAGAGGAAGGTAGCCAAGGCTTAACTAAGGCCCCCGGGCTATATTTTAAGGATCCTACCCGGCATTCGCCTAAAAGTAATGCAGGGAAAACCCTAGAAAAACCTGCATCAGGTAGGTCGGGCATTGGGTACTTGTCCCACGCCCTTCTCCGATAGCGGGAGAGGAGTTTGCGGTGGGGACGCAGCATTCCCTTCTACGTGCCTCGACCAGTTTTTTTTTTGTAATTTGTCAGTTTTCTTTTTCGGGTTTTATCTGAGAACACAAACATCCAACTAATACGTTTTCCACTACCAATGTTGTCTATACAATTAATTGTTCACATTGAGATGTTATATCGGTCAAACTAAAAGAACTTTACATACAAGAATTAAACGAGAATGAATTTAATTTTAAACTGTCGACTTGTAAGCACAGTCCTATCACTGAAATGAAATTTATTCACCGTTTCGAATGTGACAACGTCGCAATAATTTGAAACATTATAGAAATAGGTTAATTTAATAAACTGCAATCATTACTTTTTTACATAACTTTCACTTTTCAGACTCCATTTTCTTAAAAATTCACCCTAGTATTTACCATAATTATCAATCACTTCAAATTTTTTGTCCAATCTTAACTTCTCTTTCCCTTAACTTAATGGCAGTGATGACAAGCTTTATTTGTTTTGAATTGTATAATAAAAATTACTTAATATTATTTAATTAACTCGACACATAAAATCTTAATACTTTATATGGTACTAGCTGGGTGCCCGGCGTTGCTCGTGTACTTATTTATATAAACTCTAAAAAGTATTTAATTGAATACTTAAATATATTCCTTGAGTACTTCAGGATATAATTGTCAATTGTCACTCAGTCTTCATACATTATGAAATATTACATTGATGAAATTGTTAGCTAGACTCACAACTAATACAGCGCGAAAATTAACTTACATTTTCCCCAAGGATGGTAAAGTAATTAGTATTCTTCTTTATTATCATTCGATGGAATATTGCTGCATAAAATTATACTTTTTATTTAAAGAAAATATTTCTGCTTTATTTAATTCCTAATAATCTCCTTCGTTCGTTGCGTAGTAACGTCTTTCTCTCGCGTGACGTCATTGTCTCTTGGCGCGCAGTAAATTAATATTTAATGATCACGGTTTTTAATTATAATTCTTTCCACATGGATACTTTATATTAAATAAAAATATTTCTGCTTTATTTCATTACGAAATACAGAACTATATTTAGGATGCGTCAATGTCTTGAAAACTTATGACGTCATCGTCTCGCGCAGTAATTTAACACTAATTCGTAACTTATTTCAATTATAATTATTTCCACGTTTATTCTAGGGGTTTCTCACCCCCACAGTACCGGTTCTCGATTTTGGCAGAATACGTATACCAATTTTTGTTGCATTCTGTCCACGCGATAAAATTTGTATAAAGAACAACGTAAATACAAACATACGTACATACAAATATACTCCCTTTTTTATTATATAGAAGATTTTAAGTATTCTTCTGTATTTTATCTTTAATTTAAATTCTTAAGTTTCATTTCCAGTCTTCAGGTTTTATCCGTTTGAAAACTACGCCAGTCCGAGTCGAAACGTCCGGCGCTTTTAAATGTTCTTAGTTAAGTGTTTCCCAATTTATAGTTAGTCTGTATTACGGTCATATTTATTATTTAACAGGCTTTAATTTCTATGTTAGTAAATACTTTTATTGTAAAGCAGTTTGAGTATGCATTTTCATTTTCAATTTCATTTGATGTGTAACTTAATGCCCTTCAGTGTTTAGTCAGTGAAATCGTCTTTTAATACCATCTTCTTCTCTGGTAATATCACAGAAAAACTCGCTAAGAACTCGGTTAGAAAGCGGCAAAGCGACGAAGAACGTTTCAGGGATTCTATAGTTCCCCCAAAAAATTTAAGTTTGCAGTAATCTTTCAATCATCGAAACATTCTTCGGCGCCAGTGTTCCTTGAGGAACCGTGGTTACCTTCCCAGTGCCCCCTCCAACGTCACTCTCTTTGAACCTCAGCGTCTATTCTTGTACTTTTATTACCGTCGTTACAGCCTTTAGTTGTCGTTTCTTAGAAATCCCTTTATATGGAATTTCAATACGTTGCGGCAATGAAAGCGTGAGGAGGCTCCCCCCTTATTACTGGCTCCGATACTTAAATGCTTTAGAGGTCTTTGCCAATATAATTTATCTTGAAAGAGACGATCGCAAAAGAGGAAAATTATTTGGTCTCTTCTCGTAGCTTCTTCTCTAATTAAGTTTATGCCTGTGCTGCGTTTCTAAGACACGGAACCGACCGCCAACAACTTCCGTTACAAATTCTATATTTGACATGACCCGTGGACAGTATTTTTTTTTTCCATTGGCCCCCTTCTTTTATTGGCAAACAGGGAATAAAAACACTTATAAAGTTATTTAAATAAAATACCATTCTAATATTTTTGTTTTGATTTACATAAGACTGTGTTTCTTTTTAATTCTCTCCAACCGAGCCGGAATCTTCGGTTAACCTCAGGTAATTTTCTGTGTATTTATTATCTTCAAATGCGGTAACATCCCCCTGGAAGATAAAAGACATTACGGGCTAAATCTTTATCCGTAATTTGCACAGAGCGCTTAAGATAATAAATTTATTTTATTTAAAGAACATTTGCATCTGTCTCTAGCTATAATTAATTATATTTGGATTGTTGTTGTTTTTTCAACCACAGTAAATTGATGTCACGATAGAGTAATGCTTTAGTCGCTAATAATCCAATAAAAAATCACAATATCCCATCCATGTTTTTACAAACACGATATATCCCCTTTCAAATCCCTTCTTATGCTATTAAAGGGGAGTTTCCACCGTGTGGATTACCCTCGTGTAGCCTGTTACCCTAAAAATATTTATATATTGTAATGCCAATTAATTAGGACATTAATTGTTTCGACATAAAATTTAATTGTAGCGGCAGGAGCTTCCAAAGCGGCAATGGAGACGGGCTCTGTTATTTTGTCGGAAAGTCAAAAATGGCGTATGCGCGCTTAAACTGGAGAGCACTAAGAGTTAGTTGGTGACGGGACATTTCGGAGGACGGAACAAATGATACTAGAGCAGAGACTAGCCGTCGTTTAATATATCATTAAACAAAGTTGTGAATTTAAGACCAAGTAAAAAAATTCACGGAAGCATTACCCCGTAAATATCGCTAAGTTAGCAGTTTTTACGTCCATCAGCAGCCAGGAAAGGAGTGCAGTTTGTACGTCTGTAGCCAGCCAGGAATAGTAAAGTTGCAGTTTAAGTCCCAAGCGGTAAAAAGACTAGCAAATCTACGAATCACAGGATTCATATAAGGCAAGCGGTCATCAGATAGCTGACAAAAAGGAGGATCATCCGAGTTCTTGGGAGCTTATCAAGGTTGACTTCAAGAGTGTAAAATCTGTGAGCCGATATTAGAATCAGTGTAAAAATTTTGCAATAGTGGACTCCCGAAAACAAAAAAGGAATACAGGAACCAGCTGGACAGATGTGAGTAACAAAATACAAAAATAATGATTTATGTAAACGTAATTAAAGGATAGAAGTCAGATTTCGTTCTATTTTAATTGTCAATCAGAGTTAATTTCTTTTCTTTTAATTTCTTCCTATCGACATATTGTCTGGGTGAATTGTAAACTGTGTGTTAATTAGTTTTTTTAAAAAAACAACTTGTTGTGTCCATTATCAAATCAAGTAGAGACCCTGAGATCTAAAATTTTAAATTGTAATTGTTTGTGAGTTAAAGCAACAAAGTGGAAGTAAATAATAATATGTATTAAATTATTGTTGATTATTTCATTTTATTAACGTCATCTTGTTGATTATTACAATATATATTTCCACGCTCCTCTGTAAAAACAAATTAAACACACAACTAGCAATTTTCCCTCACGTTTTATGACGACACTCCACTCATTACTCTCCGGGGTCCAACTATATTGAACATTTCCGACCTTGTCACGAGTTTAAATGTGTAGAAATATGAACGACAGTTTACATTTCTTGCTCTATCAAATAAAATGTCGAAACACTTGACTGACCTCTATCCTCGGAACTCATCAAAGAAGCTCCATGCATATAAAGTTTTTCATTTGTCAAAAATTCGCAGCTCCCAAAGTCCGCAACACCGCCTCTGGTTTGACATTAATTTTAATTACATGACGTCAAAATAGGCGCTACGACTAAAAAGTCCCCATTAGAAACATTGAGTTTATTACTAATACGCAATATTTCATAATACTGGTATATGTATTATATTTCAGTAATTACTGTAATGGTATTTTATATTAACCGACCGTAATTAAAAATTTTCTTTTATCAATAAGATAAATTCACCTCTCTGTTATTCCGTTCAGCGACAAAGAAAAACTATATCTATTGCCCCAAATTCAATGAACAGTATGAATGTATTTTTCCGATATATTCAATAGCCAAAAATATAGAAATAAATAATGATTCAGATGATTTATTACAATAGGCTAAATCCATATTGACATAAACTATATATATATATATTGTAGAGATTTCAAATATGTAATTAATTAATAAATTTTTTCGTTGATAATTGGCGGCGTAACTCTTGAGGCCAGAGCATTGTAAATAACTACATTGTTTGCCACGAGGTATTGTCAGAAAGGCATATATAGACGTTCAGGACTTAAGCGGACTACTCTCCCGCCATCGGAAGGGCGTGGGACAAGTACCAAATGCCCGACCTACCTGATGCAGGTTTTCTAGGGTTTGTCCTGCATCACTTTTAGGCGAATGCTGGGTAGGATCCTTAAACCATAGCCCGGGGGCTCCTATTTAACCCTTGGCTACCTTGCGCTATCTTTCCGCATCCCCCCTTTCATTCCTTTTCCTATGCTATAAGACGGGAGTTGCCACTATGTGGATTTAATCAGATATTCAGAAAGAGCAGAAGGTGAAGAGTAAAAACGAATTACTACTCAGCGAGCGGCACGTGATCTGCAAACAATCAGAGATTCAGCGAAACAGAAAGGCATCGTAAGGATTCCAAAGTGTTCGAAAAATATGACAAGAATCAGTGCAATGGCCTGTTAGTGAAAAACGTGTTGTAAGTAACCTCAGAAGCGCAAACAAAATTGCATGTAATTAAAACAAATTTTCATCTGTAAACCTTATTAGTAAATATCCTCAGATTTAGATAACTTGACTAGAATTATACAACTTTTCAGATTATTAATAGTGTTTTTTACTGTAAATTAATTTTTTTTTCTCTACATTCTTTATTAGAGGCCCTGAAATTGACATTTCTCACAAAAGCCGGGGGATTAATTTAAAATGTAAAACCAAAAAAGTTCAAATTTGTAAAATAAATAATATTTTTTGTTTATTATCTTCTAAAAAGTAATTGTTTAATTTCGATTTCCTTCCTTTATTAATCTTTTGAATACCAGATTATTTTGCCTCTAACGTGTTGGTATTTTGTTTATATAATAACTTTTGATCGTTACATAATTTGTCACTCCAACGTGGAGCTAGTAAAAAATTTTATAAAGTGAAATTTGATTACTACATAAATTGGCGCCACAACGTGCTGGAAATTTCCTTCTTGTAATATTTTATCATCATTTTGAATACCACATAATTTGTCCCCAACGTGATGGCTTATTTTCATTTGATTCATGTGTATATTACAATATATATATATATATATATATATATATATATATATATATATATATTAAATAAACGGCTCTTTAATACTGCGCTTTACCTGTCTTTGAATGTTTTAAGTCGTTAAACAGATTTAAAAATTAATTTCATTTTTTGGAAGAAAAATCACTTTACTTCATATTAATTTTTTTTAAAAAAAAAATTAACGTCACTTCCTAATTTTGTTTAAATTAACTTTATTTTATTGGAGATAACATTTGCCAGACGTAACTTCAATTAATTATTCTTGTTTCTCTTCGTCGCATTTAAAAGAAAAAAAACTTTTCATATATCTGTTGTTGTTTTCCTTTTATTTATTTTGAAATTTTTCGATCGTATCGACGCATCTCAATAGGTTTTATGAAGCTGATTCTATTATGTGGGCATTTTCCTGCAAATCTTTTCTTTCCCCCTAAATTTTATGCATTATTTTCTCTGCCCTTTTCTGTACTTTTCTAACGATTCAATTTATTTTTCTGATAGAGAACCCTTCATGATCATCCTTAGTAAATTTAAGTATAACTCCCTCTTTAAAATTGATTTTCTCATCTTTTTAAATTCTAATTTCTGATAATTAAGTGTAACTAGTCCAACAGAAAAATATTTTTGAAATCAATTCCTAAATGTTTTCAGTTTGAACTTCCGTGGTTCATTAGACAGATCCTGTAATGTCTGTTAGCTGCGACAGCTGGATCTGACTGTATCTGAATTTAAAATTTGTTGACGACGGACGGCGTGTTGAAACTTGTTAAGTGTTCGAAAAGTTGGAACTTATCTTCGTCCTTCATCTCAACTCAGCTCGGTTCCCGTTCTTTCTTGTCACCTTAATTTCCGATTTCTCAAATCACTAATTTCCTCTCAATTCACTGCTATTTAGTCTCGACTCTTTTGTCTTAGTTTTTGAATACTATATTCTTCTCCGCAACGAATACCCTCAAAACGTCTCTTAGAGTTACAACTGTATTTCCCTCACACACGCACACACAAACATGTTTCGTAAGACGACTCTTTTATGGGGGGGGGGGGCCCTTTGACCAATCAGTTCTACTCGAGGTCTCTTTGTAGTTGAAAAATTCTCTTTTGTGCTACCCATTTCTCCTCACAAACTGTTAAGGACGAGACAAGGGGTTAGTGGTGAGAAAAAGAGGTTGAGAGAGATCTTCTACTGCTATGAAAAATTTTTATTACATAAATAACGATTGTAGGTGCGGTTCAATTTGAAACTTTCGGTAATAAAGGACGGGTCCGAACCAATTGGCCTTGCCGTCTGATGACACGACAGGTGTTAACCAATAAACCAACGAACTTGGCAACTGTGTGCGATTGTCACTAGTAGCTAAGTAATTGTCACTACGTCAGCAACAGAAGCCTTGTAGTTTTTTCTTTATTTTGACTGTAAATACAATAATGAAGTATTGAATCATCTAAGTGTCGGCAGTAGCAATCTAATAGTTAATCTACCTACGGTAAATGAGGCACATCCCTTCGTGCATTTTTAAGTTACTTGAACCTTACCAATTCTGTTAAAATTATACAACGCGTGTTTATAGATGAATATATATTGTGATGACCACTAATGAGTAATGAAAATATTTTTTTAATATAATTTCTTTAATATTTGAATTGTTGGCGGAATAATTATGGCCCAGGTATTGTAAACAACACTCAGAGTGGAGTGTTGGAGACGTATAATTGTCGGCGTAGGTTGAAAACGTGGACGAGAACACGACCAGTCTGTTTTGGGAGCCCGGCCGATGGTGGTCATGTCGAGTCCGTAACGAAAGTCGGCCGAAGGTTACTCGCATTCAGTCTAGGATTTTAAGTGAAACAGATAAAGTGGAGAGGCCGCATTAATATTCACTAAAGTAAAGTACAATAGTCAGTAATCATTAATTTCCAGGACAGTAAAGTCTGCTGGTAGATGTAGGATGATGCTATTACTCTAGCATGTGATATTCTACAAAAGCAGGTAAAGAAATTAGAAACGATGTTTTAAATTTGGACATACAAGAAATGAAAATGAACTCGAATTTCAATACCCCGTCCTATTAATTGTAGCACATTAATAATTCTTTAGTAATTGAATGACAATATCTAAAACCTGTACCTTTCCTTTTTTCAGCCATATTTATCTGAAATATCACAACAATAATTAATCATAATTAAGAATTCAAAATTACTCAATACCAGAAATCATGTAATAGTATAGTGAAGAAAGTCGAAACCAAATGGTTATATATATTGTAGAGATTATCAATTATTGTGTAATTAAATGTTTTATTTAAATTGCTTCTTTAATTATTGGCGGCGTAACTTTGAGGCCGAGCATTGTAAAGAACAGCATTGTTTGGCGCGAGAATGCAGAGACTATAATAGGTGCTACGAATTGTTGTCAAAAAAGCGTATATAAGACGCTCAGAACTTTTAGCAGAAGGACAGTTGTTAGCAACAGTCAGTCAGAGCAGTGTGTTGTGGCGAATCGGCCAATGGAGGTCGAATTCAGCAAAGTATAAGCTGAATATAACAGCGTATGTATTGAATGGATTTTCCACAGCAAAACCGTGTGTTATGATACATACGACAGTAAAGTAGAAAGGCGCCGAAAGTGTTACGACCAAGTGTGAAAAGTTATAACTTCAGTGCTATGGCCTGTCAATAAAAATATTCTTCTATAAAATTTTAAAATAATCACGAGTGCACAAAGAGATGCCGGACAACTCAAAACAAAAGGGTACGTTAAAACTTTATGTTGTAAACCTTTTTACGACTACAAAATTAACGTAAGCTTTTCTATAGTTTTGTTGTTGTCAGAGCCTTTGTATGAACTTTTAATTTCGTGTGTTTGTAACGTGATGAAAATTGCAAATCACCGTCTTTATTAGAGGCCCTAAAAAGCGGCCCTGAAATTTAGATTCTCGTGAAAGCTGAGGCATTTACGTAAAAACATAAAATGTAAAATCAAAATTATCAATTAAAATAATCTTTGTTCATCACTTTAAAAATGTTGGTTTAATTTCAAAGTAAACTACCTTCCTTTGTTTCCTTTAAAATTTTTGCATACTACATAATTGGACTTAAGTGGTGGTGACTTGTTTCCTTCTAATTAAAAGTGTATACCACAATATTGACATGCAATTTATACAAAATTATTAAACTGTTACGTTTTATTAGCAATTGAGATGATGAGAGGAATTTATTTCACTATCCCTCAAAGTGTTTTTGTTTTTACAATCTTGGTTGTCTTGTAAAACATTATTGGAAGAGTCAGTAAATTTTAAAACTAAAGTATTCTAAACAACTCTACAACACAAGTTTTAATATTTAATGTACACTCTTTTACCGTTAGTTTATTACGGACGTGAGCAACGATGATGCATGTAATTGCAGGCAGTAAGGGAAAGTTGCTGAAATAACGGAACAGGAGGAGGGAGAACAGACTAAGGTGAAGGCCTGCGAACTAAGAAGAATAAAGCAGACGTAACTGTCACTCTTTAAGACTTGTCTTTCTCTCTCTCTCTCTCTCTCTCTATCTCTCTCTAATGGCTGTCACGACTGACGGACGGGCGATTTGCTACTGTGCATGAGAATTTACATCACGCTGCTTCAAACCGCAGACAGGGGCATATTTCGTCCTCAGGCTGTTCGTTCGTTACGAAGACGCTGGCAATGTGTTAAGCAACATACAATTTATTTGATTAATATATTTATTTGTGATCTCAAGTACCTCAATATCTGGAAGTTACGAATGAAACGACGAAGGTAAATACATTTTTCAGCTTCATTTAATTAATTGTAACGTCAGAGGTATTTTAGAATCAACCATCATTGTTTTGTTGAAAATAATCTCTGTGAAAAGGAGGTTTACTATTTCGAAGTTCAGCTCTAAAGCATTTCTGTTTTAAATGTTAATTAAAAATATCAAACCTACATTTACATGTCAGTTCCTTCCTCATGAGTACCAAGAATTTGGGGCACGAAATAATGTAAACAGTAGATTCGCTATACCCCTGAAACACGGACACATATGCATAAAGAGATGGAAGAAACTCGTGTGGTGACGTGACAGGAACAGCTCTGACGGTTACAGACTCGATTCCCGGTCCTGTCGAGTATTTTTCCATATTACTTTATATAGAAGAAATTCTAAATCTCCTTACGATCATTTTACCACTAATCACAGCTATGAATTATCATTTATAAACCCATAAAAAAATAATCCCGTCCAGTGCTAGACCCATTTTTTATAATAATTTATACGAAGAATTTTTTTATAAAATAAAAAGTCGATTACGACTAATATTTTAACACAGTAGCTGCTATGCTTCCGTGCTGGAAAGCAGGCGAATAGTAAAGTTTAAAAAAAAAATGCACAAAGTTATTGGAAGAGCTCGATGTCCAGGGAACAGAATAGGAAAATAGTCTGAATCGTCGTCGCTGTGAGTAAAGTTAATACAGTGAAAATACATCCAGATAAATTAAAGTGTAGTGAATAAATGTCAAAAGCAGAGTTAAGTGTTTTTTGTTGTTGTTTATGAAGAAAGAATAAGGAGATCAGTGAGAAGTCTACGAGACGTGAATAAGGTTCAATAAAAGCATCAAAGGGGAATTTAAACAGCGATATTCTAACAAAAGATAAGACATTTAAATTAATAAATAAATTTTTGTTATATTGCCACAAAGGGCTGTCTCCCATCGCGTAAATTAACCCTGAACAGTAAGATCGATGAACATGTTTGAAATAGTTTTTATAGAAATTTGTAAAATGTATATACAGTTTTCTTCAATTGCACTGATTTTAATTAAAATACCTTATATTAATCAAAACTTATTAATCATTTATAATAATTAAAACCTCAATATAAAATCATTCATTACAATATATTAATGAATATCCGTTTTCCCTGGAAGAATCGCAATTATAATCCCATTAATTTATCGGTTTAAATTCATTATAAACAATTATTTTTAAAAATAAATGGAATTAGGGTCAATTTTAAATTAAACGACTAAAATATCGGCTGTTTTAGCATGTTTAAATATTTCAACCCCCGTGCACCCCCGCTTCTGGGGGTGGTAGACATGTCTCACCCCGACAGTGTTCGTTTCCTGGTCGTAAAGAACACGTGTACGAAATTTGGTGAAATTTGCTCTACCGATGTAGATTTGTATAACGAACATACAAACATACATACAAACAAACATACATACACTCTTCTTTATTTATAAGATTAGGGATCAGAATTCGAAATACACCTCAGTTATACAGATTTTAATAGCTTAGTTTTTATCAAACTTTATATTTCTTTAATTGTGTTTTCCACCGATCATGAGACCGACAAAGTAAACTACTCAACGAATAATAATATTTTTTAAAAAAAAACGTTGTCGCACAGTGAATTAAGTTTTCCACAGAATCGATTTCCGTGTTTTACTTTTCCACAAACTGTTCGCTGAGAGAATTAAAACTAAAAATATAGGAGGAAATTTTCGTCGTACGTAGGAATGGGAAAATGTAGTAATTAAATATTTATTTTTACTTCAGTTTTACCTTTTGGATAACTACAAAAATAAGGATGGAAATAATCTCTACTAGTATGCGTAAATAAATTAACTCTCTGGATACTACGGACTAAATTACTTTTCAGAGAAAATTTAATTACCGATACCATAAATACTTTCTAAAAAAAATAACTTGTAAATAATATTGGTGATATAAGACTGGTTATTAAAAATAAATGTAGATGATAATAACTGCATCAGTCTCCATGTGAATTTTTATTCCGGAAGCTTGGAAATTCATGTCACATTCATCCTCAAATATTTGATTATCATTACAAGAACCATGAGAATTTTTTAAAACATTCCTTATAGTTGTAACTCATGTAAAGACGGTAAAAGTTCGTACTTCGTGGCAGAAACGCTGCGTGTTCTAGTTAGCCATAATTCTATTTTATAAGCAGGGCCGTAATATTTTTTTTAAAAAAAAGAGGATATTTCCTCTTTATATTTTTCACTTCATATCTTGTAATTATTGTAAAATATTTTACGCTGAATATGACGTGAATTGTCGAAAGCTTCCGGATTATTAACTAATAATTAACCTGGAGCCTATACGGTTCTTCTTCTTATTATATTTTACGTAGAAACGCGCTCGTAAGTTGATCGTGCAAGGAGCGGCGCATCTTCCCGTTAAGAAATATCTGCGACCGACCGTTGACGTCACGATCGTGTGCCGATACGCAGTTCGGTGTGCGTGGGCCTGTTACGTGAGTGGCAGGCACACAGACAGAGACGACACCTGCAAACCTGAGAAGCACGTCACGCGGTTGTCGACCTCCAACCAATTCAGAAGCAATTGAATTGCGTTATGGAAGGAATTAAATATGAATGGCGTCCAATACGGCGGCTGGGAAAAGCGATCCGTAAAGTTGGAGGTCATTTCTTTATAGATTAAAGAACAGACAATGAAAAAAAAAATTTTAGATGACTTCCAAAGAAAAAGAATAGAAAATAATATGTAAAAATTTAATAATCCTTAATGTTTTCACTTGTAATTTAAACTATTATTTTTATCTGCCGGTTTTCCGGTTCAATGACAATTTGCCTTTGATGTATTCTCTTCTTTGAAGATTGCGTCCTTCGTTTTAATATATTTAACTAGCTGGGTGCCCGGCGTTGCCCGAGATGTCATTTATCTATAACCCCCGATATGACTCCAATTTCGGCTGCTTTTGCGCAATTTTTATGTAACGCTACTCGAACCCTAATCATTATAATTAACTCTGAAAAATATTTCTTCAACGCAAATATCTGCCGTGTTTGCATGTTCCAAAATTTGCACCCCGCTACCCCTGCATCTGAGGGGTAAATGCCAATTTGAATGTCGTAACTAAACACAGTGACTTCCATAACCTTTGATTTGACTCCAATCTCGGTTGTATTCGCGTTATTTTACTGTAAAGCATCTCCACCCCAAACCCGAAGGGTGTCCTTTTCACAGGGCGTAGGGGATGAAAATTGTAACATTGGCAGAAACACTATCAATATCTTTAACCCCTAAAAATATTTATCTGACTCAAATATCGGCTGTTTTAGTATGTTTAAATATTTCCACTCCCGCTTCTGGGGGTGGAAGACGCGTCTCACCCCGACAGTGTTTGTTTCCTGGTCGCAAAGACACACGTGTACGAAATTTGGTGAAAATTGCTCGACTGGTGTAGATTTGTATTTTATTTAGAAAACGTTTGTATGGGAAATAGAAAAGGGCTGTTTTTAGGGTTTTCCCAGAAATTATTCGATTTTTTCTCGCCTTTTAAACCTTCCCTAGACCTCCACGAACATTTCAAGAATAAGATAAGATAAATCCGTTAGCCGTTCTCGAGTTTTAGTGAGACTAACGAACAGCAATTCATTTTTATATATATATAGATAGATTAAGTCAGTGCAACATGGCGGCCTGTCTGTGAAGCGTGAAACAATAATCGAGTGAGGTCGATCCCCCCTTTTGCACAACAAAATAGTAATATAAACTAAATGAAATATATTATTTGTAAACCTAATGTAAATTATATTTATCGTCAGATTTCATATTTCACTAGTTGTTTAAATTAAGAATTTCTCACTTTGTAAATTTTAATTGTCGTAACATTCTTTAGTGAAGGCCCGAGAGTCGACCCTGAGATCAAGCCGGTGGCATTATATCAATTTGTAACATTATTTTCAATGGTGATAAGAATTTGTTTAATAAATTAACTTTGTTTTATATTTTAAATTCTGTTTTCATTTAAAATCCAATCATTTAATTTGCGTATATATAAAATCTCATTTGATTTTGAATATTACATTTTGTGCTTCAACGTCGTCTTCATTTAAAGTTAAAATTAACTATTCACTATTGGAGGCCTGCTTTTGTAAAATGTATTACTACATTTTGTGCTCCAACATGAGGCTTATTTTAATCATTTAATTGTATTTACTACAATTTATTAATGAAATTTATTTCTCTTTTTTTTTGGCGACGCCCACCCCCTTATTTTTCTTCTAAGTAGCCACACAAACAACATGTACTTCTGCAATAGGAAGAAATTACGTCACGTGCTGTATTATTTATATCGTCGCTGCAGACGCGCGCCTTTTTTGAAGAGACGGGAGTTGACGTAAAGGATGTCGTGTAACATTAATATGCGGACCCCAAAGTGGCCATCCCCAGCAGCCACTTCACTGTTGTTCCTCACGTTACAAGGGAACTAGTTAAATCGTGTCAATTCAAAACTACACACATGCGGAGTCCATGTTTTCTCCAAACATGGAACTAGGAATTCCTGTTTAAACTGGAGGGGGGGGGGGGTTTCCAGTCGCTTTACGCCAAAGTTAAGTGTAGGAATAGACAGATTCAAGTTGCTATAACAAAATGGAAATACCTAAACACAAGACGACTGCGACTGTGAACACGCGGTCCGGTCTTTTAGAATAATTGGATAACCTCATGTAAACGAATACAACGTATAAATCTTTCGTAACCGTATCTTGAAAATGTCAGAAGGTTTGCTCATATAACAACCCGGGAAAAGTTAGAAAATATTTAGGATTAGCGATAAAATAGCCACAAGCATTCCAAGTGTCGCATAAATATCGGATAAATACTAGAAATTATAGAGACATGTCAATTTCCATTTTATTTGATTTATTTTATTCCACGTACGAGGAAATACGATACGTCAATACGTAAAATTACAATCTATATAATAAAAAAGGGAGTATATTTGTATGTATGTATGTTTGTATTTACGTTGTTCTTTATACAAATTTTATCGCGTGGACAGAATGCAACAAAAATTGGTATACGTATTCTGCCAAAATCGAGAACCGGTACTGTGGGGGTGAGAAACCCCTAGAATAAACGTGGAAATAATTATAATTGAAATAAGTTACGAATTAGTGTTAAATTACTGCGCGAGACGATGACGTCATAAGTTTTCAAGACATTGACGCATCCTAAATATAGTTCTGTATTTCGTAATGAAATAAAGCAGAAATATTTTTATTTAATATAAAGTATACATGTGGAAAGAATTATAATTAAAAACCGTGATCATTAAATATTAATTTACTGCGCGCCAAGAGACAATGACGTCACGCGAGAGAAAGACGTTACTACGCAACGAACGAAGGAGATTATTAGGAATTAAATAAAGCAGAAATATTTTCTTTAAATAAAAAGTATAATTTTATACAGCAATATTCCATCGAATGATAATAAAGAAGAATACGAATTACTTTACCATCCTTGCGCAAAATGTAAGTTAATTTTCGCGCTGTATTAGTTGTGAGTCTAGCTAACAATTACATCAATGTAATATTTCGTAATGAATGAAGACTGAGTGACGATTATATCCTGAAATACTCCAGGAATATATTTAAGTAATCAATTAAATACTTTTTCGAGTTTATATAAATAAGTACACGAGCAACGCCGGGCACCCAGCTAGTTATAAATAATTAGAAGTTAACATAAAAATACTAAAATTCGGGAACACAAATTTCCCTGTCCAGTAAAAGAACTATATAGTAATAATAACAAAAAAATAATAATAATTCTTTAACTATACTAAGGGTATAATATAATATTTACTGTACTCAAAAAAAAAAAAATTCAATACGCACTGGTAATTAATTAATGATTCGAGAATTACACATCACACAAAACGTGACACACGCGCGCACAATAGGAGGAAACAGAAACGACGGACTATTGACGTCACGAAACAGAGCGACGAGGAATCTGCAAAATCCAGGCCGTGCATGCAACAAACAAACAAAGGAGCTGAAAAGATAACATTTTGAAATAAAAATATCTCAGTAAAAAAAAATGGAGTAAGTTAAAAAGTCTAATCCATCAGATGAAGGCTTCTAGTAAAGCTTTAATTGAATAACTTAATGAAACCACTAATCCTGAAAAATATTACAATTAATTACTACATAATTAATCATAGAAATATTTAACCAATACGATTTAAAAAAAATGAAAAATATACGTCTGTTTTGAATAATTAATAATAAGGAAAATAGCTTAATACAGGCGAAATATGTGACGATATAAAATACCAATACTACTCAATTGTCCCGACACTTCGCCTAGAAGATGACGGCAGTGCATTTGGTCGTCGAAACGTCGCGTTACAATCGCTGTGTTACCCGGGTGGAAACCCGAGAACTTTTTCTTAAATATTCTTTACTATCTGGGTGTCCCAGCGTTGCCCGGGTTTCTCATTCTTTACACATTTACAATCAAATATGTGAAGTAACAATGATATATATATATATATATGACTGACTTACATTGGAATAGTCGGCCAGCTGCCTCCTAAACTGGTCGAGGCACGGAGAAGGGAATGCTGCGTCCCCACAGCAAACTCCTCTCCCGCTATCGGAAGGGCGTGGGACAAGTACCCAATGCCCGACCTACCCGATGCAGGTTTTTCTAAGGTTTTCCCTGCATTCCTTTAGGCAAATGCCGGGTAGGATCCTTAAAATATACCCCGGGGGCCCTAGTTAACCCTTGGCTACCTTCCTCTACCCTTCCGCATTCCCCCTTTCAAATCCCTTCCTATGCTATTAAAGGGGAGTTGCCCAATGTGGATTACCCTCATGTAGCCTGTTGCCCTAAAAAAAAAATTGACAAAATGATCACATTTTTTATTTATAATTCCTTCCACCTTTATGCTACAGGTTTCTCAACCCCCCCCCCCTCCACCACAGTACCGTTTCTCGTCGTTTGAAGAATATGTGTACCAATTTTTGTTGCGATATGTCCAGGCTTTTAAATATGTATAGAGATTAACGTAAATACATACATACATACAAATATCATAGAGACTATCTGTGTGCCCGGCGTTGCCACGTGTACTTATTTATATAAACCCGAAAAAGTATTTTAATTCTATATTAATCTTTACTTAAGAAGTGATTTAACCTAAATCTAACTGTTCCTAGTTCCGTACACACTTTCCACCTGATAGTGCATTAATTCAACACCTGTAAAATACATTGAATTTTACATCAGTCGCAACAAACATCCCTCAGTATTTCTTCTTAAATATACTCCTTGAATACTGCAGGACGTTATTGTCCCTCAATCTTCAGACATTACGAAAGATTAAATTCATGAAATTGTTAGCTAAATTCAAAATGTAAACAAATAGTCGCCAAATTGGAGTCACTAATATGGCCGCGAAAATTAACTTACATTTTGCGCAAGGATCGTAAAGTATTTCGTATTTTTTTTTATTATCAATCGATGGGGAATTGCTGGATAAAACTACACATTTTATTTAATGAAGATATTTCTGCTTCATTTCATTACGGGAAAAGGAACTATTTCCGTTGTTCGTCGCGAAGTAACGTCTTTCTCTCGCATGACGTCATTGTCTCTTGGCGCGCTGTAATTTTGACACTTAATGATCACGTTTTTTTAATTATAATTCTTTCCACGTGAATGCTAGGGGTTTCTCAACCCCCACAGCACCGTTTCCCGTCGTTTTGAAGAATATGTGAACCAATTTTAGTTGCAGTCACTCCACGCTTTTTAAATTTGTATAAAGATTAACGTAAATACATACATACAAATATACATCCTTTTTCATTATATAGATAGATAATGCTTAAACCTTATAAACCGAACTGTATAATCGCTAAGATAAAACGTTAATTGCTCATTAATAAAAAATATAGTTTGATAAATGTGTCAGTTAGTATACTATTGCATTGAAGTTATGTTTAACTGATCCCCCACCCCCCACCCCCAGAAATGCTGTTACACTTAACGTTTCAGCACTTGATTGTTTCTGCGTTATTCATGACGCAGGTATCAACGTTAATTAAATGCACATCACTTATGTGTGAAGTGGTTTAATTATCTTTTCACGGGTAAATCCCCTTTGGGACCTGGAAACAAGTAAATTTTTAGTTTTTCAGTTTTATGTAAGGTTTACTTTTCACCTCCATCTTGTCGTGCACAGCGCGGAAGAAGCTCTTGAGTGTGGCTCGTCGCTACGTTGTTTACTACGGTCACGTGTAGGAGGAATGAGTTCGCTCTCTACTATGGCTTTACGCCTAGGTTGCACAGGTGTCCCGAGGTTTGCAGGCCGCCAAGGAAGATGCAGATTTAAGAAATAAATGATAATAATAAAAAATAAATCACTTGTGTGCGTCAACATAAACAGACGACAGAAGCTAAACTTATTAATGTTGAAAACTATTTATTGCTGTGGCGTCAATTTCGGATATTCATCAACAGAATGTTATAATTAATTCAATATTATTTTATGGTCTCTGCATCATGCTTATTACATTTCCTTTCAAGATATAGAAAAAGCGAAACTAAGAGGAAACAAATCACGAAATTCCATTTTCTTCACTATCAATTTTTTCAATTAATCAGCAATTTTTTTCCCCTTTCTATTTCTTTAATATCTTATTTTTTTTCTCTCCTACGGTAGAATAAAAACCTTTTGAGCATCCACTTTTTAACCTAATTTACAGAAACACCCAGTTCAACGCAAAGTTGTTTTTAATCACCTTGCATTTAATTATCTTGACGTCATCACCAGGTAGACCAAAATTATTTCCATTACTTTTAAAAATACACCAAGGAATTTTACTTTTAAGTCCTTCTTTTACTTAACGAATGTCAGATGATATTAAAATCGAATCGATAATCGTGTGTAAATTCACAAAATACGATCTCTCGTTTATTTTTTCTGTAAAACACGGAACGAATTATTTATATTTAACATCAGAACTCAAGAGTTTGGCTACCTTCCTCTACCCTTCCGCATCCCCCCTTTCAAATCCCTTCCTATGCTATTAAAGGGGAGTTGCCCTAAGTGGATTACCCTTATGTAGCCTATTGCTCGAAAAAAAAAAACAGAGTTTTCTCTGCAACATTTCCTTTCCATAATGGTCATTCCTTAAAGAGTTTGGTAAGATTACACGAAGGACACTCGTGTATATAACACGTAATGTTTTTGCTTCCCCCCCCCCTCCCCCTTCAGTTAAACTCCGTGACTTTAAAAACAAACGTCCAAAAACCCTTCTCGTTATTTTACAGAATGAATAAAAGATTAGAGAGACTGTGAGGGAGAGAGAGACTGAGAGTTAAAATGCAAAACCAACAACAAACATGGAACAACCATCCGTGGTCTGTCTTGTTAAATTTTGCGTCGTGATGAGAAATAAACCTTTGTTGATGGGTTTTTTTTTCAAACCCGGAGGAGAATATGGTGCAACTGTAGGATTACACTTCTATACGAATACGTGTAACCCCGGCAAAAATTTCACGTCCTTCGAAAGCGCTGGTAAAAATTAATTGGACGTCGTAGAGGAAACGACAGATGGATGTGGTTTAGAGGCCAATTACAGACACTGAAATGTATTGATCAGAAAAGTGTCGTCTCTCACGAGTTTTTTTTTTTTCAGTCTGAAGTCAAACGGAAACATCAATCACACGTCACAATGAAACCATTACGCTATCGTCACGACATCTGTAAATGAGTACGGGAAGTACAGCGGCGCCGAAGCGATCTCAATCGGAGAAAACGTAAACTTCTCTCCAATTAAATCCTTTTAATAATGGCGTCTGTGCATCTGCACAATTTTTTTTGTTGTTGTTTGCCTTCTCCAAACTTTCTGAATTACTTGACTTCTTTAATTCAGTAGTAAACATCGAATAGATATTGGAAAATATGAATGATTGATTTCTTGCAATGATTCTCTCAACGTGCTGACCATTCGTTGAATGATCGTTATAATAATAATTCGATAAATGCGAAATACAGGGTGGCTCAAAATTCATGAAACACAGGAAATCATATTAACCGTAATAATTTTTCCCTGCAAGTGTACGTTTCTCGGATGAAGATTAATGTCACTGCGCCTGAAGGATTGACGTTTCGAAAGATAGCCCATGAAATTATTAATGAGCGTTACCTCAGTAGAACTCCTCTTATCTTTCCTACAGTGACGATGGTAGTTAAATAGATCAAATAAACGACCACCATCGAGGAAATACTTGGATAAAATGTACTAATAAAACGATAGGAATTAAATACAAAATTAATAAAAACTGTCCAACCTGAAGAGGTCCTAAAAGAGGACGAAACGTCGTAAAAATAACTAAAGTTAATAAACATAATATTGTGACTCAAGGCCGTGTATTTATTCATTTATTTTGTGTTTCACAGGCAATCAAGCTTGCCTCTGAATTTTATTCATGCATTAAATACAAAATTATTAAAAAATGTCGAACCCGAAAAGTCCTAAAAAGAGAACGAAACGTCGTAAAATTAGCTTATGTTATAAACATTATAATTTTCTGACTCAAGGCCGAAAATGTACTTATATGATTACAATTAATATTTATTACTTGAGAAATGCTGTAGAGATTTTTATGTATATTTTGTCTGTTTGCGGCAAAATATATTTGTAATGGAAGGATTTTTATAATTTATTTAATACTAGCTGGGTGCCCGGCGTTGCCCGGTATGTCATTTATCCAGGGTGTAGAGGATGAAAATTATATTCAGATAACATCGGTAGAAACACTATCAATATCTATGACCCCTAAAAATATTTATCCGACCGAAATATCGACTGTTTTAGCATGTTTAAATATTTCCACCCCGTCCACCCCCGTTTCTGGGGTGGTAGACGCGTTTCACCCCGACAGTGTTTGTTTCCTGGTCGCAAAGAACACGTGTACGAAATTTGGTGAAAGTTGATCCACCCATATAGATTTGTATTCTCCACCACAAACGCTAAGGTGCTCTTTGCCCAAGGTGTAGAGGATTAAAATTATAGTCACAAAACATCGATAGAAACACTATAAATCTCTTTGAACCCTAAAAACATTTATCAGACTGAAATACCGGCTGTTTTAACATGTTTGAATATTTCCAACCCTGTCCACCCCCCGCGAATGGGGGTGGTAGACGTGTCTCACCCCGACAGTGTTTGTTTCCCGGTCGCAAAGAACACGTGTACGAAATTTGGTGAAATTCACCCCACCGGTTTAATTTGTATAAGGAACATACAAGTATACAAACAAACACACTGCTTTATTTATTAGATTTGTATTGTCAGCGTAATACTGTGGCCCAGGTATTGTAGACAACCGTCAGTGTTGCGTAAGAATGTGGAGTTGACGGCAATGTATGATGTGGAAAAGCTTTGAGGAGAGTTCAGTTTGGATATCCGGCCACAGAGTGTTTCACTTTGTAAGTCTACCCACGTTAAGTGTTTATATTGTTAGTCACTGTCAGGTCCACGTTGCTAGAACGTTATTGTATGAATCATTTGATTTGTTTTGTAGCTCCTGCTTTTAACCACTCACATAAAATTCTATGCGTATTTGAACTTTCTTTCGTTTATAAATTTAATTATATAAATTATGGCGAAATTGAAAGTGTCCTCCCGAAAGGTCTACGACCCAAAAAGGGTGTTTGTTGTAGACAAGGAACAGCGGGTGATTTGGTGGGGTACCACCATCCCAATACCTTTTGACGATCTTACGTTACTAGATTATTATCAGAAATTATTTCGTTATGAGGAGGCTGAATATATATATATATATATATATATATATATATATATATAGCAATAGTTAATTAGGCCATTAAATTGATTATGGATAATTCGAATTGTTTTGATAAATGAATTGTAGCGGTATTTGAGCGACCAAAGCGACAATGGCGCTGAGCTCTGTTGCTTTGTTGATGAGCCGAAATGGTGATTGCGCGCAAAAGTAAAGTTAGTTTTCAGAGAGATTTTCTAACAAATAGCCAACGGTGAAGCAAAGGTTGCTTCATTATAAAAATTGAACCATTTTGCATTGAGGGAAACCGACATGCGATAGCTGACCAATTAGGAGAGGATCATCCGAGGTTCCTGGGAGCTGAATACGTGCATTTCGACAGCGTATGTGTAAAATCTGTGAGGAAATTAGAATCAATATAATAAAATTTGCATTTATAGTGTAGTGTTGAAGCTACAAAAGAATGCTGGTACCAGCCGGACATTATGTGAGTAACCAAAACTTTGATAATAATATTTGTAAACGATAACTAAAAGGGTAGATCCAGATTTCGTTCACTTTTCATTTCGTTCAAGTTTAATTTCTTTCCAGTTAGCTTTCTTTCATTTATCGACATATTGTTTGCAGGTAAATTTTATGCTTGAGTTGTTAATCAGTTTATTAAATCACTTTTCTGTTAATTATCAAACCCAGAGATCTTAATTTGGTTGTATTTGTTTTAATTTTTGGAAGCCACAAGTGAATAAAATACTAAATTCTATTGTTTGTTAATTTTTCATAATATTTTAATTTAATTAACCCTTCCTTATTGATTATTACATTAAATGGCTACCACAACGTGGGGCAAATTAAATGTTTAATTATATGATCATTACAATATATATATATATATATATATATATATATATATATACATACTGTTAGAGGCCCGATAAGTGACCCTGAAGGTTTTAAGGATTTCAATAAATAGTAATAAACGTTTTTTTAATAAAATTTAATTCTTTAAGTTATTTCGTTTATCAAATCATAATTTATCATATTAATTGTCCACATCGTGGAATTCTTTGTTATATTTCTAAATTTAATATTACATTAATTGGCCGCAACGCGGTGACGTTCGTCTTCATTAAATTGAATACCACAATATGTATCATAATTATTAAGGACGTTAATTCATGTTATAAATATTAATTATCAGCCTACTGTCAATGTCAATGTGTATCCCTTTAAAAATTACGAAATTAAATTTTTTCAATACACTTCACTTTTAAATTGATGTACACTTGCGTTCTTGTTGAAAGCACCGAGAAGTAAACAACAGATAAAACCAATATTCAAAGAATCTCAAACGATGTTGTGAAACATTCATTTTTCTCTCGATTCGATATATATTCGATACTCTCAGGTATCGATACGATGAGTGAGTAAAGATTCTTTGCTTCCGCTACCGAATCCGTACATGTGCTTTATTTTACGTCGTGTGTCCATGTATTTAAAACTCATTCTTGTTGCTGCTCTGTCTGTAACCAACCCCAACAAGTAGGGGGTTAAAAGAGAAACACTCATTACGAGCTGTGTTCATGTAAATCGTGGAGATTTAAACAATTCAGTGCTCCTTTGCTACGTCGAAACGGTTAATTATAATTTGTTTTTCGACTGTTCTGTCGGAACAACAGTTTATTACTTTACATGCCGCGGATGAAAGCTCCCTATTCTAAAACTAATCAAAGCGGAATGCTGCGGCCTGAAAATGGAATGTTCAGAGCCACTTTGACGTGATACACAAATGCGATACAATTACAGAGATGAAAAGGGACTCACTCCGTGAGTGGGAGTGGGTAAAGTATTGAGTGTTACGCTTTAACACACATACACACACACAAAATAGAATAATACGCTTCAGAGTGCGAATTAAATCTAATTCATAATGTGTAGAACAGGGCATTTTTATACTCGATTGAGGTTTAAAACATCGAAAGCTAAAAAAGTTGATTGAAATCACACAAACACTACTTGACCCCTCACTTGCATTAAAATGAAATAATTAATTGCCAGAAAAATAAGGCGATTGCTTGAATCAGTTGCGTTCTGGATTTAAAATTAAATATTTCCTTCCGACCTTTCGATCATTTATCTACATGAAATTGCAAAATTCCTCATCTGTTGACGTCCCTTTATCCACCCTGCAAAATAATTAAATTGTATATCAGAGAGATGAAGGGTGGGGCGGAAAGGCTCAATTATAGCTCTTTCATCGAGACTTTCAAATGGGAATATTTTAACTTCGAAAGAAAAAAAAAAGGTACCTGGAGGCGCATAATTAAAACTGTAAGTAGCCGGATAAAATCGATTTAAGGCCCCAAGGGGAATGGGGAAAAACGATAGCGTACCGTGCTACTCAAAGGAAATGGACCCAGGAAACACAAAGACGTATATATCAAACAACAGAATTTAATTTAATTGAAATAATTTATTTCTGCAATAGGTACAAAAATAAATAACTTAATAAATTTTTAAATAACACAAAGGAAAAAACAATCGTGGAAATTAGAGGTCACTGAAGAGGTAAAAGTTGAACTCTTTACACATAATATCACAGCTCCTTTTCTTTGTTTTTGTAATACACATACACACACACACATATTCTGGTATGAAAACAATTAAACTATTTCCACACCCCCTCATTTCTAAAGTATTAATTTATTTTTAGTACTAATTTGTACAGATTTTTGCGTCGTGTCTACATGAAACGTTATTTTGGTGAACTTAGAAAAGTCAAATAAACCTTTAAAGTCCAGCCATATCCGCAGTAAAAGGAAGGAGAAGGGTGAGGGGAGCATTGTAGTCCATTATCGTTCTTATAAGCATTCAATATATTCTTACGAACGAGATATGCAGACAGCGGCAAAGTCTTTTTATCACACCCTGTACCCATAATCTCTTATGGATGATTTTTTAGTGTACAACAAATCCTGAACACAATATATTTCCTTGCGTCAAAGGTTTAAGAATAGTTGTTACTCTACCAAGTTACCGAAAGAAAGCCTCGTGATGAACTAAGCTCCGGCCTACCCCCACTACGCATGGACCACTGCGCATCTTAAGCTCACACCGCTTGCTACACCTCTCTTTCACTTCCCACTTATCTTTCAGGAATAACGTCGTTGACGAACCGTATTTATTTATTTATGTTACTTAAAGCTTTTAACTACGTTAACAACTCGATTATCTGTTATTGTTTTGTCGGACAGTAGCCGTTACTTTTCGTTCTGCTTTCATGTGGTTAAGACTTAGAAATTCATTTATGCATGGATAAAAATAATTTTATAAATATTATTTCGTTAATAAAGACAAAATAAAATATTTTAAACAGTATCACGCATTCTCGTGTCTCTCCCATGAAACTATTACATCAAAACTTTTTATCATGGAATTAGAGAACTTGGGCTGTTCAGAATCTATTTCACGAACCGTTCGCGTGTTGCATACATTGAAGGAAGGTACTCTGGCGAAGCCGACATAGCCTCTGGAGTACCTCAGGGTTCCGTCTTGGCACCCATTCTTTTCTTCTATTACTTCAAAACTTTCTATTATGGATTTAAAGACAAGGAACTTGAACACAATGAAGAGAAACAAGTAAAAAGAAATTCAGGAACCGAAAGAGCCAAAAAAAGTTTGATAGTTTTGAGATTACTGGAAATTATAAAAGTGTGAAAATAAGATCACGACTTCATTTTAGACAGTGACAAGGAATGTGTTAGTACCGACCCGGTAGACTGTAGTCGGAATCCACAGAAATCATCTTGCAAGGAGCACAAAAGGGGGTCAACGTGAGCGACATTTCTCGTAACTTGAGGTCTGAAAGTTTGCCATTAGTTAAGGTATCTTGAATTTATAAATCGGATAAATACTATCCCAATTCATTAACTCGTACATGTAATGTGACATTTATTGGTAGGTGTTAATCAGACACAATTATGATGTTAACATTTATAACATATTTCATTGGTTTCTATTTAATAACATAACTTCTAAAGAAAACGTTACCATGTATTTTAAATTATGTTTATAAATAAATATTCTGGATGTTAACCAATGTCTTCTAATTTAAATTTAATGTCACTTATAGTTTTAATTTTAATACTGTGATACTGTGTTATACAATGAATTTTTACAACAAAAGACAGCGGAATTCAGGGAAATATATCATGATCTTAGTAAAATACTAAATAATTGAATTGAAGACATCAGAACATGTACGAATCAGGAGAATATAATAGAGTATAATATGATACAAAAAAATATGATTTGATAATATGTAAGTGTTAAATTCATAGTCTATGTTCCCTCCTATTACCTTCATAAAAAAAATTGTTAATAAAAATAATATAATTGTTAAATCCAGTACATGAATTAGTAAATTTAACACAAGTATATGATGTGTGTGTCTGTGTGTATGATACATAAAAAGAAATTTAAACATGTAAACAACAATATAAAGTACATAAATGAAAGAAGTTTAGTCTATTAAATAAACCACAAATTGGCACCTAACTTAAATTATATACAGATTGAACACACGAGAAATAATAATAATTAATTATCAAAGAGAAATTTATTTAAAAAAATTTTATCTCTATGTAAATTTTGTCTAAAGATATTGTAATGCCAATTAATTAGGACATTAATTGTTTCAACATAAAAATATAAATTGTTTGAGAAATCCTTTGTAGCGGATAGCTCTGTTCCTTTGTCGGAAGGTCCGTCAAAATGGCGTATGCGCGCTCAAATTGCGAGAAGAGAGACAGTTCGCAGGGAGATTTGGTGATATACAGTTCACGGTAAGACCTCGTCGAGGTATAACAGTTTTTGGAAGGAGAATTCAACAGGGTTGGCAATTAGCAGAACAAAGTAAAACATTCATAAAAGTATAACGTCGGAACCTGCTAAGAAAAAGCAATTTTTGTGTCCATGGCCGGCCAGAAAAAGCAAAAGTTTCGGTTTAAGTCAGGAACAATAAAGACTACCCAATCGACAAATCGCAGAATTCACCTAAGGCGAGCGGTCAACCGATAGATGACGAAAGGAGGATCATCCGAGTTCCTGACGTCATATAAAATTTTGGCTTAAAATTTGGTGTAGAATCTGAGTTTAGAAGCAGTGTTAAACCCCACAATAGTGTTTTCGAAAATTAAAGGTATGCTGGAATGCTGGGCAGACGTAACAATTTACAAAACAATTAATTATGTAAACGTAATTGAAAGATAGCCGTCAGATTTCGTTATCTTCTTTTTTATTAAAATTGTTAATCAGAGTCAATCTTTTTACTTTTAATTTCGTTCACAATTAAATTTCGTTCTAGTTTAATTGACGAGAAAATTTATTTTTCTTTTAATTGTGATTTGTTGATGATAAGATTATAAATATTATTTGTTTGTCCATTATCAAACCCAGTGAAGACCCTGAGAAATTCAATATTATAAATTTGTAATTGTTTGAGTTATTGCCACAATAAAAAATATTGTTTGTAAATTTTATTAATATTTCATTTAAAAAGCCCATCTTAAGTAATTATTACAATATATTGTAAAATTCTGTGCAGAAAGAATTGTGGGACTAGGTTTAAAACACGTAGAACAGTTTCCTGTGTACAGTAACGAATGACACCGCATTCAATTCAGCAATCAAGCACTAAGAGGACGAAGTTGAATTATGTCGTTGATAACGTCGCTACGAAATCTTAAGGCTTGGATGACTCTACGTCTAGCTGTGTTAATTCGCACGGCATAAATACCGTAAAACCTCCTCCATACAGAGATTAAAAAGGGCACTCAAAACAAACAGCAAGTGAGTTTAGCTGTCTGCAAAAGCTTAGTTAGTGGCTCTCTTATCTGCGATTGCTTCACATCGCAAGATCCTGCACCACGACGCCAAAGACGTGGGTGGATGTTGTAAGTTCTCTCTGACGGAAGCTACGGGGAATTGTGGTCTCGTAACTATCATTTAATCTTGGTTATTAAATTCCCTTGAACAAACTCGGAACTTTATGCAATTATGATCTTGGCAATATTAAGCATAACATAATATTCTACAGGCGGTGGAGTTAAGCGGCACGAATTGTAAATCTAGCAGGCTTAAACTAAGTTAGAGTTGGTGAGCGTAATCGTTATAACTGAGTTCGATGGATAAAACTTACAACTACCGAATTTCCCGCCTCATCCCAGATCAGATGGAAATCCAAGCTACTATTCAGTAGCATTAGTATTTATTCTTCTTCCTAACAAAAAAGATTGTTTCACAATTTAAAAAAAAACTCAGCACAGCCTACAAGGCAACCAATTAATCAAAATCCCTACTCATTAGTATATTTAACATTTCCCTTTTACCTGGATTGGAATACTTTTCCTCTGTCCAAAACAATTGTAAAAATAATCCTGCGCCAATCACCTCACATACAGAAATAATAATAAGAGAATTAATTAGGAACATCTGGCCATTCGCTCCCTTAATAATCAAAAAGAACATTCATCCCCAATCCGTTGCTGAGGAGGGCCTTAGCCCAATAACGGCAAAGGACTCAAGTCCTTACCAGAGTGTAACAAGGCTTGACAGCAAAGGTTCAGGAACGGATTCCTCATATTATAGAAAGAAAAAAGTGTAGTATAACACGAGATATGTACGTATGTAGATAACGAAGTTGTAAATTGTAAAAAAAATATTCTCTACAGTTACATGATTTTTAGAATAATATAACTGTCTGAGATTCTACAATCTTCACAGACGATTTATTTTTATCGAACTAAATAAATTGACTTAACAGCAGAATTGGTTTGAAATTATATTAATAAAACCCCTATGAATAAAGTTAATTGCATGAATTACAGAATGAAAGATTAATTATCCGTTGCTGAGGAGGGCCTTAGCCCAATAACGGCAAAGGACTCAAGTCCTTACCAGAGTGTAACAAGGCTTGACAGCAAAGGTTCAGGAACGGATCACTCATATTATAGAAAGAAAAAAGTGTAGTACAACATGAGATATGTACATATGTACGTATGTAGATAACGAAGTTGTAAAGTAACGTGTAAAAAATATTCTCAACAGTTACATGATTTTTAGAATAATATAACTGGCTGAGATTCTACAATCTTCACAGACGATTTTTTTATCGACCTAAATAAATTGACTTAACAGCATTGGTTTGAAATTATATTACTAAAACCCCTATGAATAAAGTTAATTACATGAATTACAGAATGAAAGATTAATTATCCGTTGCTGAGGAGGGCCTTAGCCCAATAACGGCAAAGGACTCAAGTCCTTACCAGAGTGTAACAAGGCTTGACAGCAAAGGTTCAGGAACAGATTCCTCATATTATAGAAAGAAAAAACTAGTACAACATGAGATATGTACGTATGTAGATAACGAAGTTGTAAAGTAACGTGTAAAAAAAAATTCTCTACAGTTACATGGTTTTTAGAATAATATAACTGGCTGAGATTCTACAATCTTCACAGACGATTTTTTTTATCGAACTAAATAAATTGACTTAACAGCAGCATTGGTTTGAAATTATATTACTAAAACCCCCTATGAATAAAGTTAATTACATGAATTACAGAATGAAAGATTAATTATCAGTAGTTCTTCTCCAAGGATCTCAAATTAAATATAATCATTACAATTGACACCATTGCCATTAATGCCTGACGGATGTACCACGGGGGTGGCGTAAAGGTAGCAAAAATTTGGATTATTTTACGGTGCAGTATAAAATAACATCGGTGCATAATCAAGCTGAAGAACACCTAAAATGTTCCATTTCCGGAGTATTACCCATTGACGTTCCTCGCTTTAACTAGTGGTAACCAAGAAATTAATAGTGCAATTTAATTTTGTAGTGCTGTACACTATTCCCAGGTTCACGTTAATAGTGTCTTAGATGAATCACTAAAAACCTGTTTTCGTTATATTTTTCTGTACTAAAATTGAGTAAGAATAGAATACAGTTTTGTTGAACAAATAACCAATTTTTCTTGTTGAACATCTGAAGCAAATTGTAACTTCATTTCAGTGTCAACAGGCAGAGCAGGAAAACTCTACCTCAAATTATCATTTATATATGAAATTATTAAACCTAAAGAGGTCCTAAATTCAAGGACAATACGTCGGTATATTTAATTTTTTGTTAATAAACACTTTTCTGACTCAAGGCCGTTTATTTATAAAATTGTAAGTTTATCAAACTATAAGTGGTGCCTTATTTCCAGATGATTGGCGAACCTGGAGTCCCTGGAATGGAGCCTGGGCGTCGGTGCTCCTTGGCGGATCTCACAGTGATCAGGCACGCCAGGCGCGAGTCCGTACAACTCCTGGAAGCTGCCGGAAGAACCGTCCCTCGCATGGGCGCGGAACACGGGCCACGGAGGAACTCGTACATAGGTAAGTATCGGAAACATACGTCGTTTACAGTAAGCTTTGAAGCAAATTTCGGGTAGAAGAAAAATTATTTATAAACCGCCATTCTCATTTCGTATAATTCAGGGAGTCAAAGAAAACTTTTCCTCAATTTACAGTAGGTCCTTTACTGACCTCCACCAACAGAATCTACAAGCCAATCTTTACTTGATGAACTCCACTAACAGAGTCTTGTCGCCAAAGCTTTGACCTCTACGTGCAGATTGGTAATCGATCTTTACTTGATGACCCTCACTAACAGAGTTGCAGACACAATTTCCAACATCACACTCCGGCGCGCGCTGAATCCGCCCCCTTTTTTGTTTACTCACGCCGTCGACAACAATGCGGACTGGAAACATTCCAATCACCGCATTCTTACGCTATGCTGACTGTTACTTACAATAGCCTGGCCGCAATATTACGCTGCTATTACAATAATTTAGAAATTTATTCCGTTAGATACATTGGCGATCATTATAATATATATATAAATATATTGTATATATATATATATTGTATATATATATATATATATATATTGTATATATATATATATATATATATATATATATATATTGTATATATATATATTGTAATGCCTATTAATTAAGGCATTAATTGTAATTGATAATCTAAATTGTTGGAGAAACATTATTGACGGCGGTACCGAACACTACAAGCGACAATGAAGGAGAGTATTGTTGTCTTGGCTAGAAGAAGGAATAGCGCGCACAGAGACGGAGGGAGAGTTCAGTTGGTGACGGATTTCAGTCGAGGACGGAACTAAAATTAATTCAGTTGGAAATCAGAGTTCGTTCGCATTAAGTCGTCGTGGAAGTATAGCTGTGAACAGACCAGAAGTAAAATATCAAAAAAGTATTTGGATACTTGTTGTATAACAGTTAGAACTATTTTTTTACAAGTTGCAGTCTGCGACATAAATACATAAATATTCAACGCTAAACATTTAGAGAGCAGAGTCTAAACTATTACATTCGTGATTTAGACCATTGTCTTCGATTGTGGCAGCCAGGCAACTGAATCCACCAGCTAATAAAATTTGGAACGAGAGAATAACATTTCCTAAACGAACAGTGAACCATTTCGTCAAACTAAAAGTGTTATTAGAATCAGTGTTAAAATGGCCTGTATATAAAGTGTGTGTGTGTGTCTGTGTGTGTACGAAACGAGCCAAATTTGCCTGAGCACCGTAAATTAAAATTTCACTGAATTCATATATGTAAACCGAATTAAAAGATAGATGTCAGATATTGTTCCTTTCATATTGATAAAAAAATTGTTAATTAGAAGCAATCTTTGTAGGTTAATTTCGTCGACAATTAAATTTAGGTTTGTTAATTGATTAGTAAAATCTGTTTCCTTTTACATTTAATTTTGTGTTCTTTAATTATTTTGAATTATTGCCGTTATCAAACCTAGTTGAGACCCTGAGAGAATGAGTTATGTTTAATTTGTTAAATTGTTTAATTTTTGATAATAAAAATCTTTGTTTGTAAAATTAATTTTTTTCATTTGTTAAGCCAATTTTTTAATTATTACTATATATATATAATAACATTATGTTACATTGTGAGGTACTGCCTTTGCCGCGCCCCATATTATTTCGGGTTGACGGCTAGATAAGACGTTTGAGGTGTCCACCGGGACGCTGTTTCCCGGAAAGTATCCGATGTCGAGCCCAGTGGCAGACCACACGGCGTCTACCCTTAAAACTGGTCTCGGCGCTTCTAATCTCATGTAAATGGATAACAGTCTCGCTGTTTCCAGTAGCCAGGTGTGGTAGATGTATGCGCGAGCCACATAGAGCTGTTACTAGACTCAGCCCTAATACTAGCACTATCCGGAGGATTCTCAAATCGTGCGGCATGATGAGAGGAGTAGGTGAACTGTCGTTTGAGATGTCGGCTCCATGAGCTGCTCATGACTGGTGGTACCAGAGACAAGCCCCAGGGCAGACCACACGGAGTTCACTCGTAAAACTGTCTGCTCTCCTTCCAATCCTACGTATGTGGGTAACGGTCTCAGTATAGTCAGATTTCATGTAGGAGAGAGGCTGCAGAAGCACCATCGAACCGTGACTATTCTCGGTACTGGGAGGAATCCTGCTGACAAAAGAACTCTGGTAGAGAGGCCTTTCTGCGGTTGCGACACGTGGGAAGGAAAGGAGGGCGCGTGGTTGTCCTGGAGGTCTTTCTGAGAAGCTACCATAACTGTCCTGCCAGAAGGTGGTGGAGACTGACTCAAGGCGGTCGTCCAGTCTCTTAAGGAGGTGAAAGGTGCTGGCGATTCCATTCTCCAGGAGACTAAGGTGTCGAGTTGTGGGGACTCGTCTCCACTTCTTAGTTATTCGATGACGAAACCGCCTGGCAATAATTGTCCCCATAGCAGTAGTCTGTTGCTAAGCGAGGGAGATAGCCCTAACTTGAGAGCCACTCTGGGGAACTGGGGTGTGACAAGTTTCAAAGGCCTTCAGGCAAGTACATCTCCACCCTGCGGGGCGACCCTGAGCACCTGTGCTAACGGAGCAACGTGCACGGCCGACCAAAGCAGTCTTTTGGTACCTCGGGGTGCGTGGGTCCCTTATCTATCCTACAGGGTCCCAAAAGCCCAGCTGGGTGTGCTACCGCACGACCCAGCCTGACGCACACTGGATTTGGACTCGAGGGGGTATGTGGTTTCGCGGGAAAAAAAATTTATTCTGGCCTCCCCTGGGTGCAGGACCCAGCCCGCTTAATATATAGTAACCCAGGAATCTCCGCTCCCTTTTTCTGGAGGGTTCGAAAAAAGGCACGCAGGGAAATAATTCATTCATTGTTTAGTATTGTTGTGAGGATAGCGAGCGCAAAGATTTGGAAAGGCAGTGCCGCGTAGGACTCGTCGTCCAAATATTGGAGTGTTAAAAGTATTATAAATGAAATCATGACACCCCCTGCAGAAATTTCTTAATCTCATTGCTCGAGAAATAAATTACATACAGAAATATATATATATTGTAATAATTTATAAATATAATAATAATAATGGATGGGCGCTTTTAAATGAACAACTATAAACTTTAAAGAACAAACAAAATTTATTGTGCCAAATTTAAAAACAATTATAAAATATACAAAATATTTGGAATCTCAGGGTCTTGATCTGAGTTTGATAAATGGCAGAAATTAAGTAATCAAAATTACATTTACTTTTTATGGAAGTTAATGCGTCTGAACATAGACGAAATTTGTGGCGGAAGAAATAAAACTAAAGATTGAATTTAACAATTTCAATTTTATCAAGAATTAACGATCTCATTTTATCGATATTTAAATAATTAAAGAACGATCTGACTTTTATCTTTTAAACATGGTTTACAAATTATTTTTAAGTTTTCTCTACTTACGGCCGCCCAGGTCTCATTTTTAGTTTTTCGTGCACAATTTTGGGGACATCACTGATTCTAAGTTCTCACAGACTCTAATTGGCGTTGTTTGTTAGTTGGTTTAACACAAATTGGTTGGTTCTCGATGCTTTACTGCAACCTGGATTTGTAGATCTCGTGGCTTTAGTTGACAATGGACTTCATTGGTTTGTCTGAATATTGCTTTACTTTTTAATAATTGAAAGCATGTTTGTGACTGGGCCACAATCTTTCGTTCTGATTGCCGACTTTAAAACTTTTCAATGAGTTCTTTTCGTCCGTTCTATTCGCTGTCTGCTGACCGACTGTACTGTTCAAATTTTTATGCCTTGGAATTTTGGTCTTTTCTCCTAGCTGCTTACTGCCCGACTGTACTCTTCGTCTCGTAGATTTTGAGCGCGTAGAACCTCAACAATGTTTTCTTTGCCATGCCGGATTGTTGCGGCGTCCGCTCTATATCCACTAATAATGAGTCCTCTACAATCCAACATTCCAATTAAAACAATGTCTTAATTACCAATTACTACAATATATATATATATATATATGGTACATTTCCTTACTGTTTGGTATCGGGCCTGATAAAAATTACAATTCATTAAATTCAATTTTTCACTCGTGTAGAAGTTAATGGGTGTAAAAGCTTATGAAGGTTGCTTGCTTGCTTGTAGCTCACTCAGGCCCTTTCGGAACTGGAGCATCTATAATAATTAGTACTGTAGAACACGACACAAGAGGGGAAGCCAATTGTAATCAACTGTGGCATTTTGACAAAGCTCTTTGTCCCGTGGCGAGGCGTGCTTTTCTCGTCGGAGTTGGCCGCAAACCGCGTGTCTACGCTTCTAATGATGCCTCGCTCGTACTTTGAAGGGCTCTTTACTCCACAACCGCGTCCCCATGTAGAAAAGAAAGAAAATGATGATGATAATAATAAAAAAAAGAAACAACAAACAAACCCACGCACAGAACAAAATCCGCACTGCACAGTGTGTCAAGGGTCGTAAAACATAAAATGCCCGGAATAGGAAAAGAGACTTGCTTGATTGATATGGTGCAATAATATTAAATAGCAACAAATTTCTTGTAACGGTTTTGTTTATTCGTCGGACACCGTAAGTTGTATAGCATAATTTGTTTAACCATAATCAGGAAATCCATGACCTGTATGACAACAAATTTGTATATTGTAAGGAAATTGGTCATAAACTACAATATCTAGCTAATATATAAATATACTGATTTTACCCAATTATTCCCGAAGGGCCTTGGCCTACCGAGACGGCTGCCAGATGACATGACACATTCTGGATTTAGGAGTGACACCTGGTCAGAGTATCGATTCTCCCACAGCCTTAACCCCAGTTTTATTGACCAGGACGACCACAAACATCCACGCCCATGCCGGGATTCGAACCTGGGACCTCTGTTCTGCGAGACAATGACGCTGGCCACTACACCACAGCAGGCCGGCAATTATTTGAGTGCCAGTACCAAAATTAATTGTTATTTGGCTGACTTTTTTCCTCTCTTGCGCTTATAGCATTCCAGTTGAATTACGACCAACTATTGATTACACAACACCTCGTCCATTTCGACTACAAACTAACTTTTAGAACCCCACCCCCACAATTTATTTTCAGTGCTCAGGGGATATTTGCTTACATAGCGTATCCTTACACTGCTGTATAATGCATAAAAGAAAAATTGCACGAGGTGCGCATTAGCCGGAGAACAAAGGACGGAACAAAGCAAGAGACAACGTGAAAAAAAACACGGGGAGAAAAAAATAAAACGAGATAAAAATGGACAAAATATTACAAAGGGATTTTTTTAAAAAATATGTGCGATAAATCCTTTTTTATAAAAAAATATTAACGTTCCGTAAATTAAACCTGCTGCCATAAATTTTGGCAGCGTTCAGAAATTTTAACTATTCAGAGAGTTATGAAGCAACGGAGTGGACGGGACGAATCAATTATCAAGAATACTCTATATACAAAATAACATAACCACCCTTGTAATGTCCAACTCTGTAAGCAAAGTAAGAAAACGCGAAAGAGAAGAATAAAGAGAAAATGAGTGACTCGGACCCTGGCTACGCTGGGAAATGTGACCCCCAGTTATGATAGGAAGCCACAATTCCTTAGAGGTTTTTCCTGCTCTTTGTTTAAAACCACTTATTGTAAATTAAAGATCCCGTCAGACGAGACACTTAGACTGACTTTGACTTCAGACATACGGTAATAGCTGTTCGCTTTGGACAGCGAGCCAAATGTCGGGAACACTGATATGGCGTTATCGCAGGGACGTGGGACAAGTATAGAGAGCCCGACGTACACTTATTCTGGTTTCTCTATGGCATTCCCTGAGTAAAATCTAAGCGAATACTTAGGAGCCTTAGTTACCTCTAGTCTTCCTCGATCATCATCATTTCCATCCCTTCCTATGTTATTAAAGAGAAGAAGCCACCACGTGGATACCCCCAGGGAGTCTGTTCACTATGAAAAGAGGCAAAGATACGGAGCAGTGTGACGTTACATAAACGACATAACTTATCCTCAGCTTCTGTAAGGTGGAAGGAAGTGTGGTGGAAATTAAGATTCGCTCTAATACATTTTGGACTTCCTCATAATGCAGAATGTTTTAAAAACAAAGCGACAATAAATTTAAAATTAAAGAAGACGACGGCAGCTGAAGTAGGAACAAAAGTGTCCAAATCTTTGAGAATAAATGCCAAACGACGAGAATAACATATTTCGAATAATTCTGAGTTAGCAATGTCTATGTAGTTTAACAAAATAAGAAGAACGAGTCGACATGGTTATTCTGTGCAAAGGAAGAAATATAACAAATACCCTTAGTAACACAAAAAGTGTAATAAAATTAAAAAATATAATACGCCTGTGTGCTTTTAAATTCGTTTCCTGGTTTGTGCGGTGTTGTTTGTTTTTCGAATCACCTGACGAGAGTAACAAGGGTTGCAGAAACGTGGTGTGGTATTTAATTTGACGTTTGTTCGGTGTGTCGTTCTTACGGATCTTGCCTTTTCTTCTATCACCTGACGAAGAAGGTAACAAGAATTGCAGAAACGTTGAGTGGTCTTTAATTTGTGGTTTGTTCGGTGTGTCGTTCTTACGGATCTTGCATTTCTTTTCTATCTCATGACGAAGAAGGTAACAAGGATTGCAGAAACGTTGAGTGGTATTTAATTTAGAACTTAATTTTGTCTGTTAATTGGCCATATTTTTATCTATAAAAAGTTTTGCAAAATTAGGAAGGCAAATTTACCACCATTAGAACTATCCTGGGAAGAAAAAAAATTCAAACCGTTAACCGTATTAAAATACTACGATTATACTTGTATACCAAACTAACGCACGACGTTCATAACAACATAGTTAATGGATGCACGACGTCTTAAGTCACAAAAACTGAAGAGTGAACGAGTAAACCTTTACTAAAATATACCGAGCCATTATTCGGGCCGAACTAGACATAGGTTACACATGCTACAGCAAAAAAAAAACGGAATAGGTTTGACGAACTGCATGATCAAGCATTAAGAATCGCCACAGGCAACCAGATAGGTAGAATCCCTGAACGAAATACGAGAAACCCTATCCACTAAATATACAATTAAAACCACCAGCAAAGTTAACAACTGTTACGACATTCATTCAGAGTTTCTTTCATATAACGTGGAGGAATATTCTTGTCAGTCGAATTCTGTGGAATATTTTGTTTCCACATGACGCGTATCCATTAAGATACGGGTCTTATAAAATTTTCACTTTGCTTCCTGTGTTTTCCGTTTCGATACTATGAAACCCAACAATTGTTATGATCCCTTATTGTTACGCTAACTCTTCTGCTTTTGAGGTTGTCAATTGTATTATGCGGTTATGTCGCTCTTGGCTCTTGAGTGTTTTTTTTTAAACACCTGAAGAAATAAACAAAGCTTGCGGTATTTATATCATCACTCGACTTGGCTATTTTATCTTATTATATTTCAAAAACAGATATATTATATTTTCATTTGAACTTTGGTCGTGTTCCATAGCGTATGAAGCTTCGGAACCGTATGGAATCGGAATAGAAGGAATAATGCAGACCGAAGGAGGATCCGAGAATGTAAGGGAGTACCCGGAGTATAGGTACACCAAAAAGTCTGGTTTCTGTGGAAAATACGTTGGTACAGTTCAAGAAAAACATCAGCGCGAATCAAAACAGCCAACAAGAACCATAGGTGCAAATAATCACCGAAGAAAATTTAAAAAAAACAAATGTGACCAGATACAGAGACAAATTGTCGCTGTTTACGAAAACTGCGAATACATGCCAAGAAAGAGTCGATGCGGTTGAAAAATTAGAAAATATAGGCGCAATACTAGATGAGGTAGGCATGCACATAATATAGGAATAACCGATTTGGTTAATAAAGAACGGCAAAATCTTGTAGACAGATTAGAGGTCGTAGAGGCCGCCAGGACGGAAGCGGAAGCCCGGCGCGAAGTGGTCACGTGTCGAGTCACCCAGGAAGAAATACGGATGGTGCCAGTTATATAACAATATACATTGAATATCATCGTTTAAAAAGTCTCCAACCCAAACCGGGATCTCTGCATATGCAAGGTAGTCACGCTAACCACTACACCACAGGAGGTCGGTAATAAGTGTTGTTCTTCAACAAGATAAGGAATTAGATTTTTAAACCTTTAAATTAACTTTATTTGAACAAGCGGTGGGGGACACAAAGGCATGAAGCAACATGTAACTCGGAAAATTAGGAACAAATCCGGGAACACACCGCAGTGACAGCTGGACGTAGTGCAGAGGATTCTATAACGATCGATTCAGACCAGGTGGATCACAGACAATGGAAGGGTGAAAACAAATAATAAGCTTCTCAAACTGTTGATAGTTGAAAGTAGCCTTGTTCAATTACTTCGCAGACTGTTTCGGAACGATGTAGCCCTACATTGTCAGGCCGTCTATATAAAAATACATATGAAGCGGGGCTGAAGTTCTCGAGTCACGTAGATGCGTTGGTCAGGGGGAAGTGGTCACGCAGTTTCGGGTAAAAATACACAAGCTGAGCGGGCGAAAGATATTTTCAGGGTAGCCGGACAATGAGGCCGGACCGTCCACGGCTAATCCGGACCGATTAAAACGAGAAACGTGAAGAAGCCGCGCCGATAGAGAAACAGAGGCCTGAGGGCAAAGGATACGGTCCAGAATCCTTTAAACCAGTGGAGGACGAGAGGCGTCCAACAGTGAAAAATAAAGCCTGTGAGAGCTGTTCTCTCGCAAGCAGAACCTTTCTGGAGACGGTGAGGGTTACTTTTGGGGATGCCTTCTCCTCTCTCCGTTTTTGAAATAAGGTTCCCACAATCCGAGGCACCTCGTCTACGAGGTACCGCCAACAGTGAAGTGTAAATTCAGTGAAAGAATGTCCTGTTTGTTTTTTTAAAAAAATAGAGTGTGTGTGTGTGTGTTCCTGAAAGAATTAAATTGCCCAGGTACCAGAAAAAACTTAAGTTATACCTCATTTAAATTATTATTGTGAACGTTAGATTAAATATAAAATCGTCAGATTTCGATTTTTTCCCCTTAATATTGTAAATACTAATTTGTAATATCTCATAAAAGCGTAATCGTCATAGAAATTTGATTTTTGTGAAAAGAGAGTAATACCTTTCTTTATTTAAAGGCCCAGAAAAAGACCCTGAAATTAAGAGTAAATTGAAAAAGGTCATCAAATAATTACTTATAATTTGAATTATTTTGAATATAATAAATTAATGATGTTGTTTATATAAATAAAATTTTATTATTAACATCCTTTCATGTAAAGTAAAAATAATGCAATCAACGCGGGCTAACTGTTGTGTTTAACTGTAATTTCATTTATATACCACATTTTTGGCTTCACTAATGTGAGGACACTGTTTAATTGTTAACTACTACATATTGACGTCCTCGTCGTGTGGCATATTTTAAATTCCATTGTGATTATTACATTTTCGCTTCACCAACGCGTGGCTAATCATTTAATTAATTGATTTCAAATAATTACTACATTTTGGCGCCCAACGTGGGGCTAATCATTTAATTGATTTCAATTAATTACTACTATATTGTAATGCCAATTAATTAACACATTAATTGTATATTTGAAAACATAAATTGTTTGAGAAATATATTTTTACGGAGGTACAGAACACAGCAACAATGTAGCGAGGTATTGTTTCTTTTGTCGGAAGAGGTATGCGCGCTCAAAATTTGCGAGATGGTAGTTCAGTTGGCTGGAAGGTTTGGTCAAGTACAGGTCGTATTAAAATAGACGAGATATTCTTTTTAAAAAAAAGTATAGTTAAGTAGAAGCAGTGAGCAGTCAGACACGACAGAAGTTGATCGAGTTGAAATAGACAAGACAGTTTCAAATATTTAAAGGAAATTTGCAGAGAAACATCGAGAATTACCAATCAACAGCTTTTAGTGGTCCATGAACGGTTTGCTCATAGACAAAACATTTACACAAGCAGAACTATAAAACCTGCTAATCATATATATATATATATATTGTAGTAATTAGTAATTAATTCATTATTATAATTATAAAGTTGGATTGTAGAGGACTTATTATTGTATATAAAGCGTACGCCGCAACAAGGCGGCGAGACAAAGAGTGTATTGTTGGAGTTAAGAGAGTGTACGCGTTCAAAATCTAAGAGACGAAGTTGGTTAGTTGGACGGCGGACACAGTTGCAGGCAGACATCAATTCAGCAAATTCATATTATAAAAAGTTGGGCAGCGGACATAGAACAGTTCGAAAGCAATCTTCAGTCAGCGGCAAGACGCGAAAGGAAAAAGTCTACGTCGAGAACTGGGACATAGCAGTTCGGTCCACATAGAGAAATAGAAACAGTAAAAGTTTGCGGATCCAGAATTATGAATAGGGCTATCTAGGAAGTCCAACGGCGAGCTAATAGTTTACATAAAACGCAAGTAACCAGTTTTGACGGAGAGACTTGCAAAACTTCTGCTTCCAAACTGCGATTTTATTTCACAAACTGAACAAATTACCAGCATAGAGAGACTTTGAGGAGACCTACGTCCGGAAACTGGCTGAGGGTGAGATGATCGAGGCTCCAGGATAGCAGAGATCCAGAACAACTACCGTGTGTTCAAATTCTAATGAGTAGAATCAGTGATATCCCCAAATCGTGTGCACGAAAACCCAAAAATTGTGACCTGGGCGGCTGTAAGTAGAAAACTTTAAAATTGATTGTAAACCTCTTTTAAAAAATATGTCAGATCGTTCTTTAATTATTCACTTCGTTAATTATATACTTCTTTAATTGTTTAGTTCTTTAATTTAAATTCAATCATTAGTCTTATTTTCGTCCGCAACAAAATTCGTCGTGGTTCAGACGAATTAATTTACCTAAAAAATGTAATTAATTGTATAAAATTCACCCATTTATCAAACCCAGATAAAGACCCTGAGATCCCAAATATTATTGTGTAATTCTAAACCTTAATAAATTTTGATTAATTGTTTTCTAATAATAGTTCTTTTTATTTACCCACAGCCATTTGTAATTTGTAGTTTTTATTAATTATTACAATATAGTGGATAGGTATCGCTTTATTTAATTGCATTTGACAAAACTATGACTATTTAGCCAGAAGGGAGGATTTTCTTTGGGCTTTCGAAGGTGCTGAAGGACATAGAGAAAAAATTGGGTTCAAAGTGAAAATTAAGATTTAACTTCAAAAAACTGCATCAGTCACGAGTCTTTGAAATTCCTCCCATCATCATAACTGCGAATTTTCTGGCAGAAACGTTCACCGCATTATACCGTTGGACTAAATTTAGATAAGTACCTAGTTTCAAGAACCAGCAAAGATAAATTTTTGGCTGGTATTTTAGGCCGGTTTTAATATCACTGTTCCCTTAGAATTTCTGATTACACATTAACGTAAAATGATGCTTAAGCCCCACAGTTATTTTCCAAAGACTTTTTTTTTCTAAGAACTACTTGGCTGGATTTTATTTTATTTCATTTTTACAGCATTTTACGCCCTCTTCCCAATTACAATAATAATTGCTTCCGGGAACTGTGACGAAATGGTATAACGTCATGGAATTCTCGTGTATCACAATATTAGGAAAAGAAAAATATTATTTCACGTTACGCGCTATCAAAAAATTTAGAGCAACTGTTCGATTTCATAAAACAGTACAATAAATGATTTTGGTTGTTTTTTTAAAAAAAAAATAACTGTGAGGCAAATAAATAATGGTCTGAAGAGAAATGAAACGAACGATCAACTATTCTGTAATTTGTTTCACAGTAAACATCCACAGAAAAAGAGCCGGTAGGGTACGAAAAAAAAAACTTAATCAGGGAATTGAAATCGAACGAAAACACACCAAACTCCTCTCAATACGCCAAGTGATTTCGCAAGGTAAACAGGACGTCTCTTACGCTGAAATTGAAACCGAATTGAATCATAGCATAAATATTTTCAGTCTATTGATTCTAGGAAATAATTATTTGTGATAATTGGATGTATTTTTCCCCTCTGGAAGAAGACCGAAATTCATTTTAAAAAACTAATGGAGTAATCAGATGTACATAAATTAAAATTATTTTCCAGTCAACTTGAGTATTTTTCAAATTATTTTAATATTGACGAGAAAAAGAAACCGTTAAAAAGTTTAAGATTTCATCGAACTGTCCCAATAATATTTTAATAATTTAATTTCAATTAAATAAATGTCAGACTGTTGTTGTCTAATTAGCAGCTTAAAGTCAAAATCTATTGCGCGGAATTAAAAAACAGTGAACGTAGACAATATGCTCTTGAATAATTTTTGACAGGTCTCTTTGGTCAGGTTCAGTTGGTTTATTGCAGTCGGTCACAAAACAAGCGAGCAAAGACATATATAAACAACATAGACTCGACAAGTCGCCGCCATATTTGAAGCAAATTGAAAACTCAGCCGCCATGTTTTATACTGTCAGGTGGGCGTTCCCCATCGTCTGCTAGCCTTGAACTGTCGCACAAATGACCTAAAACTAAATCTCTAAGGACAATATATTTTAAGGTTTAAGTAAATATAACACATTTAAGGCATAGAAAAATTTATTGGCCTTTAAATAATATCAGTTTTGTATACAATTGCCTTATGTTGCGTCCTCTTTCATCCATTGCTTTTTCTTTACACATATGACGAATTCTGCAATTGAAGTAATATTTTAATAAAACCTTTATTAAAATTGAGTAGTGAGTTTCCTCACCAAATTCGGCCGAATCTATTAAATGGTCGAATTCACAAAATAAAATTTGTTTATGTCCCAACATCCGGAATACCTCCACACACAGTTTTAATAGCAAATTCTTCTTTCCTATGTGTGTGTTTCGTTATTCCTCAATACTTTTTCAGCAACGTCTTTAGACGGGTTGATTAACTTGTCTTTAAAGTCCTTTATTTTAATCAAACCCGTTTTTCTTTCAGAGCGAGGAGTAAGGAGAACCTCTAATCAACCTAAACACTTTAGTTTTTTTTACCACCATCCTTACAACACTTTCTGAAATATATTCTACCACTTTTTCTGAATATACTGTTAATCTCTCATATTCAGTGATGTAATCATGATCAAAATTGTGATCTGTATAAGATTTTCAATTTTTTTTTTTCAATTGGTACAACCAGTGTCTTTAAATTTCCTCCCGTACTATTGGCACTTTTGGATGGTTCTATCTGCGTAATCCAAGATTTCCTACATGCTGCTCTGAACTGTATTTCCCCCACATCTTCGTATGCAAGAAAAGAAGAGTTCTAAATGGTCCTGGCTCATTCTACTACTTAATATAAATTTGAGAACTGGAGAGTCGTTCATCACATACTTCTCTGTCAGTTGCCTAGAACTGAGAAGATCTAAAACAATACCACACTCACCCATCTTCCTCCCTGACTAAACTCCCATCGTACAGCTTTAAATTCATAAAATACTGTACAGATCTTTCTACTGTGTTGCATATTGTCACTCTGTTACCTCTAAACACAGGAGCTTTTGTACCCTTGTTCATCACATTGCACGAATTCAACAAATCAAATGCTTTATCTACCATTTTTATGAACTTTACCCTGCCCTCACAATTTACAAATTCAGACAAACCCAAGTCTCTACAAAAAGTCATGGCATCTGCTACAGAATTGCTTAGTGTCTACCTTCATTTTCTGTGCCTCATTCTGTATGTGTAGCCTCGTCATTCTATTTGCAACATGTAACCGTTCCTAGTCCAGAGCGACACAACAGCACCTCCAAAGCATTTTTTTTTTGTCAAATGACGAGTGCAGTTGTGTCGCTCTAGGCTCATCTTAGCACCTGAAGAAAGGACAAGGATTCCAGAAACGTTGTGTGCTATTTATGTTATCACTTATTTTGCCTGCATTTGGCTATCTTTCTTATTATTATTATGCTGATACTTACTTAAAATACGATACTTCATGTGTTTTAGAACTACGATTATTACAACTGTAGGCTGAACACACGCTTGGCATGATTTATAACAACAAACCATTTATTTTAACAAAAAAAACCTTCAAAACTTTCACCATCAGTAGCATAACACAAATCGGGTTTTAGGTGAAGTGGACCGACTAAAAAATGGCGGTCAGTGTTGATTCTTGCTGCCACCCAGGGCGCTGTAACGCTTATATAGACACTCTATTATGTTTATATATCTCTTTGCAAGGGAGCAGGTGTAATTGTTGGTACGATTTTGAAGTCAGTTTCCGACACGGAGAACGGATGAGCCACAAAGTTAATAATTTCAGGTCACGTGTTATCGATTAAAACTACGCCTTGAGTAAATGTTCATGTCTCGTCCAATAAAGTTGTTAACAGGGAAATTTAGTTTGGTTATTTATCTGTTAAAAAATAACCTGGCGCCCAGAATTTTACGGATCGAAATCGAAATCACGGCAGTATAAACTTTACGACGAATTAATTACATAATGACGCCCAGAACGAGGAGGCTGAAAAGTACAACGATTTTTATCACTATATATTGTAATACCAATTAAACAGGCCATTAATTGTTTTTAATATCATTAAATTGTTAGCGGTACGAATGCGTAAAGGCGACAATGAAGGCGGGTTTTTCCTTTGTTTAACAATGGAGACCGGGCGCTTAGAGAACTCAGTATGCGCTTGGAGAACGGCAGTCTGGAATTGGCGATGAAAGGTGAAGGAGTCCAAAATCTGAGTACGAGAGATGAAACAGTTAAAAGTCGACGGGGAGATATAATACAGTTCAGTCCACCTAGAGCAACAAACAGTAAACTTTGCAGATATAAAGTACGAATGGGGAGATCCTGTATTTTTACATGAAAGCAAGCAAATATTTATACGGAGAGATTTACATAATAATTTTCACACGGTGAAGCAAATGGTTGCTTCAAGCTAAATGAACAATTATCGCATAGAGGAGACCGGAATCCACTAGCAGACCAAAGGTGGAGGCTCATCCGAGGTTCCAGATAGCAGAGGACGAGTATTTCAATCGTGTGTATAAAAAGTTTCAATGAAGTGTAGAGTCTGTGTAAAAATGGCCTTTTAGTGTGGCAGTGTTCAAGATACAAGAGAGAGATCTGGTACCAGACAGACGGTCCGTGAGTAACAAAACTTTGATACAAATTTGTAAACGATAATTAAAAAGGTAGAGTCAGATTTCGTTCAGTTTTCGTTTCACTTGTTGTTAATTATTCCTATGATTTAAGACCACCTTTTTAATCATTATATAATCGACGTCTTCAACGTGTGGCTAATTATCATTAATAATTTTAAAAAATTTTGTTAATCATTTCTTTCAATAAATGACTTTTGTATTTATTACAATATATATAAATACATATATATTGTAACATATCCGTCATATACAGATCCAGTAATACCATTTCATGCTTAATTAAAAACCACAAGGACCCACTTGACACCTACAACAAACAATTGTGTTGTTTACAAAATCTCTCGCTCAAAATGTAATGGCTGCTACATAGGGCGAATAAAACGTTCCCTTAATACACGTATCAAGGAACATGTGTCTAATATCAATTTTTCCCAATCAATAAACAATCTGAAGTCTCCAAACATATCAATTCTAAACATACAATTGACTGGCAAAATGCTAAGATTTTAGACATTGACACCAGGTACAATTCCAGAGATGTTTCACATTAAATCAAACATCACAGCTATTAATGTACAAACAGACACTATGGAACTCAATAATTGCTACGATCCCTTATTATTACGCTAAACCTTCTGCTTTCCCATTGTCGTTGCTCTCCCGTTGTCGTTGCGTTTTCGTCGCTTTTGAGTTTTGTCAAGTGCAGTTGTGTCACTCTAGGCTCTTCTTAGAACCTGAAGAAAGGGAAAGGATCCCAGAAACATTGTGTGGTACTTTTATTATCACTTATTTTGTCTGAATTGGGTGTCTTATTAAGTTGTTAAGTTCTCCTTTCGCAGCTAGAGTCAACAATCGGAGCTAGCGTGTGAGTAGTATTGCTTTGTGTTTGTAAATTGAGTCCGCGTTACGGGATCGAGTCACTGCTCGAAACACGTGCTCGCTCGGTGCGAGGCATGGAGAACGTAACAAGTGTGTAGTACAGAAATGGTACTTTAAAGGCACATGTCGTGTAGGTCAAAACCACGCTCTGAGATATATGTAAACTCATGTCACGAAGAACAAAGTTATTGGAGGTTTTTTAAAATGTTTTGATAAATAAAAATTTATCTGGAGCCCTATTATCGGGACAACGGGACGAGGCCGTGAATTAAAAGCAGTATCGCTACGTATTATCATCCAAAATCGTGAGGGCTGGCTGTTACAATATATATTATAAGTGAGGTTGGAGAAATCTTTAGAACATTCTGGCAAGACACAGTTTGGATTTCGAATTGGATGGCAAAGCATAGTGGTGGGTTTTTAAGAACGACATTTTCCAGAAGTTTCAATTGGCCCAATTTTTACGTATTGAAGGCGATATCTGATGACGGCGGCACGAACAGAAGATGAGAGAAAAATGTAGGGGTATTTAGTGAAGAACTTATCGGGGTGTTCCATCTTCACTAATACTTCAACAACATTGTCAGAAAACTTCGAAACCAGAACTGGGAAAGAAAAACACAAAAAGAGTGTCTCAGATGCAGCTGACAGTCTGTGTTTATGAATTCTCTTATTTCTTCTCCAATCTGGACAATGGACACACGAAAAATATTCCTCACCAATTTATGATTACAATGAGACGCTTAGCTCCAGCAACTGTGGCAAGGTGAGCGACAGAAAGTGGTGACAGCGATCACAGTTTTTAAATAAGAAAATGTAGGAAATACAGTGTTGTCTCAGCTTTGCTCCCTTTGGTCACTCGAATAACTCGTAGAAGGTGTTCTTATTAACAGAACATATGAATAGACAATCTGCCTCGCGGATGGAACGGAGAAGGAATTATCAGTCTTTGAACTGCCCGGATCTGATAATGTAAGACAAGACAGAGGAGTTTCATTAGCGTGGCACTTTCTGAGGATGACATGATGACAGCAGCAGCCTCCGGGAGATCAATAACACCCCAAGTCAGCCTCCGGCTTCGGGCAAGTGTGTCTACTTGTCGGGAGACGACGTGGCAAATTAGTCTGGATCTTCATACCCTTAGCCTCTAGGGTTCTACGTCCAAAGTTCCTAAAAATATGTACATGCTTCATTGAAAGAGTAATCGACACGTCGTTGGGAAAATGAGTGGCTGCTACATTCTAGAATTACTAGTCACATCTGATCTCGAGTTGAAGATCTCCAACGATGTCTTCCAAATGGAGTAAAATTTAAGAGATCACAGTCCAGACTTCGTAATCGTTTCTTGACGCCACGTTGTGTTATTGCGAAGAATATTCGTCAGTGAGAAAGAAAAAATTAAAAATAAAAGGAGTGAAAAACCAAGAAACAAGAAAAACAGAAAGAAAGAGGCAGATGAAAGAGATGACAAGAAGTCTACAAGTAGAGATATACTCAAAGCGAATAAAACAAAGGAATCAAGAAAAACCGAAAGAAATTGAGAGGCAATGTGCAAGAAACAAGTTTGGTTAAAGAGATGACGTGAAAAATCGTCAGGAAATTCTTCTCTGAACCCAACTTGTTTCTTGCACAATTCTTCTTCCTTTCAGTTTTCCTTATTTCCTTTGTTTTCTCTACTTCAAGACGATCTTTCTCGTCATCTGTTTCATCTGCCTCTTTCTTTTCCTTTTTCTTGATTCTTGGGTTTTCCTTCCTTTTATCTTTTGTTTTTATTTTGTGACATGTTTGTTCAGGTAAATATATGAATAGCTTGCCTGTTGCTGGATTCTGCTACCGATCTTGAATTGTGTTTTATTTCAGATGAATATGGCCATAAGGGGCCGAAAGCTTCTGTTTGTTAAAAAAAAATGTTTGTCTGTCAATTGTGTAATTATTGTGTCCATTGAGGACCTACAGAGGGTTTTCCTTTCTAATAAATCCTTGTTTTTTGTATCTTTCTCATTGTTGATTTTCTCCTTTCTGTCGTTTACCTTCCTAATATATTGATTTTCCTTTCTTGGTTCTTCTACTTTTTTACTCATGCCCAATAAATATACCATTAATATAGAAGTAGGCGAGGGTCTATCTCTCTCTCTCTCTCTCTCTCCCTGCTCTGTAACATGATTTTTTTTTCTGTTTTAACCAGGAGTACGACCACCGCTACAGCGACGAAGTTCTTTCCCCGCCCAGCTTGTTTCTCACCTCCAGAAACAGACCTCACTGGGCGATGGACCTCGTCTATCCCGTCGGACGTCGGTGGACCTCAGCGAAGAGGACTCATCGCCGGACACCAGACGGAGGGTTCGCATGCTCCGCAGACACTGAGCATCTTCGTTGACGTCATCATATAAAGAAAATATTTCGTCTCTCAAGGTGTCCCATGGTGTGTGATGATGTAATCAGATATCCACGTTGGTGCGTTTCTTCAATTACAAGCCTAAGGAAAAAAGACTTACAAATACCTTTTTTAAAAATTAAAATAAAATGACTGCAATAACGAATTTGCACTGTCTTGAGGGTTTTCTTTACTTTGGGGGCGGAGTCGGAGAGAAATTATTTAAAGAAAAATAATAGAAGCAGCTAATGTGATAAATAGGGAGAACAGATTAAACAGTTTCCAAACCTCAATTCAGAATATTAGTCCTCTGGAAGTGGAGAAAAAAAACAGCTTTTACAGAATTTCTAACAAGTATCAAGCAGCTGCCGCAGTCGAATCTTACATCATGTAGCGACAACAACTTCAAGGCGAGAGACACAAGGGTTCTTGCTAGAAAACTGGTAATTAAAAATCCATAATTGTATTTGTGTCGTTTTTCTCTAAACGATTTCGCCCCGCTAATGAAGAACCCAGTTCTTTCGGATTTTTCGGAAGCGCAAGTCTACCCAATCACCTTTTCGTTTTATCAAATCTACTCTTCCAACCCCATTCTTTCAGTAACTAAACACGTGAAGAACACGTCTTACGTACATCCCCAAAATTTCAAATCAAATTGTATATATTTCTATTTTATCGATTCTTATTGTGTGAATTTCACTTTTAAATATCACGTCAATTTTGATTATAACCTGTCAATTACAAAATTTACTCGGTGTAATGAATACGTTTTTTATTTCTTCAAACGCGATGCTGCTTAAGTATGGGAATTTGAATTTACCAACAAGTACCGTTGTAGTCAGTACGGTTCAAATGTAGATATTCGCGTTAAACAAAATATCTCTCTCAACGACTCAAGATGAAATATTAGTCCTAAGACTTGAAACGAACAATGACTATATACATTTCTATTAATAAATATAGCTGTTCTTTTTTATTGTCTTTATATGTCGTGGAAAATCGTTTTAGTCTCTTCTATTTTACACTTAAAAATTATTTTTACATTATTGCGTTTTAATTTCTATTACACAAATGAGAAAGAAAACGAGAAAAATATTATCTTTGAATGTACAATTTATATTTGTCACCATTTCAGACACTATGCACTTGTTGTATCAAATTATTTATTTATTAAAGAATTTTCGTAATATTTACCGTTTTATTCTATTATTTATATTTCAATAAATATCAACTTTCCTCCACATACTATTCAAGGTACATCTTCCGTTACACCAAAACACATCGAGTGTGGAAGATTAAGTCTGTCAAAGCCATTTTTATACTGGCACAATTTTGCAAATTGACGACAAAAAACGGTAAGTTACTTAAAGAATTCGTTTCTGAACAAAGTGGAGCAGAAAAAAATGAAATAACCAAAATAAGTTTCTTAATCTGGATCTGACAATTATTGAAAACATTCATGATCTTCGAGAATTAAAAGGCATTCATCTTCAGCCTTGTCCGCAAAACATATCCCGAATGTTTGAAAAAGGTTCGTGAACCAATTGTCTGAACCGTGTAGACGCATTAATTTACACCGATATTTGAGTAATTCTTCGAACCGCTTGAGCATCGATGAGGTACGAATGTTTTCGCTGGTAATTCCAGCACTAGCGGAAAACACTTGCATTATTATTGGCGTTTAGGCTGGTTCTAACAGGACCTCCATGGTTTGATAAGTCGAGGGGTTTTCCGTACCGAGAGCCAGCCATCTGGACAGGGGCGATAATCTCTGGCGTTGACGTCAGAAATATGCAAGAAGATAATGACGTTGTATCGTCCCAGACCTGTGATTTGTCCAACAAATTTGAAAACACCAATAGAAAATCAGTTGGACACACAGGTCGACAGAGTTTCATGCTGGATGAGTAGTCGCTCTTGCCATTCGGTCTGGAGAGTCAATCTTGTCACAGAGAGAGGACTATCAATTGAGATTATTGATCTCAATAGGTCCAGATCTGTATGAAATCTTAAAAAATTTAGTAATGTCTTCAAAACTGTCTGATAAAAAGTTTGAAGAACTAGCAGAAGTGTTGAAACAACATTATGGAACGAGTCAATTGGAGGTGACTCAACACCCAAGAGGAAGGCGACAATATTATTTTATATCATTGTAATTTTGGATCTTTTTTACGAGATGCATTAAGAGACAAAATAGTATTTTGGATCCTCATACAAGGAGCCGCCTGTTACCTGAAAGGAAACTAACCTACGAAAAAGCACGTGCTTTATGTACGGAATTAGAAGTTATTATCCCAGAAGGTGTAATGTCTGTCACACATGGGTTCGATGTGTTTTGACAACTTATCATTACATCTACATTTAGCGTATGAATGAAAATGAATTTTCTCGCTGCGAGTGTGTGTCAAGTCACTTTTTTTTTGCATTTCAAATACTATAATCTCTGAGGTTGATGGTGACATCTGTGACATTGGAATCTTAGGGAGCAGCCAAGTGCGCCACGCTTTGTGTGGATTGGGTGGTGCATGATGCAACCTTCCATATCCAGGGGGGGGAGGTGCCGAGGGTTCTCGGAGACGGCGACTTCTACCGTTACCTCGGTGTTCCTGCTGGCTTCCGGGTGAGCCAGACCCCCGTCGAGAAGTTGCGGGCCCTCGAGGCGGATGTCGGGCGTATTGATTCCAGCTTGCTGGCCCCTTGGCAGAAGTTGGACGCGACGAGGACTTTTCTTCTTGCCGCGGTTGGACTTCATCCTCCGCGCGGGGGACGTGCGCAAGGCGCCTATCCAAAGAGTTGACAAGGTGGTCAGTGACTTCCGCAGCGAGCGTCCGTTGAGCTCATCCGCATGGCAACCTGGGAGGGCAGCGCGTGCATCCTGACCGTCTCACATGCGTTTCGCGTGCGCCACTGTAGGGACGAGGCCGTTAGGGAAATAGCGTGGGCGGCGCTAAATTCGGTCATTAAACGTAATATAAGGCGCGCTGCCACAAAGGAGATATTAACACCTTATTCAATAGAGACGGCGGGATATAGCCTCCCTATGGACGCAAGTCAGGAAGGCGTCGCGGAGATTTACGACGCAGTGGAGATGGAGTGCTGTCCTGGAGGAGTTGCAGATCTTCGACGGAGATGACATCCCGGCAGAAGAAGAAGACATCGCCGATGCTGATGACATCAGAGGAGACGCCCATCAACCTACCACCATACCGGCGACTCCGGCCAAGATCCCGCCATCGGCAAAGGAACAACTATTGCCGTTCCTCAAGAAGAGGATAATTGAAGGTTACCGACGTAGGCTGTTGGCAAAACCGGACCAGGGTAAAACCCTTTCTTGTTTCAGATTAGACCCTGCGTCCAATCACTGGATACGGAATGGGAAATATACGCGTTTCGCAGAGTGGCGTTTCGTTCATCGGGCCTGCCTGGGGGTCGTCCCACTCAACGGATGCAAACGCTTCGGGGACAGGATTAACGACAGGCGCTGCCGCCGGTGCGGTCAGCCCGTGGAGACACTGACCCACGTCCTCAATGCGTGTAAATACCACCAGTGACACAGGCACCAGAGAGGAACGATTCAAGAAATATTTATTGAACTTACGTACCTTGCCAGTCCATCAAATGGACTGAAAATATATATTTTTTGTGTAAAATAAAATGTATTCCTGAGTCCCATAGCGGGACTAAATTTATAATTATTTACCTTCCCGGAAAAAATTGAGTCCAACCTGTGGACTACATTAATTATTTTTAATGTAATACTTTTTTGTAAAAATATTTCTTGAATAAAACGTCTTATATCTGTGTATTATCATCGCTTATTGTTTTGAATGTTCGAGAATAAAGTTTATTTCAATTGAATGTGTTTACAGCATATATGTATGTGGATGATACTAAACTAAAAACATAAGTAAACGCATGAGGTTTTACTCCAATTAATAATATATTATTTTACTCTAAAAAGGAAAAGTGCTTGATGTAAAACAAGATTCAAATGTAAGCTTTCTTGGTAAAATCAATAAAAACGATAATTTCAGTAATGAAAATCAGTCTGGTGGAGGACATTCTATAATGCTTGGGAATCTTCTCAGACTGCTTAACAGACCATTCAAAATCTAACTTTAAATTTAAAAATAATGGTCCATTGGTTTTGAATGATGACGTATTAAACGACAAGAACTCGTAATCTCGTTATGTCGCAGGTATCTTATCGTCGATCCATTCATTGGGCGATACCAGGCGTTGCCAACTGAAGCAACCAAAACCCTCGACGTCAATGACAGCCTTGTCACGCCCACCGAGATGTCAACCTGCTGACGTGGATGACACCAATTTGGAATGTTTCTGTGATGCAGACTTGAGAGGTTTACCAAACCAGGTCGTTAAACATCTGGAATTGTTATCAGCTATGCAGGAGAAGCTATTTCTTGGTTAAGTCATTGTGGCAACGCCCACGACTGAGGCTGAACCAATAGCCTCAAATGTAGCTATCAAGTATATAATTTGGTCAACTCAATACTTCGGAAAAATAACAAGGCTGACGAAACTACAATTTTACATAGACAATTCAACAGTAGATGAGATTATTGTAATTTTATATGTACAACAATCAAATTTCTGCAGGATGTATTCTCCCGACAAGGTTTTCCTGTGGTGATAGTTTCAGACAAGTGCAAAACATTCTGTAGAAGCAAAGGAATTTTCTCAAAATTCATTTGTCTAGGACATCCTGCCACATATGTTTTGGCAGAAAGAAGTAAACATACGCTGAATGTCTGCAATGTCTGATAAATCATAATACACACAAAAGTCAAAGAAATTCTTTTTCAATACAGAGCTCACCACTGAAGAACCGTAAGACCATAGCAGAACAGTACCTATATCAAACTAGATGTACTCAAGCTCACCAAGGTCCAGCTATCCCATACTCATGCAACTAAAGTAAGACGATTCAACATGGGAGAGCACATACGAGCTAGGTATGATAGCATCAACAGAAACCTATGGTTAGGTACAATCATACAGACATTTGGACACCTTCATTAACTAGTTAAATTGGATTAATGGGTATACTTTTGAATATAAGTGGAATAGAGAATGATCTTCATGGTAGATAGGAATTTTTTTTTTAACTTTATTTAGCAGGGTCTGCAAGTAAAATACAATTTACTGCTATGATATAATAAGAGAGGGTTATGTGTCTATTTCACACCTCTGACTGATAATGTTATACCGAAGGAAGATTGGATAAAACATTATAATCCATTATGATCCAATGGTAAAAGAAATGCCTTATACACCAAATGATTCAATTGGTGTAGACTTGGAAGCACTGGAATATGCTATGAATAAAACAAAGAACAGAAAAGCCGCTGGCATGGATGAAATTGGGTCAGAGCTAATAAAGTATGGAGGTAGAACTCTAAAAAGAATAATTCTACATTTGTATAACATGTGCTGGATAAAACATGAAATCCCTGACGAGTGGACGATTGCCAGGGTTATTTCGATGTTTAAAAACGGAGAGAGGAATAACCCAGAGAACTACAGAGGCATAAGTCTCCTTAATACTGCATACAAAATTTATAGCAGAATAATTAATACCAGGCTACAGGCTATCTCTGATTGTGTTTTATTAGAACAACAGGCTGGCTTCAGGAGAGGAAGATCATGTATTGACTCAAGCTCACCAAGTTCCAGCCATCCCACACTCATGCAGCTAAAGCAAGACAATTCAACAAGGGAGAGCACATACGAGCTAGATGGTACAGAGTCAACAAATACCTATGGTTGGTTACAATCATACAGAAATTTGGACACCTTCATTAACTAGTAAAATTGGATTAATGGGTATACTTTTGAATGGCACATTGATTAACTATGACTGACTGAGAACGTCAAAAGAAAAAGGAAGTAACTTTTGCAGTGCTCCACTATTGAGGAGGTGAGATGTGAATTTTGGAGACACAGTCATGATTCCACAAAATTATAAACAAATCTAAGAAACGTCTTTCCTGAGGAACCAAGTAATGGGAAATCATTAACATGAATTTAAGACTGCCATCAAGTGAAACCCAGGAATTATTGTGTTTTGTGAATGGATGAGCTGGAGACAAGACAGAAAATCAACAAATAACTAAATGTTCTTGTTGAGAAATGGATTTGTGGCTTGGTCATGTCACAAGCAGACTTCAGTAGCAATGTCTTCTACAGAAGCAGAATATGTTGCTGCACATTTGCAAGCAGGGAGTTGCTATGGTTAAGACAGCTGTTTGAAGACATACTTTCCATTAAATATATTTATTTTAACTTTAAAAAGGCTGTTTTTATTTATGATATATAAATATGTATTTAGTGACACTAAATTAATATTTGGACATCTAATTTTAACATATACATATGTGCATACATTCAAAACTGTTGAAATTAATTCAAATCTGTAAAATTTGAATAATTTATTTTGTTATTGTCAATTATACAATTCAATTTATTGTATAAATTTAGCTTATTGAGGTCTATTACCTGATGGTAAAATTGTGGAGGAATCAATATTGTAATATCTTAGTTGAATAATTCATTGTTTCTGACAAGAAAAAATTATTGCAAAGATAACATCAATTTTCTAAACTCTAAATAAATTGCCAATGGCATATTCTTAGACTTTCCAAAGGCTTTTGATAAACTCAATCATGAAATTCTTTTTCAATAACTTTGAAGTTGGTATTCGCAGTAACATTGATGTACACATTGCTGTTAATATGTGTGATATTGATAATGCATTAAACGCTATTCAAGCCAACAAGACACTAGTTGTTGTCACTACCATCATGTCTACCTGACCATGCAGCTATCAGCTACTTTCAGGCTTTATAATGAAGAAATCCAAATTTATTCAATATTTAAAATAATCTTAAAATTATAAATGAGTGGATGACTATTGTTGGAAGTAGTAGTATAAAAAGTAAACAGTTGTATATGGAAGATCTGGCCTTCTGTCTAGAAAATGAACAAATATGAACAGGTTATAACAATGGATTGCTACATGTCTGTGAACACATCACATATATTAATTAATTATGTTTTGGATTAAGTGTTAGCAGAAACAAATATAAAACTTATTTTAATGAAATTTCATCAGCCAATTAGCAAGAGATTTATTAAGATCAATTTAAAACATTATAAAACATAAAATTTTATACCTAAATTTTGTGACCTTTTAGAATGTAAAATTTAATTGAAATAAATTTAATAATTAATTACATGAGGATTGGTGAATTGATCATCACAGGTGCACTCTGCACAAATGCTATTGCCGAAATCTTTGTTAAACTACATCACTACACAGATGAAGCATACATAGCTTAAGTTAATCTGAAAATATCATCAATGAAAACTAAAACCATTGCATTTGTAGGGGCTTACATAATAAGAACAAAAATTACTCTCAATAATAAGTCACTAGTACATATATCACATTTTAAATATATAGGATGTGATATATCATATGAACAAAACAATGCCATACAAAAAGAAATTTATGAATACCATCATACATGTGCAATAATAATAACGTAAAGGGGAATAACAAGGAAAGAAACACAATTAAAATTGGCAGTTACCACACTATTATATCAAGCAGAATGACAATGAAAAATAAATAATTGAGACAATTAGAAGTTCTAGAAATGAAGTTTCTAAGATCAGTTAAGGACTGCACCAGAGAAGATAAAAAATCAGAAACAATACCATTAGAGACGAATTAGGGATTCAAACAGATAACAGTAAAAGCCAGAGAACATGTACATAGTACACAGACACAAAGAATTCCTAAACAAGCAATAAACTATAACCCAATAGGTAACAAATACATGGATTGGAAATAATAAATGTCTTTATATTACTTCGGCCCACATTTCCAGAGCTCTTCCAAAAATATTCAATTCTTTTCAGGATAATAATTTCCTAAATTGAGGAACTGATGAATAATTATTCATCTTATTTGGAAAATACACCTTCACTGTTAGCAAACTGCTTTCCGACACTAACTCTCATAAAATTTGCAAACACATCAATAGTTATTGACAAATTAAAAACTATTCTCAACAGGTGGAAACAAAATGAGTTTATTGAACCATCCACATTTTACTACTTATTCATCACCTCAGCATACATTTCCAGAGTTTATGGCCTTCCAAAAATTCTCAAACCTGACCTATCTTCTAGGATTATTATTGCGTCTACAGGCAGTCCCTTACACAACTTTTCCTCCTACCTCCATAACACATTTTTTAAATACCTCAATGAAGAAAACCAGCATTCTGTTAAAAGTTCTTACCAATTTATTGATGTTTCAAAATACTTCCCCATACCTCATGACTTAGTCTTTAACTTCTCTTGATAATGTTCAACTCTATTCCCACTGACTTAGTCATTAACAGTTTCAAATCAGATGGTCCATTTTCAGTCAATTTACTAAAATTCCTCTTAATGAATTTTTTAAAATTTATTTATTTCTAACAATGTCATAAAAAGAGACATTTAGTTATTGTTTTGACATAGTCATAGTGAAAACTTTGCATTGAAAAATTTCCCAAATTAAAACTAGAAGTTTATAGAGTATTTGTTCATGTGAATCTTTTTTTAAAATCAAGAGGCTTAAATCTTTTGAGCCTACACTCTTTGTCATCCGAGTTTAATATATATTTTAAAAGTTTGTTTAGATGAACACTTAGTCTGTCTTGGTAACACACACTGCTGTTACGTTTCTATTCAGTAACTGTGGATAATCCCAAGGCTTGATGAAGTAATTTATTTCATTCGGTACAAACCATGAGGAGTTTACCAAGGATCACAGTACTTTTGATTGAAATTTATCGCTTTTTAAATCTAATCCTCAACTGCATTTATTTCAATCAAGTTTACTATCGTTAAAACAAAGGTTCTCCCGTCGGAAGTCCATTTAGTGCTTTTTTCGCTGATATAGTCATGAGAGTTTTAGTGAATTATTGTCTTGCTCTACTTTGCTAAATCAGATATGTAGGTGAAATTTTCTGTATTGTTAAGTCCTATCACATGAACCTTATAGTTAATACTTGCAATAATTATCATCCCAACTTACAATTCACTCCTGAACTTGAATTTAACCATTCTCTTATTTTCGTTAATGTCACTGTATGTATTCACAATACTTCCATTATGACAAATTAGATCAGAAAACCTACATACTCAGGATGTGTTCTCTATTATCTTCCTGATCATCCTCCTAACCAAATGAGAACTATGGTATAAATCTTGTAGACAGAGCTACATTACTTTTGAAATCCTAGTTCCAACCACACAACATAAATAATGTCAGTGTAATATTTCAATCTCTAATGAGTACCCTTTAAATGTTATTAATAAACTCATAAACATTAGATTGAAAAAAAACAATATCCTATTGTTCCTTGCACGCAATCACCTTAATCCAAATTTCATAAATTTGTACAAATTTTCAAATATGAAATCCACTAATGAATTAGAAACTGATTGTTCTTTGAAATTTTTAGATGTCTATTTTCTGTCCAAATCATTGTTAAATTTGTAATTGGTTTCATAAAACTACATACTTCACTTGTTTTAAAATTTTTATATGATCATCAAATTTATCAAAAAAAAAGTCTATGGTTTTTGAATTTGTTAACAATGTTTTGTAATTAGCTGATATAACACATCGTACCTTAACTATGAATTCAAAATTTTAATAGCTAGTTATTATCCTATGGCTTTTATTGGAAAATTCATTAATCTCAGAATATTACATTTAAAATAAGAAAAAAACGGTAGTCGATCCAAAAACTAACAATTTTATTGTCGTATAATATTATGTTTATTTACTAAATTTAAAATGTTATTCAAAAAAATAATTATATGTGTAATTTTTCAATCTGTTCATTCAAGTCTTATTTTGTTAAAAAAACAAAGACAGCCTTAATGCTTTGGATTTCCATAATGTTATTTATAAAATTAGTTGAAATAAGTACTCATTTTGTTATATCGGCCAGACCAAATCATGTCTGTTAACTCGAATTAAGGAACATAAAACCAATTTAACATTTCCACATTATAATTCTCCGATTACAAAACATTGTTTGTAACTTAACCATTCTTTAAATTTTAATAGCACTATTATTCTAGATAAGGAAACTACTTCTAAAAAAAGGTTAATATTACATATTAAAACTGACAAATTTTCTTTAAATTTTAAACAGGACATTTCTCATTTAAACTGTATTTATGATGGCTTATTAAATAATGTTTGTTAATTTATTTATTGTATTCATATTCTTTGTAGAGCTGTAACTTTGACTATATCTCTTCATTCTAGCGATAGTATTGACAAGGACCACAATAGTTGATCGAAATGTCTACAAATTATATTGTTCAAAATTAATTTTGTGTTATGTCTGCTATTCAGGTCGTTAATTTCCTTATGCTATTGCCATAAATTAGTTGTATGTTAAACATAATGAACAGTAATTACCCAGCATACAGACATATAGAAACTACGTTGAATGTTCACATATTTCCAAACAATCTCAGAAACGAATGCTGGGTGCACAGTCTTTAAAACTGAGCAAACTCATTTCCAACGTTGAGCATTCATCAAGACTTATGCAATCCAAAGACTGAGGTGCATAGAAACACAGAAGGGAGAAACAAAACAGTACCCAAGATTATTATACACCTGAAATTTCAGACGTACAAAATAAGATTTTGGTCAAAATTGTATGTACCAAAATGAATATACAACATAGTCGACATGGATTAGCTCAGTGGTCAGAGCAGCCACCTGGTAAACAGAAAGTCCTGGGTTCGATTCCCAGCCCAGTCAAGCTTTTTCAATCTACAAACCTTAATTGACATAACAATAATTGGAACAGCACTCCAAATAACTGAAATGCCTGGTTCACCCTCTCTCGTTTGCTACATCAGATGATGCATTGCCCGGGGGGTACCACGTGGCGGTGAGAGTAGGATTTGCTAGCAGAGCTGTACTAGACAGGTGGCATTTCTCAGGATATAGTCTTGAACATAAAAACAAGACTCCTGAGGCCTATACTAGCCTTTACCCCCCTAATTATCAAAAGAGTAAATTCAATTTAGAAAACTGTTGATATAAATACTTACCAAAGTTAACAAATGTGAACAGACTTATTAAATAACAAAAAAAAAATATTAGATCATGCTAAAATATCTAAGAGTATTTTAATTGTTCTTTAGAAACCTGGGGCATAGTTAAATTTGTTACATAGCATCAATAAGAGGTATATATATTATTTTTTTAATATTACATTTATCAGCAATCAGATACATTTTAATCTATAATCTTTGACATGTTATTTACATATCATACATTAAGGCATGATGAGATCCATCCAGCAAAGAGAACTTCTAAATCTTGTCTAGAGATGTGATGGCCATTTTCTTTTCAGTCTTCTTATTTTATCATTTTCTAGTAGTGGTTGTAATAATGGGTTTGAATGTGATTTGAGCTTTACGTGGTGACTAACACTCTTTTGACGGGCAGTTTTCATAACAGTTGGTATTTTTAAGTCATTGTGTATTTGTTCATTTGTCATGTAGCAGGGGGCGTTCACGATGGCTCTTAATATTTTAGACTGGCATCAATAAGAGGTATATAAAAATAAAATGTTAGTAGAGAAGTGATAACTACCTGCGAGGGATTTTCTCTCGCAGGTAGAACCTTTTACGAGAGATACGAAGGGGCTACCTTTGGGTATGCCTTTTCCTCTCCGTTTTGAACTAAGGTTCCCACATGCCGAGGCACCTCGGCCAGTTTTGTGAGGTGTATGTTCCGGGGTCGCAGACGTTGGGCATACGGTAAGAGTTGTCCGCTATTCCTATTGGAGTAGTCGGCCAGCTGCCTCCTAAACTGGTCGAGACACGGAGAGAGGAATGTTGCGACCCCACAGCAAACTCTTCTCCCGCTACCGGAAGGGCGTGGGACAAGTACCAAATGCCCGACCTACCTGATGCAGGTTTTCTAGGGTTTTTCCCTGCATCACTTTTAGGCCAATTGCCGGGTAGGATCCTTAAACCATAGCCCGGGGGCCCTAGTTAACCCTTGGCTGCCTTCCTCTACCTTACCGCATCCCCCCTTTCAAAACCCTTCCTATGCTATTAAAGGGGAGTTGCCAGAACGTGGATTACCCTCATGTAGCCTATTACCCAAAAAAAAAAAAAAAATGTTAGTAGTGGTTTACTCTTTAGGGAGCGGGGGGGGGGGGGGGGGGTCAGTTAAAATTGGAAAAGCTGAACAATAGTTACTGTTGAAATTAAAGTATAAAACGTCTACGTTATGTAAAAGAAGTAGCCAAATAACAGTAAGGAAAAAAAATGCCAAATAAATTCCACATAAAATTCGCAACATTAATTTATAACTTATTTCAATCTGTTTTTTTTTTCGCTTCTTATTTATCTAATGTAGGAAAAATATTTTCAATCAATATAAACAAAATTTGTAGGAAGAATAACTTTTAACGTAAGCAATGTTCCGATCGTAAATATAAAGCATTTATGTGTTTGCTTATTCTTCGTTACGACCGAAGTAAAGAAAAACACAATTTGTATTAATTGAATTCCGGAATAATTTACTTACATAGAATATTAATTATGCTGCTGAGTTCCATCTCTTTATAAGATTATATAAAAAAAAAAACTGAAGGTGAATAAAATGAATTACCAACGACGATACTAACAGTATTCCTCAGCCCCTAATAATCAAAAGTTAGTAGGTAAACTAGGATATTAAATTAAAGATAAAAATATATACTCTATAAGAGAGACGAACTGAGAAGTATAAAGTAGTTTTTAATGCATAAGCTTCTTTTTTTTTAAAAAAAAATGCACAGTTCCTTCCAGAATAAAACAAAGAACGTGAAATTTTCTGTATTGAAATAAAAAAATGTATTCATACAGAATGTGGGATTTTTTTTCCCTTTTGGGAATTCTTAAAAATAAATTACCTATAACTAAAATCAAAGTTTAATTGAAATCTGCGTGTGTTGCGGTGTGTTATGGGTGCTGTTGCGGAAGTGACGTCACGATATTTTAATTTGCATATATCTCAGTAATTAAAATTAATTTTTGAAATTAGTTTTTTTGTAAGTTTATTGGAATCTTCATAGCCTCATGTATGTAAAATTTCATGGTAATCGACACCTAGTTTTGCTGTAATACTAAAAACGACCTTCGTACAGACAAACTTGTAAGAGAGACGCAAAAAAAAAAATCCAAGAAAATTTAAACGTTATAAAAAGTCGATATATCGATAAACACGAGGTTTAAACACATGTTATTATAACTTTTTAGCTGATGTTCAGAAAATTAGAAAATTAACATTAATTTATAAAGATTTCATCGTAATACTTGCTGTGCAGTAAATTATACAAGCTGAAGTCAACAAGCATTGAATTAAACTACTCAAGAAAGAAGTTATATGCAAGGTATATTTTAAAATGATGGGGAAAAGAATCTTATACCCACAATAATATAAATTAACAAATACACGACCCTCAGACAGAAAAATATGTTTCCTAACAAAATATTAAATATACATTTCGTACTTCTTCAGGAATAATCTACAATTTAGTAATTAACTATTCATAAAGTTTTTTTTAAAAAAAAATATAGCAATTAGAAATTATTTTAATCAATTCAATATTACTTACAAATTTGTATGTATATCAGGCAAAACAATTCAGAGGCACTATTTAGATGCTTGTCTGTTGCAACCGAAACGAAACTCACAGGTGACAATGAAGGCTGGCCGAAAACAATGTATTGTTGACTGTATATCTTAATAATACTATAAAGTTTTAAATTTTTTTCATGACTGTATTATGTTACGAAAGCGTATAAGATATTGAAAGAAGGTATACATTTTTTTAAATTATTGGTAACAAATTTATCATTTGTTGGTGTGGAAAGGATGTGTAAAACCCGACTCATGGATCTAAGAAAAGTATCTCAATTGTTCATCTAAAAATTATTACTTTTTCCCAATCAAATACATTGTGAGTTTTGGTACAACTGAGCAATTTGGTACGTGGAAAACTCACAATAAGCCAGGTAGATAAATACAACATAAAAATAACTGTCATACAAGAAACAAGGTGCATACGAAAGGACATCATAGATATGAAAACATCAGTAATCTGCTACAGTGGTTAGACGGAAGGAACTAAATAATTTGGAGTTGCCTTTATTGTGAAGTCAATCAAGCGTCTGCGAGGGTTATTCTCTAGCAGGTAGAACTTTGTAGGAGAGATACGAAGGGGCTACCTTTGGGGAAAAAACTCCTCTCCCGTTATCGGAAGGGCGTGGGACAAGTACCCAATGCCCGACCTACACGATGCAGGTTCTTCTTCTAAGGTTTTCCCTGCATTTCTATAGGCGAATGCCGGGTAGGATCCTTAAAATATAGCCCGGGGGCCCTAGTTAACCCTTGGCTACCTTCCTCTACCCTTCCACATCCCCCCTTTAAAATCCCTTCCTATGCTATTAAAGGGGAGTTGCCCAAAGTGGATCACCCTCATGTAGCCTGTTACCCTAAAAAAAATCATCTTATGAACAAAAAAACAATCAATCTGAGAGTCTCTCTTACAAACTCCTCAACAACAAACAATGGTATTAACCCTTGGCACTCCGTAGCGGAACCCGCGAGCATTTTGACATTTTTAAAAAGCTCCGCTCCGGAGCCCTCGAGTTCAGAGGGTTAACATTCTATAACAACTACCAACATTATTTATTAGACAAAAATGGTCATATTTATGTCTGAATTGGCTTCCTTTCTGATTCATTATTTTCAATGAGTCGTAAATTTTTCCATTATTTATTTTTAATATGCACGCGTACACAACATTAGTGATGGGACGGAATGCGGCTCTGGATCCTAGGATGTGACAACGGGAAATCACCGCAAAAATGAAAAAAGAAGTGAGAAAGATGTGTGAAAAACAAAATCCATACCTTCGCCGGCATTCGAACCTTTGAGACGACCATGAGGATAGAATGACATAAAAATCCAGTCATAAATGCAAACCTCATAAGAACATATTCCAACAACCTAAGAAGAGTTCGAGGAACCACGCTATGAAAAGATATACCATAAGCATAAGGAAAAGATGAATTTATTATTTTATTAACACTTATTTAATATTTTATTAACATATAGAATTGTTATTATCAAATTACATTTTTATTAGAATTATGTCAAAAGTTATGCTGACCAAAAAACGAGACGCTGGATTGAAGTGGAACGGCTGTAAAGTTGGTAGTCGCCTTCAGGCTCGTGAACGGAAAGGCTACAAGAACAGAAAAAAAAACCAACATATATGTCTACAGATCTTAAATACACCAAAAATATTCGTGTTTGCAAATAAAATATAAATCGATTCATAAAAACAAATATTAAATAAGAATTACAAACAGACTATTAGTAAAAAATTTTAATTATGCTATTTAAAACATAATATATCTGATACGTATACTTACATGTAATTATAATTTATTATGAGAAAATTTATCAACCTAAAAGCAATGGATGAATCTAAAGTTTCTTATAATAAATTATAATTGAACGTGACTGTACAACTGAAGATGTCCCACTCAGGGACGAAATGTTGTTCTTTGATATATATATATATATATATATATATATATATATATATATTGTAATACCAATGAATTAGGACATTAATTGTTTGAACATAAAAACTTAAATTTGTTTGAGAAACCTATTATTGCGGCAGGAGCTTCCATAACGACAATGTAGCCGAGCTCTGTTGCTTTGTCGGAAGGCCAAAATGGCGTATGCGCGCTAAAACTCGAGACGAGGATAGTTCAGTTGGTGATCAGAATTTAACAGAGTTGGTTGGTGCCTGAACATTTCGGAGGACGGTACAAGTGATACTAGGGCAGAGACTAGCCGTCGTTTAATGTATTACTATTAAACAAAGCTTGTGAGTTGAGGACAAAGTAAAACATTCACGAAAGCATTACATCGAAAATTGCTAAGTAAAAGCAGTTTTACGTCCATAGCCAGCCAGGAATAGTAAAATTGCAGTTTAAGTCCAAACCAGTAAAGACTAGCAAATCTACAAACCACAGAATTCACCTAAGGCAAGCAGTCAACAGGTAGCTGACAAAAAACAGGGAGGATCATCCGAGTTCCTGACATCCTATAAATTTTGACTAGAATCAGTGTAAAATCTGTGAATCTTAGAATCAGTGTAAAATCTCGCAACAGTGTATTTCGAAAACGAAAGGAACGCTGGAACCAGCTGGACAGATGTGAGTAACAAATTACAAATTAATTATGTATGTAAACGTAATTAAAAGACAGAAGTCAGATTTCGTTCTAGTTTAAATTGTTAATCAGAGTTAATCTCTTTACTTTTAAATTTCGTTCTATTTTAATTGTCAAGTTCATTTCTTGTCTTATTTCTATCGACGTATTGTTTAGGTAAAAGTGATTTGTTTGTTAATAAGATTTTTAAATCAAATTGATGTGTCCATTATCAAACCCAGTGAGGACCCTGAGAAATTAATATTTTAAAATTGTATTTGTTTTGAGATATTGCTACAAAATAAATAAATATTGTTTGTAAATTTTACCAATTCTTTCATTTAATAAAAAAAGCCATTCCAGTTAATTATTATATTAATAGAATCAACGAGAGGCTTGAATTCTTCAAATTCTTTAAATTTATTAATTTAAATTAAAGCCTATAAATTGAGTATATTACAATATATATATATATATAGTAATACTAATTAGAGGCCATTAATGATTTTAATAATGGGATAGGTATGATGGATTGTTAGCGGTACCAATCTTCAAAGACAAGAATGTATAGGCGGGCTTTGTTAGAGCCGCGAGCACTTTCTGGAAGTATATATATATATATATATATATATATATATTATGTTTTACGTGGAATAATTTTTATAATATTCTGACTGTTGGGCTCAATTTGTTTAATTATTTAATATTAAAATGAAGTCAGGTTGTTATAATTGTATGAGTGATGTTGTTACACATGTGTGATAAACGTTGTTCTGTTGTCTGGAAAGCGACCTGCAACATACTAGAAATTAAGATAGGGTTATGCAGGGTTATTCATAATTTGTGTCTCACCACAGAAATATAATGATAATCCTTATGCAGTAAGTATGGTGAAGGCAGAGTTTGGAATATGATAGACATTGTATATGATGTATGATGATGACGACGGCGGAGGAGTCTTCTTCTGTCCAAATGTTGTCCGCTTTCCAAAATCACAGCGAACACTTAAATCCCTCGGATTTTTCATTCGCAACATTATTTATCGTGAAAGCCTTCATCCTCTAATATCCTCGGCTGGACCATTGAAGACCAAACAGAAAAGCACGTTCTTATTTCTTTATCCGCACTTAAGTCGGATAACAGTGAATATACAAGCTCAACAATGAACTGCTGGTGAAGGCAGACTTGAGACGCCATGGTGGATGCAATCGGATTAAACACACACAAAATCACTTACCCTCGATTCACTTATATAGTCCAGGATTCGCATGTGGGATTTCTATAGGTGGTGGTCGCATGGTGTAAAGTCTAAATTGTGGATGTTGCGGCTTCGGAGAAGGGACCCATGATGGATAAAAAAATGCTCTGAAGATTGGTGGAAGAAGATTTTGTGGCCTGGCTGAAGCTACCGCCAAGACCACCAGCAGCGCCACCATCACACACTTGTAGTCCATGGCTGATGAGTCTGTCCTGACTCCGGCGTCTGACCACGGTATATAAGGACCTCCTGAGACTAGGGTGATAACTGCTCCTCATATAAAAGTGACATTTACGTTCAAGTTACGGCGACTTCTGGAGCTCAATTAAATTAACAAAGACGGAGGATCATATTTCTTTGAGGAATTTTCTTTCTTTATACGGTATTTAAAATTAACACTTCGTGAATTTTCGTTATGGCTTTGAGCAAAATCACAAATGACACCGTCGCGAATGACGTGTAATAAATCGGCCTGCTTCTTAATTGCCTTCAGGGCGTGATTATTTCTGGAATGTTGACAATTACCCACGGCGGCTTTACAGTCACTTGGCTTATTGTTGCATTCTCTCAAATAGTTTTCGGAGTACATTTATTTCAGTTGATATCCAAATAAAACTCCTCCGTGGAATTTAACAGTTATTTTAATGAGTCTCAGCTTCTTATAGCCGTGTTGCACTTTGATAAAGTTTCAATTGACATAAACCTTCTGAAATGAGGTGGAATAATAAAGATTTTTTGAGAAGAGCGAAATATTCACGAAATTAATTTCTAGATGGGGGAACCAAGATAAGAACATACAAACCGAATGAAAAGGTAAAATGATACTGGGCTACGAACTAAAAGGTTTATTGTTTGATTTAAGCGGTAAAATCAATGATCTGATGAAGATTTAATACTACTTTTGGGTGACAGATCAAGTAAAAGATTCTCATATTATTTTATTTGCTTTACCCTCCTCAGTCACCTGCTACATTACCAATGTTACCCTCTTCTCTACAACATCAGCGGCGGTGCAGGTTAATAATATCTGACAGCCATCCATCTCTGGAATGTGTGGGTTCAAATTGCAGTCTTTCTTCCGCTGCAGGCTGAAATTAATTACTTCCATTTCGTAAAAAGAAACTTACCATCGAAGTTGGATTTTTATTTCTGTATTATCAAATGAAAAGGATTAGTTAAATAATCGTCAACAAAAATTAGTACCGATATTCTTTAAAGCACGAGAATCGGTTCTGCGATGGGGTGGGGGGTAGAAACCCCTAGCATAAAGGTGGAAAGAATTATTATCGAAAAAAATATCATTTTGTGTTAAATCACTGCGCGCCAAGAGACCGTAACGTCACGTGCGCAAGAGCGAGCGACGTTACTACGCGACGAACAAAGGAAATAGTTCATTTTCCCGTAATGAAATAAAACAGAGATATTTCGATTGAATAAACAATATAATTTCTTCCAGAAATACTACCTTCGAATGATAACAAAAAAAACCCAAATACACTTGCGGAAAATGTAAGTTAATTTTCAACGCCATATTATTGCCTCCAATATGGCGATTATTTGTTTTACATTGTGAATCTAACTAAGAATTTAATCTTTCGTAATGTCTGAAGACTGAGGGACAATTATATCCTGTAGTACTCAAGGAGTATATTGAAGAAGAAATTCGGAGGTATGTTTGTAGGGACTGATGCAATAAAATTCAATGTGGTTTACAGCTGTTTAATTGATGCACCATCGGTCTAAAGTATGTTCGGAATTAGGAACTAAAGATTAATATAAAATTAAATAATTTTTCGCGTTTATATCAATAAGTACGCGGGCAACGCCGGGAACGCAGCTAGTACTATATATATATATATATATATATATATATATATATATATATATATTGTAATACTAATTAAGGAAGCCATTAATTGTTTTAATATAATTGGATTGTTAGCGGTACATTTCTTGAAAGCAACAATCACGGTTCTTTGTCGGCGATAGTTGTTGGAAACCGCGCGCTCGTACGGAAGTCAGTCTGGTGAACGTTTCGAGAGAGTGAGAGAGGAGGCTGACCTAAAAAGTACGAATAGCGTGGTCCAGGAAGTTCAACTGCGAGATCTATTAAACTCTATAAAACACAAGTAAACAGTTGTTGACGGAGAGACTCTTCATATAAAATCGCAAAGTGGAATCAAAAAGTTTGCACCACACAGACCGAAATAACAGTTCGCATAAAGGCATCGAGGAGACACACGTCCGAGGGCTGACCCAGGGAGCGGCTGATCCCAAAATTACAGGTGGAATAACAACGAGAACTACGACCATGTGTATTAATTATGTGTAGAATCAGTGAATAACGGAGTTTTTAGTGATTTGTACCCTCAAGCTGCATGAATCACATCTGGTACCAGAAAGACATTCGTGAGTACAAACAAAATTATTTAAAGTCTGTAAACGAGGATTAAAGGCAGAAGTCAGGTTTCGTTATCTTGGTTAGTTTTCGTTTTCTTTATTGTTAAAAGAATTTATATTCCGTGCATTTCAATTTTTGATTTGTTAATTAGTTTATTAAATTTGATTGTTCTAACTATCAAGCCCAGTAAAGACCCTGAGAAAAAGAGTAATTAGATGTAACTGTATTTTCCTAGAACGCCAAAAAAACAATTTGGTTTGTAAATTTGAGGAAATTAAATGTGCAAAGTGAGGCTGATAATTTGTATCTTTAATTAATAATTTTTTTTAAATTAGTATTAGTTTATTACAATATATATACATATATATATATAAATTTATTGTTTATAGTCGCGTCAGTATAAAAGTCATTGGCGACTTACCATACCTACTACATGAAATTTTTACATAAATTCATATTAACCATACATTTTATTCCTAGTCTCTGCTTCATTGTCTGTTTATATTAGACCTTGAACACCGGTTTCCTTCTTAAACTTTAATAGGTTATTTATTGCCTCTCCCTTCTATTGTATTTCTGAATTGTGGCTCTGTCGTGCTTTGGGCAGTCGTAGAGGACATGCTGCATCGTCAGGGGCAGCCTTGCATACGTCACATGTAGGTTTCTGTGACCTAGAGAATAGATAACAGTGCGTTAGGTTAGAATGGAGAGTTCTTAACCTAGCAACAACCACCTGCTTCCTCCGTGACAGATTGCCAGCGTACCATTTTTTCTCCAGTATTATGACATAGACTCGTCCCTCCCCCATCATTTTGAGTGCATATTGGACTATTCTTCTGTTGGGATGCCTCCAACTTGGCCCTTTTGTCCGCGCTTACGTTTCCCTCTATTCCTCTGTGTGCCGGTCGGTATCCATCCTATCATTACGTTATTATTGCTATTTAGGATGGCCATAAGATTTTCTCTGACTTAATTGACGCCACCATTCCATATATTTTGCTTTGTTTTATGTATTTATTGAAGCCAGAGAGTCTGTTAGGATTAAATTATTTTGATTTGTTCTATGCATCGTATTGTTGCCATATATATATATATATATATATATATATATATATATATTCTAATACTTATTATGGAGGCCATTAATTGTTTAAATTATAATGAATTGTTTAGCGGAACCGATCTCAAAGAACGACAATGGCCAGCAGGTCTTTGTCGACTAGCTTTGTTGTGAACTGCGCGCATTGTACGGAGTCAGTTGGTGGCTGTCTGGCGAATAAGAACGTTGATTGCAGTCTGGCGAATCTTGTAGTAGATAGAGGGAGCGAAACAGCGTGGTCCAAACTTAGTAATTTCAACTGAGAGACTTTTATGTTAATCATCTTAACAAGATCTGGACGGAGAGACAAGTTATACAAAAAACTGAAAAGCTGAAACAAAAGGTTTAGGATTGTTTGTTCAGATACATACGCGCTCTAAATTACATCTTCCGCAAAGGCATCGAAATTTAATACGTCCGACGGTTGACGGGAGTTGCAGATAATCGAGTTCCTGGAGGAGTGATCCACGAAATACAACCGTGTGTTTGTTCAAGTGTAGAGTCTGTGAATAATGGCCTTTTTTAGAATTGTGTCCCAAGGTTAGAAATAATTAAGTCTGGTACCAGAAAGGCAGTTGTAAGTACAAACAAAAATAAGTAAATTTTCTGTAAACGGTAATTAAGGGTATAGTCAATTTCGTTTCTTTTCATTTCGTATTTCGTTAGTTTCAATTTTTTTTACTGGTTAATTCTTTAATTTATAATCTTGATTGTTTCTTAATTATCAAACCCAGTAAAGACCCTGAGAAGAAGAGGTATTAGATTTGTTTGTTTGTAAAATATAAAAGTTTGAATTATTCCTTGAATGCCACAAAATTATATAATATAATGGTTTGTAAATTTTGATTGAATTTGGCGTGCCAAAGTAGGGGAAATAAATTGTTCCTTTAATGAATGAATTTGTTTTTAATAATTAATAATATTTGTAATTAAGCTTCCCTTTTAATCGTTAAATTTTGGTTTACACAACGTTGGGAAATTTAATTCAAATTAATAATTATCCTTAGTAATCATTACAACATATATATATATATATATATTTCCTCACGTTGATGCGTCAATTTAAATTATTTTAACAAATGAAAGGATATTAATAAATAAGATTTTTAGTTAATTAAACAAACAACATATTAATTTATTAGATGCACAAAGATTTCAAGTTACATAATAAGTTATTTATTGAATTTTTACAAAATTTACCACGTACAATCAAAAATTTTTACTTTCTCTCTCGGGGTCTTTAACTGGGCCTTTAAATAAATAAAAGGTTTTTTTAAAAAAACCTTGGGCATAGGGTAAGAGTTGTCCGCTATTCCCATTGGAATAGTCGGCCAGCTGCCTCCTAAACTAGTCGAGGCACGGAGAAGGGAATGCTGCGTCCCCACAGCAAACTCCTCTCCCGCTATCGGAAGGGCGTGGGAAAAGTACCCAATGCCCGACCTACCTGATGCAGGTTTTTCTAGGGTTTTCCCTGCATTACTTTTAGGCGAATGCCGGGTAGGATCCTTAAGCTATAGCCCGGGGTCCTAGTTAACCCTTGGCTACCTTCCTCTACCCTTCCGCATCCCCCCTTTCAAATCCCTTCCTATGCTATTAAAGGGGAGTTGCTACCATGTGGATCACCGTCATGTAGACTATTGCCCTAAAAAAAAAACCTTTTAGGAGAGACACGAAGGGGCTACCTTTGGGTATGCCTTTTCCTCTCCGTTTTTTAACTAAGGTTCCCACAAGCCGAGGCACCTTGGCCTGTTTTGAGAGGTGTATGTTCCGGGGTTACAGACCTTGGGCATACGGTAAGAGTTGTTTGCTATTCCCATTGGAATAGTCGGCCAGCTGCCTCCTAAACTCGTCGAGGCACGGAGAAGGGAATGCTGCGTCCCCACAGCAAACTCCTCTCCCGCTATCGGAAGGGCGTGGGAAAAGTACCCAATGCCCGACCTACCTGATGCAGGTTTTTCTAGGGTTTTCCCTGCATTTCTTTAGGCGAATGCCAGGTAGGATCCTTAAAATATAGCCCGGGGGCCCCTAGTTAACCCTTGGCTACCTTCCTCTACCCTTCCGCATCCCCCATTTCAAATCCATTCCTATGCTATTAAAGGGGAGTTTCCACCATGTGGATTACCCTCATGTAGCTTGTTACCTAAAAATACCACCCTAACAGAATTGCACATGCGGGAAGCCATGGAAATAATCCCCGCGACTACTCAAGAAGACAACGACTGTCTAAACGCAAAACCCCTGGACCAGGTCTGATAACCAACGAAATATTTAAAAAGTTATCAAAGAAAGCTGTAGCCTATTTAACCTCAATTTGTAATGGTTGTATAAGACATCGATCTTTTCCTCTGGCATGGAGAACAGCAAACGTCTTACCAATCTACAAAAATAGCATGAACAAACATGACCCTGATAGCTACAGACTGTCCACTACAGCCAAGGTTTCTAGAAAAGGTGATCCACATTAGACTGCAAGAATACAGACACGAACATCAGTGTGGCTTCAGACAGTCACACTCGACTACTCACCACATCATCAGAATAACAGAGACGATTGAAAAGGGATTGGAAGAGATGAAATATACTGCAGCAGCCTTTCTAGATCTGGAAAGAGCCTTCGACAAGGTTTGGCTGGAAGGACTCTTGTATAAAATGATTAAATTAAACATCCAGGATTACATAATAAAAACCATAGAATCCTCTTCCTGACCGACCGACAGGACGTTCAGAGTAAGAATCAGCGCATCACTATCTAGCATCAGGAGTTCCCCAAGGGTCTCCTATTGGGACCAACCTTGTTCAACCTCTATGTATACGATGTGCCCGCAGTGAACGACTCAAAGCTAACAATGTTTGCCGAAATAGAAACTACAATTCAAGACGCAGTAAATGTAACGTGTGATTGGTATAAGAAAATGGAAAATAAAAATTAACACTACTAAATGCGAAGCAAAGATGTTCACACTGAAGCGCGACACTCAACTGCGCAATAGTGAAATATCATGGAATTCAAAGGACTCAGTGATAAAGTATCCAGGGGTCCACCTAGATGCAAAACTCAACTGGAGATACCACATTCAGAAAAACTAAATGCAAGCCTCTCTCTGCTCTACCCGCTGATCAACCCCATTTTCAAGTTGAATCCTCGCTCCTAATTTATAAATCGATTCTCCAGCCCATTCTCACATACGTCAGCAACGCACCTACAAGTTCGCTCAAGAAGCACCAAACCATGCAGAATAAAGTGCTACGTATCGTAATTCAGTACGTGATTCATACGAAACAGTCAAATACACCAAGAATTAAAGGTTCCATTTATTACAAACTACTGTAGGGCGATAGTTTTATTATTGATATATATATATATGTTTCATTTTAATATAATTAGATTTTAGCAAGGCTTGAGAGCTTGGTAATTTGGAATTTGAGCAGGCGCCGTCGAGACGGGGAGATAATCCCTCCAGTCTGGAATTGGGCACGTATGATGTTGACCCTCGGAATTTACCTGGACTGTCACACCGTGGGAAACGTCTCTCATAATATCCCAGAAATTTGAGTGATCACGTGACTGCCTGAACCAATGACATTTCTTGGTTCACGAAAGATCGATCCGAAGTTGTTCGAGAAGATCGATTTTTGACATCCAGCGAGGGGCCTGAAAGAAAAGTAGAGACACAGAGGGACAAACCGTCGCCAGCGACGGACGTGCAGCCCCAACTTGCAGTTTCGAGAGGACCCGGAGAAATCGAGGGTGTCACAGGATAACGGCCAAAAATCAACGAAGGTAACTGCCAAGTATCTGAATCCTTGACGCGCCTAGGGGCTATTACCGTAGACCATGTTTAACTGAGATTAAGGGATCAGCTTGTTTTGTCAGGCTAACTGAACACTATATTTTTTTATATTTTGTCCATTTTCAGATAATTAATTAATAAATTATGTAAAAGACCCTTTAATTCATCATTTAAAAACTTACCACTACACTACATCCACAGCCTAAGCAGTAACTTTGTCAAAAATATGGTGAAGTGTAAAAGTGCAAAGAAATTAAATCCATAACAAAAAAAATACTCATAAAAGACTCAATCGAAAGCTTCCACAAGACTTACACAAATAATTGTCAACCTGTAAATACCTGAACCCAATGCAATCAGCCAGAGGTGTGAAATATTCCACATAAGCCTCTCTCCAAATACTCTTAGACACATGACCTCTTATTATATCATACCAGTGAATTGCATTTTACTTTCAGACCCAGCTAAATAAAGTTAAAATGAAAAGATAGAGGACGCTAAAATACAAAAACTCCAAATATTGTCCGCGAAATTCAGTTGTTATTTATATTAGGTTGCAGGAATTTCATCCAACCTGAATGAAGGAAGCAAAGCGATACGAGGGAATTATTCATTATAACAGGATGCATGAAATAGTAACATATTTATTCATTCATTTTTTGTTCATTTAATCAAGTGAATACATTTTATTTGAATAACACAAAACTGTTAACAAATAAATGGGTTGAAGAGGCAGTCGTCTTCATCTCCAGGCGGCTTCCTTTGCCTCCATGGCTGTAATTAACAATATACATTTCGTCAAACTTTTCAAACACTTTTTTAATGTTTTTCTGTATTATTAAATAAAAAGTATTAGTTCAGTAAACGCCTGTAAAACTAAGATTATTATAAAAACATGAGAGAAAAATGATGGAAACTGTGTTTAAGATGTGATGATGGAACATCCTGTCAGAGTTTGGAAACATGAAACAATATCAAAAATTACAAATTTAATAAAGAAAAGATAGCGTGCTCTTGTTAGAGGTGTAGAGAGATCAGTGTAAAAATATTTTATAAAAAAGGGATCGACTGAAGAGCAAACCAGCAGGTATCACAGACAAGGCGCCCGTATTTCGAGCGGCCGTGCCCTGAGCGTCCCCTTCCTAAATCCTGATCGCTGAGCGAGCAGGTGTAAAGTTTTCCGAAGAGCAACTTTATCAGTCTCTAACAATTATAATAAATTATCATGTTTGTTAAAATCTTGCTTTGTTGGAATTTTTAGAAACACAGACTTTGAAATTGGAGATCATTTATATTTAAACTGAAATTAATTCAAATATGGAATTTTGTACTGCTTATTTAACTAACATTGAAAATTAATAATAATAGAGATGGTCAAATTCAGACCAAGGAAATGATGATATAAAAACCACACAATGTTTCTGGGATTCTTGTACATTTCTTCAGGTGCTAAGAAGAACCTAGAGCGACACAACTCCACTCGTCAGTTGACAACAACTCAAAAGCTTCTTTATTTTCTCTGTATTTGGGTATCTTTATTATTAATTATTTTCAATCAGACGTAAATTTATTCGTTTGAAATTAAACCTTATGCACGGACGCCCTCTGAACTCACTGCCTTCTAGACACTGCGGCGTGTGGCCAACCTGAATGAAGGTAGCAAAGCGTTACGAGGGAATTATTCATTACAACAGGATGGACGAAATAGTAACACATTTATTCATTCATTTTTTGTTCATTTAATCAAGTGAATACATTTTATTTGAATAACACTAAACTGTTAACCAAAACAAGTAACTGGGTTGAAGAAGCACGGCTTTGAAGATCCACTGGGTGGTGACTGCCTTGGCCTCAATGGCTGAAATTAATAATATCCATTACGTCAAAATTGTCAACCAATTTTTAAAATATTTTCTGTATTATTAAATGAAAAGTATTAGTTCAATAAAACGCCTGTAAACCTAAAATTATTATAGAAAGATGAGAGAAAAATGATGGAATCTGTGATGAAGATGTGATCATGGAACTTCTTGTCAGAGTTTGGAAAGAAAAAATATAGTTTGGAAACATGAAACAAAAGCGGAATAAGAAACGAGTTAGTGAGAAGTTTGCAATATTCCTGGTTATAAGATTATGGACAATGAATAGGAGAGATAGCCAATTTTGACCCAAAAAAAAGTGATAATATAAATACCACACAACGTTTCTGGGATCCTTGTGCCTTTAGTCAGGTGCTACGAAGACCCTAGAGCGACACAACTGCACCCGTCAGTTGACAAAACTCAAAAACAACGAAAACGCAACGACAACTAATTAAGAATTATTTCTTAGATGTTAATCGATGAATTTAGAAAAATGAGATTGGTTGGGTATATTGAACATGTAATTTAGTATTTGGATTTATTGCTCAGTTACTTGAGAATAAGTAGTTAAGTTTCAGGATGTTAAGTAATAGTTGAAACAAATATCAGGATGTATACAAAATTTACAGTAAAATTCTGTAGAGGACATTCCGCGTTTCTTTAAAGTCCAAAGAATGAAAAAGACAGAGAGGATATGTGATAAGGATGGCGGAGGTAGCTGTGATATAAATATAAAATACCTACCTTGAGAAAGCGCATCGCTTCATCTTCTAGAGTTTCTTCGTCTCGTTCCACCAGTGGTAACATCATGTCACCCAACTGGAGAGCACGTGGAAAGGGTAAATGTGGATTAACTGCTTGTGCCATCATTCTGTAGTATTCGAGCGGCGTCACGTCACGACGACCGCCGTAAACGTAGGCTGGAGGCATGGCCGAGGCCCCCGCCAACACCATCAGCAGTGCGACTGTCGGCCACTTGCTGTCCATGGCTGATGACTTTGTGTCCGGACTCTAGCGTCTGACCACGTTATATAAGATCCTCCAGAGTGATAACAGTCATAATATTAAAGTGCCATTCACGTTCCAGTTACGGCGACTTCTGGAGCTCAATTAACCAGAAGGGGGATCATATTTCATCCGACGAAATTACATTGTGACGGTCTTCAAATTTTTATATTGACTTTTTCTTCATTACTTAATCTCTTCCAGCGACGGTAATCATCTGTATTGATTCCATTGTGACAGTCGTGGATGTCGAAGTCTTTAAATAAAGAAACCATCCTGCTTCCTAAATGCTTCTTGTAACGTTTAAGCCGTGAGATTCTTAAATCTTGACACTTATATTTTACAGCTTGACGGTCGCTCGGATTAATGTTGTAAATCTCAAAAATATTTTTTCAGCATGTTTATTACAATTTTGAGTGATTTAAAGAATAAAACGTCCCTGTAGACTTTAATAATTGGATATATGAGCCTCAGCTTCATATCGCCGTGTTGAACTTTGATAAAGGTTTCAGCTTACATAAATCTTCTGGTATGTGCGCTAGTAATCATATATCTTTGAGAAGTTCATGATATTCTGTTGTTATCTTCTTATAAATCAAAATGATTGTACGTGTGTATCTATGTTTCAATTTTTATTTGTTCCGCACACAAATCTACACCTGATGAGCAAATTTCACCAAACTTCGTACACGTAATCTTTGCGACCAGGAAACAAACACTGACGGGTTGAGTGAGACACGTCAACAACTCCCAGGAGCGGGGGTGGAAAATATCATACATGAAAAACGTCCGATATTAGAGCTGGATAAATATTTTTTCGGTGTCAAAGAAACTCATATTGTTCCTAACGATGTTGTGTGTGTATAATTTCAACCCCTCACCGCATGGGAAAGAAGCGCTCTTAGGGATTGGGGGGTGGGGAGAGATGCTTTACAGGAAAATAACGCGAATACAATCGAGATCGGAGTCAAATCCAAGGTTATGGGTGACACTGAGTTTAATTTGTATATTTAACGCCCAGAGACGGGGTGGTCGGGGGCGGAAATTTTGAAATACGTAATGCAAGTCCGTAATAGCCTTTAATAATAATTTTTAGCATTAATTAGATTGATAGTATTGCTACAACTATTTTTCTGTATAATTTCAACACCTTTCGGTATGGCAGGGGAGCACGGGGAGGTGTAGAAGGAAGTTACAAGAAAATAACGCGAAAAGAATCGAGATTCGTGGCAAATAGGTGTTATGGATGTCGCTGAATTCATTTATGACAACCTGTGTAATACGTGGAGGTGCTGGGCGGAAGTGGGATGGGGGTAGAAATGTTCAAAAATGTTAACTTATCGATATTTGTATGAAATAAATCGTTAGCAGGGTTGAAGAGTCTAACAATATTCTTTTAATGTCTTCCGTGTGTAATTACAAGGGGTCGAGTAGTGTTACAAAAAAATAACGCAAAAGCTACAAAGGTTGGAGTCAGATCCGTGGTTATGGATAAACGACATCTCGGGCAACGCCGGGCACCCAGCTAGTAATAGTAATAAATACGACCTTATAATTACTCCGTAAATTAATGGGTCGTTTTAAAATACGCACACACAGATATATATATATATATTTTTAGTAAACTCAATATTAATTTAAATTAAATCCTACGTTGAGGCACACAATTAATATACACAAATTAGAGAAGCAGGCCTCCAATAATGATAGTTAATTTTAAATTTAAATGAAGACGACGTAGAAGTACAAAATGTAATTTTCAAAAATATTTTTAAATTTATTTAATTAGATTTTTAAAGTAAACTTAAACCTTACGTTATAAAGAAATTAAAAGTTGAAATGATTGGATTTTAAATGAAAAACAGAATTTCAAATATAAAACAAAGTTTATGGGGCCTCCAGTAAATTTTTTTACGACAAGACAATTAAAACTTACAAAGTGAAAATTCTTAACGTAAACAATTAGTGAAATAAGAAATCTGACGATATAATTATTTACATTAGGTTTACAGCTCCATATTCTTGTACAAAATTTTTATATTTACGCCGTCGACAACGAAAACCGTAAAATTTTGTTCATTAAATAATTACATGTTTTTAATTACCACAATATATATATATATATTGTAATACCCAGTTAATAAGGACATGAGTTTTTTTCTTATTTCATCAGATTAGTTTACCAACTCAGGCTGGGGATTCTTGAGTGGTTTGTATATAAAAAAGATAATAATAAAATGATGGATAAGTGGCTGTTAGAGAAGGGGAGGACTATAATTGGACGTTTAGCGGCTCTTAGATCTAATGGTTTTGACAGACATCGGGGCGGAACCCTAAAGGCATAAGGACAGATGTTTGGTGGACATCCAATTCTATTAAAAGGAAATGTTTATTTTAATTGAATTGAGTAGCTCTCGGAGCGTGAGAAATGCAACAGTTGGTGTTTGTTTGGCGAACGTGGAAACTCAAAAACTGTGAAAACAAGGGAATATTCTGGAGAGGGGGAAGCAGATAAAAGTTAGTTGGACAGGAGACCGCAAAGTGGAGTCGGGTGCCAGAGCGCAAGAGGAAAGGATGTTAGAGTGTGGTGCCAGAATCTGAACGAGAAAGACATAGGAGTTGAAATGTGTAGACCGCAAAGGAGGAGGACGTGGAGGCGGTGGTAAATGGTCGGTCAAATTGAATGGTGGCCGTGCCTAAAAAAATAAAAAAAATATTTTAGTCCATGCAAGCTGTCAGGAGTCGGGATACCAAAAGGATAAAGTAAACGTGTCTGTGAAGCGTGAGTAAAAGTCTGTGCTCAGAAGGGCATTGTAGAGTAAAGAGCATTCCGGAAAACCCCAAATAAAATTGTAAGGAGACATTGAGTAATAAATTTTGTAAATTGTTAAATAAGGGTAAAGAGTCAGATTTCGTTTTCATTTTATTTAATTGCATTGTTTAAATTGTAAAGTGTTCCGTTTCCTTATCAACCCAGTAAAGACCCTGGGGGGGGGGGGTAGAGTGTCTGATTCATAAAATGTAACTGGATTATTAGTGTAATTTAATTGTTGAGGTAAAATGATATAAGAAATATACAGTGATTTTCTTTAATTGTATTTTAAATTAATAAAAATTGTTTTGTTTATAAAATGTATAACTTGTTTAATTTAATTTCCTATGATTATAATTATCAATAAGTGGGGTATTACAATATATATAATTGTATCTGGGATCCTTGATAAGTTGTAATGGTTTTCTAAACTTTATTTTTATTTTAATTATGAGAACAAGGATTATCTTTGTGGTCTGAGCAGCCGATCGGAAAGCGGATGGGGAGGTCCTTGATTCGATTCCCGGTCTGGTCTACATTTTTCGTCAAGATTAAAATAAATAACTTAACATGGCCTCATGCCTGATGCTTTAATAAGCTCTATTCATTCTTGAATAGTTTTTTTTCTGTTGAGATAAATACAGCAAATTCAAAATTTGTTCTTGTTTCAAATTGATGACTGATGTAAACTTTGGGAGTTGATACTAAAATTAACCAATCCTTAAAGCTATGAAAACGTACACGTGACGAACTGTGCTAAAAAATAGAAAGATTTTTTTATTTTCGTATTTAACAGAACGTTTTCCAAGTTACTCTTGAAACACAACGAGTAGTCACCACCAGGTTTGTGCTGCTCCATCGATTTTTCAACACCTGACTAAAGCAACAAAGTTTGCGGAAATGGTGTGTGGTATTTTATAAATTAATTTCATCATCGATTTATTAAGTTTAATACTTGAAAGCATCCGCCTTGTTTCCTGGATGAGGATAAATATGTTGACAAGTAAGACGTGAAGTCAGAGCAGAAGAAACTGTTCCTTGCGTGTTAGAGACAGAGAGATTTCGAATGAGCTTCAACACCTGATTGTTTCGTCTTTGACAAGTTCCACGAGGTTGAGACGCGCTGAATTTGAAATTGTGTCGCCGCCTTGTTGCGGCGTATGCTTTATATCCTCTAATAATGAGTCCTTTACATTCCATTTTCCAATTAGAATAATGGATTAATTACTAATTACTACAGTATAATACTCTATTTTTCGCTTCTGAAGCTCATTAAAGATAGTAATGTAGTCCTCCAATGACCTAGGCCTTATTCTAATACCACCTGATACCAGTTTGAAGACAGGGACGACGCTGCACAACTTACCCATTTCCCTGGTGAAGTTATGGGAGGTTCCCTGGAACTTCGCTACAATTGGCGGGATATTGTAGCCACCTCTTCTCTGCTCCTGGCGTTGTTCTGGCGCTTGCGTGGCCGTTGCCAGGACGGAGAAAGTGTTGCTTGTCGCAAGCTCCTCTCTTTTCCTGGGCATCGGCTGTTTGGCGCCGTTCCGCACTGCAACGAAAGGCTCGTTTCTGCAGAATCTGCGGGGTCAACTGAGGAGGAGGCGGGCTCCGCTCCTGCGGGGCAAGCTTCGTCTTCTCGGCTGGTGGCGGCGGCTTTCAACCACAGCCTTCCTATTTCCGCTGCCTTTGCCGGTGGTACCCGTGCGGGTCGCCGGCGCCATGCCTAAACCTGTGAACTCAGACAACGAGAAACAATACAACTTACGATTTAAAACAAAATTTACCTGACTCACTTTCTAGGGGTGGGGAAAATTCGAACCTTTGCCTATTGTATGCGGGTTGATCTGACGTGAACGGAACCCTGATACAGTAAATGCCCTTACTAAGAACTAGAGCGGGGAAAGCCCCGATCGGGAATGGGAATGCTTCCACTAGCTGCGGCAGGCTCCTGCTACAAGGAACGCTGCTGAGTCAGAGAAGAAAGAAATAAATGTATTTTATCCGGGAGGAGTTCCCGGAGCCGTTATAGGGCGGACAGCCCTCTTCGGCAATTGTTAAAAGTTAATAATATTGACGCGCACCGAAGCAGACCGCAGCAGAAAACAACCGGAAGCAGGCTGGGAAGGAAGGGGGTTGTAGGTGTAGAGACGTCTAGGTAAGTAGGTAGGATGAAAGTGCCCTGGAGAAGGTATCAGCCACCACACCGCCCTCCGCACGACCACACATAGAGCTAGCCTCCACCATGCCTTAGGGGGAAATGGGGGAAGGCATGGTAGGAACGCAGTTTCGAGTTATTAGGACCCTTAGCTAAGATTTTATTGACCTACTCCGCATTCGCCTTTGATACAGGAAAACCCTAGAAAACCTGTATCGAGTAGGACGGATGTGTGGAATGTTGACTAGATGTAGAAAAAATCTGAAACTAACAACAGGATTATTTGTACATGCAAATAAAAATTATAATATTGATGTCCTCAGCCTTCTTTTCTGGTAGATTACCTAAAACATACAGGGGATTTTATTCGATGATTGTTTTTTTTATTATTTTATTATTATCATCTTCCTTTGTCAATTTTATTTACCTGAAAGAAAAAGAATAAAGATTAGACATAAATGTAGGTGTGAGTGCGTGGTGTAAGGGAGAGGATCCGGATCCTTGGCAGATGTCAGATGGTTAACAGCATATCGCGCTGAACAGGAAGGTATATGCTACCTCTTGACTTACAGGGGTTAACCACTTCCGGAGACGGGAAGTGGCCCCACTTTCCTGCATCGTCCCCAGCGTTGACTTTTGACTGTCTGCCTTTTTCGACTTGGACGCGCTGCACTTCTTTCCATGGGGTTACGGCTAATGCCTTTTCTTGCCAGAGAACTCTACGTCCGCAGTACGGAGTTCACTAGGCAGCACCTCATGGCTGGACCAGTGGTTAAGAGAACAATTTTCGGTTTTGTGCTTAAATTGGTAGTGTTTTCTTAATAAGTTTACTTAGTTAAAATTATAGCGAAGATGGTTTGGGATAGGTTGGTTGAAGTCTGGGGGAAGATTAGGTAGGTTGACATCAGGATTTAGTTCCTGCAAATTACGGCAGACGACGTGTGGGGGTTACTGGTATCTAAATTTTGGTTTTATCCCTGCCTTAATGGCTTGGCTGAGGACAGGTAGAGAGGAGGATTCATTAACAAGTTTTCGTGTTGTGAATTTGGCTCGGTGAAGATCGAGTGTTTGGGCGATAAAGGTGAAGTTTGGTAGGAGAGCTACCAATTGTTGAGATGGGTAGACCTAGGCAGAAACGGAGAATCCGGCGTTCTAGGCTGCTCCAGTCTTTGATTTTTCTGGGGGAAAGAAAAATGGATGCTACGGCGGCATAGTCAAAGATTGGGCGGATTAAAGTTTTGTGTGTGTGGAGTAATGTTTTTGATGGAGTGGACGAAGAGCGAGCCCGAAGGCATTTGATTAAATTTAATCTCAGGGCTATTCTCTTTCTGAAGGACTTCGCCAGGTTGGGTAAACCTAGCGAGTCATTTAAGGGGATGCCTAATATGTGGCTTCGTTTGAGGGCGCAAGTAGGGAGTCCCAGAATGAGATTCAGGGGTGGTTGTAGGACTTGTTTTTCCTGTCATAGCGGTGAGTGAGGTAAACAAGTTCGGTTTTTGAGGCGTTAGGGGTTATTCTCCACCGAGAAAACAAGTTTTCTAAAAATGGGAGATAGAACTTGAATTGCTGGTAGCAGGAGTAGAAATCTTGATTTATCATAGTAATGGCGGTGTCGTCAGCATATTGTAGAAACAGGGAGTTTTTGTGGTGTGGGGTTGGGATATCATGGCAGTAAATGTTGAAAAGGATTGGTGAGAAAATGGCCCCCTGTGGGAGGCCTGCTTCGATAGCAAAAGATGAAGAAGAGGCATTGTTGATGGATACGAAGGCAGTTCTGTCTTCTATGAAGGATCTGTCGGTGAGAAAGGCTTCAATTAATTTAACAAATTTGGGATGGATTCCTAATTTCAGTAATTACAATAAGCCGTCGATCCAGACGTAAGCTTTTTGAACGTCTACGAACAGGGTGGCTGGAATACAAAATTTGTTCATGGATTGTGTTAAGGTGGAGAGGAGCTGAAAGATAGCATCTTGCGTTGAATGATGCTTTTTAAAACCGAACTGGTGTGCAGGGATGACCGAATTTACAGTGCAGAAACTTTGCAGACGGGTGGTGACTATCCTTTGTAAGATTTTCCTTAGGACCGATAGCAAGGCGATGGGTCTGTATGATGACGGATCTTGTAGGGGCTTGCCTTGTTTGGGGATCATGATAATTTTGGACAATTTCCACGTTTGGGGGACATACGATAGCAGCAGGCAGGCGTTGAATAGACTAGCAAGAAAAAAGAAGACTTGGATGGGACAGCGCCATATAATTTTTCTGCTTATACCATCATCCCCTGGAGCCCATACGGGAAGCTAGCAGCACTTCACCTGGGCTAATGGGATCCGTTAATGGGGAGGGGGCATCTACGCCGGTTGTAAGAAGGGTTGGTACCTGGTCTAAGATATCGATTCTTTCCGACTCCTTAAATCTCGGATTTTCTGGGAATGAAAAGGCGGACTTAAGGTCCATGGCAAAAATTTCGGCCGTTTCAGGGTCACTGAACTGATTTCCTAAGTAGGAGCGTTGGCTTACTTGCCCAGTAATTCTTTTGAATGTTCCCCAGAACTTACTACCATCTCTGTAGTCAAGCCTGGTTATCGTAGAGTTCCATCTCGCGTCCTGAAATTTAACTATTTCTCTACGTACGTGGGCATTCAATCTGTTCCATATTGTCTTAAGGGGCCTGTAATTAGTGCGATGGAACAGTCTGTATATTAGTCTCTTTTGTTTAATTAGGTCTCGAATATACCGAGGGAGGGGGATTGTTTTATATTTAATACTAACCGCGGGAATGGAAAGCTTAGCTGCTTTGGTAATTAACATAGAGATGCTTTCGGCTGCCATAATAAATACAAAGCTAGAATACATAAATGAGTAAAAATAAAAACAATAGATTAGTAAATAAATAAATAAATAGAATAAATAACAATGTAAATCACTCGGGGGATCAGGTGTAAAGTGCCCGAGGGTTGCACCGGGTAGGAGAGGACTTGTCAGTCTAGGAAGCAGTGATAAGTCTCAAGTGAAGCCCTAAGGGCCATTAGCGAGATGGTCCTAAGGGAGCCTCTGTCGGTGATATTGATTTCCCTAAGGGCTGCTAGTGTGCTCTTGGGCATTGAGCCCCTGGTTCCGACTATAATTGGCAAGACTTTAAAGTCCTTGTCGGGACCGAAGCGCGCCCTGAGACCTTCCCTGAGGCGAAGGTATTTCTCGATTTTGTCCCTCTTCCCCTGTTCCAAGCGCCCCCCATCCTCGTGGCAGACAGCGATGTCAACCACGAGGATCCGGCCCTCGTCTTGCATGACGAGGTCCGGTTGGAGGACGTTGTTTTGGGGGTCGAGGAATCGAGACTCCTTCGCCACAACGAAGTCCCTTGACGCGACTTCACCCACGAAGTCCTTTATAGAGTCGTGCCGCTTGATCCTCATTCCCTTCGTAAATTCGCATTGGCCAAGGATATGGCCCAATGTTTCTGTTTGATTTGAGCAACGTCTGCAAGTCACGTCTCCGGTTTTGGCAGCTCTATCGATGGCGACTTTGTCGCCACCAACGTTTGCCCTAAGCCTTAATGCGCTAATGAATCTACATGGCTTTAGCAGCTCTGGTCTATAGAGCCACTCATTACCGATTTTGTCGTTACGGTAAGCTGCCACCCCTTTACCCTGGGATTTCAGTTCTTCCCACGATTTGTTTATGGCTCGTTTCTCTCTGTATTTAAAGCTATCTATCTCACTTATCGATGCGATGGGCCAGCCCAACCTCGCAGTGTGAGCTAGCGATTTCATGTGCTTTATGAGCCCGGAGCCCTCGGCGATGGCTCGGATGGCGGGGTCTTCACTATGCAGAAATTTCCATCCTGCCCAGTGATTCTTTTGAACGTTCCCCAGAACTTACTACCATCTCTGTAGTCAAGCCTGGTTATCGTAGAGTTCCATCTCGCTTCCTGAAATTTAACTATTTCTCTACATACGTGGGCATTTAATCTGTTCCATATTGTCTTAAGGGGCCTGTAAGTAGTGCGATGGAACAGTCTGTATATTCGTCTCTTTTGTTTAATTAGATCTCGAATATACAGAGGGAGGGGGTTTGTATTATATTTAATACTGACCGCGGGAATGGCATGCTTTGGTAATTAGCATAGAGATGCTTTAGGCTGCCACATTTATTGTGTCGGTATCGGGGAAGGTGGAGGGTATGTCAATGATTTCAGCCTCTATGATGTCTGTGAATTTTCTCCAGTTCGCCTTCTGAAATTGGTAATTTAATTTTCCTGCTGGGAGAGGTATTTTGATGGGCAATTGGATTAAACAGAAAATTGGAACATGGTCCGATGATATGGAGTCGAGAATTCTAGTTTGTGTGACCAGCGGGAGTAGGTTGGGGGACAATAAAATGTGATCGGGGCTAGAGGTTCCCTGGTGTGAAATAAATGTGGGTTCGTGTATCGGTAATCTACATAAGTTGAGTCTAGTAAGAGAGTCTACTAGTTTAATACCATTTCGGTTGTCTATTTTGTCCCCGAAAGATTGGCTGCGGGCATTGAAGTCGCCAGTGAGGATCATATTTGGGAAGGTGTCTAAAAAGGCTAGTAAGTTTGTGTCTAAGATGGAATTTGGCGGGCAGTAGTGCACCGCGATGTGAAAGTGGAGGACTTGGCAAATGACCAGTTCTAGATCTTTAAATTGTAGGTGTACTGGTATTTGCCGTGCTTGTAGGTGGTTTTTGATGTGGATAGCCACGCCACCATAATGCGTCACTGGGAAGCGATCGCGTCTGATGGATTGGTATCCAGGAATTTCAGCAACGGATGTGAGGACGGAGAAACGTTTCGGCAAGAAATAGAATGTAAATGCTCCACACAGGTGTTTTGGATAAGGACTTTTTTCCGGGTAAAACCCTGCGAGTTGCAGAAAACTATGTTTACCTGGTCCATAAATAGAAATTTCAACGATGTTTAGCCTCAGAAGTTTAGTTTTCGGGGGTCAAGCTGGATTCTGATATGGTTATGTGAGTTTTATTTTGCGCGAAATTTACCGCCATGGTTCTCTGAAAATGCTCCTTCGATATCGGCTGTATTGTCGAAATCACTTCCTCCCGTTTATTGGGAAGAAGTCTAAGGAAGGCTAGGTTTGTGACGCGGAGGTAGCTTTTTACGAAACACAAGCTAATTGTGCATGTGACTTTTTCCCTAAAGTCGTCGGCACCGTCGACTGTTTTCAGCTTTACCGTCATTTTATCTGACAGTGGACCGGCAGGTCGTTTAGGGCATTTTGAGTCGAGGGCCGAGTGGTTGCCCTCGCAGTAGACACATTTTTTGGGGTTCGCTACTTCGCATTTGTCCAATTGGTGGGGTCCGGCGCAACGGCCGCATTTTGGTTTGTCGGCTTTGCAATCGTCCACATGGTGATCAAACGCAAAGCATTTGCCGCATTGGGCCGGTTGAGGGTGGGACGGTTCAACTCTGTGCAGCTTGTAAAAAAGGCGTTTAGGATTAAATTATCCACATCGTCTTTGTTTTTCGACAGGACCCGAATAAGCTTCGTGTCTGCCAAGTGCACGTGACTTGATCCGCCACGGTTTAAAATGGGGGATTCCTTGGAGCTTAAGCTCCTCGGAAATTTCTTCAGGAGTGATGTCTAGATCGACTCCTTTTATGACAAGTGAAAAAGTAGGCGATGATTGAAAAGACGTCGGGGCGGGACGCTCTGGGCGTTCAGAAAACTTCGGGATGAATCCCGGGAGGCCGTTTTTAAAACTATTAATCACATTAGTCTTGATGTCCGGGTGCCTGCTTTTTATTACTAACTCGTTCTGCCGAGTTAGAAACATGTCGGAGATTTGCACAGTGCAGAATCTCCAGAAAAGGGCAGTTAAGGACCGCTGATTTTGGTCCGCCGGCAAGTTAATGATCTTAATGGCAACCATCTTATCAACGGAAGATGTATTAGGAGTTTTCCTCCGTCGGAGAAGCTACGCGTTTGTTTGATATCGCTGGAGCCGTCTCCATTTTCTCGGCAGACGACTGCCTCTTTGTAGCTTTAGTGGCGGCTGAGGTGGAGGCCTTAATATTAGGATTAATGGGGGCCATATTAAAAATAGTGAACGAAATAAGGGGGTCGAACACAGAGAAACACAATTAATTGGTGCACTAAGCTTTACTTACCGGAAACACGTGGCGTACAGCGTCCTGGAAGTAAACAGCACTGAGCTGCTGAGTCAGTAGTAATAAATGTATTTTATCCGGGAAGATTTCCCGGAGCCGTTATAGGGCGTATAGCCCTCTTCGGCAATAGATTAATAAAATTAATAAATTGGCTCGCACCTAGGCAGACCGCAGCAAACCCAGCGAGAGCAGGCTGGGAAGGAGAAAGGGGTTGTAGGTGTACGGATGTCTGAGTGTGTAGGTAGGATAAAAAGATGCCCTGGAGAAGGTATCAGTCACCTCTACGGCCCCCCGAGGAACCGCCCTCGGCACGACCACACACCGAGCTAGCCTTCATCATGCCTTAGGGGGCAATGGGGGAAGGAATGGTAGGAACGCAGCTTCGAGTTATTAGGGCCTCTTAGCTGCGATTTTATTGACCTACTCGGCATTCGCCTTGGATACAGGAAAACCCTATAAAACCTATATCGAGTAGGAAGGATGTGTGGATAGTTGACTAGATGTAAAAGAATCTGAAACTAATAAAAGGATTATTTGTACATGTAAATAAAATTTATGAATTGGAGGTCCTCAGACTTCTTTTCTGGTAGAATACCTGAAACATAAGGGAGGTTTTTATTAGATTTTAAATACCTGTAAGAAAAATAAGAAAAGGATTACACATATATGTGATTTCGGGTTTGTGTTTGGATAAGTAGTGTTTTGTTACAGCTAAGTTTTATGAGAGAGAGTAGCTTAATTTAAATTATATCTAAGGTGGTCCGGGATCGGTTGGTTGAATTCGGGTGGAAGATTTGGTAGGTTGATATCGGGGTTGAGTTCCTGCAAATTTCGGCAAACGACGTGTGGGGGATACTGATATTTAAATTTGGGTTTTCTTCCTGTTTTGATAGCTTGGCTGAAGATTGGTAGTGAAGAGGATTCATTATGAATTGTTCGGGCTGTGAATTTGGCTCGGTGCAGAGCCAATCTTTGGGTGATATAAGTGAAGTTTGGTAGACGAGCTACTAATGATATAATAGTATGGCTTTTGGTGGGGGAGGGTGCATGGGGTTACGCGGCTTTATAGACACAAACATGGAGAGATGGTCGGAAGCTATGGAGTCGAGAATTTTCATGTTGTTGGCTGTTTGGAGACACGAGTATGTGATCTGGCATAGAGGTGCCGTTATATCCGATAAATGTATGATCGGAAAAAGGGAGCCTGCAGAGGTTTACGCTTGTGAGGGAGTTGGATAGTAAAATGCCATTCGGATTGTTTATGGAGTCACCAAAGTCGGTGCTTCTGGCGTTGAAATCACCTGTGAAGGTCATATTGGGGAAGGAGGCGATGTATATGAGCAAGTTTGGGTCAATTTTGTCAAGTGGGGGGCAGTATAGTACTCCGAAGTGAAGTTGATCTATACTGCAGATGGCAAGCTCGAGATGTTGAAATTGTTGTGGTACGGGGATTTGTTTGGCTTGGAGATGTTGTTGGTAATAGATAGCCACGCCTCCACGCGAGGCCGCAGGGACGCTGTCCCGCCTGATGGAGCGTTATCCTGGGATGTTGGGTCGGAGGAAGGTTTCTGCTAAACAGAGAACGGAAATGTTTTTCTTTTGGCATAGGTTTTCAATTAAGGCTTTCTTCCGGATGAAGCCTTGCGAGTTACAGAAGCATATATTGAGCCTATCCATTTTGTTATTGGGTCAGACCTGGGCTAGTTAATTTTAGACTATCATTTTTGAGTCGGAAATAGTGATGTTAGCTTTGTTTTTTGAGAAGCTTACTGCTAATGTCCGCATGATCTGCTTCTTAGCAATAACTTTCATTGTGGAAATTACTTCTTCTCTGTTTTTTGGGTGGAGACTTAATAGGGCTAGGGTGGTAGATCTTAGGTAACTGGTGACCAGGCATATGCATGATGTACATTATATAGGTTTGTAGAAATCTTCTACGGAGTCGACGCATTTAATTTTTGATGTCATCTTTTCAGAGACTGGGGCGGTGGGGCGTTTAGGGCAGCGATGGTCAAGTGAAGTGTGATCACCTCCGCAGTTGACGCATTTTTTAACCTGGGGCTGAGTCTGGGTTAGTACCGCCTTTTATATAGCCTTGCGGCAGCAAAAGCAGGGATGTCTCTCATTGGTTGTTGGGACGTTTGGTGTAGGGGTCCGGAGTCGCGCGGTCGTCTCCGATTGATTGTTGCCCCAGTCGTTGATGTGTTATGCTGCTCCTTGATCGGCCCGTGGTCCCTTCGCTCCGTTGCCGTAACGGGGACTGTTGGGCTTTCGCTTCGGTTGCCCCGTCCCTCGTAGGTCTTGGCGAGTTGCCTTCATCCCTCGGCCGCCTCGCATTGTGAGCCTGTTGCCGACGCATGCCCATGAATAGAGGGCTCCGGGCTCTACTAAGGTGGTAGCCTGAGCCCCTATTTACTATATTGTCTTGAAGACGTATCTCTATTGCCTCTCGGAGGACACAGTTCCTGTAGTCTAATGCGTGGGAAAGTTTCCTCGTTTTTTCGAAGTCTAACTTGTGGCCCGTCGTAATGGCATGCTCGGTGACCGCGGATTTTGTAGGTTGTTTCAGTCTTATCGACCTCTGGTGTTCCGTGGTTCTTTCGTTTATGGTTCGGATCGTTTGTCCGATGTATTTTGAGCCGCATGAGCAGGGAACGGATTACACTCCGGGTGATCTGAGACCAAGACTGTCTTTAACTGCTGGCAGAAAACTTCTGGTTTTTCTTTGTGGTAGAAAAACCGTTTTTATGTGGAATTTTGATAGCATTCTGCTGATCTTGGCCGTGCGAAGGGGAGAAACGCAGTTTTTTTCCGTTGGCTGCTGGTTTCCTTCTTTGTTTGCTTTGCACGCACAATGTTCCTTTTCAATTTTTCACCATTGTTGCCTTTCTTATATTTATTTTTCTTCTCAAAACTACCGCGTGCAACAAACGCAGCCGATTCCAACATACTTTGATCACGTAATTCAATTGTAAACTATTTTTTCAATTAACAAATTCACACTTTGATTTTTCGACGGAATTGTGTCCCACAAATCTTTAAAATTGTCCTACTCTTTCCCTAATGTTGACAAAATTCTTTCGGACAAAGTGTTTTCCTCGTGCTTGTTCGAATCCACAAAAAGCTTTGCAACTTCGCAACATGTGTGCTGATGTCTTCTTTGTCGTCTCGCCGAACACGAAAAAGAGACTTCCATCAACATGTTTATTCGTTGCGCACTGCTTCGTTCGAATCTTGCACATAATTTGTCCCAAATGTCTCTTGCACGAGTACACGTCAACACAAGCTCTGCAACAGACTTTCCAAGCGCACCTGCTAGCAAACTTTCTGCTTTCGCGTAGTCTTTTAAACCAAATCTGATGCGCTACCTTTTGTTCCGGAGACTCATTTTCCACAAGTTCAGGACATTTTCGCACACCATTGACAATATCTTAGAGAGCGTAAGCACGAAACAGCATAGACAAATGCCATTTCCATTTCGCCTAATCTTCAGGTCCTTCGAGTTTGTCCACTTGTACTTTACACACAGTTCCAGTTAACACTTATAAACACAAGTCGACAGTCATACGTCTTCCACCAATCGGATATGATCGTTGTCCCAGAAATAATCCATTTATTTATTATAGGTAGTAATGTCTCCTCCGAACTGTCTGGAACAGTGTCCATAAATACGCGACCTGAATTTCTCTCAGTTCCTCCGAAAACCCAAAGACCATTAATTTTACGCCCCCTGTTATATTTCTGTTCACCGAATAAAGATTCGTCCATTTCGACGACCTTCCCCGGTCCCCCCACGGGTTCCCCTTTGTCCATATATGCGTGGAGCAGAACCTCCCTAGAAACCGACGCCCAGTCGGTGCCGGTGCGGCAACTTAAACCTACTTCTTTAATTATGATGGACATCGGTGAATTGTGCACCCACATGTAAACAAATTCTGGTGTGAGCATTTGATTGAAACTTAGTTATTATTAATTCCCTTAGTCCCCGGATAAGAAAATAGTTTCCGTTATATTACGAAATAAAAAAAAATTAGGAATTTTTTTATTTTAACCTACAATAATTACACACACATACACCCTGGCGTTACAGCCCTTGCTGGGCTAGAGCCTGCCTCACTATCTCTTGCTTTCCTCCTCCATCCTCTTTTATGTCCAACTCCTTCATATCTTCCTCTACATTCTCCACCCATTTCTTTCTTGGTCTGCCTACACACCTTCTTCCTCCTGGTTTTCCTTTCCATATTCTTTGTAGTAGGGTTCCCTCCTCACTCCTTTCCGCATGCCCTGCCCATCTAAGTCTTGTACTCCTTATGAAGCTCACAATTTGGGGATCACCATAGAGTTCGTAGAGTTCTTTGTTAGTTCTGATTCTCCATTCCTCATTTTCATACTTAGGCCCATAAATTCTTCGTAGGATTTTTCTTTTCCATGCTGCTATTCTGAATTCGTCGCACCTCAGCATACACCAGGTTTCTGCTGCACAAGTCCACTACTGGTTTAATTACAGTTTTATAAATCTTTACCTTTCCCTTTTTTGAAATGTATTGAGATTTCAAAAGAGGAAGTAGGGACCAGTAGCATCTGTTCCCCATTTGTAGTCGTTCTCTAATTTCTTCTCCTATTGTACTATTTTCTGTTACTACTGAACCCAAGTATTTAAAACTCCGAACCCTATCAAAATTGAAGTTCTCTATGGAGATGTTAGTAACATTTGCCCATCTTTCTTCCTTCCTACAAGCAATCATATACTTTGTTTTTCTCATATTCACCATCAGCCGTAATTTAGCTCCTTCCTGTTCTAATTGGGTGAACTTTAAAGTTCACAATAATTAACCTTTACAAATTTAAAATTACATAAAAACAAAAATTTTAGTGTACAAAATAATTAAGAATACAATAATTTTATGCAATTAATTAATAGTATTCCTCCCCAAGGGCTACCGTCTTATCGTGGTAGGGGGAGGCTTCGGAGCTTAAGCTCCTGGTAGGGCCACTCAAGCCAGACAGGTCGAAGGATAGGAACCAGGGTGTTGGGTCTTATCCTCATCACCCGTAAAAAGTGAAAACTGCTAAACGCTCCACCAATTTGTTGTGGAGAGAATGCGTAAAGGTTCGAAGGAACAGTGTAGAGCCTCAGAAGAAAAAGAATTAATAGTATTAATTTGTACGTAATTAAATAAACTTTTTATTACTATAAGTGCAATATTTTATTTACAGAATTTGCTTAAAATTCATGTTATTATAACATGTAAATTAGAGTTACTATAGTCTAAATTAAGATTCAAATAAAAAAAAGGGTTAGGTGAATTTTCACGTATCTAGCGTCAGAATTTCCGTCTCTGCGTTCATATAGTTAATCAGTATATTATTATTTTTTCCCCATCTCTAATAAACTGAACCAGTGATTTTAGCAGAAAATAAATAAAGTACAGATAGTCACCGACCGAAGTCAATCATATATAATATATTTTACAATCTGAAAGCTATAATTTAAATTTTAATGGCCAAATAAATCAGAATAAAATGTATTCTAAAGAAATTCTTCATACAAATTTTTTAAGACACACGAAGTTTCTGATGTAAATTAGAACCTCTTCAGATATTGATTAATTAGTAGACCTTTAATTAACAAAGCTTACATTCAATTGCTCATGGACCAAACGTGCACTCCTCTCCGACAACACGCCGTAACACTACACCACCTGGGAGTTCCACTGAGCTGGAGTACGACACTCGTCGGCGGTAGCAGGACGAAGCAGTGCGGGATGCACCTCCTCCATCTTTCAAGTTGCCAATCGCATTCCACATGCAGAAGCCCAACTTATTATATATAATAATATTAGATTGAAACCCATAATTTGGCTCTGTAGTTGGCCCCATCATCCCTTGACACATCTGGCTAAACATTTGTGTAACAATCATTGTTGCTTGCGTGATCATGGCCGCGTTTCCTTGCGGAAATCGACCATGATTTCACGGACGCCGGCAAGCGTCAGCTGGGGTTCCTGGTAGCGGTGGCTGTGGATGGACCTCCCTTGACTCGTCAGGGTTCTGCTTTCTCCCGCGGAGAGCGTCTGCTAAGGAGACGTTCTCGGTGCCTTTCCTGCTCGGCGCTGTCACTGGCTTCTTCTTTTCCTGAAACATTTGTAGTTTGCGGTATGCCCGGACTAACCGCAGTTCTCTCACTTCAACTCAGCACGGTCCTCGGTCTTTAACACGGTGCATTCTCTTGTCTGGTGATCTCCGGCGCAACGGACGCAGATCGGCCGACGAGTGCAGTGCCCAGACACTTGCCCAAAGCGCTGTGGACGTCCCCGGCTAGCTCGGAGCTTCTCCACCGTAATTTTCAGATTAGAAAGTGCATCCAGTTGATACAAAGCAACATTCTGCGGCTTACTCTGGACCACTAGTAGCATCGGCTCCTTAGGCGTATGGTAGAAAAGCCGATGCACCGACTCCACGTCGAACGCCAGCTCCTGGAGCTCCTCCTTCAGTAGGCGTCTCGAGCGGGAGTCCTCGGACGACCATCTTCATCAGGGCGGAGTGGGTGTGGTACTCTAACTTCCTGGCGGCCACCTCATTGAAGACCGCTATGTAGCCCTCCGATGTCCTTGTCTATCCGCAGGCCACCTGAAACAAGTTTTATTTCAGCCTTGGTTTGGCATAAATTCCAGATATCTCGGGAGAAGGTATGAAACTGTCCTTGTACCCCCACTACAACGGGCGGGATGGAAAACCCCTTGGTCTTCGGATGGGTTTCCACAGGCGGTTGTTGGAAAAGCAGTCTCCAGGATAGCGAAGTTGTTGCTTGTGGCAACTTCCTCCCTGATCACGGGTTTAGATTGCTTAGCCCCCTTCTTCACAGTAACGAAGGTCTCGCTGCTCGTAGATGGCTGAGGGGTCGGCGGCTTCAGTGTCGGTTGCAGCTGGGTAGGCGGTTGCGGAGTCTTCTGGGCCAGCGGCGGGCGGCGATGCCTATCAGCGACAGGTCTAGTCGCTCCACTGCTGGTGGCTTTGCCGGCAGTACCCGTACGAGTAGTGGAAAACGTAATACACAAATTAACAAGGAGCTGGGAATCAATCACATAAGCGACGCAATCATAAACGAACATCCTAGGGGACGTATCTATAAAGACTGATCGAGAAGTCCCATTTTGTAATAAGTTGGATAATCCCTGTTCAGGGAGATATAGATTTTGACTTCGGGAAAGATCGATTATATAATACGCTTTTAGAAACATGACGTGGACAAAATATCTGTTCTTTCTCACCAATTCTTCCAGGTGCTGATATTACGGAACCTGTGCCTATTAGCGCCCGAAGTTCGTCAGGGATGTCCTCTCAGTGGGCTCCTCTTCAACATTGCCATTGCGTGCAATCCAACTATCGAATGAAGAACACAACATTCTCGCGTACGCTTACTTCATCTGCCTTCTCGCCGACACACCAACCGTACTTCAGCAGCATATCGACGAGGTTGTATCCATCGGAGCCAAGATTCGTCTCCATTTAAAGCCTTCCAAATGTGCTGTTATGCACCTCATTGGGAAAACACCGGTCGGATGCCGGGAGGTCAGTACAGTCATTCGGAACCAACTCATCCGGTGCCTCCGGGAGGCGGAATCCTTCTCTTTCCTGGGACGTCCAGTGGGGTACAATGTCAATTTTAATAGCACTGGAACATTTGATTATAACCTTAATCCATACATCTACGCTCTTATTGGAACACCAGCAAACCTCAACTCAATTAGTACCGTCATGCAGAAGATCTCCCACTTCTATGAAGTGAATGATCCTTCATGCGTCCCTTTACAACTATTGGGAAAGATCTCTGGAATTCAAATTCTCACCCATTCTCTTGAATCTCCAACTCTACCAACTCACCACTGCCTAAACACCAAAACATTTATGGATCCAACCCAAATTAAATCAGTCTCAGATACTCAGTATGCAAGTGCTATTCACTACATGCCAACTCCTCCTACTTTCACTGGACAGCTAAGATATCCTGAGATCAAATCATCATTCCAACCTAACTTCTATAAAGTTAAAGATGACACTTTTAAACCTGTAACCCGCAGAGTTAAATATGAAACATTCAACCCAAGGTACCACGTGTACCCTGACGTTTTATGGTTTCAACCCTATATTCAAGGAGAGAGCAGCCTCGCTCACTCACTTGTCTTAGGACTGAAGATTGAATCCGGCTCAATTGACGCCTCAATTATCCGGCTCCCAAACCCAGCGACAACTGTAATTGATCAAAATTCTCTCTTTCTATTAGGATCTATACCTATACAATCAGCCTGCATCGCAGCAGAAGCTGAAACATTACGATACCCACCCATCAGATGCAGAACCCGCACTGAAGAAGATTCAATCACTGGCCTATGTAGCCGTGACTGTAGCACAAATTCCTTCGGAAACATGTGCACTACCGGTATTAACACACAGTTTAACACCAACTTCCCACTAACAATTGAAGATGGCAACAACAGTGGGGTACAACACGAACTCCGATTGGACCTACCTCGACAGCATCATCCGTGTCGGCCTGAAGATCCTTTCATCAAAGCTGGCGCCTTGGCAGCGGCTGGACGCATTAAAGACCTTCTACTTCCCATCAATACATTACATTCGAGGCGTGTACTTGCTGCTGTGCGGTCACGCTGCGTATTCTTCAACTTGTCCCTTGCTGAAACGGAGTAACGACGTGGTTGTACTGCGACGCTTTCAGTTACCGTGCGGGCGTTCTCTACAAGAACTGACAAGCATCTAAGGCTAGATCAGGCGCGGCTAGCCCGTGTGGCTTCCGCGTTACGTCGCTCCTTAGCAGCTCAACGAGATTGGGCCGCACCGGGCCGAAGAGTCGACTGGTGGTGGCACGGTCCTTGTTGTGGTGAGCCGGTTGAGAGCGAAGTGGAAAGAGAGCATTATTTTTAAAATTCAGCCGGCTCCTGCTGGAGGTACCGTGTCCGGCTGCGCTTGTCGCGAGCTTTGTGCTGTGGACGGCGTAGCTTTCCTTCCGACGGTCTTCTGCCTCGATAACTGCCGGAGGGGGGAACTAGAAACTCGGGGACTACGTGTGTCAGGGCCCCCTTCACGTGGGACAAGCCCGCGCACACCAACGGTATAAGTAGGGCGGCGGCATCGATGGCGGACTTCGTGGTGGTCACGGGGTCAAGAGCCAGCAAACTTAAGGGGAGACTGACAGTTAGCACAGAGGACATCAGTAATAATTCAGATAGGGCTGCTTCACCCCAGTTTACGCCCGCTACGCCATGCTGCAGCAGTATAGGAAGCAGCATGAGGGCGTCCATTTCCCCCTCGTCGAAATCAGGGTCGTCCCCGGCCCTGAATAATAGGTTTGAGGTTCTTCGAAACCTCAGCGATGAGCAGGAAACTGTCGCAAGGAAACCTCCCCCAATCATCCTTCGAGAGAGCAAAGGCTACCTTGCTCATGTCTGGGGCTTCAGAGGGGACCTCAAATCTCCCGTTAATATAGCGTACAGGGGTCAATCGGTGCGAATTGACACGTCCTCAATTGAGGACTATCGCACCGTGATAGATTACATGAAAGCCAAATACATCCCTTACCACACGTTTGAGTTGCGGGAAAACCGTGCACTTCGCGTGGTGGTTAAAAACCTCCATCCGGAAACACCCGTCGGTGAGGTCAAACAGGAGCTCATGGAGCTTGGGTTTCGTGTGGTAGAAGTCAATGTCATTCGGTCTCGCAAGACAAGTGACAGACGGCCATTACCGATGTTTCTCGTGTCACTGACACATAAAGACAAAGCTGCAAAAATTTATGACGTCAAACGGCTTGTATATCACAAAGTCGAAATTGAGTCCTTTAAGACCCCTAAGGGACTCAATCAATGTCACAGGTGTCAACTCTGGGGACATAGCTCCAGATGTTGCACCGCAAAGCCGAAGTGCGTCAAGTGTGGAGGTGACCACTTCAGCCAAACATGTGGCAAAGAGCGTCAGGCGCCTGCTAAGTGCGCAAATTGCGGCGGTGAGCACACCGCTAACTCTAGAAAGTGCCCATCGTACAAAAAACTGTACGATAGGGTGCGTCAACCCACAGAGGCCATCCGCAAGCCGGCTCCGGCCCGCAAGGCTCTCCCGGCTTCGAGTGCTTCTCTAGCAACTTAAGTTTGGGCGACCAGTCTTTGTGCTACATCCATATTCAGTGCAGTGCCCGCCGTTCACCGCTCATTGGATATAACAACATCTCCAGCGTGCTGCTAGTGCTCTACGCCCGCTGCCGATTGCTGTACCTGCTCGCTACCTGCTGCCGCCACGTGCTTCCGGTCAGGACCACATGTTTCCGCCCAGGACGCTGTACGCCACGTGCTACCGTCTACGAGCTCCACGCCCGCTGCCGTTCTCTGTTCGTGGATCCAATCTACGCCACGTGCTTCCGTCCCGGACTCCAGACTTCCGCCGCTGCTGTATTCCTGGTGTGCGCCCGCTGCGGTAAGCTTAAATTCTCCACATCTTTCAGTGTGATCGTTTTGTTTCGTAAAACTCGTTAGCTCTGATTTTATATAAATGGCACCAGTTAATAGTAAGAATTCGACTTCCCCGAAAACAAACAAAGCTGAGCATAACGACTCGCGGCCAGCAAAGCGTCAGGTTCCCCCTTCGTCCGAGAAAATGGAAACGACTCCATCAGTCTCCAATAAACGAGTAGCATCTCCAACCCCGGAAGTAGACCCGAAGCGTCCTAACATGACCTTAACGGATAAAATGATTTCCTTACAAATCACAAATTTGCCTCCGTCGGAAACTCAGAGAAGCCTTACCGCTCTTTTCCGCCGTCTTTGCACTGTCCCCATTAGGGATATGTTCTTAACCCGACAGGGACACTTAGTCATTAAAAGCTTGCACCCGGACATTAAGTCGCATATAGTCAAAAGCTTCAAAAAATGGCCTCCCTGTTTTCAGTCCACAATTTTCGACGCGCCCCGATCGCCGAGAAAGTGTCACAGTTCCAGCGTCCCCCACCTTCTTCGTAGTTATTAAAGGAGTCGACTTGGATATAACTCCGGAGGAGATATCTGAGAAACTTCATTTACAAAATATTCCTCATTTTAAGTTATGGCGAATCAGATCGCGTGCATTGGACCGGGACACGAAGATGATTCGTGTTCTGAGCAAAAGTAAAACGCACATCGATGATATGCTACTGAATGGTGTGCAGATGTTCTTTAAATTACATAGAGTAGAACCTTCCCCCCCCCCCAGCCCCCAGCCAGCTCAATGTGGGAAATGCTTCTCATATGACCACCATGCAGATGCATGCAAATCGACGATGAAATGCGTGCGATGTGCAGGACCCCACCCGGTAGAAAAGTGTGAAAAACCGGAGATCAAAAAATGTGCCAATTGCGACGGTGACCCACTCGTCAGTGGATCAGCGTTGCCCTAAACGACCCATCGCCCCTGTATCCGACAAAATGACAATTAAATTAAAAACCGTCGACGGCGCTGACGATTACCGCGAACAGATAAAGTGTACGTCAAGCATTTGCTTCGCTACTGTTTATCTACGATCAACCACCTTAGCCTTTCTCCGACTCCTCCCTAATAAGCGCGAAGAAGTGATCTCAACAATGAAACACATCGCAAAGGAGCACTTCCAGCGTAAAGTAGCGGTAAGTTTCGCGAATAACAGGACACATATTACTATTTCCAACTCAGAATTAAAAGTCTAGGCCCATCCTTCCCCCGAACTTTATTCCTATAGGCTATCGACAGCATTAACATTTGTTTTTGTAACTCCCAGGGCTTCACTCGGAAGAAAGCCCTAATTCAACACACTTGCGAGAAATTCAACATATCGGTCCTGTGTTTGGCCGAGACATTCCTCCGCCCGCACATTAAAGCGAAATTAACCGGATATCACTCATTTAGACGCGACCGTTTTCCCGTGACTCACTACGGTGGAGTCGCAATGTATACCCAAAAACACTTACAGGCCAAACAATTACCTGTACCCCCCCAATTTCAACACATCGAAGTCGCAATATGTAGCGTCCTTCATTTCCACATAGCTGTCCTATACTGTCCGCCTACATCTAAACTCGATTGCAACTTACTTGCATATTTAGACACCCTCCCCAACATGGTCGTCACCGGCGACTTCAATGCGAGAAGTTGTGCTTTCGGTGACACCAACGAAAATGAAAACGGAAAATTATTAGTAGAGGCACTCACCAGGCTTAACCTGTGTCGAGTGCCTATAAACCAACCTACGTATATCTCACACATAGGCATATCAACCCCCGATCACATTCTAATATCACCGAATCTTTTGCCACAGGTCTCCCAATCAAAGTGGGAGAGTCCTTAGCCTCTGATCACGTTCCGTTACTCTGCTCTATTAAACTGCCAACCCCAGTCCCGGCCAGTGAAAATAAAACGATCCTGCTATTTCATAAAGCAGATTGGACCAAATTCTCTGAAACGATTGAGTCAAAAATTGTCGACTTCCCAACCACACTCCTGTCCGTTGAGGCAGTAGATGCAGCTGCTGATCAAATCTCCAACACAATCACCCAAACCGCTAATTTAGCTATCCCCTCGATAAAATATAGACATAAAACCTTGCCTCTCCCTCAACACACCCTTGAGCCCATAAAGCAAAAAAGGAGAGTTTATAGACTATTCCGTAGAACCAACCATAGGCCCCTAAAGACAGTATGGAATAGGTTAAATGCCCAAGTCCGCAGAGAGATTGTAAATTTACAAGAAGAAAGATGGAACTCTACGATAACCAAGCTTGACTACAAAGATGGTAGCAAGTTCTGGGGAACGTTCAAAAGAATCACTGGGCAGGTGAGCCAACGATCTTACCTAGGTAATCAATATAGTGACACCGAAGCAGCAGAAATATTTGCAGCTGACTTAGTAAACTCCTTCTCTTTCCCCAACAACCCTAGATTTGATGAATCCCTCAAAGACGAAGTAATTACCGACCTCCCAAACCTTCTCTCCACAAATATTAATGCCCCGTCCCCTCTAATCGAACCCATCAGTCCGGAGGAAATTAAACAAGCCTCCCGGGTGGGTCGTAACTCGGCCCCGGGGGCTGATGGGATAAACCGTAGAATCATTTGGCACTGCCCCCCTTCGATATTCCTTTGTCTATCGACCATTTTCAATGCATGCCTACAATGCTCCCATGTTCCCCCAATCTGGAAATCAGCAAAGATCGTCATGATCCCCAAGCAGGGGAAACCCCAACTAGACCTTTCGTCATATAGGCCAATTTCACTCATATCCGTGATCAGCAATATATTACAAAGAATCCTAACAACACGGTTAAAGACTTTCTGCACGATGCAGTCTATAATCCCCAGCCTCCAGGTGGGTTTCTGCAAACATCACTCGACCCAAGACGCCATCTTTCAGCTCCTATCCGGGGTGACACACTCAATAAACAGCTTCAGAATCTCAGCGACGCTACTCATAGACATCCAAAAGGCGTACGATAAGGTTTGGATAGATGGATTACTATACAAACTCATAACCATAGGCATCCATCCTATATTTGTGAAACTGATTCATGCCTTTCTAACAAATCATCCTTTGTATCTATAAATAATGCCATCTCTCAAATGTTCCCGGCGCAAGCTGGACTTCCCCAAGGAGCGATTTTCTCGCCCCTCCTTTTTAACATTTTCTGTCATGACATACCAATCCCGCGTCATAAAAATTCTCAAATACTACAATATGCAGATGACACTGCAGTTACCATGACAGGAAAGGACTATAGTTCTAGTCACAAGCAGTTATCATTATTTTTCCCCCAATTAGAAAAATGGTTCGCGCGTTGGCGAATCACTCCAAACCCCACAAAAACGGTCCTAATTTATTTCACACACAGACACAAACCTCCCCATTGTTGATATAATGGCAGGGGGAACCAAAGTCCAATGGACTAAGTCTGTAAAGTACTTAGGACTAAGGCTGGACAAGCGACTGACCTTTGGGGAGCATATGGAACAGACCAAAGCGAAATGCCATTGAGCAATAAGAAGCTTGTACCCGATGTTTAAAAGCCGCGGTCTTAGCCTAAAAACTAAGCTCCTGCTTTACAAGACTATGGTACGTCCTGTACTTATGTACGGTAGCGAGGTCTGGGGTGTGGCAGCCAAATCCCACATTGATCAGGCTCAGGCAGTGCAAAATAGATGTTTAAAAATAATCACCCAGGCACCAAAATACACTAAAATGATAGATATACATAGATTGTTAGGCTTAGATATGATTAGAGATTATCTAACAATTAAGAATAGGGCATTTTTTGTTAAGGCCAAAAATTCCAAATTTGAAAATATTAGCATAATTTCGACTAGTAATAGGAAACTTAGAGATAGGAGTATTAGGTTTTAGATGTAGTAGAATTAGGTTAGGTTAGATTCTAATCAATGTCACTTTAGTTTAGGGCACGCCTGGGCCTGATCAATACAATTAGGCAAGCCATTTCTTCAAAATTAAACATCCACCAAAGGCAAGAGCTATGCTCGGCACTTTAGTTTAAGTACAGCCCTCGTGGCCACCACAAAGTAACCACGTTTCCTCGGTTGGGGACAGCCCCACGTAGGGGGGTTGGATAGGGCATACTCAAGACCAGGGTCCCGTTCGCGTCGGATCAACCCACGTCTTGTAGACAGGCTAGAGCTATCTTCTTTTCCCCTCTTCATCTTTCTCTTTTCATATACTGCTTTCCTCTGCACCGCAAGCTAGCATGGCTAGCCCTAGCGGGAGCAGGCCAAACCCTGCCACCCCCACCCTAAAGACGGCGGCCACTAAACTAAGTGGCAAATTTAATAAAGTTCATAGGAAGGTTGTCCTTAGCGACTCCCCGACTACAGTGCTAACCATCCCCAGCACAACAAAGACGACCATCCCAAACGTGACTGCCAACACAACGAATGACAGAGCGACTAATCATTTCGGTCGAGAAATATCGCAACAACCCCCTCCTACTTAAAAGACTATGCAACGAAAACTCACTGACGATAACAATTCCCCTACTAGGTCGCCCCATGGTTGACCCAAAAGAGACTATCCTTCTCTCCTTTACAAACAAGGACGAGAGAAGGATATTCGAAGACAAAATAGCCTCCCGACACTTCGGAGAGAATGCTGTCTTCCGACATCCCAACACCGAGACTAAAAAGCCTAACGGACCAAAAAAAGAACCTGTCCCTAAGCTGCGTAGGCATAATTCCTCGCGGAATCATAGCTGACGAACTGCTTCAGGAGCTACGCAGCGAGGGGTATGACGTCACATCAACGTCACGCATCGTGACAAACACAGGTACGACCCCATTGGTCCGCATCTACACCGACTCTCCCCAGAAGCTCGGCGAACCTTTGACTAACGGACTGAGACTTGGAGGACAGCGATATAGAATAGAGGCCTCACAGACGAAAGAGAGGCATTCCCCTGCAACAGGTGCCAGCAATATGGGCACATTGCAAAGACGTGTAAAAGCGCGGCTAAATGTTTCCGCTGCGGAAATAATTGTGAAGCCCGCAACTGCACCCACCCCAATATCAACGACGACAAATACTGCGCGACCTGCAACAGTCAGACGCACTACACTGGACAGGCGATACGCCCCAACAATCAGAGAAATACCTATCAAGCCTGTGGTAATGGCTAACACGTCCTCCCCTCTCCCAACGACAAATGCATGGAGCAAACCGCTAAACTTAAGCAGAACTCGACCCGCTGACGCGACGCTTCCCGATGAGACGTTAACCATACAAGAAAACATAGGGAAGATTATCGACGCAAAAAATGTAGATTATGTTCACTTCTATAATTTTTTTTTCCAGGAAATTGTCACCCAGAAGATGAAGAAGAGACCAAGAATTGAAGAAGACAATAGGTTGGACGAAGCTTATTCCATTTTAAAGAAAGCCACATGCAGCATTACAGACGAGGCCCAGATATTTGGAAATTCAATAGCAATAAAGCTGCGGAATTGTAGCCCGTCAAGGAGTTCGGATATACAATTTCAAATAATGAAAATTTTCCATGAAAACCAGAAAAGTATACCAATCAAAGAATCAACAAGCCATGACCACACATTATAATTGTGATGATGTGCCCGAGGAGTGTGAAGTTGTAATTTTAAATTAATTAAAAATTTTCTTGTAAAATTATAATAATTTATTTTCTTATATATATTTTATATATATACACCCTCAGTTTTCAGGGCATTGACAATGGCATTGCAAGTTTCTGGAACTATTGTGCTAATAGATTGCTTGGAAATTCTAAATAAACATTGAAGGCTCATATAACTATCTCCAGATGCCAAGAAACGCAAAGTTAATGCCAACCTGTCTTGTGGTGAAATTGCCTGTCTTAAATGTGTGTCCATCTTAGCAATGTCCTTACCAACTAGGCACAATAAATGTACAAGCTTTTTTTTAAATGCTATCTATCATTTACATTATGTAGAAATTACTAAATAGATATCTTTGCAGGTGAATCACACAATTTTATTGACCCCGAAACTGGCGCTCATACCAACACGATAGAGGCACGTGGAGAGCGGCAAAATATATTCAGAGTGAACCGGGCAGAAGAAGAAGTCATATCCGCGGGAATCTCGCCAAATATATGTTCCAAAAGCAATGCCGGATGAACGAAATTCCACTTCTTCACGTTCCTGGAACTGGCGAGGGAACTGTACAAACCAATGAAGCCAGCACGTGAAGGAAGGTTTCCAGATGTTAAATATAGTGTAGGTAGAATTTGATAACAAAATATTACTTCAGTATTTTCCACTTAACTAAAATTTGCACAATCATTTTACCCCGCAGGCGTCAACGATCAACGAGCCATTCGTTGCAGTGCGGAACGGCGCTAAGCAGCCGACTCCAAGTGCAAGAGAAGAAGTTGCTACAAGCAACAGCTTCGCAGCGCTGGCGACGGCTGTGCAGCAGCCGCAGACAGAAGAAACCCGAAAGGAGAAAAGGAATGGCCACAATATTCCCCCTATTGTAGCTAAGGTTCAGGGCCAATTTCATACGCTGACGCAAGAAATCTGGAAACTATGTAAATCTGTACCTGATATAAAAATTATTTCAGGTGGCGTCCGAATCAGGACGAAGTCTGCAGACGACTATGTTGCTGTCTTCGACTTGATCAAGTCAAAGAACATCGAGTATCACACTCACTCTGCAATGAAAAACCTCAAGATGGTGATACGCGGCCTCCCCCCTGGAAACTCCCGTCGACGACATCAAGGAGGAACTTCAAGATCAGTCGTACGACGTAGAATCGGTGCATCGCCTGACGCACCCAAGGATCCAATGCCACTATTTTTAATAGTGGTGCAGAGTAAGCCACAGAAGGTGGCACTGTATAAACTTACTAATTTATTTAGTATTAAGGTTACTGTGGAAAAGCTTAGGGCCAACCGCGGACCACCGCAATGCTTCATTGACATCTGCGCCCCTGTACTCGCGGTTGGCTTTGTGGCACCTATCAATCCTGCGTGGGTGTAACCCTGTCGCAGCCATCACTTGTTACCTGGAGGACGCTGTCCAGCTAGGCGTCGAGAGGGAGGATGCCGCTGATTTTGCGCTGACGCCGAACTCGGCGGGTGGCGCGGGCCTGTTTATGCCCGGGGTCCTGGAAAAGTTGCTCAGGTCGGAGGGGAAAGGCAGGTGGCTGCGGATGGTCAGTGAGATACCTCTGCTCCCGCTGGCACCTGTTCTAGGTGCCTGGCGGTTGCGGCTTGCCGAGTACGATGATTACTTGAGTCACGAGGACAATGATGCGGTTTACCGCACGCTGGCGATGATCTGGGGAATGCGAGAGGCGGAGATAACTGGGTCGGTGTCATGGCGGTGGGTGGAGGTAAAGAAGTTCGAGCCTCGAACTTGCGGGACAGGAAACCCGTCCTTCGTCTATTTTGTGAAGTAATCCCGTGGACCACGAAAGCCAAGTACCTGGGGGTGACCCTAGATACAAGGCTAACGTGGAGGTACCACGTTAAAGAAATTGAGAAAAAGGTAGTGGCAAGGCTAAATGTACTTTACCCGATTTTTAACCCTAGGACGAAGCTGGCGCCGAGAGTGGGGCCCTCCGTCTACATCTCACTCATACGCCCGTCCTGTGTGGGCCACCATCGCAGAGACTCACCTAAGGAAGCTGACGGTGCTGGAGAGACGCTGCCTAAGGAGAGCCCTAAACCTGCCACCACGGATGCCTAACGAGGTAGTAAGGGGCATGTCAGGAGTCGAACTCCTGTGGGAGCGGGTCCTCAGAACCTCTGAGAGATTCTACCGCAGTGCGCATGACTCCAGTAATGAACTGGTCTCATCACTAAGACGATACGACCCTGACAAAAAGGTAAACAGGAACCGACCACTGTCGATCTTCCTGTAAGGTAACAACAACAGGTTTTGAACTATCGTACAAGCTTTTTACACATGTACGCTGTAAAGTTATTTATACTTATTTATATTTATAGTTACATTATTCTCTACAATCCCCTATAAGATCCCTTTCCTTTAAAACCACAACGGGGAAGAAGCGAGGACGGCATGCCAAAGAAGAAGCAGCAGCACAATGGAATGAATGCAAGAATGAATGTGTGAGCGGATGAGAGGAGTGTTTCAAAATGTTAGGATGCCTTTAAGGCAAATCATTTACGATGTATGAATCCAAATATGAATTATTATGTAGAGGAAATTGTGATTGTCAATATATCCCCAAGGAGGGAAAGGACCCAGCTAAACCTGAAAGCTACCGCCCAATCACTATTTCCTCCATCCTCAGCAGTACCTTCTGGGGAATCATAGACGAGAGGGTGAGGGAGGTCACCCCATTAGCCATAGACAAGGGATTCGTATCAAAATCGGGTTGTTGCAACAATATCACATTCCCCGCAGAAAACATAAAATTGGCAATGGTCAATGGATATTGCAAAGGCCTTCGACACTCTCGCTCACAGCGCTATTAGGGAAACGCTGAGAGCCAAGGGCGCTCCATAAGAACTAACTAGCTTGGTGTCTAGCGCGAACAAAAATAAGATTACAGCAATACGATGGAAACCGGAATTTGACATCCACATCAGGAGAGGGGTGCAACACTACGACCCCCTTACGCCAAGCATATTCAATATCTGCCTGGACGAGCTCTTTAAGAAACTGGGGTCAGCAAATTAAAACAACTATCGTGCCTAGTCTTCCTTGAAGCCCTGATCCGACGAGCTGATGATCTCGACATCTCTAGCACCCTCCTCCAAGACGACGTTGAGGACAACTTGCAAAATAGAAACATGGGAATTGCACCAGAAAAATTCGCCGCATACCGCATACTTTCTAGCGAAAAATTATGTTGCGTTACAGACCCCATCATCCGGTCGGCCAACAGCACGAATATAAGGTTCTCTGGGACGACGGAGCCGCTTGTGTATTTGAAAGTCACGGTTTCCCCGTGGCAAGGCTTGTTCGTAAAAGCGGCTATTGAAGGGTTAAGGGGTGTCTTGCCCAGAAGATCAAAGATGGCCCTCAGGTCACATCATAAGTTGATGTCTTCGCAAGGTACGTCTTGCCCCTACTTCTTATACTGCTGAGGTCACTCGACGACGAGCTACGGGGGGCGGTGAAATCATCTCCACCTCCCGCCTTCCGTCGCAGATGACCCTTTTCTACACTGCCAACCGGGACGGAGGCCTGGGCTTCCCGAAGATAGAGGTTACCGTCGTATCCGGTTCCCGTAAGGCCGGATAGAAATTCCTATATATCGGAGATACTGCCATTCGGGCCGTCGCCGACAGATCGGGCCTGATTAGGCTGGCCCATTCGATCCCTTCAAGAAATCGAAAACTTCAAAATAAAGGCCAAGAAGGACATCAACAAATCCGGGAGGGGGAATCTTTCACAAGGCATTGTGTAAACGCTTTCCGCGAGGATAAAATTGGTAACGAATGGCCGTACGTGAGAGACAATTATTTTTTGTATATTGCATATTAATTAAAGAAAATATTGATAATAAAATTGTAATTTTTTAGATATCGCTAATATCCGCAATGACTGGTACTGTTGAAGGTAGCGTATCTTTTTATGTAACAAAAAACCTTCCTTTCCTTCTGCGTGAAGAATTAATATTTACGTTTCAGAACAAGTCCCATGGAATTTCTATATAGCATAACTATCTTAAATGTATGCGATTTAATCAATTATTAAAATGTTGCACAAGAATATTGAAGGAACTTAATATTGAATGTTTAATTTTTCTTGTTCAATTGAAGACTGCAAGTTATTCACGGGGAAATAAAGTGAGATAAGGCAACAAGAATGTCATTAAACTAAGTAAATGTTTTATACTTTCATTAAATTGAAATTAATTATTTAATCAATTGTATTAATAGTATTCACCATAAATTTCCAAAAAGCGGAACCAACTATTAGTAAAACTATCTTCCCCAGTAGTATTAGAATTGTATCCTGATGAGGTCGCAAATTAAGCGATGAAACGTCAATTTAATAAATTCTCCTTTTTTTCAGACTTAAAATTGGCTGATGTGTATTCATTTATTAGTTATTTCATTAGTCAGACTACATATTTATATATATCATTAATAAATTATATTTGAAAAATGTTGTATTTTTTAGGAAATTTTTATATTACGAATTTATCATTGAATTTAAATATGCACTACCCGAAGAGGTTAAAAAAATTAATGAAACGTTGTGTTTGTTATAATGTTTTAAATTTTTCGTAATAAATTTACGACCCACAGGCTGATGCTTTTGATGAATTTAAACAATTCAGTAATAGATATTAGTAAGTTTAAATTGTACTATCTGATCTTAATGTATGTTTAATTCATATTTAGAAGAACAATTACGAATTTATCACATTTAAAGTACTTATTAGCGATTATTATTTTGCATTTCAGGATTCTGTAGCCAGTAGTTCAATTTTCCAAGGAGGGGAGAGTATCGCGGGACTCATCCCCTCCTACGGAAAATGAAACTATAAAAGAAGAACATTCAAGTTGCTACCTGCACGTTCATAATTGGTTTGGACACGCAGCTGTACACACCTTGGGGAGATCGGTAGCGATCCCAAGTTTTGCCCGTGTATAGTTGTCTGGATTCCCGGCGGATTTTATCCGTGGCGCCCCAGGAGCCTTTCGAGGTTTGAGTCTAAGCGAATTGCGAGCTAGTCTTCTCGGAGACTATCCCCACCCCTGCCCGCGAACGCACCTGCGGACCCCGTCCAGTAGGGAGCGTACGCTTCGGCCAGTAAGCGGCCTCCTGCCCCCAGGAAGCAGCTAGCGGCCGGCAATCGTCGGGAGAGCAAGCGGAAGCGGCGGTCGGCGTTCGACGCGTCAGCGGAGAGCCCGAGCAAGCGGAAGCGGCGGTCGGCGATTCTTCGGCGAGCGGTTTGAGTCCTTGTCGGGACTCACCTCTCCAGCAGCTTACAGTCCTTTTCGGGGCTAGCAGCAAATCTCCCTTGCTGTTAAGAGCCTTTTACAAGGCTTAAAACACAAGAGAGTTAAAAGGGAAAAGAGACCACCCACTTTTCCTGTCCTTTATTCTTTTTACAGGTTTTCTCTTTCAGTTAAGCGACTTAGTCGCACAGTCGGAGCTTATCTCCGTAGGTAGCCAAAACTAGCCCCGTAGTTGTGTTCCTTGTAGCAGGAGCCTGCCGCAGCTAGTGGAAGCACTCCCACTCCCGATCGGGGCTTCTCCCCGCTCTAGTTGTTAGTTAGGGCATTTTCTGTATCAGGGTCCCGTTCGCGTCGGATCAACCCGCGTACAGTAGGCAAAGGTTAGAACTTTCCCCACCCCTAGAAGTGAGTCAGGTACACTTAGTTTTTAAATCGTAAGTTGTATTTTCTTCTCATTGTCTGAGTCCACAGGTTTAGGCATGGCGCCGGCGACCCGCATGGGTACCGCCGGCAAAGGCAGCGGTAATAGGAAGGCTGTGGTGAACAGCCTCCGAAAGCCGCCGCCAACCGCCGAGAAGACGGTTCTGGCCGCGCAGGAGCGGTGCAAGCCAGCAGAATCAGCAACCCCAACAGCGCCCAGAACACCACGGGATCGGAGCCTCCCTCCCCAGCTGACCCCGCAGACTCTGCAGGCCACTGGCAACGAGCCTTTCGTTGTAGTGAGGAACGGCGCCAAACAGCCGATGCCCAGGACAAGAGAGGAGGTTGAGACAAGCAACACCTTCTCAGTCCTGGCAACGGCCGCGCAAGCACCCGAACAACGACAGGAGAAAAGCAGAAACGGCTACAACATCCCGCCTATAGTAGCAAAGTTCCAGGGACCCTCCCATAACTTCACCAGGGAAATGGGTAAGTTATGCAGGGTGGTCCCTGACTTCAAGTTGGTATCTGGTGGCATTAGAATTAGGACAAGGACATCGGAGGACTACGTAACTGTCTTTAACGAGCTTCAGAAGCGGAGCATAGAATACTATACTCACTCCGCTATGAAGCACATAAAGGTAGTCCTACGTGGCCTCCCGCTGGACACTCCTCCCGATGACATTAAGGAGGAACTCCAGGAAATGGCATATGATGTGGAGTCAGTTCATCGCCTGACCCACCCGAGAAGCAAGGACCCAATGCCTCTCTTCTTGGTAGTTTTACAAAGCAATCCCCAAAATATAAGTATATATAATTTAGAATATATCTTTATCATTAAGGTTAAAGCAGAGAAACTGCGAGCCAGCCGAGGTCCCCCGCAGTGTTTCAACTGCCATTTGTTTGGGCATGTGTCCAAACACTGCACTCGTAAACCGGTCTGTGTACGTTGTGCCGCAGACCACCAGACAAGGGACTGCGCGATGCCCAAATCAGATGGTGCAGCCCTTAAGTGCGGGAACTGCGGCGAGGCAGGGCACACCGCCAATTGGAAAGGCTGCTCTAAATATAAAAACTACATGAAACAATTTCAGGAAAAGAAGAAGAAGAAACCTGTGCCAGCGCCGTCCAGACCCATATCCGAGGACTTCACTTTCGCCGATATCCTCAGTGGAAAAAAGAAGAAGCAGCAGGAAGTCCCTCTGCCCCCTCCCCCACCAGCTTTTCAGGACCAGGAGCCGTCACATCAGAAGCCGACGTCAGCTCCAGAACCGACGAAGAAAAGCACCGAGCCCCAGCTCACCGCAGAGGGGATTCAACAGATGATGGCCGACTTCCGAAAGGAAATGCAAGCCATGTTCATGCAGATGATGTTTTCTTTCAGCCAAATGGCCGCGCAGATGCTCCCACAGATGATGGGGCAACCCGCTCTCATCCCCAATACACCAAATCATGGGTTTTAATGCGCTTAATTTGGTGTTCTGCACGTGGAATGCCAACGGCATATTTAAACAAGCGGCCGAATTCCGAAATTTTATAACTAATCAAAATATCGACGTTTTCTTTGTTACAGAGACGCACCTGAAGAACGGAGTAGCAGTTGGAGTTGCCAACTACAACTGCTACAGAACGGACAGGCCCACAGCAGGAGGAGGAGTAGCGGTGTACGTAAAGAGGTGCATTCCGCACTATTACGTCCCGCTACCGGCCACGACAACCATCGAGGCAGCGGGCGTTGTCCTGGAGACACGCAACGGCGAAGTCCTCGTAGTCAGCGGCTACCATCCACCCCAGCATCGACTGGACAAGGAAGACGTCGAGAAGATCCTGGCATTGAGGAGGAAGGTTGTCCCAATGGGAGACCTCAATGCAAAGCACACCCAGTGGAACTGCAGGGTGTGCAACCGCAGCGGCATAGCGTTACGGCGATTAGTCAAGCATGGTGTGCAGGTCTGGGCCCCAGAGGAACCGACCCACTACCCACCTGGCGGACGAACCCCAGACGTCCTCGACATCGCCGTAACGAAAAACATAACAGGTATCTGGGAATGTCATACTCTTCATGCTTTATCCTCTGACCATAACCCTGTAATTTTCAGGCTACAAGCTGACGTCGAAATCGAAGCTGGACCCAGAAACTACAAGAACGTAAACTGGGAGAAATTCAGGAAAGGACTCGGCGACTCCATCACCGAAGCACCGGATCCAGGTAACTACAACGCCGCAGTGGAGTTCATCACGGAGATGACAATCCACTGCGCCAACGAGACCTCCAGGAAAAGGCGACCCCTCGGCCCTAGGGCGAGCGACCTTCCGCAGTGGATCCTTGATAAAATCAAGGAGAAAAACAGGGTAAGGAAAACCTGGCAGGATACCAGAAGTAGGCCGGCTAAAGCTCTAATGAACCGGCTGGCCCGGGAAATTAGAGCTGCCTCCCAGAAGCACAAGGATGAGCAATGGGAGGCAAGGCTGACCAATCTGAACATCGCAGATGGGACACTTTGGCAAGCCACGCGCCAGTTCATGAGGAAGAAGACCTGAGTCCCACCTTTACAGGGAAACAATGGAACTGCGCTCAGCAACTCTGAAAAGGCTGAGGCTCTAGCTGACGCCTTCGAAGAAAACTTTCGCCCCGTTGAGGAACCAAAAGACCCAAACCAGGTAGTATATGTAAATAGATTTCTTGGTAATTATTTTTACAGGACCACCCACGAGGAACACGAAATTCCCGAAGTTACGATGGAGGAGCTGAGAAGAATTCTTCGTAAGCTTCCGACAAATAAGGCCCCCGGACCAGATGGCCTCCCGAATATTCTTCTCCGGAACCTGCCGCCGGAGGCCGTCGAATACATCCGCAGCATCTTCAACGAGCTACTAAAACAGCGGAGATACCCCAGGGCATGGCGGCACGCCACAATAGTCGCCATCCCAAAACCAGGTAAGGATTGGAGGATTCCAAACAATTACAGACCCATTTCTCTGTTGCCGACACTCTCGAAGGTTTTCGAGAGAATCCTACTTGTTAGATTACAGGTCCACATCGACGAACTCAACTTAATTCCTAACTTCCAGTTCGCCTTCAGGAAGACGCTGTCGACCACTCAACAAATTATGAGATTGGTCGAGAGAGCCTCTCTCGCCCTAAACAGGCGGGAATTCTGCGGTGTAGTGCTCCTGGACGTTGCAAAGGCCTTTGACTCCGTCTGGCAGGCGGGCCTAATGTGCAAGTTGGCACGCTCCGGCATGCCCAACTGCTATGTGCAAATAATAGGGCACTACCTGAGGTCTAGGACGTTCTCAGTCAAAATGAACTCGACCATGTCCTCGAGGAGAACCGTTCGCGCCGGGGTCCCGCAAGGAAGTGTACTAGGTCCTGTCCTATACACTATCTTCACATCGGACATACCAAAGCCAGGACCCGGGTCAGACATTGCTCTATACGCAGACGACACGGCTCTCATCAGCACATCACGGGACCAGGATGTAGTCGGCGCCCGACTGTGCACGGGCCTACAGAGAATCCAGGAATGGGCCACCAACTGGCGAATTAAAATCAACGCAACGAAAAGCCAGGCTCTTATGTTCACGAGGAGGAAACCAGGTACCACGAAACACGTGCTCAAACTATTTGGAGAAACGATTCCGTGGACCAGTACAGCTAAGTACCTAGGGGTAACCCTGGATACACGGCTCACCTGGAGGCACCACATAAAAGACTTGGAAAGAAAAGTGATTTCCAGACTATGCATGCTTTACCCCGTTTTCAACCCTCGGTCGAAAATATCACCAAGGGTAGGTATATCCATTTATATTTCTCTAATTAGACCAGTTATAGAGTATGCCTGCCCGGTATGGGCAACCATTGCAGAGTGCCACCTCAGGAAACTTATGGTCCTAGAGAGGAGGTGCCTCAGAAGAGCCTTGCACCTGCCGCCAAGACTCCCAAATATAATAGCCAGGGAAATGTCAGGAGTGGAACACCTGTGGGACAGAATCCTCGGTATCTCCGAGAGATTCTACCACAGCGCCTCCGCCAACGACAACGAACTAGTATCAGGCCTCGGAAATTACGACCCAGAAAAGAAGGTAAACAGGAATCGGCCCCTGACGATATTCCTGTAAAACCGGTGAAACTCTAAAAAGTCATTTATATATTTATACATATTTATTTATTTACTCAGAGATATATTTATACAAACAAAGCTATATTTATTCTATTTACACAAATTAATAAATCTCTCCCAAGTTCCTTATTCCCCTTCCGGGTGCAGAGCGCCGAAGAAATAAGCAGCTAAAGAGACAGCAAAGAAGAAACCAAGAAATTAGCAGCAGCCCATTGGTATGAATGAATGCGCGAATGTGAGAGTGAATGCAAGTGTCCGCAACCAGTAAGGTAGCCATAAAGGCGAAAAATCATAGCACCCGCTATGAAAAACCAATCCGGGAAGCGACACCCAATAAAGCCAAAGTCACCAAACAACTTAGGCAGTATAAATGTTTCCATTAAAGCAGAGTAGATTCCACTCCAGGAAGGAACTCTGACAGACAGAACAGGAGGCTGGACCTCCAGTTAGACGTCGCTGCTGCTGTTGCTACCTGGCCTTGGTGGGAGCAACATCGGAGCTTCCTGGTGTAGGACTTCCTTGAGTGGACCTAGTCTTTCCCCAGCTAGTAGCCGGCGTCCCGCAGTTGGATTCTTTCTCGGGCTCTGTCCGAGAAGTCTCCGACTAACAGCCTTTTCAAAGGCTATCTTGGGTGCTTCCCCAAGCATTTTCTTGTTTTATTTTAATTTCTTGTATTAATTGTTCTAGATCTCTTCTGCAGTTTTTCACAGGCAGCGACATGGCGCCGGCTACCCGCACGGGTACTGCCGGCAAGCCCAGCAGCAGCGGAGCGACCAGGCCTGTCGCTGATAGGCCTCGCCGCCCGCCGCTGGCCCAGGAGAGGAGTCAGCAGCGGACCCCGAAGCCGCCGACCCCGCAGCCGCCGACCCCATCCACGAGCGACGAGCCCTTCGTCGCAGTGAAGAAGGGGGCCAAGCAGCCGAAATCCTTGGTCAGGGAGGAAGTTGCTACCAGCAACAACTTCTCTGTCCTGGAGACGGCTGCTTTGCCCGAAGAAGGAGAGAGAAGAAGGACCGCCAAGAGTACCATTAGTATCCCGCCCATTGTAGTCAAAGTCAATGGGCAATTCCACACCTTTACCAAAGATATAGGTAAATTGTGCAAATACAAGCCTGAAATAAAGCTTGTTTCAGGTGGAGTCAGGATCAAGACGAGGACATCGGAGGACTACGTTGCGGTATTCAACGAGGTGTCTGCCCGCAAGATGGGGTACCACACGCACTCCGCACTGAAGAAGATGAAATGGTCGTCCGAGGACTCCCACTGGAGACCCCGACCGACGACATCAAGGAAGAACTCCACGAGCTCGCCTTCGACGTTGAGTCCGTGCATCGGCTGTCCCACCCGAGGACTAAGGAGCCGATGCCGCTTTTTCTTCTCGTGGTCCAGAGCAAGCCACAGAATGTAGCTCTGTATCAGCTGGATGCACTATTTAATTTAAAAATTACTGTGGAGAAGCTCCGGGCTAGCCGCGGACCTCCCCAATGTTTCAACTGCCAGCGATTTGGGCACGTGTCTGGGCACTGCACTCGTCGGCCGGTCTGCGTCCGCTGCGCCGCAGACCACCCGACGAGAGACTGCACAGTCCCAAAGACCGAGGACCGCGCTGAGTTGAAGTGCGGGAACTGCGGCCAGTCTGGGCATACCGCAAATTGGAAGGGGTGCCCCAATTATAAATCGTACCTGAAAATGTTTCAGGAAAAGAAGAGACCAGCGCCAGCGACAGTGCCAGCCAAGAAAGTCAGCGAGAGCGTCTCCTTCGCTGACGTCCTCCGAGGAGTAAAGCAGAAGTCTGCGGAGCCTAGGGAGGCCCGTCCACTTCCGCCTCCACCAGCAGCCTTCCGGGACGAGGAGCCAGCGCAGACCCCCGCACCGAGGCAGGAGCCACAAGTGACGCTAGCCGGCGTTCACGAAATCATGGCCGATTTCCGCAAGGAAATGCAGGCCATGATCACGCAAGTAACAATGATGGTTACTCAAATGTTTAGCCAGATGTTTCAAGCTATGATGGGGAAACCCACAGCCAACGGAGGACCAACTGCAGGGCCAACTTATGGGTTTTAATATCCGTAAGTTGTGCTTCTGTATGTGGAATGCCAATGGCATTTTGAAACAGGCTGACGAATTCAGACAGTTCTTGACTAACCACAATATCGACGTTTGTTCTGTTTCAGAAACCCACTTCAAGCCGGCAGTAGCAGTGGGAGTCGCGAACTACCACTGCTACCGCACGGATAGGCCCACCGCTGGAGGAGGAACGGCCATCTACGTCAAGAGGTGCATCCCGCACTACTTCCTTCCGCTGCCGCCGACACCGAGCATCGAAGCGACGGGAGCCGTGCTGCAGCTGCGCGACGGGGAGGTCCTTGTAGTCAGCGCCTACCATCCGCCGTCGCATCGGATCGACACGGACGACGTCAAGAAGCTGCTCGCCCTGCGAAGGAAGGTCATCCTGATGGGTGACCTCAACGCCAAACACACGCAATGGAACTCCCGAGTGTGCAACAGAAGTGGTATCGCGTTACGGCGTGTTGCCGGGAGAGGAGTGCACGTTTGGTCCCCAGAGGAACCAACTCACTACCCGCCCGGCGGACGAGCCCCAGACGTCCTAGACATTGCCGTAACAAAGGGAGTTACAGGTATCTGGGATTGCTATACGTTGCAAGCCCTGTCGTCTGATCATAATCCTGTCTTTTTCAGAATGAAAGCAGATCTCGACCTCATCGAAGCGCCGAGAAACTACAAGAACGTCGACTGGGCGAAATTCAAGAAGGGACTCGCCGATTCCATCGCAGAGGCCCCGGATCCAGAGGACACCGAGTCTGCAGTGGAGTTCATCACGGAGATGACCGTCCACTGCGCCAACGAGACCTCCGCGCCCCGGCGACCCGTCGGGCAGAGGACGACCGACCTCCCCGCGAGCATCATGGACCTGATCCGGGAGAAGAACCGAGCCAGAAAGTGCTGGCAGAACACGCGGGATAAGTCGGCCAAAGCTTTGATGAATCGGCTGGTCCGAGACATCAGAGCTGCGACCCAGCAGCACAGAGATGCGCTCTGGGAAGCACGGCTGATAAACCTTAGCGTGTCTGACGGCACTCTCTGGAAGGCCACGAGAACCTACGTCAAGAAGAGAAATCGGATCCCCTACCTCACAGGAGTAAACCGCACGGCGTATAGTCACTCCGAAAAGGCAGAAGCGCTCGCAGACGCCTTTGAAGGGAACTTTCGCCCTGTCGAAAACCCAATAGATATAGCACAGGTCGAGTACGTGAACAAATACTTAAGAAACTATTTTTCCAGGGAACAGGAAGAAGACGAGGAAATCCCCGAGATTTCAACCGAGGATCTACGCAGCATCCTCCGCAAGCTGCCGGCCGACAAAGCGCCGGGATACGACGGGCTCCCCAACGTCCTGCTGAGGAACTTCCCGCCGGAGGCCATCGAGTACGTTCGGAGGATATTCAACGCCCTGCTACGCCAGCGGAGATTCCCCCGCGCCTGGAGGCACGCCATCATCTGCGCCGTTCCGAAGCCGAGAAAGGACCGAAGGGAGCCGAGCAACTATCGGCCGATCTCCCTGCTGCCGACGCTCTCGAAAGTTTTCGAGAAGCTGTTTCTGGTAAGACTCCAGGTTGAGCTCGATGATCTGAAACTAATCCCTTCCTTTCAGTTTGGTTTCAGGAAAGGCCACGGCACGACGCAGCAGATCATGAGGGTCGTCGAGAGAGCCTCGCTTGCCTTGAACAGGGGCCAGCACTGTGGTGTGGTGCTCCTTGATGTCGCAAAAGCCTTCGACACCGTCTGGCAGTCGGGGCTTATGTTCAAGTTGGCGCGGTCCGCCGTTCCAAGTTGCTACGTGCGCATTATAGGTCACCTTCAGATGCGAACCTTCTCAGTAAGGGTGGGCGAGGTTCTTCCATCAAGAAGAAGAATTCTGGCAGGCGTTCCGCAGGGCAGCGTCCTCGGGCCTGTCCTGTACAACGTCTTCACCGCAGACATCCCGAAGCCAGGAACTGGAGCTGACATCGCGCAGTACGGGACGACACTGCAATCATCACGGCGTCGTGGGACGAGCACGTCGTGGGAAAACGACTCAACCTAGGCCTGGAGAAGATTCAACGGTGGGCCACCAACTGGAGGGTGAAGATCAACGCGTCGAAGAGCCAGGCGCTGCTGATCACCCGACGTCGACCGGACAAACCTGTTCTGCGGCTCTTTGGAGAAGTTATCCCGTGGACCACGAAAGCTAAGTATCTGGGGGTAACCTTAGATACAAGGCTGACGTGGAAACACCACGTTAATTATATTAAAAAGAAGGTAACAGCCAGGTTAAATGTCTTATACCCGATTTTCAATTCTAGTTCGAAGCTGTCACCGAGAGTGGGGCTCTCCATCTACATATCGCTCATCCGACCGATCATGGAGTACGCCTCACCAGTATGGGCCTGCGCTGCGGAGTCCCACATAGAGAAGATCTTCGCCCTCGAGAGGAAGTGCCTGCGGCGAGCGCTGCATCTACCGCCACGGACATCCAACGCCGTAGTCTGGGACCTGGCAGGGATGAGCAACCTATGGGAACGGATCCTTGAAAATTCCGTAAGGTTTTACGAGAGGGCCCATGCGTCTAGCAATGAGCTGGTCTCATCGCTAGGCTGCTACGACCCCGAAAGAAAGGTAAACAGGAACCGACCCTTGTCGATCTACTTGTAAGTATCGCCTATTACTTAAAAATATTAATTTATTAAGTATCTACGAGCCCATTTACAGCTCGTACGTCAATATGATATATATTAACCATTCTCAGATTCTTCTGAATCCTCCTTCTTATACATATATACATATATATATAGATATACGATAACTTTAATTTAAATATTTATCTATTTTATATTTATTTTCCCCTTATTTATTTTCATCCCCCCTTTCCCCTCCGGGAAATTAGAAAGAACGGAGAGCGTCGGCCGAGGAACGTAGCGGAAGGCGAAGAACTTGCAACAGCAGCAGCGGTATAAGTGTGAATGAATGAGTGTATGAATGAGAGTGTGAATCGAACAGTTAGGAAGCCGAAAAGGCATTTACTATTGTTATGTATGAATGTTTAACCAAAATAATGACATTTTAGTAATGACAGAATACTAGTACGTTATAGGCATAATATCTCGTCATCGCGGAGCAGATTCCACAAGGAAGGAACTCCGACAACTAGAAGTGGAGGCTGGAACTCCGGTTAGATGTCACCGCTGCTGCAAGTTGCTACCATCACATCCTGAGCTCTCGAGTTGTGCATCTGTGCTTCTCTAGCAACTTAAGTTTGGGCGACCAGTCTTTTTGTGCTACATCCTTATTCAGTGCTGTGTTCAGTGTCCACCGCTCATTGGATAACCAACATCTCCAGCGTGCTGCTAGTGCTACGCCCGCTGCCGTTTCGCTGTACCTGCTCGCTCCGAGCCGCTGCCACGTGCTTCCGGTCCGGACCACGTGTTTCCCGCCAGTCGCTGGGTACTTCTTGGACGCCATTCGCCACGTGTTTCCGGTAAGTAAATCTCAGTGCACCAATTAATTGGGTATCAGTGTATTCGATCCTCTTTCCATGCATTAATATCAGTATGGCCCCCAATAATCCGATTATTAAGGCCTCCACGTCAGCCGCCACTAAATCTTTAAAGAGGCAGTCGTCTGCCGAGAAAATGGAGACGGCTCCTGCAATATCTAACAAACGCGTTGCCTCCATGACGGAGGAAATTTCCGCCAAAAGAGTAAACTCGACTGAAAGTGATAAAATGTTGTCCATAAAGATTACTAACCTGCCTGCGGACCAAAACCAGCGATCCTTAACTGCCCTTTTTCGAAGATTTTGCAGTGTACAAACCTCCGATATGTTTCTGACTCGGCAGAACGAGTTAGTGATTAAAAGTAAGCACCCGGATATTAATGCCATTGTAATAAGTAGTTTTAAAAACGGCCTCCCGGGATTCATCCCGAAATATTCAGAACGTCCAGAGCGTCCCGCCCCCACGTCATTTCAGTCTTCGCCGACCTTTTCTCTAGTTATAAAGGGGGTTGACCTAGACATTACTCCTGAGGAAATTTCAGAGGAACTCAAACTTCAAGGGACCCCTCATTTTAGACTGTGGCGGATTAAATCCCGTGCACTTGATAGACACAAAACTTATTCGGGTCTTGTCCAAAAATAAAGTAGTAGTAGATAACTTAATCCTACAAGCTGCACAGAGTGGAACCGTCCCCCCCTCCCCCCCCCTCAACCTGACCAATAAGGCAAATTCTTTGCGTTCGACCACCAGGCGGACGAATGCAAAACAGCCAAGCCAGTTTGCGGCCGGTGCGCCGGTCCCCATACTATTGAAAAATGCGAGGTGGAAAACAAATAAAAAATGCATCAACTGCGAGGGCAGCCTTTCGGCCCTTGACTCAAGATGCCCAAAGCGACCTGCGGCTCCGCTTTCGGATAAAATGACCGCTAAACTGAAAACCGTTGACGGTGCCGACGATTTTCGAGAAAAAGTCACCTGCACAAACAGCTTGTACCTTGTGAAGAGCTACCTCCGCGCCACAACCCTAGCATTCCTCTGACTTCTTCCCAACAAACGGGAGGAAGTTATCGCCACCATGCAGACAATTTCAAAAGAACACTTTCAGAGAACCTTGGCGGTAAACTTCGCCAAAAACAAAACGCACATCACTATTTCAGAATCCAGTTTAACCCCCGGAAAATAGCCTGCCGAAGCTATCCGTGAAGACCTTGGTTTGACTTTTAATCGTTATGGACCACATAAATATTGCTTTCTGCAACTCCCAAGGCTTTACCCGGAAGAAAGCCCTTATCCAAAACACCTGTGTGGAGCAAAATATCTACATTCTATGTCTTGCCGAAACGTTTCTCCGCCCTCACATCCGTGCTCAAATTCCTGGATACCAATGCATCAGACGCGATCGCTTCCCAGTGACGCATTATGGTGGCGTGGCTATCCACATCAAAAACCACCTACAAGCACGGCAAATACCAGTACCCCTACAATTTCAAGATCTAGAACTGGTCATTTGCCAAGTCCTCCACTTTCACATCGCTGTGCACTATTGCCCGCCAAATTCCATCTTAGACACAAACCTACTAGCCTTCTTAGACACCTTTCCAAACGTGATCCTCACTGGCGACTTCAATGCCCGCAGCCAATCTTTCGGGGACAAAATAGACAACCGAAATGGTATTAAACTAGTAGACTCTCTTACTAGACTCAACTTATGTAGATTACCGATACACGAACCCACATTTATTTCACACCAGGGAACCTCTAGCCCCGATCACATTTTATTGTCCCCCAACCTACTCCCGCTGGTCACACAAACGAGAATTCTCGACTCCATATCATCGGACCATGTTCCAATTTTCTGTTTAATCCAATTGCCCATCAAAATACCTCTCCCAGCAGGAAAATTAAATTACCAATTTCATACGGCGAACTGGAGAAAATTCACAGACATCATAGAGGCTGAAATCATTGACATACCCTCCACCTTCCCCGATACCGACACAATAAATGTGGCAGCCGAAAGCATCTCTATGCTAATTACCAAAGCAGCTAAGCTTTCCATTCCCGCGGTTAGTATTAAATATAAAACAATCCTATTCCCTCTGTATATTCGAGATCTAATTAAACAAAAGAGACGAATATACAGACTGTTCCATCGCACTACTTACAGGCCCCTTAAGACAATATGGAACAGATTAAATGCCCACGTATGTAGAGAAATAGTTAAATTTCAGGAAGCGAGATGGAACTCTACGATAACCAGGCTTGACTACAGAGATGGTAGTAAATTCTGGGGAACGTTCAAAAGAATCACTGGGCAGGATGGAAATTTCTGCATAGTGAAGACCCCGCCATCCGAGCCATCGCCGAGGGCTCCGGGCTCATAAAGCACATGAAATCGCTAGCTCACACTGCGAGGTTGGGCTGGCCCATCGCATCGATAAGTGAGATAGATAGCTTTAAATACAGAGAGAAACGAGCCATAAACAAATCGTGGGAAGAACTGAAATCCCAGGGTAAAGGGGTGGCAGCTTACCGTAACGACAAAATCGGTAATGAGTGGCTCTATAGACCAGAGCTGCTAAAGCCATGTAGATTCATTAGCGCATTAAGGCTTAGGGCAAACGTTGGTGGCGACAAAGTCGCCATCGATAGAGCTGCCAAAACCGGAGACGTGACTTGCAGACGTTACTCAAATCAAACAGAAACATTGGGCCATATCCTTGGCCAATGCGAATTTACGAAGGGAATGAGGATCAAACGGCACGACTCTATAAAGGACTATAAAGAGACGAATATACAGACTGTTCCATCGCACTACTTACAGGCCCCTTAAGACAATATGGAACAGATTAAATGCCCACGTATGTAGAGAAATAGTTAAATTTCAGGAAGCGAGATGGAACTCTACGATAACCAGGCTTGACTACAGAGATGGTAGTAAGTTCTGGGGAACGTTCAAAAGAATCACTGGGCAGGATGGAAATTTCTGCATAGTGAAGACCCCGCCATCCGAGCCATCGCCGAGGGCTCCGGGCTCATAAAGCACATGAAATCGCTAGCTCACACTGCGAGGTTGGGCTGGCCCATCGCATCGATAAGTGAGATAGATAGCTTTAAATACAGAGAGAAACGAGCCATAAACAAATCGTGGGAAGAACTGAAATCCCAGGGTAAAGGGGTGGCAGCTTACCGTAACGACAAAATCGGTAATGAGTGGCTCTATAGACCAGAGCTGCTAAAGCCATGTAGATTCATTAGCGCATTAAGGCTTAGGGCAAACGTTGGTGGCGACAAAGTCGCCATCGATAGAGCTGCCAAAACCGGAGACGTGACTTGCAGACGTTACTCAAATCAAACAGAAACATTGGGCCATATCCTTGGCCAATGCGAATTTACGAAGGGAATGAGGATCAAACGGCACGACTCTATAAAGGACTATAAAGAGACGAATATACAGACTGTTCCATCGCACTACTTACAGGCCCCTTAAGACAATATGGAACAGATTAAATGCCCACGTATGTAGAGAAATAGTTAAATTTCAGGAAGCGAGATGGAACTCTACGATAACCAGGCTTGACTACAGAGATGGTAGTAAGTTCTGGGGAACGTTCAAAAGAATCACTGGGCAGGATGGAAATTTCTGCATAGTGAAGACCCCGCCATCCGAGCCATCGCCGAGGGCTCCGGGCTCATAAAGCACATGAAATCGCTAGCTCACACTGCGAGGTTGGGCTGGCCCATCGCATCGATAAGTGAGATAGATAGCTTTAAATACAGAGAGAAACGAGCCATAAACAAATCGTGGGAAGAACTGAAATCCCAGGGTAAAGGGGTGGCAGCTTACCGTAACGACAAAATCGGTAATGAGTGGTTCTATAGACCAGAGCTGCTAAAGCCATGTAGATTCATTAGCGCATTAAGGCTTAGGGCAAACGTTGGTGGCGACAAAGTCGCCATCGATAGAGCTGCCAAAACCGGAGACGTGACTTGCAGACGTTACTCAAATCAAACAGAAACATTGGGCCATATCCTTGGCCAATGCGAATTTACGAAGGGAATGAGGATCAAACGGCACGACTCTATAAAGGACTATAAAGAGACGAATATACAGACTGTTCCATCGCACTACTTACAGGCCCCTTAAGACAATATGGAACAGATTAAATGCCCACGTATGTAGAGAAATAGTTAAATTTCAGGAAGCGAGATGGAACTCTACGATAACCAGGCTTGACTACAGAGATGGTAGTAAGTTCTGGGGAACGTTCAAAAGAATCACTGGGCAGGATGGAAATTTCTGCATAGTGAAGACCCCGCCATCCGAGCCATCGCCGAGGGCTCCGGGCTCATAAAGCACATGAAATCGCTAGCTCACACTGCGAGGTTGGGCTGGCCCATCGCATCGATAAGTGAGATAGATAGCTTTAAATACAGAGAGAAACGAGCCATAAACAAATCGTGGGAAGAACTGAAATCCCAGGGTAAAGGGGTGGCAGCTTACCGTAACGACAAAATCGGTAATGAGTGGCTCTATAGACCAGAGCTGCTAAAGCCATGTAGATTCATTAGCGCATTAAGGCTTAGGGCAAACGTTGGTGGCGACAAAGTCGCCATCGATAGAGCTGCCAAAACCGGAGACGTGACTTGCAGACGTTACTCAAATCAAACAGAAACATTGGGCCATATCCTTGGCCAATGCGAATTTACGAAGGGAATGAGGATCAAACGGCACGACTCTATAAAGGACTATAAAGAGACGAATATACAGACTGTTCCATCGCACTACTTACAGGCCCCTTAAGACAATATGGAACAGATTAAATGCCCACGTATGTAGAGAAATAGTTAAATTTCAGGAAGCGAGATGGAACTCTACGATAACCAGGCTTGACTACAGAGATGGTAGTAAGTTCTGGGGAACGTTCAAAAGAATCACTGGGCAGGATGGAAATTTCTGCATAGTGAAGACCCCGCCATCCGAGCCATCGCCGAGGGCTCCGGGCTCATAAAGCACATGAAATCGCTAGCTCACACTGCGAGGTTGGGCTGGCCCATCGCATCGATAAGTGAGATAGATAGCTTTAAATACAGAGAGAAACGAGCCATAAACAAATCGTGGGAAGAACTGAAATCCCAGGGTAAAGGGGTGGCAGCTTACCGTAACGACAAAATCGGTAATGAGTGGTTCTATAGACCAGAGCTGCTAAAGCCATGTAGATTCATTAGCGCATTAAGGCTTAGGGCAAACGTTGGTGGCGACAAAGTCGCCATCGATAGAGCTGCCAAAACCGGAGACGTGACTTGCAGACGTTACTCAAATCAAACAGAAACATTGGGCCATATCCTTGGCCAATGCGAATTTACGAAGGGAATGAGGATCAAACGGCACGACTCTATAAAGGACTATAAAGAGACGAATATACAGACTGTTCCATCGCACTACTTACAGGCCCCTTAAGACAATATGGAACAGATTAAATGCCCACGTATGTAGAGAAATAGTTAAATTTCAGGAAGCGAGATGGAACTCTACGATAACCAGGCTTGACTACAGAGATGGTAGTAAGTTCTGGGGAACGTTCAAAAGAATCACTGGGCAGGATGGAAATTTCTGCATAGTGAAGACCCCGCCATCCGAGCCATCGCCGAGGGCTCCGGGCTCATAAAGCACATGAAATCGCTAGCTCACACTGCGAGGTTGGGCTGGCCCATCGCATCGATAAGTGAGATAGATAGCTTTAAATACAGAGAGAAACGAGCCATAAACAAATCGTGGGAAGAACTGAAATCCCAGGGTAAAGGGGTGGCAGCTTACCGTAACGACAAAATCGGTAATGAGTGGCTCTATAGACCAGAGCTGCTAAAGCCATGTAGATTCATTAGCGCATTAAGGCTTAGGGCAAACGTTGGTGGCGACAAAGTCGCCATCGATAGAGCTGCCAAAACCGGAGACGTGACTTGCAGACGTTGCTCAAATCAAACAGAAACATTGGGCCATATCCTTGGCCAATGCGAATTTACGAAGGGAATGAGGATCAAGCGGCACGACTCTATAAAGGACTTCGTGGGTGAAGTCGCGTCAAGGGACTTCGTTGTGGCGAAGGAGTCTCGATTCCTCGACCCCCAAAACAACGTCCTCCAACCGGACCTCGTCATGCAAGACGAGGGCCGGATCCTCGTGGTTGACATCGCTGTCTGCCACGAGGATGGGGGGCGCTTGGAACAGGGGAAGAGGGACAAAATCGAGAAATACCTTCGCCTCAGGGAAGGTCTCAGGGCGCGCTTCGGTCCCGACAAGGACTTTAAAGTCTTGCCAATTATAGTCGGAACCAGGGGCTCAATGCCCAAGAGCACACTAGCAGCCCTTAGGGAAATCAATATCACCGACAGAGGCTCCCTTAGGACCATCTCGCTAATGGCCCTTAGGGCTTCACTTGAGACTTATCACTGCTTCCTAGACTGACAAGTCCTCTCCTACCCGGTGCAACCCTCGGGCACTTTACACCTGATCCCCCGAGTGATTTACATTGTTATTTATTCTATTTATTTATTTATTTATTTATTTACTAATCTATTGTTTTTATTTTTACTCATTTATGTATTCTAGCTTTGTATTTATTATTTTTGTCGTTGCACTCTGGTGCCATCCCGACAAGGGAGTGCTTCAAAGAAGCATACAGAAAACCACCTTGCTATTGCCGAACTGGACCCGCTAAGGATCCCAAGTTCGTAACCAGCAGTATTCGCTTCCCCCCCCCCCCCCTAAGGGACCTTGTAGTTCTGGGAGCTCACATAGCAACCTGCCAGAGACTCCCCCGCCTTGGTCCCATCTCAACGGCCACCGTACCGTTATTACGGAATGTCTCGCCTTCCGCGATCATACCTAGGTAATCAATATAGTGACACCGAAGCAGCAGAAATATCCGCATCAGACTTAGAAACCACTTTTTCTTTCCCCAACAACCCTAGATTTGATGATTCCCTCAAAGACGAAGTAATTAACGACCTTCCTAACCTTCTCTCCACAAATATTAATGCCCCGTCCCCATTAATCGAACCCATCAGTCAGGAGGAAATTAAACAAGTCTCCCGGGTTGGGCGTAATTCGGCACCGGGGGCTGATGGGATAAACTGTAGAATCATTTGGCACTACCCCCGTCGATATTCCTTTGCCTATCGACCATATTTAATGCATGCCTGCAATGGTCCCATGTTCCCCCCATCTGGAAATTAGCAAAGATTATCATGATCCCCAAAAAGGGGAAACCCCAACAAGACCCTTAGTCGTACAGACCAATTTCACACATATCCGTGATCAGCAAAATATTACAAAGAATCCTAACAACACGGTTAAAGACTTTCTGCACGATGCCATCTATAATCCCCAGCCTCCAGGTGGTTTTCTGCAAACATCACTCGACCCAAGACGCCATCTTTCAGCTCCTGTCGGGGGTGACACAGTCATTAAATAGCTTCAGAATCTCCGCGACACTATTCATAGACATCCAAAAGGCGTACGATAAGGTTTGGATAGATAAGTTATTATACAAACTTTTAACTATAGGCATCCACCCAAAATTCGTGAAACTTTGTCTCCATAAACGATGCTTCCTCCCAAATGTTCCCGTCGGAAGCTGGACTTCTCCAATGGGCGATTTTCTCGCCCCTCCTTTTTAACATTTTCTGTCATGACATCCCAACCCACCGTCATAAAAAATCTCAAATACTACAATATGCAGAAGACACTGCAATTACCATGACAGGAAAGGACTATAGTTCACGTCACAAACAGTTCACATTATTTCTCCCACAATTAGAAAAATGGCTCGCACCACAAAACCGGTCCTAATCTATTTCACACACAGACATAACGGGAAAAACCAAAAAAACAACCGCCGTGCAGTACAGTCCTGGGACTCCCCAGTATCTCCTTCTCAAGAAACTGTATACCTTAAATTCAACACTAAACCTTAAAAGATTGATTCAAAACGTTCGGAAAAAATGCGTATCCAGATTAAACCAACTGAAATGCCTCAAATCCCATCAAGGCAAAACTTCTCCCGAGACATTACACACTTACAATTCATTCATCAGCCAACTTTTTGAATTCGGTGCAGTAAAGACCTTACTTATAAGCGCAGACGGTCTCCACCGCTGGTCCTGTCTCGAACGTAGGATTCTTCGTTACTGTCTACACTTGCCTCTGGATGCGCCAAGCGCGCACTTAGCCTCGTTTCTCTCAAATGATTCCTTCGTCGCTTCCAGACTGGGAAAAATCAGAGCCAAATTTGCCACTAGAACTATCCTTCAAAATTCAGCTTCAGTAGCCCTCTTTAACGGTCCGGTTAAGGCCACTCGTAAATTAAAGTACAAGTACCAACTCCCTCCGCACGTATGCCTTCAGAATATGTCCGAGATGTCCCCGGACCTTTCTATTATTAGCTATCCGAACCCTTTCCAAAAAGAGATTCCACCCCATCTTAGAATTAATAATTAGATAAGGCTATTAGATTACCATATATAACTAATTTGACAAATTCCCTTCCAGGACAGCTGGGATAGCGTAGTCAGAGAAAAAAACTCTGAACCAGATTCTAATGGAATCTGGGCTCTTAGCAAGTCGCTCCGCTGCCCTCGAGGCGCAATACAGCCAATACAATGGGATAGTGTATGACACTGCAGACAAGGCTAATGCAATGGCAGACACCCTTAAACGCCAGTTTCAGCAAATAGATCCCATAGATGACGACGACACAGATGAAAGAGTCCGGAAACCGAGTTAGCGTTGTATGCGGATGATGCAGCCTATTTCCCTCTGGGCATAATCAAAATAACGTAGCAAAAAAACTCCAGCGGTCAGTTAAAAGCTTTCAATCCTGGGCGAACCGCTGGAGAATGCAAATCAATGGGGAGAAGACCCAGGCCATAATGTTTACGCGGAAAAGAAACTTCCCCATTGTTGATATAACGGCAGGGGGAACCAAAGTCCAATGGACAAAGTCTGTGATGTACTTAGGACTAAGGCTGGACAAGCGACTGACCTTTGGGGAACATATCGAACAGACCAAAGCGAAATGCCACTCAGCAATAAGAAGCTTGTACCCGATGTTTAAAATCCGCGGTCTTAGCTTAAAAACTAAGCTCCTGCTTTACAAGACTATGGTACGTACTGTACTTATGTACGGTAGCGAGGTCTGGGGTGTGGCAGCCAAATCCCACATTGATCAGGCTCAGGCAGTGCAAAATAGATGTTTAAAAATAATCACTCAGGCACCTAAATATACTAGAATGATAGATTTACATAATTTGTTAGGTTTAGATACGATTAGGGATTATTTAGCAATTAAGAATAGAACATTTTTTGATAAGGCCAAAAATTCCAAATTTGAAAATATTAGCATAATTTCGACTAGTAATAGCAAACTTAGAGATAGGAGTATTAGGTTTTAGATGTAGTAGAATTAGGTTAGGTTAGATTCTAATCAATGTCACTTTAGTTTAGGGCACGCCTGGGCCTGATCCATACAATTAGGCAAGCCATTTTTTCAAAATTAAACATCCACCAAAGGCAAGACCTATGCTTGAGTTTTGGTACAGCCCTCGTGGCCACCACAAAGTAACCACGTTTCTTCGGTTGGGGACAGCCCCACCTAGGGGGGTTGGATAGGGCATACTCAAGAGCAGGGTCCCGTTCGCGTCGGATCAACCCACGTCTTGTAGACAGGCTAGATCTATCTTCTTTTCCCCTCTTCATCTTTCTCTTGCCATTTACTGCTTTCCATTGCACCGCTAGCTAGCATGACTAGCCCTAGCGGGAGCAGGCCAAACCCTGCCACCCCTTCCCTAAAGATGGCGGCTACAAAACTAAGTGGCAAATTTAATAAAGTTCATAGGAAGGTTGTCCTTAGCGACTCCCCGACTACAGTGCTAACCATCCCCAGCACAACAAAGACGACCATCCCAAACGTGACTGCCAACACAACGAATGACAGAGCGACTGTAATCATTTCTCGCGTCTCTACAGAGACGGTCGAGAAATATCGCAACAACCCCCTCCTACTTAAAAGACTATGCAACGAAAACTCACTGACGATAACAATTCCCCGACTAGGTCGCCCCATGGTTGACCCAAAAGAGACTATCCTTCTCTCCTTTACAAACAAGGACGAGAGAAGGATATTCGAAGACAAAATAGCCCCCCCGACACTTCGGAGAGAATGCTGTCTTCCGACATCCCAACACCGAGACTAAAAAGCCTAACGGACCAAAAAAAGAACCTGTCTCTAAGCTGCGTACGCATAATTCCTCGCGGAATCATAGCTGACGAACTGCTTCAGGAGCTACGCAGCGAGGGGTATGACGTCACATCAACGTCACGCATCGTGACAAACACAGGTACGACCCCATTGGTCCGCATCTACACCGACTCTCCCCAGACGCTCGCCGAACTAACGGACTGAGACTTGGAGGACAGCGATATAGAATCGAGGCCTCACAGACGAAAGAGAGGCATTACCCCTGCAACAGGTGCCAGCAATATGGGCACATTGCAAAGACATGCAAAAGCGCGGCTAAATGTTTACGCTTCGGAAATAATTGTGAAGCCCGCAACTGCACCCACCCCAATATCAACGACGACAAATACTGCGCGACCTGCGACAGCCAGACGCACTACACTGGACAGGCGATACGCCCCAACAATCAGAGAAATACCTATCAAGCCTGTGGTAATGGCTAACACGTCCTCCCCTCTCCCAACGACAAATGCCTGGAGCAAACCGCTAAACTTGAGCAGAACTCGACCCGCTGACGCGACGCTTCCCGATGAGACGTTAACCATACAAGAAAACATAGGGAAGATTATCGACGCAAAAAATGTAGATTATGTTCACTTCTATAATTTTTTTTCCAGGAAATTGTCACCCAGAAGATGAAGAAGAGACCAAGAATTGAAGAAGACAATAGGTTGGACGAAGCTTATTCCATTTTAAAGAAAGCCACATGCAGCATTACAGACGAGGCCCAGATATTTGGAAATTAAAAAGCAATAAAGCTGCGGAATTGTAGCCCGTCAAGGAGTTCGGATATACAATTTCAAATAATGAAAATTTTCCATGAAAACCAGAAAAGTATACCAATCAAAGAATCAACAAGCCATGACCACACACATTATAATTGTGATGATGTGCCCGAGGAGGGTGAAGTTGTAATTTTAAATTAATTAAAAATTTACTTGTAAAATTATAATAATTTATTTTCTTATATATATTTTATATATATACACCCTCAGTTTTCAGGGCATTGACAATGGCATTGCAAGTTTCTGGAACTATTGTGCTAATAGATTGCTTGGAAATTCTAAATAAATATTGAAGGCTCGTATAACTATCTCCAGATGCCAAGAAACGCAAAGTTAATGCCAACCTGTCTTGTGGTGAAATTGCCTGTCTTAAATGTGTGTCCATCTTAGCAATGTCCTTACCAAATAGGCACAATAAATGTTCAAAGTCTGAAGGGGTCATCCGAGTGAAATTCTTGTACTGACCACACACATGTTGGAATTTCAAGTCTCTCAATTCCTGAACAGCCTACTGTTTCACTAAAAAGTTGAGTCATCCACCAACGACGCTCTCTCCTCTTCTTTTAATGGACTTTGGGTTTTCGGAGGAATTGAGTGAAATTCAGGTCGCGTATTCATAGACACTGTTGCCGACCGTTCGGCGGAGACTTTACTACCTATAATTGAGAAATGGATTATTACCGGGAAAACTATCATAGCCGATTGTTGGAAGACGTACGACTGTCTAAAATATGAAGGATTTAAACATGTAATATTAAGTATATAGGAGAGACTCGTGCAGGGTTAGGATTCCCGGAGCCGGGAGTAATAAGCCTGGTCTCCTAAACTAAGACTTTATTCCACCACGTGGTGCGGACTCTGGCCGTTGTCCGGAAGCACAGGTAATGTGTCGCGCGAGAGCCGGGAACAGAATGGGCTCTCCGTGTGCACGCTGTAGGTGCTCGGTAGGGTCCCGTTACTTGGTGGGGAGCATTGTTTGCATCCCCTAACGGGACGCGTAACGGGACCCTCTTGCTCGCATGGGGACACGGAATATTCGTCCCCACAAGTAAAAGCTTATTTTTAAATGCTATCTATCATTTACATTATGTAAAAATTTCTAATAAATATATTTCTTTGCAGGTGAATCACACAATTTTATTGACCCCGAAACCGGTCCTCATACTAACACGATAGAGGCACGTGAAAAGCGGCAAAATATACTCAGAGTGAAGCGGGCAGAAGAAGAAGTCATATCCGCGGAAATCTCGCCAAATATATGTTTCAAAAGCAATGCCGGATGAACGAAATTCCACAGTTCTTCACGTTCCTGGAACTGGCGGGGGAACTGTACAAACCAATGAAGCCAGCACGTGAAGGAAGGTTTCCAGATGTTAAATATAGTGTAGGTAGAATTTAATAACAAAATATTACTTCAGTATTTTCCACTTAACTAAAATTTGCAGAATCATTTTACTTTGTGTAAAGAAAAAGGCAGCGGAACAAGGAAGGCTGTTGCTGACAGCCTCCGAAAGCCGCTGGCAACAGCCGAGAAGACGAAGCTGGCACCGCAACGAGCCCAATTCGCCCAGAACCCCGCAGGAGCGGAGCCTGCCACCTAAGCTCACCCCGCAGGCGTCAACGAGCCATTCGATGCAGTGCGGAACGGCGCTAAGCAGCCGACTCCAAGTGCAAGAGAAGAAGTTGCTACAAGCAACAGCTTCGCAGCGCTGGCGACGGCTGTGCAGCAGCCGCAGACAGAAGAAACCCGAAAGGAGAAAAGGAATGGCTACAATATTCCCCCTATTGTAGCTAAGGTTCAGGGGCAATTTTATACGCTGACGCGAGAAATCGGGAAACTATGTAAATCTGAACCCCATATCAAAATTATTTCAGGTGGCGTCCGAATCAGGACGAAGTCTGCAGAGGCCTATGTTGAGGTCACTCGACGACGAGCTACGGGGGGTGGTGAAATCATCTCCACCTCCTGCCTTCCGTCGCAGATGACCCTTTTCTACACTGCCAACTGGGACGGAGGCCTGGGCTTCCCGAAGATAGAGGTTATCGTCGTATCCGGTTCCCGTAAGGCCGGATAGAAATTCCTAAATATCGGAGATACTGCCATTCGGGCCGTCGCCGACAGATGGGGCCTGATTAGGCTGGCCCATTCGATCCCTTCAAGAAATCGAAAACTTCAAAATAAAGGCCAAGAAGGACATCAACAAATCCGGGAGGGGGAATCTTTCACAAGGCATTGTGTAAACGCTTTCCGCGAGGATAAAATTGGTAACGAATGGCCGTACGTGAGAGACAATTATTTTTTGTATATTGCATATTAATTAAAGAAAATATTGATAATAAAATTGTAATTTTTTAGATATCGCTAATATCCGCAATGACTGGTACTGTTGAAGGTAGCGTATTTTCTTAATGTAACAAAAAAACCTTCCTTTCCTTCTGCGTGAAGAATTAATATTTACGTTTCAGAACAAGTCCCATGGAATTTCTATATAGCATAACTATCTTAAATGTATGCGATTTAATTTTTCTTGTTCAATTGAAGACTGCAAGTTATTCACGGGGAAATAAAGTGAGATAAGGCAACAAGAATGTCATTAAACTAAGTAAATGTTTTATACTTTCATTTAAATTGGAATTAATTATTTAATCAATTGTATTAATAGTTTTACCATAAATTTCCAAAAAGTTTAACCAACTATTAGTAAAACTATTTTCCCCAGTAGTATTAGAATTGTATCCTGATGAGGTCGCAAATTAAGCGATGAAACGTCAATTTAATAAATTCTCCTTTTTTCTGACTTAAAATTGGCTGATGCGTATTCATTTATTAGTTATTTCATTAGTCAGAATACATATTTATATATATCATTAATAAATTATATTTGAAAAATTTTGTATTTTTTAGGAAATTTTTATATTACGAATTTATCATTTAATTTAAATATGCACTACCCGAAGAGGCCAAAAAAATTAATAATGAAACGTCGTGTTTGTTATAATGTTTTAAATTTTTCATAATAAATTTACGACTAACAGGCTGATGCTTTTTATTAATTTAAACAAATCAGTAATAGATATTAGTAAGTTTAAATTGTACTATCTGATCTTAATGTATGTTTAATTCATATTTGGAAGAACAATTACGAATTTATCACATTTAAAGTACTTTTCAGCGATTATATTATTTTTGAAAATTTTGCATTTCAGGATTCTGTAGCCAGTAGTTTAATTTTCCAAGGAGGGGAGAGTATCGCGGGACTCACCCCCTCCTACGGAAAATGGATCTATAAAAGAAGAACATTCAAGTTGCTACCCCTCCCCCCACTCTACCCGCTTCTCCCACCTTCTCAGTAGTGATCAAAGGAGTTGATTTAGATATTACTCCGGAAGAAATATCAGAGGAATTAAAAGCGCAAAAAATCTCACATTTCAAACTGGAGAATTCGATCCCGTGCCCTGGACAAGGATACAAAGCTAATTCGTGTCCTAAGTAAAAGCAAAGCCGACATCGACGCGATGCTTCTCAACGGTGTGCAGTTGTTCTACCGACTGCACAGAGTGGAACCTTCCCACACTCCCCCCCCCCCCCTCAACCGGCCCAATGCGGCAAATGTTTCTCTTTTGCCCACCATGCGGACGACTGCAAAGCCGACAAGCCAAAATGCGGCCGTTGCGCCGGACCCCACCCGTTGGACAAATGCGAAGTGGCGAACTCCAAAAAATGCGTCAACTGCGAGGGCAATAATTCGGCCCTTGACTCAAAATGCCCCAAACGCCCGGCCGCCCCACTGTCAGATAAAATGACGGTAAAACTAAAAACAGTTGACGGTAAAACTAAAAACAGTTGACGGTAAAACTAAAAACAGTTGACGGTAAAACTAAAAACAGTTGACGGTGCTGACGACTTCAGGGAGAAAGTCACATGCACAATTAGCTTGTATCTCGTTAAAAGTTACCACCGCGTCACAAACCTAGCCTTCCTTAGACTTCTTCCCAATAAACGGGAGGAAGTGATCTCGACAATGCAGACGATATCGAAGGAGCATTTTCAGAGAACCATGGCGGTAAATTTCGCACAAAATAAAACACACATAACCATATCAGAATCTAGCTTAACCCCCGAAAACTAAACTTCTGAGGCTTAACTTTGTTGAAATTTATATTATGGACCAGGTTAACAGTTTTCTGCAACTCGCAGGGTTTTACCCGGAAAAAAGTCCTTATCCAAAACACCTGTGTGGAGCATTTACATTCTATGTCTTGCCGAAACGTTTCTCCGACCTCACATCCGTGCTCAAATTCCTAGATACCAATGCATCAGACGCGATCGCTTCCCAGTGACGCATTATGGTGGCGTGGCTATCCACATCAAAAACCACCTACAAGCACGGCAAATACCAGTACCCCTACAATTTAAAGATCTAGAACTGGTCATTTGCCAAGTCCTCCACTTTCACATCGCGGTGCACTACTGCCCGCCAAATTCCATCTTAGACACAAACCTACAAGCCTTCTTAGACACCTTTCCAAACGTGATCCTCACTGGCGACTTCAATGCCCGCAGCCAATCTTTCGGGGACAAAATAGACAACCGAAATGGTATTAAACTAGTAGACTCTCTCACTAGACTCAACTTATGTAGATTACCGATACACGAACCCACATTTATTTCACACCAGGGAACCTCTAGCCCCGATCACATTTTATTGTCCCCCAACCTACTCCCGCTGGTCACACAAACTAGAATTCTCGACTCCATATCATCGGACCATGTTCCAATTTTCTGTTTAATCCAATTGCCCATCAAAATACCTCTCCCAGCAGGAAAATTAAATTACCAATTTCATACGGCGAACTGGAGAAAATTCACAGACATCATAGAGGCTGAAATCATTGACATACCCTCCACCTTCCCCGATACCGACACAATAAATGTGGCAGCCGAAAGCATCTCTATGCTAATTACCAAAGCAGCTAAGCTTTCCATTCCCGCGGTTAGTATTAAATATAAAACAATCCTATTCCCTCTGTATATTCGAGATCTAATTAAACAAAAGAGACGAATATACAGACTGTTCCATCGCACTACTTACAGGCCCCTTAAGACAATATGGAACATATTAAATGCCCACGTATGTAGAGAAATAGTTAAATTTCAGGAAGCGAGATGGAACTCTACGATAACCAGGCTTGACTACAGAGATGGTAGTAAGTTCTGGGGAACGTTCAAAAGAATCACTGGGCAGGATGGAAATTTCTGCATAGTGAAGACCCCGCCATCCGAGCCATCGCCGAGGGCTCCGGGCTCATAAAGCACATGAAATCGCTAGCTCACACTGCGAGGTTGGGCTGGCCCATCGCATCGATAAGTGAGATAGATAGCTTTAAATACAGAGAGAAACGAGCCATAAACAAATCGTGGGAAGAACTGAAATCCCAGGGTAAAGGGGTGGCAGCTTACCGTAACGACAAAATCGGTAATGAGTGGCTCTATAGACCAGAGCTGCTAAAGCCATGTAGATTCATTAGCGCATTAAGGCTTAGGGCAAACGTTGGTGGCGACAAAGTCGCCATCGATAGAGCTGCCAAAACCGGAGACGTGACTTGCAGACGTTACTCAAATCAAACAGAAACATTGGGCCATATCCTTGGCCAATGCGAATTTACGAAGGGAATGAGGATCAAACGGCACGACTCTATAAAGGACTATAAAGAGACGAATATACAGACTGTTCCATCGCACTACTTACAGGCCCCTTAAGACAATATGGAACAGATTAAATGCCCACGTATGTAGAGAAATAGTTAAATTTCAGGAAGCGAGATGGAACTCTACGATAACCAGGCTTGACTACAGAGATGGTAGTAAGTTCTGGGGAACGTTCAAAAGAATCACTGGGCAGGATGGAAATTTCTGCATAGTGAAGACCCCGCCATCCGAGCCATCGCCGAGGGCTCCGGGCTCATAAAGCACATGAAATCGCTAGCTCACACTGCGAGGTTGGGCTGGCCCATCGCATCGATAAGTGAGATAGATAGCTTTAAATACAGAGAGAAACGAGCCATAAACAAATCGTGGGAAGAACTGAAATCCCAGGGTAAAGGGGTGGCAGCTTACCGTAACGACAAAATCGGTAATGAGTGGCTCTATAGACCAGAGCTGCTAAAGCCATGTAGACTCATTAGCGCATTAAGGCTTAGGGCAAACGTTGGTGGCGACAAAGTCGCCATCGATAGAGCTGCCAAAACCGGAGACGTGACTTGCAGACGTTGCTCAAATCAAACAGAAACATTGGGCCATATCCTTGGCCAATGCGAATTTACGAAGGGAATGAGGATCAAGCGGCACGACTCTATAAAGGACTTCGTGGGTGAAGTCGCGTCAAGGGACTTCGTTGTGGCGAAGGAGTCTCGATTCCTCGAGAAGCAGAAATATCCGCATCAGACTTAGAAAGCACTTTTTCTTTCCCCAACAACCCTAGATTTGATGATTCCCTCAAAGACGAAGTAATTGACGACCTTCCTAACCTTCTCTCCACAAATATTAATGCCCCGTCCCCATTAATCGAATCTATCAGTCAGGAGGAAATTAAACAAGTATCCCCGGGTGGGGCGTATTTCGGCCCCGGGGGCTGATGGGATAAACCGTAGAATCATTTGGCACTGCCCCCGTCGGTATTCCTATGCCTATCGACCATTTTTAATGCATGCCTGCAATGGTCCCATGTTCCCCCAATCTGGAAATTAGCAAAGATATGATGATCCCCAAACAAGGGAAACCCCAACAAGACCTGAAAACTCAAAACGTAGGAACTCTCTAACAGAAAAACTGCCATTATTAATTAACCAGATACAACATAAAACAAAATTAGATTTGAACTACGAAACCAAAAAGAAAATGCACCAAAAAAATATTAATATTTTTAGAGATGGTTAAGTGAACTTCGTCCGAATTCCTCGATGTTTTCTTTAATGTCTGACGTTATTTTAATATAATAAATAAATATTTAATGTTTCATTATTAACTACCGACTGTTTTTTATTATTTCATAACATTTTTAAGCATTTTCTTATTAAATTAAACACTACAACAAATATCAGTATTGCCTGATTTTTCAAATAATCTTCAGGGCCACGAAATATCTCTTATAACAGGAATTGCGGCAATTCCCTTCATCGATCGATTACAAAGGCGAAATTAGCCTCTGATGCAAATTTGAAATGCCCCAGTAAACGTAACAGCAAGTCGCAAAAACATTCGTTGCATGCAATTCAATCAGTTATTAAACTGTTGCACAAGAATATTGAACGAAATAAATATTGAATGTTTCATTAATCCATGTTTAACTACTGACGGTTTCCAAAATATAATTTCAGAATATTTAGAAGCATTTTCTTGTTAAATCGAACACTACAACTTATTAACGGGAAAATAATGTGAGAAAAAGGCAACAAGAATGCTATTAAACTAATTAGATGGTTTATACTTCCATTTTAATTGTAATTAATTATTCAATCAATTAGAATATTAGTTTTCACTATAATTTTTCCAAGAAACAGAACCAACTATTAGTAAAACTATTTTCCCCCAGTAGTATTAGAATTGTGTCCTTATATGAATTTATGTATGTTTAGAAGAACAAGTACGAATTCTGCACATTTAAAGTATTTTCCAGCGGGTATATTATTTTAGCAAATCATTCATTCCAGGATTCTGTAGTCAGAAGTTGGAATTTCCATCGCCGGACTCACCCGCACCTACGGAAAATGGAACTATAAAAGTAGAACGTTAAAGATTTCGTTCTTATACTTCAGAGAAGTGTTTGTAAGTGTTTGAATTTTAAATTGCTTTCCGCAAACTGTAATTCTAAATTTAGCAGTCTTTACTTTTCCCGTATATTACGCGAGTCTGCAACGAGCCGATTTGTTTTTTCTAAACTTCGCGTTCTTTATTTTTTCAGATTGCTGCTTGCTCATACTTGTATTAGCGATAAGCGAGTTTTATCGTGCGGGCTGTTCTGCGAGACAATGTAAGTGTTTGAATTTTAAATTGCTGTAATTCTAAATTACCTACAATAAGCCGCTTTCCTCAATACGTTACTAAGTCCGATTCTAAACTAAAGTTCGCATTTTTATGTTTGTTCTAGATGCCACTTGCCAAAAAACGGGAATTGACATGGAGAAAGTTAAATTTGTTCTGCTGCCGGAAAGACACTTGTGTCTAAACTGCAGGAGTGGAAATTAATCCCAGAGGACGGCACCTACCCTTGTCCAAAGTGTGGGGGGTTCATGACGATTAGGCCAAGTAGCAGCGTGCGTGATGGTTTCCGTTGGTCTTGCGGGAATGCAGTATTCAAGAACCGGAAGAGGATCACGTGCGAGACGAGAGTGTCCTTGCGGAAAGGGACGTTTTTTGCCCTTTCCCGTCTGTCGTTAAGGAAAATATTAAAATTTGTTTACATGTGGGTTAACAATTTATCTATGGCGTTCAGAATAGAAGAAGTAGGTTTGAGTAGCCGCACCGGTGCCGACTGGTCGTCGTTTTGTAGGGAGGTTTTGCTCTACGCGTTTATGGACAAAGGGGAACCCGTGGGGGGACCGGGGAAGGTCGTAGAAATCGACGAATCTCTATTTGGTAAACGCAAATATAATAGGGGTCGGAAAATAATTGGTCTTTGGGTTTTTGGAGGAATTGAGAACAAATTCAGGTCGCGTTTTTATGGACACTGTTCCAGATCGTTCGGCTGAGACTTTACTCCCAATAATTAAGAAATGGATTCTTCCTGGGACAACAATCATATCCGATAGTTGGAAGACATACCACTGTCTGAAAAATTAAGGATTTAAACATTCAACATTAAGTAAAAGCTTATTTTTAAATGCTACCTATCAATTATAAAAAGTAGATTGCCAGGCCACGCCAGTAACTAATGGGATAGTGTTCTACTGGAAGTAGTAGTAATAAGAATACGCGACAATCTCCAGAACCGAGACACAGGGTACGGTCTCAGCTGGGCCTGGTGGCCACTAGTTGCCGACCTGAGACAAGCCCACGCTCCTCGGTTTACGCGCGGACAAATGTCACGCGGTCGGGCCGAACATAATGAAAGGCGGGTAACGAAGCAGAGACAAGATTAAAGGTCAACGAACGGTCGATAGCACTAAAGAAGGGCTAGAAAAAAAGATTGGTGTTGGTATGAAAGAAGTAGCCGATAGATTGAGGCTAATAGAACTTTGAAGGCTATAACTACAACTGTTACAACTCGTGGAGTTGGATTTAGTATTCAAACAGTTTATTATTTAGCTAGCGGACAGCGTAATCCAGAACTTTGCAATGTTTATGCATATTATCAAGTTAACCATGCCATGTTTGAAAACAAAATGGTTCAGATACAAGGAACATTTATTGCTACACCAATGTCACCCGAACTGCACTATCGCTTCTCGAGTGATGCTGATCTGCCTAAAGCCGTATCAAGCGTGAACTCCGTAAATTATGTCATGAGCACACTATTAGATAGCTGGGGTCAAGTGAAAGATGGTGATGAGATAGATATAACACAGATGGTCACCAACAGACAGACCACAAGAGGTAGGTTCATTCCCAGTCCTGAAACTGTGACTTACTGAAATTTGAGAGATACTGTTGTAGCTTTATCTGATCAAGCTACATTTAGAATACACAGCCAGAACTTTTATAATAACAACCCGAATCCTGGTACCATATGGGCAGGACCACCAGAAGATCCTGTCTTGCAGAATGCAAATGAGATCATTCCAGAGGGCTATAATGTTAATGATCTCCAAGACGATATTTATGATTACCACAGGATGGATTCATGGCTTCAAAGGAAACAACCTAAATTGATAAAAGTTGCACTTCGAGCGGCCCCTTCACGTGGGATAACTGCGAGTAACAGGTGTGGTTAGATCTACCCAAGTCCTCCATACGCAACATCTTTTCTCTGTGACCGCCGGAATATCCTAACGAATTAAACATTAACTCCGGTGGCCAACAGAGGAGGATGGCGACCCCCCTCCGTTCTGCCCACAGCTTGGAGACCATTGCAGCCGCTCCAATCCAGGCTGCACGACCTGCTGAACGGCAGGTTGTAAAAGGTAAAAAGCGGAGTACCTCTACAGGGAGTCCTGGGGTATCTCCCCTTATATTAAACAAGCAAAATCCCCAGGACGGAATTCATACTAAAGTCCACACCACGGGCCAAACCAGCCCAACCCAGCACAAACACTCAGGACGCCCCAGTCCGCTCACACACTACCAATACCATGCCCACTTACCGGCTACCCTTTTCGACATCCAAAAAGCGTATGATAAAGTTTGAATCGACAGTCTACTTTACCGCGGTGGCAGAACATGCAATGACTGGACACTAGTTAAATCGCGAAAAAAGTAAATTGCTAGGCAACGCCAGTAACTCCTGTGATAAGTGTTCAACTGAAAGTAGTAGAAATAAGAATGCGCGACAATCTCCTGAACAGAGAGACAGGGTACGGTCTCAGCCGGTCTCTACTTTATAGTAGAGTATTCTCATTAATAACCAACATTTTAAAAATTTGTTAGCACAAAATTTGCCAAATTTGATGAATACATGTAAATAATGGGAATTAACAGAAACGATACTTAAAAACAATTGGAACCAGGCAGATTAGTCATGACTTTATAATGGTATACATGATCCAATAACCATGCTGTCTTGAAAAAGTCAATATAATTGAGCACATGACTATCAATTACTTCATTTAAATAACATTTTTACTTTGTTATTAGTACAATATTTTGGTCAACACTGAAAAATAATCAAAAATTAATTTTCTAAATCAGATTGACATAATCGTAGAAGTTAAGCATTATTTCATTTTAAAGAAACGTCAGTAGCCTTGGCTGCATCACAAAGTTATAGATTGTAAATGTAAAAATTTAATTCTCGTAGGCCAGTTTGTGAGCCAAAATATACTTTGTGCCTATACATATAATAGTGTAGGTACTTTATATATAAACTATAAATGAAAAATAACTACTCATTACAAATTACACCTTTTTAAAAACGGAATATTTTAATTTTTTGATAAGTTTGAGTTGGAAAACTCTGACGGGGGGTGAACCAGATAAAAATCTAAAAATAGAACACTTGGAAATATCTCTATGACATAGAAATGTGATATAAACTTTAACTTTGAAATTCAACTAAAAGGTCATATAAAAATATTCTTAAATAGAGCAAAAATACTTAATTTTCACAATGAGGATCTTAATTTACAATCTATAACTTTGTCTTGGTGCACATGGAAAGATAATATTAGGTAAGTAAATACAAGTTTCATTTATAGGTCAGAAAGTATTGAACATGATGCAGTTTATTTGATAAGGATAGGACGATAAAATGCTCCGTAATTTATAAATTCGGTAATACCAGAAAACTCATAAACCGCAGAAACTCTTCAACAGAAAAACTGCCATTATTTATTAACCAGATACAACATAAAACAAAATTAGATTTGAACTACGAAACCAAAAAGAAAATGCACCAAAAAAATATTAATTATTTTTAGAGATGGTTAAGTGAACTTCGTCCGAATCCCTCGATGTTTTCTTTAATGTCTGACGTTATTTTATTATAACAAATAAATTTAATGTTTCATTATTAACTACCGACTGTTTTTTATTATTTCATATTTTTAATCATTTTCTTGTTAAATTAAACACTACAACAAATATCAGTATTGCCTGATTTTTCAAATAATCTTCAGGGCTACGAAATATCTCTTATAACAGGAATTGCGGCAATTCCCTTCATCGATCGATTACAAAGGCGAAATTAGCCTCTGATGCAAATTTGAAATGCCCAGTAAACGTAACAGCAAGTCGCAAAAGCATTCCTTGCATGCAATTCAATCAGTTATTAAACTGTTGCACAAGAATATTGAACGAAATAAATATTGAACGTTTCATTAATCCATGTTAAACTACTGACGGTTTCCAAAATATAATTTCAGAATATTTATAAGCATTTTCTTGTTAATTCGACACTACAACTTATTAACGGGAAAATAATGTGAGAAAAAGGCAACAAGAATGCTATTAAACTAATTAGATGGTTTATACTTCCATTTTAATTGTAATTAATTATTCAATCAATTAGATTTTTAGTTTCCACTATAATTTTTCCAAGAAACAGAACCAACTATTAGTAAAACTATTTTCCCCCAGTAGTATTAGAACTGTGTCCTTACATGGATTTATGTATGTTTCCTTCAAGTTTGGAAGAACAAGTACGAATTCTGCACATTTAAAGTATTTTCCAGCGGTTATATTATTTTAGCAAATCTTTCATTCCAGGATTCTGTAGTCAGAAGTTGGAATTTCCATCGCCGGACTCACCCGCACCTACGGAAAATGGAACTATAAAAGAAGAAGGACGTTCAAGATTTCGATCTTATACTTCAGAGAAGTGTTTGTAAGTGTTTGAATTTTAAATTGCTTTCCGCAAACTGTAATTCTAAATTTAGCAGTCTTTACTTTTTCCGTATATTACGCGAGTCTGCAACGAGCCGATTTGTTTTTTTCTAAACTTCGCGTTCTTTATTTTTTCAGATTGCTGCTTTGCTTGCTCATTCTTGAATTAAGTTTTATCGTGCGGGCTGTTATTCGAGACAATGTAAGTGTTTGAATTTTAAATTGCTGTAATTCTAAATTACCTACAATAAACCGCTTTCCTCAATACGTTACTAAGTCCGATTCTAAACTAAAGTTCGCATTTTTATGTTTGTTCTAGATGCCACTTGCCAAAAAACAAGAGCTTACTTTGAGAAAGGTAAATTTCTTGTGCAGCCGGAAAAAGACACTTGTGTCTAAGCTGCAGGAGTGGAAATTAATCCCAGAGGACGGCACCTACCCTTGTCCAAAGTGTGGGGGGTTCATGACGATTAGGCCAAGTAGCAGCGTGGGTGATGGTTTCCGTTGGTCTTGCGGGAATGCAGTATTTAAGAACCGGAAGAGGATCACGTGCGAGACGAGAGTGTCCTTGCGGAAAGGGACGTTTTTTGCCCTTTCCCGTCTGTCGTTAAGGAAAATATTAGAATTTGTGTACATGTGGGTTAACAATATATCTATGGAGTTCATATTAGAAGAAGTAGGTTTGAGTAGCCGCACCGGTGCCGACTGGGCGTCGTTTTGTAGGGAGGTTTTGCTCTACGCGTTAATGGACAAAGGGGAACCCGTGGGGGGACCGGGGAAGGTCGTAGAAATCGACGAATCTTCATTTGGTAAACGCAAATATAATAGGGGTCGTAAAATTAATGGTCTTTGGGTTTTTGGAGGTATTGAGAGGAATTCAGGTCGCGTTTTTATGGACACTGTTCCAGATCGTTCGGCTGAGACTTTACTCCCAATAATTAAGAAATGGATTCTTCCCGGGACAACAATCATATCCGATTGTTGGAAGTCGCATGACTGTCTTCAGAATGAAGGATTTCACCACTTAACTGTAAGTAAAAGCTTCTTTTTAAATGCTATCTATCATTTACCATATGTAGAAATTTCTAATAAACCGTTTTCTTTGCAGGTGAATCACACATACAATTTTGTGGACCCCGTACCGGGGCCCATACTAACACAATTGAGAGCACGTGGAGAGCGGCAAAGTATATTCAGAGGGAACCGGGCCGGAGAAGAAGCCATATCCGCGGCAATCTCGCGAAATAAATGTTTCAAAAGCAATGCCGTATGAAGAAAGTTCACCGGTTCCTGACGTTCCTGGAACTGGCGGGGGAGTTGTACAATCCACTGCAACCTGCACGTTAAGGTATTTTTCCAGATGTTTAACATATAGTAGGTAGGATTTGTTCACAAAATATTATTCCAGTAATTTCTAATAAACTGATTACGCATCAGAATATCACGTATAAATCGGGCGACCCTTTTTTGCCGACACTCTGTATTTTTTTTTATATTAACCAGAAAGTTACTTATAATATATAATAAGTTGATAACTATTTGCTCAGAAATAAGTTAGTTCGTTATATTTTTTTTATAATATATAATGAGTCACTTTCCTCAATATATTTTTTAATTCCCATTCCAAACTAAAGTTCGCATTTTTATGTTTGTTCTAGATTCCACGTGCCGTACAGAACTTTTCTTTAACAACATTAATTTTGTTGTCACGTGAAAGGCGACACTAGTGACTAAATTGCGGGAGTGGAAGCTAATCCCGGAGGACGACACCTACCCGTGTCCTAGGTGTATGTGTGTGTGTGTGGGGGGGGGAGGGGTTATGAAGATTGCTCGCAATAGCGGAGTGGTGGCCGGGGGAACCTCTGCAACTCCCTAATGACAACATGAGAGACATTATCTTGTATATTCGAAATCGCGGAGCATATTCCACGAGAAAGGAACTCAGACTACTAGAAGAGCAGGCTGGATCTCCAATTAGATGTCGCCGGTGAGAATGCAACCTGCAAATGCGGGAAGGATGAGACATCGGAGCACGTGCTGCTAGAGTGCCCCCTCTGGGAGCATCTCTTCAGCAGACCCTAAAACTCCAAAATACATCAGAACAGTCTGAAATTTATTCAGCTTCAACATTTGTATAAAGCAATCTTTCGCCTGTTAGTTTCGGAACAACGAGCAAAAAACTAAAATACATCCCTTTTAAAGACCACCACTGCCATCAGGACTATTTTCTTTAAACTATCGTACCAAGGATCAATTGTGCCAATTTTCAAACGGGCTGGATTTATATCTCTCGAATTGTCTAATTTGACTGTGCTATATAATTTATTTCTGAATTTGAAATGACCCTGACAGAGCTAAAATCCTTAATTTCGAGCAGATACAAATACCAAAGATGTAATTATGGGTGAATATTTTGTAAGGCCTGCACCCGTACTATTTTTCCCAGAAAAATACACAAAGTAAGGAAGGTCATTAACTCACATTTACGTTGTTCGAACAAACCTCAATTTCTTTATCTTTCCATAACTGAAATAAAAATGTAAGAATAATATAGGGCATCATAAGAGTAAGAAAATCAAAAACTTGATTATATCAAGTATAGCAGATGAAATAAGGTTCTTGAGATAGTTTAGTTAACAAGTTTACAAGCTCAATTGAAAAAAGAAATCTTGTTACTGAAGAAATAAAATAAGCTCAATATGTTACTTGAAAAGCAATGGAATAAAATTAGAGTTTATGACATACTGCTTGGCCATTAAACACTAAACATGTCACCCTATTGTAAACAATATGATGTGATATGTCAAATATGTTGGCCTCAGGATATATTTTAAGTAAATTATCAGACGAATATGGTTAGAATAACAAAAGTTTTTGAGAATTTATTTTAAAATAAAGAAATTTTCACATAAATTACATTGAAATAAAATGTTTTCCGAGACTTAAAATAAGGGATTAATCGTTATTATACCGATGTAGTCCTTTATCATTTTTATTAAAAAAATAATTTATAGTTCATTATAATATATATGTTGTAAATCCTTTTGTTTAGTAAATACTTGTACGTTCAATTAGCGTTACTTTATCTTGCAGATGACTAGTTAAAATACCAAAAGCTCCAGTTTTTTCTAAATTATAACTCATCTTTGTGTAACAAAAAACCAAAGATTTAGAGCCACAGCATACAAGGAAATGACGAGAGTTCCTCATTACAAACAAGGCACCTGTTTGAAAGACATTCAGAAAAAAACGTTGCTGATTCTCTCGAAAAATATTTGCTGCAACAGAAGGTTTTTGATATAATTGACAGTGGTCACCGACAATGTGCCTAACAAGTACCCTCAAAGCATCCATGTGGCATATATTGGGCAACAACTGCTCCAAAATATCTTGACCCACTTTAAAAGAACCACAGGAAAGCCTAATTGGTCAAAATGCAGCGCCAGATGAATCTTGCATTATTTAAAGTCAAGCAGGTTTCAGTGAGATGGAACTCCTTGATCATGATGTAAAGACTTGTATAAATGACCCCCCCCCCCCGCCGTACCTCCTTAAGGAGTAGACTAAATTATAAATAAGGATTTAAATCACCAAGTATTTATAACTATACAACAAAAACTGATGTTACACGTAAAGATACGTACACTCAGCAAGTTTACAAAGCATGCAAGATGGGAGGCCTATAACAGTATTCTACAAAATAGTGGAAACTCAGAAGGGTTTTCGTGTTAGATCATACAAAGCGTTCAACAGTTACAACAGGATCAGGCAATTTATATTCCAAGATCAACAAAACCAATTTTTTTTTAAATTGTACCAATTTTAAGAAATTACACAAAAATCCCCAGCATTCCAATTCAATGAAATGTCAGGTTCACCCTCTCTCGTCTGCTACATCAGCTGATGCATTGCCCGGGGGGTACCACGTGGCGGTGAGAGTAGGATTTGCTAGCAGAGCTGTACTAGACAGGTGGCATTTCTCAGGATAGTCTTGAACATAACATCAAGACTCCCGAGGCCTATACTAGCCTTTACCCCCCTACTTTATAGTAGAGTATTTTCATTAATACCAACACTTTAAAAACTGTTAGCACAAAAACTTACCAAATTTGATGAATATATGTACAGAATGGGAATTAACAGAAACGCTACTTAAAAAGATTGGAAGCAGGCAGATTTGTCACGAACTTTATAACTGTATGCATGATTGAATAACCATGCTGTCTTGAAAACGTCAATATAATTGAGCACATGACTATCAATTACTTCATTTAAATAACATCTGACAATTACATTTTTACTTAGTTATTAGTACAATATTTTGCTAAACACTGAAAAATTAATCAAAAATTGATTTTCTCAATCACATTGACATAATCATAGAAAATAATCGTTATTTCATCTTAACTACCCATTACAAATTACACCTTTTTAAAAATAAGCACAGGAAAGTCTAATTGGTCAAAATGCTGCACCAGATGAATATTGAATTATTTAAAGTCAAGCAGGTTTCAGTGAGATGGAACTCCTTGATCAAGATGTAAAGATATATAAATAACGCCCCCCCCCCCCCCAGCCCTCCTGAAGGACTAGACTAAATTATAAATAGGGTTTTAAAGCACTAAGTATTTATAAATATACAACAAAGACTGATGTTACACGTAAAGATATGTACACTCACCAAGTTTATAAAGCTTGCAAGATGGGAGGCCTGTGACAGTATTCTACAAAATAGTGGAAACTCAGAAGGGTTTTCGTGTTAGATCATACAAAGTGTTCAACAGTTACAACAGGATCAGACAATTTATATTCCAAGATTAACAGAACCAATTTTTTTTAAAATTGTACCAATTTTAAGAAATTACACAAAAATTCCCAGCATTCCAATTCAATGAAATGTCAGGTTCACCCTCTCTCGTCTGCTACATCAGATGATGCATTGCCCGGGGGGTACCACGTGGCGGTGAGAGTAGGATTTGCTAGCAGAGCTGTACTAGACAGGTGGCATTTCTCAGGATACAGTCTTGAACATAACATCAAGACTACTGAGGCCTATACTAGCCTTTACCCCCCTACTTTATAGTAGAGTATTTTCATTAATAACCAACACTTTAAAAAACTGTTAGCACAAAAACTTACCAAATTTGATGAATATATGTACAGAATGGGAATTAACAGAAACGCTACTTAAAAAGATTGGAAGCAGGCAGATTTGTCACGAACTTTATAACTGTATGCATGATTGAATAACCATGCTGTCTTGAAAACGTCAATATAATTGAGCACGTGACTATCAATTACTTCAGTTAAATAACTTCTGACAATTACATTTTTACTTGGTTATTAGTACAATATTTTGCTCAACAATGAAAAATTAATCAAAAATTGATTTTCTAAATCAGACTGACATAATCTTAGAAGTTAACGATTATTTCATTTTAAAGAAATGTCAGTAGCCTTGGATGCATCACAAAGTTAAAGATTGTAAATGAAAAAATTCTATTTTCATAGGCCAGTTTGTGAGCCACAATATACTTTGTGCCTATACATATAATAGTGTAGGTATTTTATATATATATACTATAAATGAAAAATAACTGCCCATTACAAATTACACCTTTTTAAAAACTGAATATTTTAATTTTTTAAAAAGTTTGAGTTGCAAAATCTCTGACGGGCGAACCAGATAAAAATCTAAAAATACAACACTTGAAATATCTCTATAACATCGAAATGTGATATAAATTTTAACTTTGAAATTCAACTCAAAATTCATTTAAAAATATTGTTAAATAGAGCAAAAATACTTCATTTTCACAATGAGGATCTTAACTTAATCTATAACTTTGTTAGTGCACATGAAAAGATAATATTAGGTAAGTAAATACAAGTTTCATTTATAGGTCAGAATGTATTGAACGTGATACAGTTTATTTGAAAAGGATAGAACGATAAAATGCTCCGTAATTTATAAATTCGATAATACCTAAAAACGCATAAACCGCACGAACTCTTAACAGAAAAACTGCCGTAATATATTCACCAGACACAACAAACAACAAAATTATATTTGAACTACGAAACCAAAAAAAATATTTATTTTTTCCGAGATGGTGTGGCAATCAATTGATACATAAAGACCGCATTGTAAGTTTGTTTAAAATTATAAGATCAAATTGAAACGTTATTACGTACCTAGTTTATATCTGAATAACATTAATTAAACACAATTTTTATGCTCCTGGCAAATATATATATATATATATGTAAGAAATTACACAAATATATATGTGTGTTGGCAAAGCTTTACCTTGTAGCAATAATGTTCAGATCGTGCATTTGATGTTGTAAGAAACGCGACGATTGAAACATAGTAACTTCCACGTGGAGTCGACAAGACGGTTTGAATTTGTAACCTCACGCCAACGGCCAAACGGCCTGCAGAGAGAATACTGATGACAAAGATGTTATATTCCAAAGATATAAAACTGCTGGATTCGATAATACAATGTAATTAAAAGCATCTTGTTAATTTGTTAATCGTGTTCAGTAAAATTCGATCTCTATTAATGACGACTTGTGACAACATTATCACTATAACTATCTTATTGTCTACTTACTTCAGTTGAAACAATTGGAAACTTAATATCTAAACTTCATGCAATTTATGTCTCCTCATTACTTCACTATTTGCATCATGCTCTATATCGTTTCGGCAGATGTTGATTTACATACCACGTCAAAAAGTAACCATTACATAGCGTATTATTCTGCGATAAAACTAAAGGAACTCCGCTCTTTTTGTTCGCGTAAAGATAGTGCAAAATACTTAAATACTTTTCTGTGTACTTATTGATGCTTCTTTAGTGCAATTAAAATAAGAAGGTAAGATCGATCTTCCGCGAGAAGGGAGGCGTATATATCACAATAAACGTAGACTTCCTGTATCGTACAGCGAAATCAACAGAATATACTGTGATAATTTGGCAAAAGAGCTCGTCCCACCCTTAATTTAAAGCGTTCCTATTGATGGATTCAAGGTAAAACCTCTTGCGGAAAATAGCGGCCAAAAGCCATTAAATTTTAATCGGGCTGTGACGAGAAAAAAATGAACTACATATATATATATATATATATATATATTGTAATAATTAATTATAACTATAATAATAATGACTGAATTTAACAAATGATAAAAAACACACAAAATTACAATACTTTCTTTATACGGGAATCAATGATTATGTGGCGTTTTAAATGAACAACTAGTAACTTTAAACAATTAACCAAATTTATTATCAATTTTAAAACAAGTATAAAATACACAAAATATTTGGGATCTCAGGGTCTTGAACTGGGTTTGATAAATGGCAGAATTTATATCATCAAAATTACATTTACTTTTTATGGAAATCAATGCGTATGAACATAGACGAAATTTGTTGTGGAAGAAATAATACTAAAGATTGAATTTAAACAATTTTAATTTTATCAAGAATTAACCATCTCATTTTATAGATAATTTAAATAATTAAAGAACGATCTGACTTTTATCTTTTAAACACGGTTTACTAATAATTTTAAAGTTTTCTCTACTTACGGCTGCCCAGGTCTCATTTTTAGCTTTTCGTGCACAATTTTGGGGACATCACTGATTCTAAGTTCTCACAGACTCTAAAGGTTCACAGGCTCTAATTGGCGTTGTTTGTTAGTTGGTTTAACACAAATTGGTTGGTTCTTGATGCTTTACTGCAACCTGGATTTGTAGATCTCGTGACTATAGTTGAAAATGTATTTCATTGGTTCGTCTATGGCCAGTGAATTCACACTAGTTGCTCTGTCTCCTTCCCGACTGAATATTGCTTTACTTTTTAATATTTGAAAGTATGTTTGTGACTGGACCACATTCTTTCGTTCTGACTGCCGACTGTAAAAACTTTCAATGAGTTCTTTTCGTCCGTTCTATTCGCTGTCTGCTGACCGACTGTATATTTCCTGACTGTTCGTTCGTCTCGTAAATTTTGAGCGCGTAGAACCTCAACAATGTTTTCTTTGCCTTACCGGTTTGTTGCGGCGTCCGCTCTATATCCACTAATAATGAGTCCGCTACAATTCAACTTTTCAATTAGCACAATGCCTTAATTATCAATTACTACAATATATATATATATATATATATATATTGTAATAATCAAATTAAAAACATTTAAATTGATTTAATGAATTTAGATTTACTCGTGCCACACGTTGTGGAAGCTATTTTGTAATAATTCAAATTAATAACATTTAATTTATTTTAAATTGATTTATTCGTGCCACACGTTGTGCAAGCATTTTGTAATAATCAAATAGGTGGCTTAACAAATGAATGAAAGATTATTTTACAAACAAAAGAATTTATTTATTATCAATACTTGAACAATTTACAATTAATTAATGTCTCAGGGTCATAACTGGGTTTGATAAAGGCTATATCATTTAAAATAATTAAAGACACAAAATTATTTTTAAAAAAAGGAAAATATTTACTCGTCAATTAACAAAGACTAAATTTAATTATCAAAGAACTTATACTAAAAGATGGATTTTAATTTAAAATTTTTTTAATCAAAAGAAAAAAACGATATCTGACATCTATCTTTTAATTTGGTTTACATAATTAACTGTTTTCTATTGTTACTTACGGCTGCCCACTGCTTCTAGGATACTTTGGATTTACGAAGCACGGTGATGGGTTTTACACAGCTTCTACTTAGCTCACAGATTCTAATTAAAATATTTCTGAAACAAAGTCAGGAACCAGGAACCTCTTCTTCGTCTCTCACTCCCTCGGTTGTCTTCTTCTCACGGCTGCCCAGCTTAGCAGGTTTTTGTAGTTCTGCCTTCGATTCTCGCTCTCGGTACGTGTTTAACCTTCCAGCCAAACCTCCACCCAACTTAATGCTCTCGCCTCTGATTTCCAACTCCTTTAATTTTAGTTCCGTCCTCGACTGAATTCCATAGCCGACTGCCTCGTCTCGTAATTTTGAGCGCGCATTCCTTCTTCCAGCAATACTCTGCTTCATTGTCGCTTGTAAAGTTCGGTACCGCCGTCAAGAATGTTTCTCTAACAATTTCGATTATCAATTACACAATTAATGCCTTTAATTAATAGGCATTACAATATATATATATATATAATTCTCAGTGTGCATATTTTCTCATTACTTAGTATATACTCTAAAATAATGTTCTTTAATTCAGAACTCTCAATAAAGGCAACACCAAATTATATTGCTTCTTCTTTCCAACCACTTTACCGGATTGTTCGTGTTATCATATCCAAGATGTCCTTTCGTATACATCATGTGTCTTGTATGGCGGATATTTTTATGATGTATTTATTTATCTGTTGTAAAAGTGATTACTTTGCTCCTGGCTTACTAAGAGTTTTAATATACTATGTACCTAAATATAGAATTATCATTGTTATAATGTTCTTATCCGATGTTCATGTTTATGGCAGGGGTAAGGAACCTTTTTTTTGTAGGAGAACTAATTACGTTTGGATATTTATCTTTAGAGACATGTCACTGGTAAAAGTCCTGCAGAGATACATCACGAAACTGACTTTTGAGAACATCATGTGCCTGGAGTTCAAGTAATTCAATTTGAAGCGACATTTCTACTTGTTTTACTTCGAAAGGTGTCATGAATATTTGGAACTGAAGTTCATGTGAACCGAAATCCTCACATCTAGATGTATTTAATGAAAATAGTTCCTGTGCAAGGGCATTTTTATCGAAATTTTTGTGGGATGTTAAGGTGCATTTACACGTGTGAGTTTTTGACTCTCGAGAGTGGAAGATATCCTCTCGAGAGTAAAACTCGTAAGTGTAAAGGCCTCTGAGAGTTCACGCCACATGTGTGTTGGCAAAGCTTTACTGTCCTGTCCCCCTCATGTAGTGACTTTCATGGATCGAAGTGTGAGCATAAATTCTGTTATTTTGAAATTCTGGTCAACTGCAAGAGAGAAATTTAGTGGCATGCACGGCAAATCTTGCACTAGTGCCGGATGTGGCACTGGGGTTGTTTACCTTGGTTTATGGAATACGGTTATTGGTCATGTGCTCAACCACCAATATGGAGGACCAGAGTATTTCCCTTTGTCTCGCTCATCACTCAAGATGTGTCAGGTAAGGGAATCTCAACCAGTATCTACACTACCACCGATATAACTCTTTAGATCATAAAATCTCACAACCACCACCGCCACAATAAGGCGAATATGCCATCGAGGATATTCTATTGCTTACTTTATGATATTATAGGTATCAAATCCGCTTACATCGTTGACTTTATTTTGTACTGACTGAAATTGGGTGGTAGATCTTAAGAAGGAATATTTTGATTCCCTTCAAATCTTCCTTTTAAGTTTTTCGCAAAGTTCATTTAAATGGTTGGTCATTCTTTTTAACTATAATTGATATTAATAGGGAAGAGGGAGATAAATAATCCTGGACTTTCTTATCTCCCATGAGACAATTAAAATATGAGAATTCATATACCTTCATTCTTGAGTAGTTTAAATGAATAAGCCTCTTTATTTCTGTCTTGGCATTGAATAATTTACTGTACGGGAAGTACTAGAATAAAATATTACTATCTGGCGAGATTAGTTTCAGTTTACTACACAAGAACTAACATGTTATAATCAAAAAGCTGCTTAAATCATATGGTTAATAACTTTTCCACTATAAATAAATATTTTACTTTCAGTTTATTTCTTTTTAAGGTTTCTCAAAAGCTGTAAAATTTTCCACTATCTATATAAATACAGTTTGTATTTCAATCTTGAGGATTTGACGTTCACTTTCATCGGTAAAGGCTCCTTACATGCAAGATAGATTTTTATTTATGGTTTATTAATAACATAGCGACAAAATTATACTGGTTATAAGATATAATAATACTAAATTTTATCCTTTTTATTCCAGAAGAATCTACGTATATTTTTAAAAAACTTCCACCTTGAAAACTACTTTGTGTTTTCGCGGTTCGTCTTTACTGTTGCATTGTATACTGTTATCTTTTATTTAATCTACTATATTAACCACTACGATTGTTAGCGGCTGAGAAATACCGTTATTACCAGGATAATCTTTTTAAATAATTTAAGTTCAGTTTCTCACAATAATAATTTAGTGATAAATTAAATAACAACCAAAGTTTCTTCAATCATTGATGCTTTTCTCGGTTGATGAAAAATATTAATACCTATGTCAATGACAATTCTTAATTTTACCAGCTCGTCGAAAATAAGATTAAACGACAGGGTTTGTGAAATAAGCATAAAAAAATGTTGGTGGGGAAGATTTAGGTTATAACTTTATCACAGAAAACTATTTGTTTATTTAATGAATTAATGTTTCAATGCCTAGAATTTCGCAATTTAAAGTAAATAAAAATTTTACATTTTTATTGAATTTAGAAATTAATGAATGAAATACTGTTTGACGTATTATTCAATGTTGTTTGTACATCACATTTTCTACAATCATGCTGGATCGTAGGACTGAAAACGGGTTTTAAATGGGAGATAGAATTTTCTCTATTATTTAATGATGACAAAGATACAGGAAAAATTATAGTTACAACAAAACTATTAACACACATTTTTATCTCATTTTCGTCTTTATATCTATATTTCTTGAATAATATATTCTTCCTAGACATCAAAGACATATGTTTAAATACCTCTTTGCCCGTGATGCATATATTAAACACGTTGATTCTTTCAGTTCTTTGGTCTTTGCGCTGCAACAACAGCTTCGGTTTGTGCACGTGTTTTTAACGACCCTATGATTAATTTTATTTGGGCGTGGAGAAATACCAAAGCAAACCCGTTTCTAAACTGAGACATTAAGGAGAACTTTACAGATATGCAGGACGAGACTACTTTTCGTACATTCGTGTGTTATGTTTGGAATGTGATCAATAATAATCGTGAACTGGTTCTCTGCATTGTAAACACTTCTAGAATGCGAGGTATAATTGTCCCTATTTTTAATAATAACGTTATATTTCATGTATGTATAAATGAACGCAATAAGTAAGTTAATTATTGCTCATATTCCTAATATATATATATATATATATAGGTTCGACTTTACTGACCGTCCCGGGCCGCCATCTTGAATTTTTTTTTTCGCCAGCTTATACGTCACTACTGACGTCATATGGCGTCAGCGCTGCCAACCCCAGCATATTCCCACCAAAATGTAAAGTGATGACGTCACTCACCTGAATTAATTGCTGATTTTAGCAAAACGAACCGTGCGAAGACGGCATATTGAATGAACAGGTGCTGTCGTGATGACGTCATAATGAATTATAAGCTCCTTTCCAAGCCAAATAAATGATGACTTAAAAAATTTAAAGAAATTGCTGAATACACCCAAAACAATCTTAATCGGCCGAACTGACCAAAAAAATTATATGATGACGTAATACGAATATAATACATTCCACGGACTACACACTTTTATTATTGGTCACTCCACTTGTGCCGAAAATATCACACGAGTTAGCGATGATTTCACTTTATGTCTTAATTGCACGATTCTGTACGAAAGTGATTCTGCAACAAGAACGTAAAAGAATACTTGCTGAAAAAAAGGAAAGTAAACACTCGTAATAGTAAAACTTTATGAACATTGAACGTTTACGTAAATGCAGATCGCGAGAACACGTTCACTCACCAGAAAATATTTCGCGGGTTTTATTCCCTTCTCCCGCGCTAATATCGCAAGTCATTTGTTTAGCAGAGAGAGTAGGAAGCAAAGTAATGTGTGTCATGAAATTCGTGTAACAATTATTATAAGGAAATATAATGATATTATTAAATTTACGTTTTATAATAATATGAAGCTCATTTAAATATATAAAGCGCGGTTAATAATTTTTTAACACAAGCCTACCACATACACTAGTAGTTTGTAATCGCTGTCAACAGATGGCAGTCAGGCATGTTAAATTCGTATTCCACGTAGTCTTTAATACTATCTTTGAGAAGAAGCCGCCAGGGTATTTCTTTACTGTAGCCAACAGATGGTGCTGTAAGTACAAGGGAAATGTAAACACGACAACTGAACCGATAGCTTTTCGGACGGTGTATCCCGATCGGCAGCGATGGTTGCTAGGCAACAAAACGAGCGTCAAAAGAGTACGTGAGTCTTCTTTTGAAAGATACCCCATGCCCAGAGAGCTCTGGCTGGCGGAGGCTTCCTTTGGGGATTCCTTCACATATCTCTGGGTTGTTTTTAACTAAGGTTCCCACATGCCGAGGCACCTCGGCCTGTTTTGAGAGGTGTATGTTCCGGGGTCACAGACCTTGGGAATACGGTAAGAGTTGACCGCTATTCCTATTGGAACTGGTCGAGACACGGAGAAGAGAATGCTGCGTCCCCACAGCAAACCCCTCTCCCGCTACCGGAAGGGCGTGGGACAAGTACCAAATGCCCGACCTACCTGATGAAGGTTTTCTAGGGTTTTTCCTTGCATCACTTTTAGGCGGATCGCCGGGTAGGATCCTTAAACCATAGCCCGGGGGCCCTAGTTAACCCTTGGCAACCTTCATCCACCTTTCCGCACCCCCCCCCCCCTTTCAAATCCCTTCCTATGCTATTAAAGGGGAGTTGCAACAACGTGGATTACCCTCATGTAGCCTGTTACCCAAAAAAAAAAAGATAAAGTACGTAATGCTACAAGAGACCGCCGCTGCATACACAACGATTAACTTCGCCTAATAAGATGCGAAATTTCGAAATGTAACTCAGTTTCTTATGGGAAATAAATACTGAGACTAATTGAATGCTTAGTAAAAGTGGGGGGCGTAGCATGTGTGTTTGCACTTAAGTTTCTTATCTTATTGAAATTATGCATTAAAATTCATATAGTTGTATGTGAATACACACAATTGGTTTGTGTTTAGTATAATCCTTATTAGCAATTTTTTTACAAAAGTAATAGGAGATGGGCTGAATCATGAGCCTGTCACAGGTGATGTCTCGTAGGAAAGGGCAGCAATTCTTTAGTCTAGGCGCTAACAAATGTATTTACATCCATTTCTTGCATCAGGTTCTTTTACACCATATGTTTCTCTTTATCACCACTGATTATTGATGTTTTGTTTCCCGGCACGATAGATGTGCCAAGAACAAAATAATCTCTTTTCAAGTTCCCTCATTATATATTTCCAGGCATTATACACTGCTTCGGAAATGCCAGTCTTCAAAACTCCTGGGTTGAAACATCCAACATGTTCCGTGAGCAATTAAAAAAAGTGCAGCGGCGGTCTCCGAGCTGAGCCGAAGATTGCCTAAATCCGGTAGCATTACGTATGTTCTCCTTGGGAAGGTGTTGGGGAGACGCTAATACGTTTTCTGTACTTATCAGCTCTTAAATTTAACGGATTATCTTAAAGTTGAGAATGAAAATAATTTGTCAGTGGTCCAGATATTAATCAAGTATTTTATTTTATAAAAAGTGGAAATGAATAAGGAAAAGGAATAATGTGCATAGCAGGTGAATAAGTGATTGAAAATACGAAATGGAATGAGTAGGTTGCAAAATTGTAAAAGTAAAAAATTCTGAGTTTAAATTAAGAAGGCCCCCACTTCTTTGCCGTTCGTTGAAAATCTTTGATATTTTTTCATGCAACAGATCCATGCGATGCTTCTCTTGATTTCCACAAACAATCAATCTAAATTTTTGTAACGTTTGGAACATTGAATTGATTTCTTAGCTTTTGACCAACAGTAATACAACAAACAGATTTCATGACACGACGGTCGCATTATTGACATCTGCAGTCAACAAGCTGAGTGTTTACGTTATGTACGGATCCAATAAGCTTATTATTAAGTTTAATTCAGATAACAGAAGTTGACCTCGTGGTTTGTAACGATTATTGAATAGGAAAAATGCAATAAAAATAAATGAGATCGTTTAATAAGACACGTCGACATAAGAATTAACGATGTGAAAGACGGCGAAACTTGGAAATTAAAATTATCAATTGATGCATGTGAATTAAATCATAAATTCAATTTTCATGTATTCCGTGTAGTTGATCTAGAACTTGGTTAATTTAAAAGGAAAGTTGAAGACGCCGACCAGCAAGGCTCTTGTGTTCAGGACCTTTGTAAATCTCCGATTCGTTCCGACAAAAACTGAATTACCCCAGCAACTGAGTAAACAAGCAAGGCCTGTCACTCACCCCAGAACCCCATAAATTTAACAGCAAGTCCCAAAGACTTCCGTCAGACTCGAAGACCTCGATAACAGACTGAAATAAGCAGAGTACAATATTTCCTTGACATCCCCCCTATCAAATTCCTTCCTATGCTATTGAAGGGAGTTGCCACCATGTGGATTACCTTCATGTAAAAAAAACGAAAAAGAGAAGTAGCCGCAGATTTTTTAGTTTTCTTATATCTTCAGTTTCACTTCCGCACGTTTTATTTTTAATTTTTTAAGCTCCTGAGAACCCTGTAATTAAAATGAGAAGATGATTATTATAAAGGATTGATAATGTATGTAGGTATTGATTGAACCGAAAAATATTTTATTGGTCAGCAAGATCCAGTGTTTCTGTAAGCAGCGACTACGAGGTGGGATGACGTTGGACAGCAGATACAATGTTATCTCTTTACGATATTTAATAAAGATTGTGTTTATCTGAAATAAATAATGCAGTTTTTTTTACCAATATCAGAAAATTTTATTTATTTACGATTACGTTTCGGTACGTGTTTGTACCTTCAGCGGGTCTTCCTGCGGAGAAATTGTACAAAATAAATCTACAGCTATTAATGTACAAAGAGACACTATTAAACTCAATAATTTCTATGACCCTTCTGTTTTCCCATTGTCCTTGCTCCCTTATTGTTACTCCAACCCTTCGGCTCTCCATTGTCGTTGCTTTTGAGTGTTGTCAACTGAAAAGCAGTTGTTTCTCTAGGCTCTTAGCACATGACGAAAGGGACGATGATCCCAGAAACGTTGTGTGGTATTTTTTGACTGCATTCGCTGTCTTTCTTATTCAATAATTTCAATCATACGAAAATTTTTTCATTCTAAAATAAATTTGTATTATGAAAAAAATTTATAAAATTGGTTGAACCCAAATTATTATAGTATTCTCAAACAAAGAAACGCTTAAAGTTAGAAACTATTTTCACAAACTTTACAAGTTTTTCCGAGGCACTAGGCACAGGTGCAGACTACACTGAACAAGTGCCTCGGAAAAACGTCAAAAGTTTGTGTTTTTCAATAGTATGTGAAAATATATTTAACATTTAGCATTTATACGCGAGGGTTTCTAGTTTGTTGTTAATAGAATAATTTTTGTTCAACCACTTTTATAAATTCATTGGCTTTTTGATAATACAAGTTTATTTTGTACAATTTCTCCGCGGGAAAGACCTGAGGAAGGTACAAACACGTACCGAAACATTGTCGTAAAAATAAATATTGTCTGGTATTAGTCAAAAAAATGTATTAGATATTTAATAAACTTGTATATTATCTTTTATGTGAAACTTATTTATTATCTTTGTTCTGAGAATATTTTTGTTTTATCGTTCAAAGAAAATGTGTTTCGTACAGAAGTTGTTTGAACCAAGAGAATGCTGCATGTCTACACAAATTCTTATGCACTTTAGTAATTACCCTCGCTCCAAGAGAGACATAATTTGAAATTGAATTATTTCATGATAATGTTGTAAATGTTTGTAAAAAAAAGGTAAACTTGTTTGTGAACATCCTCGTGGGTCCATTTTATATTGTTTTTGGACATATTACTCTCAGGTAATTCAAATTTTCTTGAATGCCTGCGAGGAGCTCTGACAAAACGTTTACACTGGCGAGAAGGAAGCAATAATGCAGCTCTCGCAGAGCTCCACCTCCACTTTTGGCGGTAATTCTCAGAGGTCTTTACACGTGCGAGTTTTACTCTCGAGAGGGTATCTGCCACTCTCGAGAGTCAAAAACTCGCACGTGTAAACGCAACTAAGGAGCAGTGCGCATCTTTTGTCGTCACGACTTGTGAAACGTCTACAGCTATACCATGACCCCACAGCGAACCCCTCTCCCGCCATCCAGGCAAGGACGTGGGACATGATACCCAATGCCCAACCTAAATGATGCAGGTTTTCTATGGTTTGACCTGTATCACTTTGAGGCGAATTGGCGGGTAGGATCCTTAAGCCATACCCCGGGGGACCCTAGTTAACCCTCCCGCATCCGCCCTTTCAAATCCCTATCCCATGCTATTAGAGGGGAGTTGTCATCATGTGGATTAGCCTCATGTAGCCAGTCTACACCTTAAAAAAATGAACAAAGCGATAAATAATAGTTATTTTTGGGTTAGACGACATGGTTCGACTACGAATTCTGGGTAGAATAATTAACTTCCGCGACTCCATAATATTGATTACGCTGTATATGTTCAATTAATGTTACATTTGAATGAGAACGTGAGCCATTTCTTACAAAAAGTGATAATATAAATACCAAGCAACGTTTCAGGAATCCTTGTTCCTTTCGTCAATTACACTTGTCAGTTGACAAAACACAAAAGAAAAAAAATGTTTTCATTGTTGTCAACTGACAAGTGCAGTTGTGTCGCTCTAGGTTCTTCATCGCACCTGACGAAAGGAACAAGGATCCCTGATAAATTGTTTTATTTTTTTTGTCTGAATCCTATTCATTATTTTCAATCACACGCATTTTTTTTCTTTTTAACGTTACACTTGTTACACCAAAAATTCGATTTATCATGTTGTAGAAGACACCCAACGTTATAAAAGTGCATACAAAATTAGTGTCCCACAGGGATGTCGTAATTGGTAGTATCCTTCACCAAAGGCGCGGGATGGGGTGGGGGTTCGTCTGAGTAGTGTTTTGCGAAAGAACCCCTTCTCGACACATCATAATTTTACCACAAACCTGCGTAATTGTCCCTAATATTTTTATTATTCGTTCATTCTTAAATCCATCTCTAATGGACGGAAATCCCAAACCTTATTACTTGAATTGTCTCATTATCATTAGCCCATGCTGCAACATGTTTACATTCATTTCTTCGATGAGAATAGTGTTAACATCTTCTTTATCCTGAAAAATATTTTTATGATCACCCAGTTTATTTATATCACATTTCATGTTCGATACATTGTCTACACAAATCCTTTGTCTTGTTTTTATCAATTTAAAATTTATTTAAAGTTTCTTTAATTTCATTTTTCAGAATTTAAGAGTTATGCCTTGTTTCAGCACCCAATGTTTTTACTTTAAGTGATCTCGTTTTTTTCATATAATAATTGTACATTGATGACAAAACCATTCTGTTTCAGGGCGGGGAGAAATTTGCCCGTAAATAGCGTAATTGTCGTTTTAAAGATTGACTTACGAAATAGTACAACAGTGCGAACCAGTGCGGTCGTGAAGTGACCCCCCCCCCCCCCTCCCCCGTTATAACCCGTTTGTGGTGAAAGGCAGGACTCCCGGAAATGCTGCGATTTGAAATTCTCATTTACATAATTGTCTAATTTGTATGCCTGTCTATGATTATAAGGATGCACTATTAAAAGTGATATTTTCTTAGTTAATACTTTGCTGTGTAGATGTAGATCGACCCCTCCTTGTCCTTGATTACGGCAGTTATATTATGGTCGTGCTTATTCTACAATTGTTATTGTTTCAAGGAACATGGTTTGAACTTTGTTTACCTATGATAATAAAAAATTATATTTCGATTCTGACAAGAAATAAAGAAAAGGAAAATAATGTCAATATTACACAAACGTTATGTGCCAATAAGTTTCGTTTGTTAACTGGCGATTCATTGAGTAGAATACTTTCAACAGAGACTTTATGTAATATATTTAAAATAAAAGTAATTGTTCATACAATAAACTTACACATTTTAAGCTTTCTATTCAATTCAAAATTAAGAACATTTAATAATAATTGAAATAAATAAAAAGGGAAAAACTTCAGTTACGAAAAAGTAAGTTCCTTTGTAATATTAACATTGACAAATAATTCGTTTCAAAGTGCAATAAATATTTACATATAATAGAAATAAAAACCGAGCTTTGATGTACCAAAAATATTTGTTCCACACGTTTTCTATTGTTGAAGGCAAAATAAATTTATCTGTACGAATCTCTTGGAATTTTATTATGAAATATAACATGAGTTATGTCCCGCAACTATGTGTCAGATCTCTCCCACATTTTAAATGTTTCAGTACCGAGGTATGAAATTTAATTTCGCCTATTTGTAGATCGTAAGTCGCCACAGACATGGACGTAGACCTCCCAATAAAAGTAGGTTGTAGATGGTCCCACGCTCAACCACATACAATACATATATTTTGTTATATACATATATATATATATATATATATATATATATATATATATATATATATGACTGCTACAGTGTAATACAAAACTGATGGGGCGGTCTAATTTATTCTCCTCGAACGTAGGCAGCTGAAATCCAAACTTCGTTACCGGTGAAATTCCTTGGGACTTGTTCTGAAACGTAAATATTAATTCTTCACCCAGAAGGGAAGGAAGGATTTCTTTGTTTCATTTAGACATTACGGTCTCTTACACAGTACCAGGATTATTATTAGTAATCATTGAGGAAATGTGCGAAGGTGGTATTAAAAATTTACAATTGAGAATATACAATTGACATTTTATTATAAATAGAACAAATAAAAGTTACAAATATACAGAAATGTACAGCTATTTACAAAATATGGCTTCCCACGTTGTTCATGGTTGGGGGTTGCAGAGGTTCCCGGCGATTAAATATAATTTCACATTGAAACTGCAGGAGTGGAAATTAATCCCAGAGGACGGCACCTACGCTTGTCCAAAGTGTGGGGGGTTCATGACGATTAGGCCAAGTAGCAGCGTGGGTGATGGTTTCTGTTGGTCTTGCGGGAATGCAGTATTCAAGAACCGGAAGAGGATCACGTGCGAGACGAGAGTGTCCTTGCGGAAAGGGACGTTTTTTGCCCTTTCCCGTCTGTCGTTAAGGAAAATATTAGAATTTGTGTACATGTGGGTTAACAATATATCTATGGAGTTCATATTAGAAGAAGTAGGTTTGAGTAGCCGCACCGGTGCCGACTGGTCGTCGTTTTGTAGGGAGGTTTTGCTCTACGCGTTTATGGACTAAGGGGAACCCGTGGGGGGACCGGGGAAGGTCGTAGAAATCGACGAATCTTTATTTGGTAAACGCAAATATAATAGGGGTCGTAAAATTAATGGTCTTTGGGTTTTTGGAGGTATTGAGAGGAATTCAGGTCGCGTTTTTATGGACACTGTTCCAGATCGTTCGGCTGACACTTTACTCCCAATAATTAAGAAATGGATTCTTCCCGGGACAACAATCATATCCGATTGTTGGAAGTCGTATGACTGTCGACCTTTTTCAGCTGGTCAATCATTATGAGAATGGTACACAGAAATTGATAAGAGCACGTGGAGAGCGGCGAAGTATATTCTGAGGAAACCGGGCCGGAGAAGAAGCCATATCCGCGGTAATCTCGCGAAATATGTTTCAGAAGCAATGCCGTATGAAGAAAGTTCACCGGTTCCTCACGTTCCTGAAACTGGCGGGGGAAATGTACCATCTCATAAATCATGATTGAGGGGGGACACGCCGGGAACCTCTTCAATTTGATAGTTTTCATCAGCGTCACCTGAAAAATTAAGTTGAAATTAATGATATTTTAAGTTTCGAGTCTTCGTTTTAATAACTACAAATAATAATATTGAATATCTTTATTCTTAGTCATTTTCATTATATAGTTACAAATATGAACGACAAAGTGCAGGTACTTTGTTGTTCATTACGATTATGATTCACATTCCTTTAAACAAAGTAAAATGATTCAGCAAATTTTAACAGTTAAATATTCTTACAATATAATTATACCTACAACTAAATATTCACATAATTAAAATCTCCCAAAAAACAATTAATTTAACGAACAAACGTATTACAATTATTTCTGAGCAATTACTTATCAACTTATAAATATTATAAGAAAATTGTTTAATATAAAAAATATATATTAAGTGTCATCAAAAAAGGGTCGCCCCATTTATACGTGATATTCTGATGCGTAATCAGTTTATTAGAAATTACTGGAGTAATATTTTGCGAACAAATCCTACCTACTATATGTTAAACATCTGGAAAAATACCTTAACGTGCAGGTTGCAGTGGATTGTACAACTCCCCCGCCAGTTTCAGGAACGTCAGGAACCGGTGAACTTTCTTCATACGGCATTGCTTCTGAAACATATATTTCGCGAGATTGCCACGGATATGGCTTCTTCTCCGGCCCGGTTCCCTCTGAATATACTTCGCCGCTCTCCACGTGCTCTCTATTGTATTCGTATGGGCCCCGGTTACGGGCCTATGTTCGAGGAGAATAAATTAGACCGCCCCATCAGTTTTGTATTACACTGTAGCAGTCATATATATATATATATATATATATATATATATATATATATGTATATAACAAAATATATGTATTGTATGTGGTTGAGCGTGGGACCATCTACAACCTACTTTTATTGGGAGGTCTACGTCCATGTCTGTGGCGACTTACGATCTACAAATAGGCGAAATTAAATTTCATACCTCGGTACTGAAACATTTAAAATGTGGGAGAGATCTGACACATAGTTGCGGGACATAACTCATGTTATATTTCATAATAAAATTCCAAGAGATTCGTACAGATAAATTTATTTTGCCTTCAACAATAGAAAACGTGTGGAACAAATATTTTTGGTACATCAAAGCTCGGTTTTTATTTCTATTATATGTAAATATTTATTGCACTTTGAAACGAATTATTTGTCAATGTTAATATTACAAAGGAACTTACTTTTTCGTAACTGAAGTTTTTCCCTTTTTATTTATTTCAATTATTATTAAATGTTCTTAATTTTGAATTGAATAGAAAGCTTAAAATGTGTAAGTTTATTGTATGAACAATTACTTTTATTTTAAATATATTACATAAAGTCTCTGTTGAAAGTATTCTACTCAATGAATCGCCAGTTAACAAACGAAACTTATTGGCACATAACGTTTGTGTAATATTGACATTATTTTCCTTTTCTTTATTTCTTGTCAGAATCGAAATATAATTTTTTATTATCATAGGTAAACAAAGTTCAAACCATGTTCCTTGAAACAATAACAATTGTAGAATAAGCACGACCATAATATAACTGCCGTAATCAAGGACAAGGAGGGGTCGATCTACATCTACACAGCAAAGTATTAACTAAGAAAATATCACTTTTAATAGTGCATCCTTATAATCATAGACAGGCATACAAATTAGACAATTATGTAAATGAGAATTTCAAATCGCAGCATTTCCGGGAGTCCTGCCTTTCACCACAAACGGGTTATAACGGGGGAGGGGGGGGGGGGGTCACTTCACGACCGCACTGGTTCGCACTGTTGTACTATTTCGTAAGTCAATCTTTAAAACGACAATTACGCTATTTACGGGCAAATTTCTCCCCGCCCTGAAACAGAATGGTTTTGTCATCAATGTACAATTATTATATGAAAAAAACGAGATCACTTAAAGTAAAAACATTGGGTGCTGAAACAAGGCATAACTCTTAAATTCTGAAAAATGAAATTAAAGAAACTTTAAATAAATTTTAAATTGATAAAAACAAGACAAAGGATTTGTGTAGACAATGTATCGAACATGAAATGTGATATAAATAAACTGGGTGATCATAAAAATATTTTTCAGGATAAAGAAGATGTTAACACTATTCTCATCGAAGAAATGAATGTAAACATGTTGCAGCATGGGCTAATGATAATGAGACAATTCAAGTAATAAGGTTTGGGATTTCCGTCCATTAGAGATGGATTTAAGAATGAACGAATAATAAAAATATTAGGGACAATTACGCAGGTTTGTGGTAAAATTATGATGTGACGAGAAGGGGTTCTTTCGCAAAACACTACTCAGACGAACCCCCACCCCATCCCGCGCCTTTGGTGAAGGATACTACCAATTACGACATCCCTGTGGGACACTAATTTTGTATGCACTTTTATAACGTTGGGTGTCTTCTACAACATGATAAATCGAATTTTTGGTGTAACAAGTGTAACGTTAAAAAGAAAAAAAATGCGTGTGATTGAAAATAATGAATAGGATTCAGACAAAAAAAATAAAACAATTTATCAGGGATCCTTGTTCCTTTCGTCAGGTGCGATGAAGAACCTAGAGCGACACAACTGCACTTGTCAGTTGACAACAATGAAAACATTTTTTTTCTTTTGTGTTTTGTCAACTGACAAGTGTAATTGACGAAAGGAACAAGGATTCCTGAAACGTTGCTTGGTATTTATATTATCACTTTTTGTAAGAAATGGCTCACGTTCTCATTCAAATGTAACATTAATTGAACATATACAGCGTAATCAATATTATGGAGTCGCGGAAGTTAATTATTCTACCCAGAATTCGTAGTCGAACCATGTCGTCTAACCCAAAAATAACTATTATTTATCGCTTTGTTCATTTTTTTAAGGTGTAGACTGGCTACATGAGGCTAATCCACATGATGACAACTCCCCTCTAATAGCATGGGATAGGGATTTGAAAGGGCGGATGCGGGAGGGTTAACTAGGGTCCCCCGGGGTATGGCTTAAGGATCCTACCCGCCAATTCGCCTCAAAGTGATACAGGTCAAACCATAGAAAACCTGCATCATTTAGGTTGGGCATTGGGTATCATGTCCCACGTCCTTGCCTGGATGGCGGGAGAGGGGTTCGCTGTGGGGTCATGGTATAGCTGTAGACGTTTCACAAGTCGTGACGACAAAAGATGCGCACTGCTCCTTAGTTGCGTTTACACGTGCGAGTTTTTGACTCTCGAGAGTGGCAGATACCCTCTCGAGAGTAAAACTCGCACGTGTAAAGACCTCTGAGAATTACCGCCAAAAGTGGAGGTGGAGCTCTGCGAGAGCTGCATTATTGCTTCCTTCTCGCCAGTGTAAACGTTTTGTCAGAGCTCCTCGCAGGCATTCAAGAAAATTTGAATTACCTGAGAGTAATATGTCCAAAAACAATATAAAATGGACCCACGAGGATGTTCACAAACAAGTTTACCTTTTTTTTACAAACATTTACAACATTATCATGAAATAATTCAATTTCAAATTATGTCTCTCTTGGAGCGAGGGTAATTACTAAAGTGCATAAGAATTTGTGTAGACATGCAGCATTCTCTTGGTTCAAACAACTTCTGTACGAAACACATTTTCTTTGAACGATAAAACAAAAATATTCTCAGAACAAAGATAATAAATAAGTTTCACATAAAAGATAATATACAAGTTTATTAAATATCTAATACATTTTTTTGACTAATACCAGACAATATTTATTTTTACGACAATGTTTCGGTACGTGTTTGTACCTTCCTCAGGTCTTTCCCGCGGAGAAATTGTACAAAATAAACTTGTATTATCAAAAAGCCAATGAATTTATAAAAGTGGTTGAACAAAAATTATTCTATTAACAACAAACTAGAAACCCTCGCGTATAAATGCTAAATGTTAAATATATTTTCACATACTATTGAAAAACACAAACTTTTGACGTTTTTCCGAGGCACTTGTTCAGTGTAGTCTGCACCTGTGCCTAGTGCCTCGGAAAAACTTGTAAAGTTTGTGAAAATAGTTTCTAACTTTAAGCGTTTCTTTGTTTGAGAATACTATAATAATTTGGGTTCAACCAATTTTATAAATTTTTTTCATAATACAAATTTATTTTAGAATGAAAAAATTTTCGTATGATTGAAATTATTGAATAAGAAAGACAGCGAATGCAGTCAAAAAATACCACACAACGTTTCTGGGATCATCGTCCCTTTCGTCATGTGCTAAGAGCCTAGAGAAACAACTGCTTTTCAGTTGACAACACTCAAAAGCAACGACAATGGAGAGCCGAAGGGTTGGAGTAACAATAAGGGAGCAAGGACAATGGGAAAACAGAAGGGTCATAGAAATTATTGAGTTTAATAGTGTCTCTTTGTACATTAATAGCTGTAGATTTATTTTGTACAATTTCTCCGCAGGAAGACCCGCTGAAGGTACAAACACGTACCGAAACGTAATCGTAAATAAATAAAATTTTCTGATATTGGTAAAAAAAACTGCATTATTTATTTCAGATAAACACAATCTTTATTAAATATCGTAAAGAGATAACATTGTATCTGCTGTCCAACGTCATCCCACCTCGTAGTCGCTGCTTACAGAAACACTGGATCTTGCTGACCAATAAAATATTTTTCGGTTCAATCAATACCTACATACATTATCAATCCTTTATAATAATCATCTTCTCATTTTAATTACAGGGTTCTCAGGAGCTTAAAAAATTAAAAATAAAACGTGCGGAAGTGAAACTGAAGATATAAGAAAACTAAAAAATCTGCGGCTACTTCTCTTTTTCGTTTTTTTTACATGAAGGTAATCCACATGGTGGCAACTCCCTTCAATAGCATAGGAAGGAATTTGATAGGGGGGATGTCAAGGAAATATTGTACTCTGCTTATTTCAGTCTGTTATCGAGGTCTTCGAGTCTGACGGAAGTCTTTGGGACTTGCTGTTAAATTTATGGGGTTCTGGGGTGAGTGACAGGCCTTGCTTGTTTACTCAGTTGCTGGGGTAATTCAGTTTTTGTCGGAACGAATCGGAGATTTACAAAGGTCCTGAACACAAGAGCCTTGCTGGTCGGCGTCTTCAACTTTCCTTTTAAATTAACCAAGTTCTAGATCAACTACACGGAATACATGAAAATTGAATTTATGATTTAATTCACATGCATCAATTGATAATTTTAATTTCCAAGTTTCGCCGTCTTTCACATCGTTAATTCTTATGTCGACGTGTCTTATTAAACGATCTCATTTATTTTTATTGCATTTTTCCTATTCAATAATCGTTACAAACCACGAGGTCAACTTCTGTTATCTGAATTAAACTTAATAATAAGCTTATTGGATCCGTACATAACGTAAACACTCAGCTTGTTGACTGCAGATGTCAATAATGCGACCGTCGTGTCATGAAATCTGTTTGTTGTATTACTGTTGGTCAAAAGCTAAGAAATCAATTCAATGTTCCAAACGTTACAAAAATTTAGATTGATTGTTTGTGGAAATCAAGAGAAGCATCGCATGGATCTGTTGCATGAAAAAATATCAAAGATTTTCAACGAACGGCAAAGAAGTGGGGGCCTTCTTAATTTAAACTCAGAATTTTTTACTTTTACAATTTTGCAACCTACTCATTCCATTTCGTATTTTCAATCACTTATTCACCTGCTATGCACATTATTCCTTTTCCTTATTCATTTCCACTTTTTATAAAATAAAATACTTGATTAATATCTGGACCACTGACAAATTATTTTCATTCTCAACTTTAAGATAATCCGTTAAATTTAAGAGCTGATAAGTACAGAAAACGTATTAGCGTCTCCCCAACACCTTCCCAAGGAGAACATACGTAATGCTACCGGATTTAGGCAATCTTCGGCTCAGCTCGGAGACCGCCGCTGCACTTTTTTTAATTGCTCACGGAACATGTTGGATGTTTCAACCCAGGAGTTTTGAAGACTGGCATTTCCGAAGCAGTGTATAATGCCTGGAAATATATAATGAGGGAACTTGAAAAGAGATTATTTTGTTCTTGGCACATCTATCGTGCCGGGAAACAAAACATCAATAATCAGTGGTGATAAAGAGAAACATATGGTGTAAAAGAACCTGATGCAAGAAATGGATGTAAATACATTTGTTAGCGCCTAGACTAAAGAATTGCTGCCCTTTCCTACGAGACATCACCTGTGACAGGCTCATGATTCAGCCCATCTCCTATTACTTTTGTAAAAAAATTGCTAATAAGGATTATACTAAACACAAACCAATTGTGTGTATTCACATACAACTATATGAATTTTAATGCATAATTTCAATAAGATAAGAAACTTAAGTGCAAACACACATGCTACGCCCCCCACTTTTACTAAGCATTCAATTAGTCTCAGTATTTATTTCCCATAAGAAACTGAGTTACATTTCGAAATTTCGCATCTTATTAGGCGAAGTTAATCGTTGTGTATGCAGCGGCGGTCTCTTGTAGCATTACGTACTTTATCTTTTTTTTTTGGGTAACAGGCTACATGAGGGTAATCCACGTTGTTGCAACTCCCCTTTAATAGCATAGGAAGGGATTTGAAAGGGGGGGGGGTGCGGAAAGGTGGATGAAGGTTGCCAAGGGTTAACTAGGGCCCCCGGGCTATGGTTTAAGGATCCTACCCGGCGATCCGCCTAAAAGTGATGCAAGGAAAAACCCTAGAAAACCTTCATCAGGTAGGTCGGGCATTTGGTACTTGTCCCACGCCCTTCCGGTAGCGGGAGAGGGGTTTGCTGTGGGGACGCAGCATTCTCTTCTCCGTGTCTCGACCAGTTCCAATAGGAATAGCGGTCAACTCTTACCGTATTCCCAAGGTCTGTGACCCCGGAACATACACCTCTCAAAACAGGCCGAGGTGCCTCGGCATGTGGGAACCTTAGTTAAAAACAACCCAGAGATATGTGAAGGAATCCCCAAAGGAAGCCTCCGCCAGCCAGAGCTCTCTGGGCATGGGGTATCTTTCAAAAGAAGACTCACGTACTCTTTTGACGCTCGTTTTGTTGCCTAGCAACCATCGCTGCCGATCGGGATACACCGTCCGAAAAGCTATCGGTTCAGTTGTCGTGTTTACATTTCCCTTGTACTTACAGCACCATCTGTTGGCTACAGTAAAGAAATACCCTGGCGGCTTCTTCTCAAAGATAGTATTAAAGTCTACGTGGAATACGAATTTAACATGCCTGACTGCCATCTGTTGACAGCGATTACAAACTACTAGTGTATGTGGTAGGCTTGTGTTAAAAAATTATTAACCGCGCTTTATATATTTAAATGAGTTTCATATTATTATAAAACGTAAATTTAATAATATCATTATATTCCCTTATAATAATTGTTACACGAATTTCATGACACACATTACTTTGCTTCCTACTCTCTCTGCTAAACAAATGACTTGCGATATTAGCGCGGGAGAAGGGAATAAAACCCGCGAAATATTTTCTGGTGAGTGAACGTGTTCTCGCGATCTGCATTTACGTAAACGTTCAATGTTCATAAAGTTTTACTATTACGAGTGTTTACTTTCCTTTTTTTCAGCAAGTATTCTTTTACGTTCTTGTTGCAGAATCACTTTCGTACAGAATCGTGCAATTAAGACATAAAGTGAAATCATCGCTAACTCGTGTGATATTTTCGGCACAAGTGGAGTGACCAATAATAAAAGTGTGTAGTCCGTGGAATGTATTATATTCGTATTACGTCATCATATAATTTTTTTGGTCAGTTCGGCCGATTAAGATTGTTTTGGGTGTATTCAGCAATTTCTTTAAATTTTTTAAGTCATCATTTATTTGGCTTGGAAAGGAGCTTATAATTCATTATGACGTCATCACGACAGCACCTGTTCATTCAATATGCCGTCTTCGCACGGTTCGTTTTGCTAAAATCAACAATTAATTCAGGTGAGTGACGTCATCACTTTACATTTTGGTGGGAATATGCTGGGGTTGGCAGCGCTGACGCCATATGACGTCAGTAGTGACGTATAAAGCCCCGTCCAGACTGCCGAGCAACGAGCCGAACAAAAGTCAGTGCGCATGCGCCACCTGTTTTGCGCATGCGCCACATGGACCAGGATTGCTCGCCCCAGGCTCCGGCTGTTGTCGGTTTTCTGACGAAACATCAAAGGAAAGTTCGGTGCTAGTGTGGACGCGGACCGAGCCGAACCGAACGTATTTCTTTGGCTTATCTCAAAGATCATAGTATATTCTATACTCCTTGTCTTGTATTCTTTGCTACGTTGGTTGACTTTATCACTTAGATAGAAATGGCGTCCGAAAACGAATGGAGTCAAGACTTTACATATGAATGTAAATATAAGCCAAGGCTGCTACAGACTGGTCTTCCATTATGTGAAAATACCTAGGGATAAATACAAATTCTTGTAATTATGTGAACACAATCCAGTTTCTTTACATAGCAGTGGTTTGATATTAAATTGTGTAATTTTATTTGTGATATAATTAAGTTAAAACCATATCAGTCTTCAATGAACATTATTTTAGTATATGAGGAAGCTTTCAGCCACATTTAGATCATTCTTAAAAGTAAATATATAGAAATCAATGTGTAAGGGTACTAAACTAATCTTGAAAACCATCACTACACTTTCCTAAAATCCATAATCATTTTTAAGTTTTGGAAATACTTCATTTCATGAGGCAATTTGTTATGTCCCTTTAAATGTAATTATATAACACAAGGTCCGTTTCGTAATTAATTGTTAGCTAAATGTTTTATAAATTACATTGATATTGTAAAGAACATTTCATTTAAAAATATGTATAGCACATGTATGTTTGAGGTTTTCTCAGTCGCCTAAAAACATAAATGGTAAGAAAATTTGTATCAATTGTGGGAGATGAACATGTGGAAACTATCACGTATATAAGTTAAATTTTTTAAAAAATTGATGTATTCCTTCAAGAATCACACGGTAATAAGTAACAAATAAGTGTTATAATGACGCTCAACGACAATATGGTGTTATTAATTGCATTTTTTTTTAAAAAAAACAGCCCTTAGAATTGTAATAAAGTAATTTTATTTTTTATAAATATTACATAAATTATAATAATTGTAATACGTTATGTGTTTCATTTATTGTATGTCAATATAAAATAAATAAATTACCTACCTCCTATATGCTGGGTTTCAAGCAAATCAAGACTATCTTCAAGATACTCGGATATTTAATTTCTAAGCAGTTCGTTGACAAAGAAAGCTGTATGTGAAGCATGTCTTCAAGATGTTCGGCTGGTTTCTTGCGGTTCGTGTAAATGCTCTGTTCGGCTCGGGAGTCTCCGGTGGCAATAGAGCACCGAACCGAGCAAGGTTCGGCTCGTTGCTCGGCAGTCTGGACGGGGCTTAAGCTGGCGAAAAAAAAAATTCAAGATGGCGGCCCGGGACGGTCAGTAAAGTCGAACCATAAATATATATGTTCACATTTAATAAGCAATTCACAAGCAATATATCGTACCAAATATCTACAACAATTTCTCACTAATAGTTTCTCGGTAATAGTTAAATCTGTTACAATACAACATTAAAAAGTACAAAAAAATAATATAGATTTTGACTGAACTGCCAATTGCAGCATCAAATTATCAAAAGAACAATATTAAACATATTTTCAGAAAGCAACCAATGTCTAAATTGTGTACCCCATTAAATTACAACTACATTTGGGCTTTTTCTTTAGTGACTTATGAATAAAATTTACTTTCTCGGAATGGAGGAAATAATGTGTAAGAATTGAATTATTAAGATGAATCTGGCACAAGTATATATATATATATATATATATATATATATATATATATTAGGAATATGAGCAATAATTAACTTACTTATTGCGTTCATTTATACATACATGAAATATAACGTTATTATTAAAAATAGGGACAATTATACCTCGCATTCTAGAAGTGTTTACAATGCAGAGAACCAGTTCACGATTATTATTGATCACATTCCAAACATAACACACGAATGTACGAAAAGTAGTCTCGTCCTGCATATCTGTAAAGTTCTCCTTAATGTCTCAGTTTAGAAACGGGTTTGCTTTGGTATTTCTCCACGCCCAAATAAAATTAATCATAGGGTCGTTAAAAACACGTGCACAAACCGAAGCTGTTGTTGCAGCGCAAAGACCAAAGAACTGAAAGATTCAACGTGTTTAATATATGTAGCACGGGCAAAGAGGTATTTAAACATATGTCTTTGATGTCTAGGAAGAATATATTATTCAAGAAATATAGATATAAAGACGAAAATGAGATAAAAATGTGTGTTAATAGTTTTGTTGTAACTATAATTTTTCCTGTATCTTTGTCATCATTAAATAATAGAGAAAATTCTATCTCCCATTTAAAACCCGTTTTCAGTCCTACGATCCAGTATGAGCTTTTACTTAATAGTAGAAAATGTGATGTTGAATAATACGTCCAACAGTATTTCATTCATTAATTTCTAAATTCAATAAAAATGTAAAATTTTTATTTACTTTAAATTGCGAAATTCTAGGCATTGAAACATTAATTCATTAAATAAACAAATAGTTTTCTGTGATAAAGTTATAACCTAAATCTTCCCCACCAACATTTTTTTATGCTTATTTCACAAACCCTGTCGTTTAATCTTATTTTCGACGAGCTGGTAAAATTAAGAATTGTCATTGACATAGGTATTAATATTTTTCATCAACCGAGAAAAGCATCAATGATTGAAGAAACTTTGGTTGTTATTTAATTTATCACTAAATTATTATTGTGAGAAACTGAACTTAAATTATTTAAAAAGATTATCCTGGTAATAACGGTATTTCTCAGCCGCTAACAATCGTAGTGGTTAATATAGTAGATTAAATAAAAGATAACAGTATACAATGCAACAGTAAAGACGAACCGCGAAAACACAAAGTAGTTTTCAAGGTGGAACTTTTTTAAAAATATACGTAGATTCTTCTGGAATAAAAAGGATAAAATTTAGTATTATTATATCTTATAACCAGTATAATTTTGTCGCTATGTTATTAATAAACCATAAATAAAAATCTATCTTGCATGTAAGGAGCCTTTACCGATGAAAGTGAACGTCAAATCCTCAAGATTGAAATACAAACTGTATTTATATAGATAGTGGAAAATTTTACAGCTTTTGAGAAACCTTAAAAAGAAATAAACTGAAAGTAAAATATTTATTTATAGTGGAAAAGTCATTAACCATATGATTTAAGCAGCTTTTTGATTATAACATGTTAGTTCTTGTGTAGTAAACTGAAACTAATCTCGCCAGATAGTAATATTTTATTCTAGTACTTCCCGTACAGTAAATTATTCAATGCCAAGACAGAAATAAAGAGGCTTATTCATTTAAACTACTCAAGAATGAAGGTATATGAATTCTCATATTTTAATTGTCTCATGGGAGATAAGAAAGTCCAGGATTATTTATCTCCCTCTTCCCTATTAATATCAATTATAGTTAAAAAGATTACCTAAAGAAAATGACCAAACATTTAAATGAACTTTGAGACAAACTTAAAAGGAAGATTTGAAGAGAAACAAAATATTCCCTCTTAAGATCTACCACCCAATTTCAGTCAGTACAAAATAAAGTCAACGATGTAAGCGGATTTGATACCTATAATATCATAAAGTAAGCAATAGAATATCCTCGATGGCATATTCGCCTTATTGTGGCGGTGGTGGTTGTGAGATTTTATGATCTAAAGAGTTATATCGGTGGTAGTGTAGATACTGGTTGAGATTCCCTTACCTGACACATCTTGAGTGATGAGCGAGACAAAGGGAAATACTCTGGTCCTCCATATTGGTGGTTGAGCACATGACCAATAACCGTATTCCATAAACCAAGGTAAACAACCCCAGTGCCACATCCGGCACTAGTGCAAGATTTGCCGTGCACGCCACTAAATTTCTCTGTTGCATATTGTTCTTGCAGTTGACCAGAATTTTAAAATAACGGAAGATTTGCTCACACTTCGATCCATGAAAGTCACTACATGAGGGGGACAGGGCAGTATAAAACCATAATTATCAAAGAGAAATATTGACATTAATAATCTGTTCGTATTTCACTGTATCGTTCATCAAGAAAATCTCAGTGCTAAATGATTAAAATTCACTCAGGTAATGAAGAAAGTTGTTTCGTAAGTTAAATCGAGAAATTTGACTCAACGGCAGTTCCAGTAATTCTTGCTGGACGTGGATTCAGAATATGGAAACCTCGTTTTTTTTTTATTCTCAAGTTCGCTGGCTCAGTAAAGGAAAAGTGTTGAAGCGATTTATGGACATGAAGGTCAAATCCATACTAGTCGAACCTTTGATTAATGTCAGCAGCTAATTGAACGTTCTAAATACGAATATGCAAAAACCAGGTCCACTTGCCCACGATGTTTTCAAAGCAAACTTCGATTGTGGGAAAATCAGATTTGTGTAGGAAATACATATAATTTTCGCGCTCTCAAGGTGCGTTTACACGTGAGAGCAACTTGCAGCCGGAGCTCTCGAGAGTTACTCTCAGAGCCCTTTCCACGGGAGAATGAAATTCGGCCGAGTTCACTCACCGAGAGCAACTCTGAGACCATTTCCACGCACGCAGCCAGTTCTGCGAATGATTTGAAGTCCGGGGACCGTAGTTAACACTGGTCTATACCTTTCCGCATCCCTCCCCTTTCAAAGGGAGTTGCCACCATGTGGATTACCCTCATGTAGCCTGTTACTCTAAAAAAACACGAAAAAGAGAAGTAGCAGCAGCTTTTTTAGTTTTGTTATATCTTCAGTTCCATTTCCGTACTTTTAATTTTTTAAATTCCTGAGATCCCTTCAATTAAAATGAAAACATGATTATTATACAGGATAGATAATGTTTGTACGTATTGATTGAACCGAAAAATATTTTCTTGGTCACCAAAATCCAGTGTTTCTGTGAGCAGCGTGACAATGTTATCTATGAACTTAATAAAATTGTATATTAATTTTTTATGTGATGATTATTTATTACCTTTGTTCTGAGAAGATCTTTGTTTTATCATTCAAAGAAAATGTGTTTTTATAAAGAAGTTGGAACCAATAGATTGCTGCATGTCTATACAAATTCTTAATACCTTAGAAATTACCCTCGCTTAAAGAAAGACATTATTTGAAATTGAATTAGTTCATAATAATGTTGTAATGTTTGTAAAAGAATGTAAACTTGTTTGTGAAATAAAGCTTCCAAACATCCTCGTTGGTCCATTTTATATATATTTTTTGGCCATATTACTCTCAGCTAACTCTTATCTAATTCAAATGTTCTTGAATACCTGGCGAGAATGCAGCTCCTCATGTGGCGAAAACTCTCAGAGGCCTTTACACTTGAGAGTTTTACTCTCGAGAGGATATCTTCCACTCTCGAGAGTCAAAAACTCGCACGTGTAAATGCACCTTAACATCCCACAAAAATTTCGATAAAAATGCCCTTGCACAGGAACTATTTTCATTAAATACATCTAGATGTGAGGATTTCGGTTCACATGAACTTCAGTTCCAAATACTCATGACACCTTTCGAAGTAAAACAAGTAGAAATGTCGCTTCAAATGGAATTACTTGAACTCCAGGCACATGATGTTCTCAAAAGTCAGTTTCGTGATGTATCTCTGCAGGACTTTTACCAGTGACTTGTCTCTAAAGATAAATATCCAAACGTACTTAGTTTTCCTACAAAAAAAAATAAGGTTCCTTACCGCTGCCATAAACATGAGCATCGGATAAGAACACTATAACAATGATAATTCTATATTTAGGTACATAGTATATTAAAACTCTTAGTAAGCCAGGAGCAAAGTAATCACTTTTACAACAGATAAATAAATACATCATAAAAATATCCGCCATACAAGACACATGATGTATACGAAAGGACATCTTGGATATGATAACACGAACAATCCGGTAAAGTGGTTGGAAAGAAGAAGCAATATAATTTGGTGTTGCCTTTATTGAGAGTTCTGAATTAAATAACATTATTTTAGAGTATATACTAAGTAATAAGAAAATATGCACACTGAGAATTATATATATATGTATATATATATATATATATATTGCAATGCCTATTAATTAAAGGCATTAATTGTGTAATTGATAATCTAAATTGTTCGAGAAACATTCTTGACGGCGGTACCGAACACTACAAGCGACAATGAAGCATAGTGTTGCTGGAAGAAGGAATGCGCGCTCAAAATTACGAGACGAGGCAGTCGGCTATGGAATTCAGTCGAGGACGGAACTAAAATTAAAGGAGTTGGAAATCAGAGCCGAGAGCATTAAGTTGGGTGGAGGTTTGGCTGGAAGGTTAAACACGTACCGAGAGCGAGAATCGAAGGCAGAACTACAAAAACCTGCTAAGCTGGGCAGCCGTGAGAAGAAGACAACCGAGGGAGTGAGAGACGAAGAAGAGGTTCCTGGTTCCTCACTTTGTTTCAGAAATATTTAAATTAGAATCTGTGAGCTAAGTAGAAGCTGTGCAAAACCCATCACCGTGCTTCGTAAATCCAAAGTATCCTAGAAGCAGTGGGCAGCCGTAAGTAACAATAGAAAACAGTTAATTATGTAAAACAAATTAAAAGATAGATGTCAGATATCGTTTTTTTCTTTTGATAAAAAAAATTGTAAATTAAAATCCATCTTTTAGTATAAGTTCGTCGATAATTAAATTTAGTCTTTGTTAATTGACGAGTAAATATTTTCCTTTTTTAAAAAATAATTTTGTGTCTTTAATTATTTTAAATGATATAGCCTTTATCAAACCCAGTTATGACCCTGAGACATTAATTAATTGTAAATTGTTCAAGTATTGATAATAAATAAATTCTTTTGTTTGTAAAATAATCTTTCATTCATTTGTTAAGCCACCTATTTGATTATTACAAAATGCTTGCACAACGTGTGGCACGAATAAATTAATTTAAAATAAATTAAATGTTATTAATTTGAATTATTACAAAATAGCTTCCACAACGTGTGGCACGAGTAAATCTAAATTCATTAAATCAATTTAAATGTTTTTAATTTGATTATTACAATATATATATATATATATATATATTGTAGTAATTGATAATTAAGGCATTGTGCTAATTGAAAAGTTGAATTGTAGCGGACTCATTATTAGTGGATATAGAGCGGACGCCGCAACAAACCGGTAAGGCAAATAAAACATTGTTGAGGTTCTACGCGCTCAAAATTTACGAGACGAACGAACAGTCGGGAAATATACAGTCGGTCAGCAGACAGCGAATAGAACGGACGAAAAGAACTCATTGAAAGTTTTTACAGTCGGCAGTCAGAACGAAAGAATGTGGTCCAGTCACAAACATACTTTCAAATATTAAAAAGTAAAGCAATATTCAGTCGGGAAGGAGACAGAGCAACTAGTGTGAATTCACTGGCCATAGACGAACCAATGAAATACATTTTCAACTATAGTCACGAGATCTACAAATCCAGGTTGGAGTAAAGCATCAAGAACCAACCAATTTGTGTTAAACCAACTAACAAACAACGCCAATTAGAGCCTGTGAACCTTTAGAGTCTGTGAGAACTTAGAATCAGTGATGTCCCCAAAATTGTGCACGAAAAGCTAAAAATGAGACCTGGGCAGCCGTAAGTAGAGAAAACTTTAAAATTATTTGTAAACCGTGTTTAAAAGATAAAAGTCAGATCGTTCTTTAATTATTTAAATTATCGATAAAATGAGATGGTTAATTCTTGATAAAATTAAAATTGTTTAAATTCAATCTTTAGTATTATTTCTTCCACAACAAATTTCGTCTATGTTCATACGCATTGATTTCCATAAAAAGTAAATGTAATTTTGATGATATAAATTCTGCCATTTATCAAACCCAGTTCAAGACCCTGAGATCCCAAATATTTTGTGTATTTTATACTTGTTTTAAAATTGATAATAAATTTGGTTAATTGTTTAAAGTTAATAGTTGTTCATTTAAAACGCCACATAATCATTGATTCCCGTATAAAGAAAGTATTGTAATTTTGTGTGTTTTTTATCATTTGTTAAATTCAGTCATTATTATTATAGTTATAATTAATTATTACAATATATATATATGTAGTTCATTTTTTTCTCGTCACAGCCCGATTAAAATTTAATGGCTTTTGGCCGCTATTTTCCGCAAGAGGTTTTACCTTGAATCCATCAATAGGAACGCTTTAAATTAAGGGTGGGACGAGCTCTTTTGCCAAATTATCACAGTATATTCTGTTGATTTCGCTGTACGATACAGGAAGTCTACGTTTATTGTGATATATACGCCTCCCTTCTCGCGGAAACTCGATCTTACCTTCTTATTTTAATTGCACTAAAGAAGCATCAATAAGTACACAGAAAAGTCGTATTTATGTACATTGCACTATCTTTACGCGAACAAAAAGAGCGGAGTTCCTTTAGTTTTATCGCAGAATAATACGCTATGTAATGGTTACTTTTTGACGTGGTATGTAAATCAACATCTGCCGAAACGATATAGAGCATGATGCAAATAGTGAAGTAATGAGGAGACATAAATTGCATGAAGATTAGATATTAAGTTTACAATTGTTTCAACTGAAGTAAGTAGACAATAAGATAGTTATAGTGATAATGTTGTCACAAGTCGTCATTAATAGAGATCGAATTTTACTGAACACGATTAACAAATTAACAAGATGCTTTTAATTACATTGTATTATCGAATCCAGCAGTTTTATATCTTTGGAATATAACATCTTTGTCATCAGTATTCTCTCTGCAGGCCGTTTGGCCGTTGGCGTGAGGTTACAAATTCAAACCGTCTTGTCGACTCCACGTGGAAGTTACTTTGTTTCAATCGTCGCGTTTCTTACAACATCAAATGCACGATCTGAACATTATTGCTACAAGGTAAAGCTTTGCCAACACACATATATATTTGTGTAATTTCTTACATATATATATATATATATTTGCCAGGAGCATAAAAATTGTGTTTAATTAATGTTATTCAGATATAAACTAGGTACGTAATAACGTTTCAATTTGATCTTATAATTTTAAACAAACTTACAATGCGGTCTTTATGTATCAATTGATTGCCACACCATCTCGGAAAAAATCAATATTTTTTTTGGTTTCGTAGTTCAAATATAATTTTGTTGTTTGTTGTGTCTGGTGAATATATTACGGCAGTTTTTCTGTTAAAAGTTCGTGCGGTTTATGCGTTTTTAGGTATTATCGAATTTATAAATTACGGAGCATTTTATCGTTCTATCCTTTTCAAATAAACTGTATCACGTTCAATACATTCTGACCTATAAATGAAACTTGTATTTACTTACCTAATATTATCTTTTCATGTGCACTAACAAAGTTATAGATTAAGTTAAGATCCTCATTGTGAGAATTAAGTATTTTTGCTTTATTTAACAATATTTTTAAATGAATTTTGAGTTGAATTTCAAAGTTAAAATTTATATCACATTTCGATGTTATAGAGATATTTCAAGAGTTGTATTTTTAGATTTTTATCTGGTTCGCCTGTCAGAGATTTTGCAACTCAAACTTTTTTAAATAATTAAAATATTCAGTTTTTAAAAAGGTGTAATTTGTAATGGGTAGTTATTTTTCATTTATAGTATATATTTATATATATATATATATAAAGTACCTACACTATTATATGTATAGGCACAAAGTATATTGTGGCTCACAAACTGGTCTATAAAAATAGAATTTTTTCATTTACAATCTTTAACTTTGTGATGCATCCAAGGCTACTGACATTTCTTTAAAATGAAATAATCGTTAACTTCTGCGATTATGTCAGTCTCATTTAGAAAATCAATTTTTGATTAATTTTTCATTGTTGAGCAAAATATTGTACTAATAACCAAGTAAAAATTTAATTGTCAAGTTATTTAACTGAAGTAATTGATAGTCATGTGCTCAATTATATTGACTTTTTCAAGACAGCTTGGTTATTGGATCACATGTACAGTTATAAAGTTCATGACTAATCTGCCTGGTTCCAATCTTTTTAAGTAGTGTTTCTGTTAATTCCCATTATATACATATATTCATTAAATTGGGTAAGTTTTTGTGCTAACGGGTTTTTAAAATGTTGTTATTAATGAAAATACTCTACTATAAAGTAGGGGGGTAAAGGCTAGTATAGGCCTCAGGAGTCTTGATGTTATGTTCAAGACTGTATCCTGAGAAATGCCACCTGTCTAGTACAGCTCTGAAAGCAAATCCAACTCTCACCGCCAAGTGGTACCCCCCGGGCAATGCATCATCTGATGTAGCAGACGAGAGAGGGTGAACCTGACATTTCATTGAATTGGAATGCTGGGAATTTTTGTGTAATTTCTTAAAATTGGTACAATTTAAAAAAAAATTGGTTTTGTTTATCTTTGAATATAAATTGCCTGGTCCTGTTGTAACTGTTGAACACTTTGTATGATCTAACACGAAAACCCTTCTGAGTTTCCACTATTTTGTAGAATACTGTCACAGGCCTCCCATCTTGCAAGCTTTGTAAACTTGGTGAGTGTACATATCTTTATGTGTAACATCAGTCTTTGTTGTATACTTATAAATACTTAGTGCTTTAAAACCCTATTTATAATTTAGTCTAGTCCTTCAGGAGGGATGGGGGGGAGGGGGGTTATTTTTATGTCTACATATTGATCAAGAAGGAGTTCCATCTCTCTGAAACCTGCTTGACTTTAAATAATGCAATATTCATCTGGTGCTGCATTTTGACCAATTAGACTTTCCTTTGCTTATTTTTAAAAGGATGTAATTTGTAATGGGTAGTTAAAATGAGATAATGATTAACTTCTACGATTATGTCAATCTGATTAAGAAAATCAATTTTTGATTAATTTTTCAGTGTTTAGCAAAATATTGTACTCATAACTAAGTAAAAATGTAATTGTCAAATGTTATTTAAATGAAGTAATTGATAGTCATGTGCTCAATTATATTGACGTTTTCAAGATAGCATGGTAATTGGATCATGTATACCATTATAAAGTCATGACTAATCTGCCTGGTTCCAATCTTTTTAAGTAGTGTTTCTGTTAATTCCCATTATGTACATATATTCATCAAATTTGGTAAGTTTTTGTGCTAACGGGTTTTTAAAATGATGGTATTAATGAAAATACTCTACTATAAAGTAGGGGGGTAAAGGCTAGTATAGGCCTCAGGTGTCTTGATGTTATGTTCAAGACTGTATCCTGAGAAATGCCACCTGTCTAGTACAGCTCTGCTAGCAAATCCTACTCTCACCGCCACGTGGTACCCCCCGGGCAATGCATCATCTGATGTAGCAGACGAGAGAGGGTGAACCTGACATTTCATTGAATTGGAATGCTGGGATTTTTTGTGTAATTTCTTAAAATTGGTACAATTTTTTAAAAAAAATGGTTTTGTTGATCTTGGAATATAAATTGCCTGGTCCTGTTGTAACTGTTGAACGCTTTGTATGATCTAACACACGAAAACCATTCTGAGTTTCCACAATTTTGTTGAATACTGTCACAGGCCTCCCATTTTGCAAGGAACCTGGTTGGGTTTGTAAACTTGGTGAGTGTACGTATCTTTACGTGTAACATCAGTCTTTGTTGTATACTTATAAATACTTAGTGCTTTAAATCCCTATTTATAATTTAGTCTACTCCTTAAGGAGGTACGGCGGGGGGGGGGTCATTTATACGAGTCTTTACATCATGATCAAGGAGTTCCATCTCACTGAAACCTGCTTGACTTTAAATAACGCAAGATTCATCTGGCGCTGCATTTTGACCAATTAGGCTTTCCTGTGGTTCTTTTAAAGTGGGTCAAGATATTTTGGTTTTTTGTTACACAAAGATGACTTATCATTTAGAAAAAACTGGAGCTTTTGGTATTTTAACTAGTCATCTGCAAGATAAAGTAACGCTAATTGAACGTACAAGTATTTACTAAACAAAAGGATTTACAACATATATATTATAATGAACTATAAATTATTTTTTTAATAAAAATGATAAAGGACTACATCGGATTAATAACGATTAATCCCTTATTTTAAGTCTCGGAAAACATTTTATTTCAATGTAATTTATGTGAAAATTTCTTTATTTTAAAATAAATTCTCAAAAACTTTTGTTATTCTAACCATATTCGTCTGATAATTTACTTAAAATATATCCTGAGGCCAACATATTTGACATATCACATCATATTGTTTACAATAGGGTGACATGTTTAGTGTTTAATGGCCAAGCAGTATGTCATAAACTCTAATTTTATTCCATTGCTTTTCAAGTAACATATTGAGCTTATTTATTTCTTCAGTAACAAGATTTCTTTTTTCATTTGAGCTTGTAAACTTGTTAACTAAACTATCTCAAGAACCTTATTTCATCTGCTCTACTTGATATATTCAAGTTTTTGATTTTCTTACTCGTACTATATTACTATATTATTCTTACATTTTTATTTCAGTTATGGAAAGATAAAGAAATTGAGGTTTGTTCGAACAACGTAAATGTGAGTTAATGACCTTCATTACTTTGTGTATTTTTCTGGGAAAAATAGTACGGGTGCAGGCCTTACAAAATATTCACCCATAATTACATCTTTGGTATTTGTATCTGCTCGAAATTAAGGATTTTAGCTCTGTCAGGGTCATTTCAAATTCAGAAATAAATTATATAGCACAGTCAAATTAGACAATTCGAGAGATATAAATCCAGCCCGTTTGAAAATTGGCACAATTGATCCTTGGTACGATAGTTTAAAGAAAATAGTCCTGATGGCAGTGGTGGTCTTTAAAAGGGATGTATTTTAGTTTTTTGCTCGTTGTTCCGAAAGATTGCTTTATACAAATGTTGAAGCTGAATAAATTTCATACTGTTCTGATGTATTTTGGAGTTTTAGGGTCTGCTGAAGAGATGCTCCCAGAGGGGGCACTCTAGCAGCACGTGCTCCGATGTCTCATCCTTCCCGCATTTGCAGGTTGCATTCTCACCGGCGACATCTAATTGGAGATCCAGCCTGCTCTTCTAGTAGTCTGAGTTCCTTTCTCGTGGAATATGCTCCGCGATTTCGAATATACAAGATAATGTCTCTCATGTTGTCATTAGGGAGTTGCAGAGGTTCCCCCGGCCACCACTCAGCTATTGCGAGCAATCTTCATAACCTCCCCCCCCCCCCCCCCCACACACACACACACATACACCTAGGACACGGGTAGGTGTCGTCCTCCGGGATTAATTTCCACTCCCGCAATTTAGTCACTAGTGTCGCCTTTCACGTGACAACAAAATTAATGTTGTTAAAGAAAAGTACTGTACGGCACGTGGCATCTAGAACAAACATAAAAATGCGAACTTTAGTTTGGAATGGGAATTAAAAAATATATTGAGGAAAGTGACTCATTATATATTATAAAAAAATTATAACGAACTAACTTATTTCTGAGCAAATAGTTATCAACTTATTATATATTATAAGTAACTTTCTGGTTAATATAAAAAAAAATACAGAGTGTCGGCAAAAAAGGGTCGCCCGATTTATACGTGATATTCTGATACGTAATCAGTTTATTAGAAATTACTGGAGTAATATTTTGTGAACAAATCCTACCTACTATATGTTAAACATCTGGAAAAATACCTTAACGTGCAGGTTGCAGTGGATTGTACAACTCCCCCGCCAGTTCCAGGAACGTCAGGAACCGGTGAACTTTCTTCATACGGCATTGCTTTTGACACATTTATTTCGCGAGATTGCCGCGGATATGGCTTCTTCTCCGGCCCGGTTCCCTCTGAATATACTTTGCCGCTCTCCACGTGCTCTCAATTGTGTTAGTATGGGCCCCGGTACGGGGTCCACAAAATTGTATGTGTGATTCACCTGCAAAGAAAACGGTTTATTAGAAATTTCTATATATGGTAAATGATAGATAGCATTTAAAAAGAAGCTTTTACTTACAGTTAAGTGGTGAAATTCTTCATTCTGATGACAGTCATACGACTTCCAACAATCGGATATGATTGTTGTCCCGGGAAGAATCCATTTCTTAATTATTGGGAGTAAAGTCTCAGCCGAACGATCTGGAACAGTGTCCATAAAAACGCGACCTGAATTCCTCTCAATACCTCCAAAAACCCAAAGACCATTAATTTTACGACCCCTATTATATTTGCGTTTACCAAATAAAGATTCGTCGATTTCTACGACCTTCCCCGGTCCCCCCACGGGTTCCCCTTTGTCCATAAACGCGTAGAGCAAAACCTCCCTACAAAACGACGCCCAGTCGGCACCGGTGCGGCTACTCAAACCTACTTCTTCTAATATGAACTCCATAGATATATTGCTAACCCACATGTACACAAATTCTAATATTTTCCTTAACGACAGACGGGAAAGGGCAAAAAACGTCCCTTTCCGCAAGGACACTCGTCTCGCACGCGATCCTCTTCCGGTTCTTGAATACTGCATTCCCGCAAGACCAACGGAAACCATCACCCACGCTGCTACTTGGCCTAATCGTCATGAACCCCCCACACTTTGGACAAGGGTAGGTGCCGTCCTCTGGGATTAATTTCCACTCCTGCAGTTTAGACACAAGTGTCTTTTTCCGGCAGCAGAACAAATTTACCTTTCTCAAAGTCAATACACGTTTTTTGGCAAGTGGCATCTAGAACAAACATAAAAATGCGAACTTTAGTTTAGAATCGGACTTAGTAACGTATTGAGGAAAGCGGCTTATTGTAGGTAATTTAGAATTACAGCAATTTAAAATTCAAACACTTACATTGTCTCGCAGAACAGCCCGCACGATAAAACTCGCTTATCGCTAATACAAGTATGAGCAAGCAGCAATCTGAAAAAATAAAGAACGCGAAGTTTAGAAAAAACAAATCGGCTCGTTGCAGACTCGCGTAATATACGGAAAAAGTAAAGACTGCTAAATTTAGAATTACAGTTTGCGGAAAGCAATTTAAAATTCAAACACTTACAAACACTTCTCTGAAGTATAAGAAGGAAATCTTGAACGTCCTTCTTCTTTTATAGTTTCATTTTCCGTAGTGGGGGTGAGTCCGGCGATGCTCTCCCCTCCTGTGGAAATTCCCACTTCTGACTACAGAATCCTGGAATGCAATATTTGCTAAAATAATATAACCGCTGGAAAATACTTTAAATGTGCAGAATTCGTACTTGTTCTTCTAAACATACATAAATTCATATAAGGACACAATTCTAATACAACTGGGGGAATATAGTTTTACTAATAGTTTGTTCTGTTTCTTGGAAAATTATGGTGAAAACTAATAATCTAATTGATTGAATAATTAATTAAAATGGAAGTATAAACCATCTAATTCGTTTAATAGCATTCTTGTTGCCTTTTTATCTCACATTATTTTCGCGTGAATAAGTAGTATAGTTCAATTTGACAAGCCAATGCTTATAAATATTCTGAAATAATTAATTTGGTAACCGTCAGAAGTTAATGACGGAATAATGAAACATTCCATATTTATTTCGTTCAATATTCTGGTGCAACAGTTTAATAACTGATAGAATTGCATGCATTAAAGGTACTTATGTTATATCGCGAGAGACTTGGTTCTGTTAAAAGGTATCGAAATAGTATAGCCTTCAGGGAAGAGTTACAAGCTTCGTTTACTGGGGGAATTCAATTTTTGTCAGAACCAATTCGGAGATTTACAAACATCCTTAAGCTACACCGGGCTCACTGGTCGGCGTCTTCAAATTCTAAAGCAATTACACGGAATTTATTATTAATTTAACATGCATCAGATTCTACTTTCGTCTTTGGCTGGCAGGAGGGAAATAGTCAAATCATTTTCAATACATTTTACGAAAGCCGCAATTTCTGGTTCTGAACATATTTATAGCTACTCAGGTAACGGAGGGGATTACGGACTTTCTTGCGGTGGTTCTGAAGATATTTCATTAGCAACAAGGAAAGACCGACAAAGATGGGATAACCACAATTTCGCCTTTCTCACGTTACTTTCCCGTGAGAAAGTAGTAGTGTTCAATTTCACAAGCTAATGCTTATCTTTTGCCGCAATTCCTGTTCATTATAATAAAATAACGTCACACATTATGGCGCTGATTCTCGGTTCAGACAAAGTTCACTTCATGGCACTAATGCTCATAGTTCCACTTCATTGCCGGTAGATGGCGCTGCCTCTGCGGTTCAGCTGATGGCTCTGCAGACGCGGCTCGAAGGCTCTGTGCCTCAGCAGACGACTACACTATTATATGTATAGGCACAAAGTATATTGTGGCTCACAGACTTACTTCCAACGAAAATTGAATTTTTTAATTTACAATCTGTGGGGACGAATATTCCGTGTCCCCATGCGAGCAAGAGGGTCCCGTTACGCGTCCCGTTAGGGGATGCAAACAATGCTCCCCACCAAGTAACGGGACCCTACCGAGCACCTACAGCGTGCACACGGAGAGCCCATTCTGTTCCCGGCTCTCGCGCGACACATTACCTGTGCTTCCGGACAACGGCCAGAGTCGCACCACGTGGTGGAATAAAGTCTTAGTTTAGGAGACCAGGCTTATTACTCCCGGCTCCGGGAATCCTAACCCTGCACGAGTCTCTCCTATAAATCTATAACTTTGTGATGCAGCCAAGGCTACTGACGTTTCTTTAAAATGAAATAATGGTTAACTTCTATGATGTCAATCTGATTTAGAAAATCAATTTTTTATTATTTTTCAGTGTTGAGCAAAATATTGTACTAATAACAAAGTAAAAATGTTATTTAAATGAAGTAATTGAGTCATGTGCTCAATTATATTGACTTTCAAAACAGCATGGTTATTGGATCACGCATACCGTTATATAGTTCGTGACAAATCTGCCTGGTTCCTTATCTTTTTAAGTAGCGTTTCTGTTAATTCCCATTATGTACATGTATTCATCAAATTTGGCATTTTGTGCTAACAATTTTTTAAAATGTTGGTTACTAATGAGAATACTCTACTATAAAGTAGAGACCGGCTGAGACCGTACCCTGTCTCTCTGTTCAGGAGATTGTCGCGTATTCTTATTTCTACTACTTTCAGTTGAACACTTATCACAGGAGTTACTGGCGTTGCCTAGCAATTTACTTTTTTCGTAATTTAACTAGTGTCCAGTCATTGCATGTTCTGCCACCGCGGTAAAGTAGACTGTCGATCCAAACTTTATCTTACGCTTTTTGGATGTCGATGAAAAGGGTAGCCGGTAAGTGGGCATGGTATTGGTAGTGTGTGAGCGGACTGGGGCGTCCTGAGTGTTTGTGCTGGGTTGGGCTGGTTTGGCCCGTGGTGTGGACTTTAGTATGAATTCCGTCCTGGGGATTTTGCTTGTTTAATATAAGGGGAGATACCCCAGGACTCCCTGTAGAGGTACTCCGCTTTTTACCTTTTACAACCTGCCGTTCAGCAGGTCGTGCAGCCTGGATTGGAGCGGCTGCAATGGGCTCCAAGCTGTGGGCAGAACGGAGGGGGGTCGCCATCCTCCTCTGTTGGCCACCGGAGTTAATGTTTCATTCGTTAGGATATTCCGGCGGTCACAGAGAAAAGATGTGTATGGAGGACTTGGGTAGATCTACCAACACCTACAGTACGCGCAGTTATACCAGTTCGATTTTGTTTTCCATCGGTATGGGTTTATTTGATTTCTGAAAGAGAATCGGATCTTAATGACTTAATGAATGGGGCCGCTCGAATTGAGAATCCTTACTCTAGCACTATGTGGGTCTGGCCCACAACAAGGGTAAAAGATTGGGGCGGAAGAGCCCTTGCTCCCACAATAAGAGAGCACTTATTGCTAGGTAGCAATTGCGATAGTCGCTGAAAGAAAAGAAAGATAATTAGTAGCGTAGATCGGCTGCGTGCTGCTCTCTCGTCCGATGGCGAGGTCGCTGCGTCCGAAGACAAGCTGAGGCTTGCTCTGGCGTTCCGCTTTCCTCGGATGAGGAACCAGTAGAGTCCGCTTCAAGGAAGTCCAGCATGCTGCTATCCCAGGATGTCGGCAAACATACCCAGGATACATATGATTCGCTATAGAGGGGATCTCACCCAGAAGGATCAACTTACCATCAAGCTACTCTTGCTTTAATAAAGAGCGCTGAGACCAGTATTCATGTATGTTGCCTTCGATCTTACAATCTCTATAGTACTCGTTTAGTGACTGATTAGCCATTCGGTTCTTGAAACGGATGCCACGCATTCTATTTCCCACAAACATTGCATGTTTTCCATAGCTAGAATAATCAACACGTGCAACTTTTATCAATTTAGGTTGTTTCCTTTGAAGCCATGAATCCATCCTGTGGTAATCATCAATATTGTCTTGGAGATCATTAACATTATAGCCCTCTGGAATGTTCTCATTTGCATTCTGCAAGACAGGATCTTCTGGTGGTCCTGCCCATATGGCACCAGGAATCGGGTTGTTATTATAAAAGTTCTGTCTGTGTATTCTAAATGTAGGTTGAACAGATAAAGCTACAACAGTATCTCTCGAATTTGAGTAAGTCACAGTTTCAGGACTGGGAATGAACCTACCTCTTGTGGTCTGTCTGTTGGTGACCATCTGTGTTATATCTATCTCATCACCATCTTTCACTTGACCCCAGGTTTCTAATCGGGTGCTCATAACATAATTTACGGAGTTCACACATGCTACGGCTTTCGGAAGAGCAGCATCAATCGAGAACCGATAGTGCAGATCGGATGACATTGGTGTAGCAATAAATGTTCCTTGTATCTGAACCATTTTGTTTTCAAAAATGGCAAGGTTAACTCGGAAATATGCATAAATATTGCAAAGTTCTGGATTACGCTGGCCGCTAGCTAAATAATAAACTGTTTGAATACTATATCCAACTCCACGAGTTGTAACAGTTGTAGTTATAGCCTTCAAAGTTCTATTAGCCTCAATCTATCGGCTACTTCTTTCATACCAACACCAATCTTTTTTTGTAGCCCTTCTTTAGTGCTATCGACTGTTCGTTGACCTTTAATCTTGTCTCTGCTTCGTTACCCGCCTTTCATTATGATGGGCAAGACCGCTTGACGTTTGTCCGCGCGTAAACCGAGGAGCGTGGGCTTGTCTCAGGTCGGCAACTAGTGGCCACCAGGCCCGGCTGAGACCGTACCCTGTGTCTCGGTTCAGGAGATTGTCGCGTATTCTTATTTCTACTACTTCCAGTAGAACACTATCCCAGGAGTTACTGGCGTGGCCTAGCAATCTACTTTTTATAAATGATAGATAGCATTTATAAACAAGCTTTTACTTACAGTTAAGTGGTGAAATCCTTCATTCTGAAGACAGTCATACGACTTCCAACAATCGGATATGATTGTTGTCCCGGGAAGAATCCATTTCTTAATTATTGGGAGTAAAGTGTCAGCCGAACGATCTGGAACAGTGTCCATAAAAACGCGACCTGAATTCCTCTCAATACCTCCAAAAACCCAAGGACCATTAATTTTACGACCCCTATTATATTTGCGTTTACCAAATAAAGATTCGTCGATTTCTACGACCTTCCCCGGTCCCCCCACGGGTTCCCCTTTGTCCATAAACGCGTAGAGCAAAACCTCCCTACAAAACGACGCCCAGTCGGCACCGGTGCGGCTACTCAAACCTACTTCTTCTAATATGAACTCCATAGATATATTGCTAACCCACATGTACACAAATTCTAATATTTTCCTTAACGACAGACGGGAAAGGGCAAAAAACGTCCCTTTCCGCAAGGACACTCTCGTCTCGCACGTGATCCTCTTCCGGTTCTTAAATACTGCATTCCCGCAAGACCAACGGAAACCATCACCCACGCTGCTACTTGGCCTAATCGTCATGAACCCCCCACACTTTGGACAAGGGTAGGTGCCGTCCTCTGGGATTAATTTCCACTCCTGCAGCTTAGACACAAGTGTCTTTTTCCGGCTGCACAAGAAATTTACCTTTCTCAAAGTAAGCTCTTGTTTTTTGGCAAGTGGCGTCTAGAACAAACATAAAAATGCGAACTTTAGTTTAGAGTCGGACTTAGTAACGTATTGAGGAAAGCGGCTTATTGTAGGTAATTTAGAATTACAGCAATTTAAAATTCAAACACTTACATTGTCTCGAATAACAGCCCGCACGATAAAACTTAATTCAAGAATGAGCAGGCAAAGCAGCAATCTGAAAAAATTAAGAACGCGAAGTTTAGAAAAAAACAAATCGGCTCGTTGCAGACTCGCGTAATATACGGGAAAAGTAAAGACTGCTAAATTTAGAATTACAGTTTGCGGAAAGCAATTTAAAATTCAAACACTTACATTGTCTCGAATAACAGCCCGCACGATAAAACTTAATTCAAGAATGAGCAAGCAAAGCAGCAATCTGAAAAAATAAAGAACGCGAAGTTTAGAAAAAACAAATCGGCTCGTTGCAGACTCGCGTAATATACGGAAAAAGTAACGACTGCTAAATTTAGAATTACAGTTTGCGGAAAGCAATTTAAAATTCAAACACTTACAAACACTTCTCTGAAGTATAAGAACGAAATGTTTTTTTTTTTTTTTTTTGGGCCAAAGGCCCTTAAAGGCCGTGCCCCCTAGAAAGCACGCACGGCCAAGCATGGGGGTCTACCACTTTCTACACCCCCTCTGCACGTGCTGTTAGTAAACTAACTTGGAACACAAGGATTGGGAACTTGTGTTTGATCCGCACCTGAGGGCATAATACCCTTTAATACGGTCATTCACGGAGATAGCTTGTGAGAGAGACAGAATGAAGAGCGTAGGGCTGAGGGAAAAAAGTGCCAATAATTCAACCTGAAGGGTCTCCTTACCGGGAAAAAAACCTCAGCGATAGTTAGATGGGTTGAAGGGCACAATGAGCTAGAATACTGCTCTTGTGCGACAGCAACATGCACATGGTTTTGTTGGTAGGAATAAGTTAGTAGTTGGTTGCGGGTATCATGCACGTCGATTCTCTTCTCGTCGAGGAGTCCGGATCTCCGCACACGTCCTGTAAAAACCGTAAGCAAGCGTGGTCAGTAAATCGTTATGAGCCGATCATGGGGGTTCGGGGGGGAGGAGGAGGTGTTTTGGGCGTTTGTGTTTAGTGACGCGGGTGTGGTCATAATTGCCCAGTCGCCTTATGATTGTGTTGTGTGAGAATTGTGTCTTGCTGTACAGGCGTTCAGCATGTTCTCTGATAACGTCCATTAATGGCAGAATGTTTAATTCGCGGTGGACGTCTTTAGTTCGTGCCCTCCAAGGTGCCTTGGCGATGATTTTAAGGACCTTGTTTTGTAAAACCTGGAGGCTACGTAGATGTGACTTGGCTGCATAGCCCCACACTGGTCCAGCATACGTCAGGATTGGCCGTATGAGTGTTAAGTATAGAGCGCGGGCTGTGGATGTGTTGAGGGTGCTTGTTCTGTTAAGCAATGGGTAGAGCTGTATCAGTCTAATGGTTGCTTTTCGAACGATGTTAGTGGTATGGAGTCTCCATGTCAGGGCCGGATCAAATGAGACTCCAAGGTATTTAACCGTGTCTCGGAATTGGATCGGGCGCTTGTGGAGTGTGAGTGGACGACAGTCTTTATGTAGGCGTGCGTGTCGTGCCCTACGTGTAAGTAGGAGTGCCTCGCATTTACCAACGTTAATCTTAATTCGCCATCGTGTTAACCATGGTTCGAGTGCGTTGAGTGCGCGTTGTAATTTACGATTAAGTGCCGATGGTTGCCTCGACTGAGCAAAGATGGCTGTGTCGTCGGCGAATATGGCAACCTGGGTTTCAGGTGTTGTGGGGACATCGTTAATGTAGATGTTATGTAGGACTGGCCCTATGATACTTCCTTGAGGCACTCCTGCATGTATTCCCCTTACTGTGGACTGTGATGTGTTGACATCCACGAAGAATGTCCTACGTGATAGGTAGGAGTGGAGCAGCCGTATGAGTGCGAGTGGGAACCTACAGTCATTGAGCCGTCTTATCAGGCCGTTGTGCCAGATCTTATCGAAAGCCTTTTCCACATCGAGGAAACCGGCTGCCGTAGACCTTGCCAGGTTGTACCCTCTTGTTATGTGTTCAACTACTCGTAGTAGTTGGAGTGTTGTGGAGTGTTGATTCCTAAAACCAAATTGCTCCGGCCTTAGGAGATCGTTTTCTGTGCAGTGTTCTGTGATCCTGCGCAGCATTACCTTCTCGACCACTTTACCTAGCGAGCAAAGTAAAGTTATGGGCCTGTAGTTGGTCGGAAGTGTGTGGTCTTTCCCGGGTTTTCGGAAGGTCAGTACCTTCCCCTGTTTCCAGGTGTCCGGGAAGTGTTGCGTTCGGAAGATGGCATTCGTGATGTCTGTGATCTGCTCGAGTGCTCGGGGGGAGAGCTGTTTGAGCACTCGATTTTGAATGCCATCCGGGCCAGGCGCCTTACTGGGATGTGTTCGCTGTATAGCCCACCGTATTTCACCTATGTTTGTGTGCCGTAGAGGCTCGGCGGCTTCTTGGGCTAACAGCTGTTTCACAACCTGGTCCGTTTCAAGTGTGAATATCGGATCTGAGGGATCGTCATTCGGTTGGAATGTGGCCTCTAGCGTGTCGGCCAGTAGTTCAGCCTTCTCCGAGTCGGAGTAAGCGTGCCCTGCTGGTCCGTGGAGCGTTGGAATTTGGTATGCCAGAACGAAATCTTGAACGTCCTTCTTCTTTTATAGTTTCATTTTCCGTAGTGGGGGTGAGTCCGGCGATGCTCTCCCCTCCTGTGGAAATTCCCACTTCTGACTACAGAATCCTGGAATGCAATATTTGCTAAAATAATATGCCCGCTGGAAAATACTTTAAATGTGCAGAATTCGTACTTGTTCTTCTTCTTTTTTTTTTTAGGGCAATAGGCTACATGAGGGTAATCCACTTAGGGCAACTCCCCTTTAATAGCATAGGAAGGGATCTGAAAGGGGGGATGCGGAAGGGTAGAGGAAGGTAGCCAAGGGTTAACTAGGGCCCCCGGGCTATATTTTAAGGATCCTACCCGGCATTCGCCTAAAGGAATGCAGGGAAAACCTTAGAAAAACCTGCATCGGGTAGGTCGGGCTAAACATACATAAATTCATATAAGGATACAATTCTAATACAACTGGGGGAATATAGTTTTACTAATAGTTGGTTCTGTTTCTTGGAAAATTATGGTGAAAACTAATAATCTAATTGATTGAATAATTAATTACAATTAAAATGGAAGTATAAACCATATAATTCGTTTAATAGCATTTTTGTTGCATTTTTATCTCACATTATTTTCGCGTGAATAAGTAGTATAGTTCAATTTGACAAGTCAATGCTTATAAATATTCTGAAATAATTATTTTGGTAACCGTCGAAAGTTAATGACGGAATAATGAAACATTCCATATTTATTTCGTTCAGTATTCTGGTGCAACAGTTTAATAACTGATATAATTGCATGCATTAAAGGTACTTATGTTATATCGCGAGAAACTTGGTTCTGTTAAAAGGTATCGAAATAATATAGCCTTCAGGGAAGAGTAACAAGCTTCGTTTACTGGGGGAATTCAATTTTTGTCAGAACCAATTCGGAGATTTACAAACATCCTCAAGCTACACCGAGCTCACTGGTCGGCGTCTTCAAATTCTAAAGCAATTACACAGAATTTATTATTAATTTAACATGCATCAGATTCTACTTTCGCCTTTGGCTGGCAGGCAGGAAGGCAGGCGGTAAATAGTCAAATCAGTTTCAATACATTTTACGAAAGCCGCAATTTCTGGTTCTGAACATATTTATAGCTACTCAGGGAACGGAGGGGATTTCTTGTTTATTATATTATTATAATAAAATAACATCAGACATTATAGCGCTGATTCTCGGTTCAGACAAAGTTCACTTCATGGCGCTGATGCTCATAGTTCCATTTCATTGCTGGTAGATGGCGCTGATGCTCGTAGTTCCACTTCATTGCCGGTAGATGGCGCTGATGCTCGTAGTTCCACCTAATTGCCGGTAGATGGCGCTGCCTCTGCGGTTCAGCTGATGGCTCTGCAGACGGCTCGAAGGCTCCGTGTCTCAGCAGACGACTAGTTAGTGACGTCATAGAAGGTGGTGACGTCACGAAAATCTGAAACTTTAAGTGCTTATAATTCCTAAACTAATAGAGAGCAGAGCAAAAGCCTTTCAAACGGGGTCTTAGAATTTCGTTATCAACTAATTGCAAAATGTACAATTTTCACAAAAACTGGTTTTATATTTTTTGAAATATATACTGAATGCTCCTTAATAATTTCCTTTGTCTTAGTTTTTATCTTCAACTCCTGTGTCACAGGAGTGCAAGACTGCAGGTGTGAAAACAGTTCATAGGTTGCCCCCATAATTTAAGTAGATAAAAATTTGTAAAATTAAAATAGTAAAGGGTTGTATTTGTATTATATGTATAGTTTTATATAAATATATATAGTTGGAGAGGTTAGGTGTATTAATTATTGTGCAAAAGGGCAATCATTCAGCTATTATGATCACTGTAGTGTGTGTGTTACCATGAAATATTGAAAATAATTAGAAGAAAAGAAGGAGTAAAGTCAGAAGTGGTAGAGAAGAAAAATAAATCTAAGAGTGAATGTGCTAAGAGTTGGACATAAGATGCGAGAGAGGATAGTCTTGAATTGAAATTTTTTAATATTGGTCTTCAACTAAAATTTAATGCCTTCTTAGTATGTTTCATGGCATGACCACATGGCTGTATATTGAGAGCTTAAGTTCACAATATTATTGGTGGAGTGTATTTTCAAAGTGATAGTTATGTGTTTTCTCCACATTTGTAAATAAAAATTAATTGTTATATAAATTTCCTTTGGAATTTCAGACTATACATTTCTGAGCGTTTGTGATTTTATATCCAAATAATGTTTGTAACATTCAGTAGCCAGGAATGCATTTCAAAACTTTTATAGATTTGTGGGAACTGTTTTGTTTCATGGAGTAATCTGTTCTTGTGTTTAAATATTCTGATAGCACTCTTTACAAAATGGAGTGAGCTTGACACTTTTTTCTTCATGTTTTACATATATTTTCAAGCTCATTGCTGTTCAATTATATTCCTAGATATTGGCACGAGTTGTGCTTCAATTTATGAAATAGCTCAGCTTAATTTGTTCTATTCTCATACAAAAAGTAATTGGTTTACTTTTAGTTGTGACAATCTTCATCATATTTCATGTTGCCCACTTGTACAGTTTGTGAAGATCATATTGAAGAGTTACTTCATCGGACTTATACCCATTATTTTTCTATATATAACATCATTCATTCACAAAGAATGACTTAATTCCACAGGGTAATTTCTTTTGTCCATTTTGATTTCAAACCATCTTCATTTAATTCAGTTTCTATTCATTGGTCTCCTGCTTCTATGGTTCTAAGTTTGTCAGAAGTAGAGAAACTAAGGGTATGAATGAATACCATTACATTTTAAGCAGTAAACCAGCTCGAAGTTATTAAGACGGTCACTTGTTTTAATTTAAATATTTGTTCAGTAGACTGGTTTTCGGGGATTTCAAATCTTGACTTTGATATTTTGAAAGACAGTGATTATTGGTCAGTCTCCAAATTTTATGTACAAGTTGCTCGATAAAGCAGTCCACTGCCAGTTTGCATGTTTCTAGCATTTTTCGATCAGTGTGTATGCACTGCTTAAATTCTTTAAATGCTTCCTCCAATCAAACTAGTAGTGCTTCCTCACTCAGCAGTTTTATCACCGTTGTAGCAAGCAATCTTTGGGGTTGAGGCTACAATCAGTATTTTCCATAAGTATCTTTTAGTCAGCTTTGCACCTAGTAACACAAGTTTGACATTCGTATGTATAGTGCAGACACATATCAAATGAGTGCCTAATGCAGTAACAGTTACACATCATTTGTGTCTAAGCCTCCAAAATTTTAAGAATCCAATTTCAGCTCCATATTTGTTTTGATATCTTCTTCCAAACCTCTTGGCTTTCTCCCACCATCTGATTGTCTTCATTTTCTTAAAGTCTTCTAACACATCTTGGATCCATCTTTTCCTTGGTCTTCCCCCTTTTTTTTAGTATCAAATATTTTCCCTTTACATAGAGTTGATGTAATCCTGACACAAAATACATTCTGTGGCTTGGCTAAACTGTCCTATACTCTGACTCAGTGTAAATTTATATAGTGTATTATATTTTGTACTCATTTGAATTATTTCATTGCATATCCAGTCTTATCCCTGCTGCTCACTTTTACAATTTTCAATGGGGTTTCATCCAAATAAGACAGGCTTTTGTTAGTTGCTTCAGAAGTGTCAATTACAAACTCGTCTGAAGATGAGAATAAGGCATTTGTGGCTTGTATGATGGGAAGATATTTAGCCTTACACTTGAAGTAAATTTTCTCGCCTTGTTCAATATATTGGCCATTTCTTTTTCAACTTTCAGGAGTCCTGTTTTTACCAGATTACTTTTCTTTTTGTGTTTCTGTGAGGTTGGCAGTTCAGGTTTCTTGAACTCGTAGTGACAATGGCTCCATGGACCAACACAATAAATCATTTTCTTCATTAAACAATAAAATAACACCCATAGACTTGTACAGTCTGAAAAGCTAGTCATTCCTCTGTACTAATCCACAGTACTACAATCAAAAACTGTTTGACCATTATTTAGAAGCATTCTTTACTTACGGTGGAAAATGAAACTTGATGTTTTAGGAACTTTCAAACATGCTCTTTCTGATAGAACTAGTTTAAAAACATTTGCAATAAGCAGTTAAAAATACGCTGTTTTCAGAAGTTTTTGAAAAACTGTTAAATTCTAAAACTAGTTTATAAGCTGAAATGACACACATGATAGCAAGATCATGCTACAAAACATCAAAGTTTTATTAGAATATGTTGACATTTTTCAATACATTTATTCCCTCCCCCTGACTTTTAAGGGTTTTTATAGAAATCACTTTTGGAAGTAAAATATCCACATTAGAACCATTAGAACATAAAAAGTTGTGTAGAATCTCTACACTTCAAGAGGTTTGCTTCAGCATTTGGTGAAAAATTATAAGAGGTTTGCTTCAGCATTTGGCGAAATATTTCAATCCAAATTGCCAGAAATTTAATCGTGATTCTATACATTGCTTCAGAATGGAGTCAAATAATTGGCTGTTGCTCTGAAACTGTTGCACTGTTGAATGTGAAACTTTACCAAAGCTAGTTTGAGTCATGTGTGATACAGCACACAAAGTTTCATTAAAATCCGTGATTGTGAGGTGCGGCACATTTCTAGAATTGTGCCACCTGTCGTGGTATATTCCACATTGAGAGTTCTGGTTCGAATTCCTCGAAGTTCAGCTGTGAACTCTAGAGAGCTTGTTTCTTCTAACCCAGGCGATGTTAAGGACTTAACACATGATTATTCCCCTTTTTCACCCTTCCTTACTTCCCAGCTGCAGTATGAAGTCTTCCCTCTCTGGCACAAAGTTTGGTCGTGTGGCCTGAATTTGTCAATCATTTGTATTTATTCTTTTGCGCATAAACAGCATGTACCTTGGAGTGAGGTTATGTCTGTCTGTTTTGGGAATTGCTTTGTCAGCCAAAATAGGTGTCAAAGCAAAAGTATTTTTATTGGCTTTTCCAATTTGGCTCATTTCATCCAGATGTGAAATATGGGTATAGGAAAGACTCGTGCAGGGTTAGGATTCCCGGAGCCGGGAGTAATAAGCCTGGTCTCCTAAACTAAGACTTTATTCCACCACGTGGTGCGACTCTAGCCGTTGTCCGGAAGCACAGGTAATGTGTCGCGCGAGAGCCGGGAACAGAATGGGCTCTGCGTGTGCACGCTGTAGGTGCTCGGTAGGGTCCCGTTACTTGGAGGGGAGCATTGTTTGCATCCCCTAACGGGACGCGTAACGGGACCCTCTTGCTCGCATGGGGACACGGAATATTCGTCCCCACACCAGCCACCCGTTAAGAGACGGAGTCAGGATATACGTTTTGTGCCAGAGTCGCATTACAATACCATAATAAATATATATGTTCATAATTTTTACAAAACAATATACAGAATATTTACAAAAAAAAATAATAATGTGCGAAATGTTCTACGGCGTGGGCGAGTAGCGGTCCGGGGCACGGGCCCGGCGACCCGAGCGAGTTGGCGGCGCTGCTAGGCGATGCGGGCGAGGCCAGTCTCTTTGCGCTGGCGTGGAGAACGTCGCCTGTGGTGCCACCGGGCTGTCGTTCGTGGCTGCCGGCGCTATGCTGGGGGGCCCAACTGCTTCCTCTGGGCGCAACATGAAGGCCGGTTTTACCCTGTCCAGTGAAACTCGTGTTTCTCCGCGACTTGTATGCAACACGCAGGTTTTCTCGTCCCTGCTGACGATGCGGTAGGGTCCCGTGTAAGGCGTACAAAGGGAGGCCTTTATACCGTCGTCACGGAGAAAAGCATGGGTGCAAGTCGCCAACTCCTTGAACACGAAGCTTCCTGGTCGGGAGCGTCGCGAAGCCGGTGTGGGCCGTATGTTTGTTGTTGCCTGGCGGACCCGCTCGATGAGTGACGTCGGGTCGCCAAGCTCGGGTTCTGCGGTGAAGAATTCGCCGGGCAGGCGTAGCGGTTCTCCAAACACCAGTTCGGCGGCTGATGTCTGCAGGTCCTCCTTGAAGGCGGTACGAATCCCGAGCATGACGACCGGGAGGGCGTCGAGTCAGGAGGCGCCTTCATGGCACATTATCGCTGCCTTCAGCTGCCTGTGGAGCCGTTCTACTAGCCCGTTAGCCTGTGGGTGGTACGGCGTCGTGCGGGACTTCTGCCAGCCCGTGTACTTCCCCAGTGCCTGAAAAAGATCGGACTCGAACTGCCGTCCTTGGTCCGTAGTAACACGCTCTGGGCAGCCATAGCGCGAGATCCAGCCGTGGAGCAGGGCGTTGGCCACATCTTCTGCGGTGATTCGCTCCAGTGGATAAGCTTCTGGCCAACGCGATGCACGGTCGATCGCCGTCAGGAGGTATCGGTAAGAGCCTGCTGGCGGCAGTGGACCCACGATGTCAATGTGTATGTGACGGAAACGAGCTGACGGCGTCGTGAAGTCTCCCAGTGGCGTCTGCGGTGATTCGCTCCAGTGGATAAGCTTCTGGCCAACGCGATGCACGGTCGATCGCCGTCAGGAGGTATCGGTAAGAGCCTGCTGGCGGCAGTGGACCCACGATGTCAATGTGTATGTGACGGAAACGAGCTGACGGCGTCGTGAAGTCTCCCAGTGGCGTGTGGACGTGCCGTGTAATCTTCGCGCGCTGACATTGCAAACACGCCCGAGTCCATACGCGTATATCTCGTTTAACCCCGGGCCAAACGAAACGCGACGTAATCAGGCGCGTGGTAGCGCGTGTGCCGGGATGGCTCAGGCCGTGGACCGCGTCGAATACCTGTCTGCGACTTGGAGCTGGGACGACTAGGCGTTGGCGACCCGTCGATACATCACATAACACCCGGAGGTCGAGTCCTGGGACATCGACGTGGCGGAGCTGGAGTGCTGTGCTGCCGGCTAGCAGCTCGCGTAGCTCGTCGTCCTCGGCTTGCTGCTGGGCGATGCGGCTGAGATCCACCGGGCTATTGGCTGCTGTCAAAGCTTCGACGCGGGATAACGCGTCGGCGACTATGTTTTGGGACCCATTGACGTGCCGAATGTCCGTGGTGAACTGCGAGATATACGTCAGGTGGTTCCTCTGAACGGGCGGGAGTCTCTCGTTCTGCTGCTGATAGGCAAAACATATGGGCTTATGGTCAGTAAATATTATTGTGTGTTGAGCCTCCAACGCGTGACGAAAATGCCGGACCGCCAAAAAGATGGCGAGTAGCTCCCGATAATATGCCGGCCACTGTGTTTGCTGCGGCGTCAGCTTCCGGGAGAAGAAACCCAACGGTTGCCACGCTCCTCCCACTTGCTGCTGCAAGCTGGCGCCGACTGCATTCTGCGACGCGTCGGTGAAAAGCCCGAGCTGTGCCGTAGGGTCCGGGTGAGCCAGCATCGTTGCGTTGGCGAGCGAGGCCTTGCATTTCTCGAAGGCTGCTGTACTGAGTGGGTTCCAGGGCACAGGGTGGGTGCCGCGGAGACCTGAGAGAGCCTCCTGGAGCTCTGCTTGATGCGCCGCTGCCTTGGGAAGGAAACGACGATAGAAATTTATCATTCCCAAGAAGCGACGGAGCCCTCTGGCGTTGGATGGGCGCTGGAAATCGCGCAGTGCGGCGACACGTTCTGGTACGGCGCTTACGCCTTCCGAGGAAGGTTACGGCCTGCTGGGCCAGCACGCTCTTTTCCACGTTGACGATTATGCCGTGCTGCGACAATCGGCGGAAAACGGTTCGCAGGTGTTCCCGGTGTTGCTCTGGAGACGCGCTGTAGATTAGAATGTCGTCGATGTACGGGAAGCAGAAGTCCAGCCCCTGTAACACTTCGTCCATAAACCTCTGGAACGTTTGTCCAGCATTTCTTAGTCCAAAGGTCATGAACGGGAATTCGAACATCCCGAACGGCGTGGTTATGGCCGTTTTCGGGATGTCCGTCGTGTGCACCGGAATCTGTGTGTATGCCTTAACGAGGTCGAGGACAGAATATATTTTGCTTCCTCGAAGGCTCATAGCAAAGTCCTGTACGTGCCGAACGGGATACCTGTCTGGGACGGTTCGCGCGTTCAGCGCGCGATAATCACCGCATGGGCGCCATTCTCCGTCTTTCTTCTTAGGCACGAGATGCAGCGGCGATGCCCACGGGCTCTTCGATCGTCGCGCGGTCCCGTCGGCGAGCATGGCCTCGAATTCTGCCCGTGCGATGTGGAGCCGCTCCGGTGCCAGGCGTCGTGGTCTACAGGAAACTGGGGGTCCTGGCGTCGTCCGGATGTGGTGAACCGTGGTGTGACGAACAACGCGGGGCGCGCCGGCCGGGCGCGTGAGCTCCGGGAATCGGCTCAGGAGGTCCTGGTATGGCGAGCACGTCGTCAGCACCCTGACGCTGGGTTGCGGCGATCGGTCCTTATTCGCGCTTACGACGCGGCCCGTCGTCCCGTCGAGCAGGCGCCCGCTTCGACAGTCCGGTAGAAGTCCAAAGTGTGCCAGGAAATCAGCGCCGATTATTGGCAACGCGACGTCCGCGATGACGAAACGCCATACGAACACCCGGTGCAGCCCCAGGTCGATTCGCATGGGTAGGCAGCCGTACGTGTTGATAGTACTGCTGTTAGCGGCGCTGAGCTTGTAGTTGGTGACCGCGCGCTGGCCCTTGAGTAGGTTGCGCGGGAAGCAACATAAGTCGGAACCGGTGTCGACTAGGAACCCATGTCCGCTGGTGTGGTCCCTAACGACGAGACGGCGTCCACTGGATGGGCAGCCGGCAGCTGCAATAGCCGGCTGCCTTACTCGTTTCCCTGGGTGTAGCTGCACGGGGGTTCGCAGCGTTGAGCCCGGCTACCGAACCGTCTGTGGTACCAGCATTTCCCGGTGCTGGCGTTGTCGCGGCGGCCACGCTGTTGTTCGGGCGGCTGGCGGCGTGCTGGCGGCCTTCGTTCGCCTCGTAGGGCTGCGACTTCCGCGGTGAGCGCCTCCAGGCGCTGCTCGAGGCTAGGGGCTGATGGGCCGTGGAGTTCATCTGCCTGATTGGTGGACTGTGAGCTCGTGCTGGCAGCGTGGACGTGCGGTGGAAGACCGGGTGTTGGAATCTCCATAAGCCTGTCAGCGATTTGGTCGGCCGTGGCGAGCGGTGCGTCTATATGACTTTGGACCGCGAGCTGTACGTAGGCCGGCAGGCGCTGCAGCCACAACGTCCGCAGGAAATCGTCCGACACTTGAGTAGGCCCTACTAGGTTGCGGAGGTACCGCAGGAACTGCGACGGAGATCTGTCGCCAAGTTCGGCTTCGCTGAGCAGCAGCCGAGTTCTTCGCTCTTGTGAGGGCGAAAGTCTCTGTATCAGAGCTTTCTTTAAACACTCGTACTTGCCTGTTGCTGGCGGGTTGACGAGGATGTCCTGGACTTCCGCAGCCCATCTTTGTTCGAGGTGAGCTGCGATGTGGTTGAACTTGGTGGCGTCCTGCGTGATGCCGGCGATGGCGAATTGGCTTTCCGCCTGGGCGAACCAGACGTCCGTATTGTCCGCCCAGAAAGCCGGCAGCTTCGGTGTGATCCTACAGACCTGTGCTGCGTCATGGTGTTGGCCACGTGGATCCTCCTTCAGCCTTGCGATCTCCTGCTGTAGCTCGGCGATTTTGTTGTTCAAAATGTCCATCGTAGGGGTCACCAATATAGGAAAGACTCGTGCAGGGTTAGGATTCCCGGAGCCGGGAGTAATAAGCCTGGTCTCCTAAACTAAGACTTTATTCCACCACGTGGTGCGACTCTAGCCGTTGTCCGGAAGCACAGGTAATGTGTCGCGCGAGAGCCGGGAACAGAATGGGCTCTGCGTGTGCACGCTGTAGGTGCTCGGTAGGGTCCCGTTACTTGGAGGGGAGCATTGTTTGCATCCCCTAACGGGACGCGTAACGGGACCCTCTTGCTCGCATGGGGACACGGAATATTCGTCCCCACAATGGGAAATTAAGGGATATTCAATTAAATTTATCTATTCATCAAAATAATATATATATATATATATATATATATTGTAATGCTTACTGTACTTTATGACTTAATATGTAAAAAATTAAACTTTGGTACAAGAAAAATACAAAATTACATTTAAAAAATATTGTTGGGCGCCAGCAGATATATTGGTCTGCAAAAATTAACATCAGCTCCGGCTTGAATAAAAAAGTTCTTCTCACGAGGGTATTGTGGGGGGTACGGTAGTTATTCAAAGACAGAGTCTAATTCTGCACTGTGTAATGGAGTCTACTTTTTGATGCACTTTACATAAATTGTGATGATTACTGTACTTGGTCTCGTCGCATCTTCTTCGGCCTCCTCAACTTTTGTTCTTCCTCTCGCCCGCTCTGCCTGCGTCTGTCCGCGTCTGCTCGTCTGCCTGCGTCTCTCCCAGCGTCTGTTTTTCTGCCACCCGGGTATTTATCATACTCCGCCCCCTCAAACGATGCAACAAAAAAAAAGGGACCTGTACCCGTGATTTCTCTTGACTTCTCGGGCTTTGACAGGCGTTAAAGATAATGGATAGACAAGCAAGAACTGAGGGAGGGCATTGCCACATTATTTTCCGATTGATCCCATCAGCCCCCGGAGCAGAGTTCCGTCCTACCAGGGAGGCTTGTTTAACTTCTTCGGGGCTGATGGGTTCGGTTAGGGGGCATTGAGTTTCGCTGTGATGCGATAACAATGCCGGGAGTTCTGTTGAGACTTTGATTCTGAATATATCGTAAAATTTGGGATTGGAGGTCAGTGGCAAAGACTTCTGCCGAGTCGGCATCATTGAATTTGTTGTTTAAATAGGACCGTTGACTGAATTGCCCAGTAACTCTTTTGAAAGTACTCCAAAACTTGCTACCATCTCTGTAGTCAAGTTTGGAGATCGTAGAGTTCCACCTGTTTTCTTGGACTTTAACTATCTCTCTACGAACTTGGGCATTCAACTTGTTCCAGAGAGTTTTGAGGGGTCTGAAATTGGTGCGGCGGAATAATCTATAAATACGCCTTTTTTGCTTTATGAGCTGGAGGACGTGTGTAGGGAGGGGTGTGGTAGTATAGCTAAGTTGGCGGGAGGGTATTGTTGATTTGGAGGCTTTATTAATTATTTTTGTAATTTGGTCGGCAGCCGTGTCTATGCTTTCGGGCGAAGGGAGAGACGTGGAGACATGGGTGATTTCATTATTGATTATATCAGTGAACTTATCCCAATCGGCTTTGTGATATAATAATATCGATTTCTGAGAGGGAAGGGGGATTGGACTTAGTAACTTGATGGTGACGAAAATTGGGAGATGATCAGAAGCTATGGAGTCTAGAATCTCCAGGTTTGTGGCGGTCTGTAGGAGGTTTGGAGATACGAGAATGTGGTCGGGCATAGAGGTGCCGGAATAGCCAATAAATGTGGGGTCGCAGAAAGGAAGCCTGCAGAGGTTTATGTTAAGAAGGCAGTTGGACAGAATAATGCCATTGGCGTTGTTTTGTGTGTCGCCGAAATCGGTGCTTCTGGCATTGAAGTCTCCGGTGAAGATCATATTGGGAAAGGAGGCAATATAGGCTATGAGATTAGGGTCGATTTTTTCTAGAGGGGGAATACTGCGAAATTTAGGTGACCTATATTGCATATAGCGAGTTCAAGGTGCTGGAATTGAGGCGGTACAGGGATCTGTGTAGCTTGAAGGTGTTGATAGTGGATAACCACGCCACCATGCGGGGCCGCAGGGACACGGTCCCGCCTGATGGAGCGGTATCCTGGGATGTTGGCTTGGATATTGGGACGGAGGAATGTTTCTGTTAGACAGAGAACTGAAATGTTTTTATTGTGGCATAGGTTTTGAATTAAGGCTTTCTTCCGGGTGAAGCCTTGCGAGTTGCAGAAACATATATTGAGCCTATCCATTATGTTATTGGGTCCGACCTGGGCTAGTTAACTTTAAACTATCATTTTTGATTCAGAAATAGTAATGTGAGCTTTGTTTTTCGAGAAACTTACTGCTAATGTCCGCATAAACTGCTCCTTAGCAATGACTTTCATGGTGGAGATTACTTCCTCTCTGTTTTTAGGGAGAAGACTCAATAGGGCTAGGGTGGTTGATCTCAGGTAGCTAGTGACCAGGCATATGCATGAAGTGCACTTTATCGGTTTGTAGAAATCTTCTACGCAGTCGACGGATTTGATTTTAGCGGTCATCTTTTCAGAGACTGGGGCGGCGGGGCGTTTAGGGCAGCGATGGTCAAGCGAGGTGTGATCACCTCCGCAGTTGACGCATTTCTTAACTTGGGGCTGTTCGCATTTATCTACGGAGTGGGGACCTGCGCAACGTACACATTTGGGGCTGGCGGTGCATTCGTCCGCCCGGTGGGTAAAGGCGAAACACTTTCCTCATTGGGCAGGTTGTGGTGGGGGAGGGATGGACGGTTCCACTCTATGACGCTTGAAGAAAATTTGGACACCGTTTATTAACATAGAATCTACGTCGCTCTTATTTTTACTAAGGACTCGGATCATCATGGTGTCCTTGTCCAGAGCTCGGGATTTTATTCGCCACAATTTAAAATGCGATATGTTTTGTAGCTTTAGTTCTTCGGATACTTCCTCCGGAGTAATATCCAGCTCAACGCCTTTTATAACCACCGAAAAAGTGGGAGTGGGCGCGACGGTGGAGTTTTCGGGTCGGGGAAAACGGTCGACAAACTGGGGGCTAAATCCCGGGAGGCCGTTTTTAAAACTTTTTATGACGTGGCTTTTAATTTCCGGATGTACGCTTTTAATAAAAAGGTTCCCCTGACGGTTTAAAAACATGTCCTTAATCGGGACAGTACAGAAACGCCTAAACAGTAGCGTTATACTTTTCTGTGACTCGGAGGGCGGCAGATTGGCTATTTGGAGAGTAATTAATTTATTAGATACGTCGGTATGAGAAGCGCTAATTCGTTTCGGGTTGTTAACGGGCGTTGGTGAGGCCACACGTTTATTGGATGTTGAGAGGGCGGCATCCATGGGTTACGCTTTTGGAGACCCTTGCCTTTTGGCGGGGCGGGCTGTATTTACTGCTTTGATATCCTTGGAGGATATGGCTGACGCGGTTTTTGGAGGGTTGGTGGTTGCCATCATATTGAGGGAGCATTTGAATTAAAATGGTTATGGAAAAACAAGGAGGTATGCTTCACTTACGAGCAACGGCGTGAACACGTGGTCCGGACCGGAAACACGTGGCGCAGGCGGGAAGCAGCGGCGGCGGGCGTAGGCACGATGTTCGTAGCAGCACTGGCGTAGAGCACGTGGTCCAAACCGGAAGGTGGTAGAGCTGCTGCGTGTTTGTCTTGGGAGCCACTCTGTAGACGGTCCTGAGGGCTTTCCTCTATTACATTCATTTTTTTGTCTGTTATTTAGTCTTTCGTCTGTTAGTTTAGTCTCATGTTATTGAAGGTTTTTATGGTGTAGTGGTAAGTTGGGTTTGTGTCGGGGCCAAAACTCTGTTTAGGGTCTATCTGTAGAAAGGTCTGTGGTAGGCTTTTTCGGCGTACCTTGTATGAAGTCTCTTGGCAGTCTGGTAGTGGCTGTATGTCTTTGGCTGATAGGTGGCATATCGTCTCTGTGCTTGTCTTGGGAGCCACTCTGTAGGCTGTCCTGAGGGCTTTCCTCTATTACATTCATTTTTTTGGTCGATTTTGGGGAGGCGGTCAGTAGGAGGGGGTGGCAAAACAGTATCACAGGTCGTATAAGCGTCTTGTATAGCGTCACTATTGTTTTATGTCTGCAGCCCGCTCCGCCGCCTAGCAGTCGTAGCATCGACAGTCGCATTCTCGAAGTTTTGTCAACGTTCCGGTAGTGGGGGTCGAGAGTCAATCGTCGGTCCAAAGTAATACCGAGGTATTTAATTTCTTGTCGGAATGGCAGTGTGTCTGTACCTAATCGGACCTTGTGCCGGTCCACGACGTTCCAGCCTGGGTTTTGTCGTTTACGCACGGCTAGGACTTGTGTCTTGTCTCTGTTAAGTTTGATGCGCCATTTGTTGCACCATGTCAGTAAGTCGTCTAGTTGCTTATTTAGTACGGCTGCAGCGTCTCTGCTCGTCCTTGGTGTAGCCCAATAAGCCGTGTCGTCTGCAAATTGTGCAAGTCCTAGCCGTGGCTCGGTCGTCTGTAATGGCGTGTCCCGTACGTACAGAAGGTGGAGGAGTGGGGATATGGCGGCGCCTTGAGGGACGCCGGCTTCTAGGATGTAGGGTTGGGTTTTTGACTTGGGCCGTTCGCCCTGTAAGGAAATTACAGAGCCAACGGCTTATATGGATGGGAAAGTTGGTCTGTAGGATTTTCCTTTTTAACCCATCTATCCAGAGGGTGTCAAAGGCCTTCTGTACGTCCAGGCACACTAGAATCGACGATCGTCGTCGTTGTTGTCCGTCCTGTAAGGCAGTCATTACGCGTAGAATCTGGTCGTTAATGTTGATGCCGGGTCGGAACCCTGCTTGCGTCATGCCCAGGGGGGCGTGTTCGTCTAGCCATGTGTGCAAACGCCGTACGATAACCCTCTCCAGGATTTTGCTGATGGTTGAGGTTAGGGATATTGGGCGGTAACTATCGGGGTTGGAGGGGTCTTTACCAAGTTTTGCAAAGAGAAGTACGTGAGCGTGTTTCAGGGAGTCGGGAATATATCCTAACTGCAAGCTCGTTGTATAGAGCCTGCAGAGGATATCCAGAAAGAGGGGCGTGGCGTGTTTCAGGACAAGATTGCTGATACCGTCCGGGCCAGGAGCTGAATTTTTTAATTTCGGTAGGATGGGGATTAGGTCTGCAGGTGTGATCGGGCGGGTTATTTCTTCATTATTCTCCGGGATGGGTGGAATTGTGGCTAAAGGTTTGATTAAGTTATTATGGGTTTCGAGGAAGTGGACGGTATCGTGCAAGAAATTGTCCTGAAAATCGGGGGATTGTGGAAGGCTGTGGACTGCTTGAAGGTGGTCCTCGTCCGTGTGTAGGAAGCGGGAGTTGGAGTAGAGGGGGTATCGCGGCATGGTCTTAGAACCTGACAAGCGCTGGATCTTTTTATAGGCGTCAGTCGAGTCTCGTTCAGGCTAAGAACGTCGATGGAGTTAACCTGCGCCAAGAGTCCGATTTCGGTAAAGTTTTGTCTCAGGGTGAGGACATTGATGTGCGCCACCTTCAACGTTTTAGTCGCTGCCATTCTTGGTCCTGTCTTTGTCCGCAGTCACCTTTTTTGTCTTTTGGGGTCGGGTGGGGGTGGGGGTGACTGTTTTTGTTTTTGTCTTGTTAGGAGCGCTTCCAACAAAGACATGGTCGTTCGCAATGCTGAGAGCAAGGTTTCGGTCGAAGATCGACCTCGCAGCTTGCTCCAGTGTCGCAGTCAGTTTCGCCTGGAGCTGAGTCTCGACAATATTCGCCAAGACCGAGGCGATGTAGCACTCAAGCTTGGCGATTATGTCAGCCTTAAGTGCGTTGAGCTTTTCGTCAATCATCCTCCCAATTTGTGACTGGAGTGATTCCGTCGCGTCGGGAGGCGTCGAGTCAGTCGTCGTCGTTGGAGCAAAGGTCAATGGTTTGCTCCAGGCGTTTGTCGTTGGGGCCACTACCACAGGCTTTATTGCCATTTCTTTAATTGTCAGGGCGTCTTTTGGGTATTTTGGGCACACACTTTGCCCAGTGTAGTGGGTTGTGCCGTTGCATGTCGCGCAGTACTTGTCTGTCACCACCTTGTTTGGGTGCAAACAGTTACGGGCCTCGCTGTTGTTCCCGCGGCGGAAACACTTTGCAGCGCCCCTGCAGGTCCTAGCGTTGTGCCCGTACTGTTGGCACCTGTGGCAAGGTGAGTGTCGTTCTTTGGTCTGGGACGGCTCACTCCTATACCGTTGTCCGGCTAGTCTGAGACCGTTCGTCAGTAGGTCGGCGAGGGTCTGGGGGCAGTCAGTGAATAGTCGGACTAGCGGGGTTGTGCCCGTGCTAGTGACTATTCTGGAAGTCGCAGTTATTTTGTACCCCTCGCTGTGCAGCTCTTTGAGGAGCTCGTCGGCTTCAATGCCGCGGGGAATGAACCCGACACAGCTGAGGGATATCGTCTTTTTCGTCAACGTCGTTTGTCTCGGTGTGGGGGTGGCGGTATGTTGCCGCGTCTCCAAATGTCGAAGGTCGGACCTTGTCCTCGAAAACCTTCCGCTCTTCTTTGCTCTCAAAGGAGAGCAGAATAGTTTCCGCGGGGTCCACTGTCGGACGTCCAAGTCGTGGGATGTTGATATTCATCCCGTTACTAATTTTTTTTAGGATTAACGGGTTCTCCCGTATCCGTAATACCGTATCCTTGGGGACTCTTGAAATAACAAGAGTCGCCCTCGGGGACTGCGTCTTGTCGTCGGTGGGGGCTGTCGGGGGAGCAGTCGTTTTTGTCGTACATGGTATCGACAGGGAACTAATCCCACTGTCGCCAAGTACGACGTTGTGGCGTTTAGTCACCTTCGTCGTCGTTTTGAGGGTGGGGTTCGCTGAGCCCGCCGTCTGTTGCGTTTGTATAATTTTTGAATGAATTCGCAATCAGCGATGTCGACTTGTCTGATTTTCCTTGGCGTGCTCTCGTATGGCGGAAGTTTTACAGCTTCTTGGGCGGCTTTTGTTATCGATTCTAGGACATCTGAAAAAAGTACCCATTTGTCGTAGCTTACAACTTCAGATAAATCCGTCTTTAATATTGTCCGGTGTGACTGGACCGGGCTTGGCTCTTCGCCGTCGTCATCCTCGTCTTCATTGTCAGGCGGGGATGGCGTGAGCCTTGTGGTGCACTGGGGCCTGTCGGTGGGCCGGTAGAGGGTCAGCAATCTCCCTACTTTCTAACATAGTTCTGGCTTCGTGAGCCGCAAGATGATTTAGCAACCTGCGCTTCGTCAGAAAAGATTTTGGGCACCGCTCGCAAAGGTGCTCCGTCGTCATTTCGGCCGTGCACGTGTGCACACTGGGTCAAGTGGCACGCCGTGCAGATGTTGACTTTGATATTTCGATCACGTGGTCCTGAGCAAGATGTCTCTTTAAAGACTGTATAGTTCTATTCCATGTTGTTGCCTTAAATGATTTGCTCAGTACATCTTGCGATTCCGGGCGTCGGGAATCTAACGACGAGTTTACCGCCCTCCCGGGTGGCCTGACCGTCGCCTGCAGCGTCGGTTTCTGTTTCATTTTCTGTTTGATCCATTACTGGGTCATAGGAAGGGGTTCTGTCGCTTCCGTGTTTTTACGCTTCTTGCTCGGGTCGAGGGTGTGCGGGGCTGCTCGGGCTTTCCCTTTTTTCGTTTTCCTCTTCCTCTTCGGAGGGGAGTCTACTCCTTGGTTACCGAGAGAACTGTCACTTTTTTCTCCGCTTGTCGCGCTGTTTGATACGGGGCAGTTGTCTTCTAATAAACATGTTGAAGCTATTGCATCTCCACGTAAATGTCTCTTGAGATTCTGATTGCGTTGGATACTGCAATCTTCCTGAGTAAGGCAGCATACCTACTGCAACAAAGTTTCCTTACAAAGGGGTCGTTATCAGGATCCCAAAGGACCAACAATAATGGGTTCAATGGTGACTTCACGAAACCGCGAACGAAGATGATGTACCACCGTCGAGTACTTCTCTATTTTTAATGAGCGTGCAACATGGAATGCTTCCGGGCGGCTTTCAAAAGGCATAATATTTATTTTAAGGGTATACAATTGAATTACGAGTCCCTGATTTATCAGATATGGGGATGTGCTGCCGCCATGTATGCGAAAAGGTTACTGGTCTTACAGAAAATCCGCTCACACGGAACTGAAGATGCTAAAACATTGAATTTTTTCTTCATCACTTCTGTAATATTGGGATACACGTGTTTATGTTGTTTCCACCACGTTAATGGATTTTCTCGGAGATTGCCTTAGACTTCATTGCTCCTTTGGCGAGGTTTTGTTAACTAGTTAATCAAATTCGTCCCAAACGGAGAATAAAGCGACCTCATCGCTTATTTCAGTTTCCAAGGTGGCTTGGTCCACTGACTGTTGGCATTGTACGTCATTCCTTAGAGAATCTGATATTACTTTCTCAACGCATGTTAAGGCATATTTTTTCAACTCATCGGCTGCAATTGGCGAGTCTGAAAAAGGAAGTAACTTAAACCTAGTGTTGCAATACCTATAGTTTTACTATATGCAATGTTTTTTAATCGGTCATTTAGAGACTTTTGAAGTCTTATGACAACCGTTTTAATGTCCTCATTAGAAAATTGTTTTTTTAAATTTTTCTAGGACACGGTTGATACCAATTACAATAACTATTATTTCACTTCCTGTACTGTTGTATTGTTCGCCACTCATTTGCTTACTAATTTCCTCGAATGGTTGCAAAAGTAAGCACAAGTCCTTGCATTGTTTCCATTCGACAGTGGAAAGTTGTTGGATTTGTTTTGATGGTAACAATGCCAATGTCATTTTTATTGTATCTTGAAGCACAGAAAAGCGTTGCAGCATTGTAGTAAGCTGAATTCCATCTCGTCTCTACAGCTTGAATTAATTTTTTCGGTTTCATTCCGGAATTCTTCTTTTAGCAGTTCATAGCTAGTTGCGCTATCAAGTTTATAGTGTGTTCGAAGCACGGGAAATGTTTCCATGATAGATAGTCCTTTATCACCCCAACTATATTTGCCGCATTGTTCGTCACGCAAAATAAAGTGGGGAACTGAATGTACTTTTTTGGCAAAATGAGTTGTTCGCTGTTATTCGGCGAGAAGGCAGATGTCTTCAGCGTAAGCGAGAATGTTGTGTCCTTCATTCGATAGTTGGATTGCACGCAGAAGAGGGTCAATGTTGAAGAGGAGCCCACTGAGAGAACATCCTTGACGAACTTTGGCGCTAATAGCCACATGTTCCGTAATATCAGCACCTAGAAGAATTTTGGCGAAGGGTGACATCAGCGTGATTGATAGCGAAGCAGTCTCCTTCAACCTCCCAGCGTACTCCAAGACGGGATGAGGACTTCCGGGCTTAAGTCCAGGAGTAGCGAACGGAGTTGGTGTTGCCAGCAAAGTCCCCGTCCTGGGCACCTGAAATAAATTGAGCGGTGTCTTCATGGAGACGAGTGGGCACAGTGTCTCGCAGAGAGGAGCGGGCGAGCTCGACGATGATAGGGTCTGTAGACGAAAGCAGTTTGTAAGCCCCATCGATACACAAGATGTCAGCGTCATCTTTGAGTACAGGAATGCCGCACGCTCCAGCCTTGCGGGAACGGTAGAGGTAGTCGTTACACGCCTCTTGTGGGAGATTAAAGAGTTTTCTTAATCTCTGGCCGAAGCGTTTCGTCCATATTAAAAACCTGTGAGAAAAGGATTAGACATATATGTGATTTCGTGTTTGTGTTTGGATAAGTAGTTTTTGTTACAGCTAAGTCTTATGGGAGAGAGTAGCTTAATTTAAATTATATCTAAGATGGTCCGGGATCGATTGGTTGAATTCGGGTGGAAGATTTGGTAGGTTGATATCGGGGTTGAGTTCCTGTAAATTTCGGCAAACAACGTGTGGGGGATACTGATATTTAAATTTGGGTTTTCTTCCTGTTTTGATAACTTGACTGAAGATTGGTAGTGAAGAGGATTCGTTATGAATTGTTCGGGCTGTGAATTTGGCTCGGTGAAGTGCCAGTCTTTGGGCGATAAAGGTGAAGTTTGGTAGAAGAGCTACCAATTGTTGAGATGGGCAATCGAAGGGTAGACCTTGGCAGAACCGGAGAATCCGGCGTTCTAGGCTGCTCCAGTCTTTGTTTTTTCTGGGGGAAAGAAAAATAGATGCTATGGCGGCATAGTCAAAGATTGGGCGGATAAATGTTTTATATGTGTGGAGTAATGTGGACGAAAATCTGGTCCGTAGGCATTTGATTAAATTTAATCTTAGGGCTATTCTCTTCCGGAATGACTTCGCCAGGTTGGGTAAACCTAGCGAGTCATTTAGAGGGATGCGTAGATAAGTGGCTTCGTTGGAGGGGGCAACTAGGGAATCCCAGAATGAGATTGAGGGGCGGTTATAGGACTTGTTTTTTCTGTCATAGCGGTGAGTGAAGTAAACAAGTTCGGTTTTTGAAGGGTTGGGGGTTATTCTCCACCGAGAAAACCAGTCTTCTAGAAAAGGAAGATAGAATTTAAATTTCTGGTAACAGGAGAAGAAGTCTTGATTGGACATTGTGGTTGCAGTGTCGTCTGCATATTGTAAGAATAAGGAGTCTTTGTGATAAGGGGTTGGGATGTCATGGCAGTAGATGTTGAAGAGGATTGGGGAGAAAATGGCCCCCTGAGGGAGGCCAGCTTCGATAGAAAAGGGAGTAGAGGAGACATTGTTAATAGAAACAAAGGCGGTTTTGTTTTGGATGAAGGCTCGTGTTAGTTTTACAAACTTGGGGTGGATACCTAACTTAAGCATTTTGTAAAGTAGACCCTCTATCCATATATTATCGTATGCTTTTTGGATGTCTATGAATAAGGTGGCAGAAATGTGGAATTTATTTAAAGATTTGGACGTTACCGATAGTAGCTGGAATATTGCATCCTGGGTTGAGTGGGCTTTTCTAAACCCGTGCTGATGGGGGGGAATGACTGAGTTTTGAGTGCAAAATTTGGATAGCCGTTTGGTTATTATGCGTTGAAAGATTTTGCCAATAACCGAGGAAAGAGAGATTGGACGATATTAAGAGGGTTCGGCAGTTGGTTTCCCTTTTTTGGGGATCATTATGATTTTAGAGGTTTTCCAGATGGGGGGGGACATAAGCTAAATTTTGGCAAGCGTTAAAGATAATCGACAGACAGGCAAAAATAGAGATAGGGCAATGCCACATAATTTTCCAGCAGATCCCATCGGCCCCAGGAGCAGAGTTTCGCCCCACACGGGAAGCTTGCTCTACTTCCTGAGGGTTGATGGGTTCGGTAAGAGGGCAAGGGGATTCATTGTGTTTTGATATCAGGGTCTGAAGTTCAGTGGAAATCTTTTCTTTAAAGGGGTCGTTAAATTTGGGGTTGTTAGGGAAGGAGAATGTTTGTTTCAGATCTGTAGCAAAGACTTCTGCCGAGTCGGCATCGTTGAATTTGTTGTCTTGGACAGATCGTTTGCTCAATTGCCCAGTGATTCCTTTAAAGGTACTCCAAAACTTGCTACCATCTCTGTAGTCAAGTTTGGATATCGTAGAGTTCCACCGGTTTTCTTGGACTTTAACTATTTCTCTACGAACTTGGGCATTAAGCTTGTTCCAAAGAGTTTTGAGAGGCCTGTAATTGGTGCGGCGGAATAATCTGTAAATTCGCCTTTTTTGCTTTATGAGCTGGAGGACGTGTGTAGGGAGGGGTGGGGTAGCATAGCTAAATTGGCGGGAGGGTATTGCTGCTTTGGAGGCTTAATTTATGATTTTGGCAATTTGGTCGGCAGCCGTATCTATGCTTTCGGGCGAAGGGAGAAAGGTGGGGACTTGGGTGATTTCGTCATTGATTAAGTCAGTGAACTTATTCCAATTGGCTTTGTGATATAATAATATCGATTTCTTAGAGGGAAGGGGGATTGGCCTTAGTGACTTTATGGAGACGAACATTGGGAGATGATCGGATGCTATGGAGTCTAGAATCTCCAGGTTTGTGGCGGACTGTAGGAGGTTTGGAGACACGAGAATGTGGTCGGGCATAGAGGTGCCAGAATAACCCATAAATGTTGGGTCGCAGAAAGGAAGCCTGCAGAGGTTTAAGTTCAAAAGGCAGTTGGACAGTACAGTACCATTAGTGTTGTTATGTGTATCGCCGAAGTCAGTGCTTCTGGCATTGAAGTCTCCGGTGAAAATCATATTAGGGAAGGAGGCGATATAAGCTAAGAGATTGGGGTCGATTTGTTGTAGTGGGGGACAATAAAATACAGCGAAATTTAGGTTAACTATGTTGCATAATGCGAGTTCAAGGTGCCGAAATTGAGGAGGTACAGAGATTTGTGTAGCTTGAAGGTGTTGTTGATAGTGGATAACCACGCCACCTCGCGGGGCCGCAGGGACACGGTCCCGCCTGATGGACCGGTATCCTGGGATGTTGGCTTGGATGTTGGGACGGAGGAAGGTTTCCGCTAAACAGAGAACGGAAATGTTTTTTTGGATACATAGATTTTCGATTAGGGCTTTCTTCCGAGTAAAGCCCTGCGAATTACAGAAACAAACGTTTATGCAATTCATCATCTAGGGTTAGTACTCGGGATGGACTTATTAGACAACGTTCAGCGTCGCCTCGGAAATCGTAATGTGGGCTTTATTTTTTGAAAAGGTAACTGCCAGGGTTCGCATGAATTGCTCCCTAGCAATTGTTTTCATCGTAGATATCACCTCTTGTCTATTTTTTGGGAGGAGACTGAGTAGGGCCAGCGTGGTCGACCTTAAGTAGGTCGTGGCCAGGCATAGATAGGTTCTACATTTGATGGGTTGGTAAAATCCTTTTTCTGCGGGGTCAACACATTTTATTTTTGCGGTCATTTTTTCTGATATAGGGGCAGCGGTGGGTTTTGGGCAGCGGTGGTCCAGGGAAGTATGTTCACCTCCGCAGTTTGCGCATTTTTTTGTGTTAGGTTGGTCGCACGTTTCCACTAAATGTGGTCCGGCGCAACGAACGCATTTTGTGTTTGCTGTGCACTCTTCGGCACGGTGAGTAAAGGCGAAGCATTTGCCACACTGGGCGGGCTGGGGAGGGGGTGGGTTAGAGGGTTCAACTCTATGCCGCTTAAAGAATATTTGTACTCCATTATGCAGCATGGAGTCTATGTCCTCTTTACTTTTGCTGAGGACACGGATCATCATCGTGTCTTTATCTAATGCACGGGATTTAATTCGCCAAAGTTTAAAGTGCGAAATTTTTTGCAGGTTTAGCTCTTCCGATACTTCCTCTGGGGTAATATCTAACTCTACTCCCTTAATGACTACTGAGAAAGTGGTGGTCGACGCAGGGATAGATCTTTCCGGACGGGGTATACTTTAAAAAATGGGGACGGAAATCGGGGTGGCCGTTTTGGAAGCTTTTAACGACGTGGTTTTTAATGTCAGGGTGTTCGCTTTTTATGAATAAATTTCCCTGGTGGTTTAAGAACATGTCCTTAATTGGAACGGTACAAAACCGTCTAAACAAATTTGTTAAGCTTTTTTGTGATTCGGAGGGCGGTAGATTCACGATTTGAAGCGTGATTAATTTAACATTTTGACTCGGTTGGGATGCATTGATGCGTTTGGGGTTAAACTCGGGCGTTGGGGAAGCAATACGGTTGTTGGAAATTGACGGGGCAGCTTCCATGGGTTCCGCGACCGGAGAACCTTGGTTTTTGGCGGGGCGGGAAATAATACTCCGATATCAAATTTTTTTTTCTTTTTATTGGGCCATAGGCCCTTAAAGGCCGTGCCCCCTTGAAAGCACGCACGGCCAAGCATGGGGGTCTACCACTTTCTACACCCCCTCTGCACGTGCTGTTAGTAAACTAACTTGGAACACAAGGATTGGGAACTGTTGTTTGATCATGACCTGAGGGCATAATACCCTTTAATACGGTCATTCACGGAGATAGCTTGTGAGAGAGACAGAATGAAGAGCGTAGGGCTGAGGGAAAAAAGTGCCAATAATTCAACCTGAAGGGTCTCCTTACCGGGAAAAAAACCTCAGCGATAGTTAGATGGGTTGAAGGGCACAATGAGCTAGAATACTGCTCTTGTGCGACAGCAACATGCACATGGTTTTGTTGGTAGGAATAAGTTAGTAGTTGGTTGCGGGTATCATGCACGTAGATCCTCTTCTCGTCGAGGAGTCCGGATCTCCGCACACGTCCTGTAAAAACCGTAAGCAAGCGTGGTCAGTAAATCGTTATGAGCCGATCATGGGGGTTCGGGGGGGAGGAGGAGGTGTTTTGGGCGTTTGTGTTTAGTGACGCGGGTGTGGTCATAATTGCCCAGTCGCCTTATGATTGTGTTGTGTGAGAATTGTGTCTTGCTGTACAGGCGTTCAGCATGTTCTCTGATAACGTCCATTAATGGCAGAATGTTTAATTCGCGGTGGACGTCTTTAGTTCGTGCCCTCCAAGGTGCCTTGGCGATGATTTTAAGGACCTTGTTTTGTAAAACCTGGAGGCTACGTAGATGTGACTTGGCTGCATAGCCCCACACTGGTCCAGCATACGTCAGGATTGGCCGTATGAGTGTTAAGTATAGAGCGCGGGCTGTGGATGTGTTGAGGGTGCTTGTTCTGTTAAGCAATGGGTAGAGCTGAATCAGTCTAATGGTTGCTTTTCGAACGGTGTTAGTGGTATGGAGTCTCCATGTCAGGGCCGGATCAAATGAGACTCCAAGGTATTTATTTAACCGTGTCTCGGAATTGGATCGGGCGCTTGTGGAGTGTGAGTGGACGACAGTCTTTATGTAGGCGTGCGTGTCGTGCCCTACGTTAAGTAGGAGTGCCTCGCATTTACCAACGTTAATCTTAATTCGCCATCGTGTTAACCATGGTTCGAGTGCGTTGAGTGCGCGTTGTAATTTACGATTAAGTGCCGATGGTTGCCTCGACTGAGCAAAGATGGCTGTGTCGTCGGCGAATATGGCAACCTGGGTTTCAGGTGTTGTGGGGACATCGTTAATGTAGATGTTATGTAGGACTGGCCCTATGATACTTCCTTGAGGCACTCCTGCATGTATTCCCCTTACTGTGGACTGTGATGTGTTGACATCCACGAAGAATGTCCTACGTGATAGGTAGGAGTGGAGCAGCCGTATGAGTGCGAGCGGAAACCTACAGTCATTGAGCCGTCTTATCAGGCCGTTGTGCCATATCTTATCGAAAGCCTTTTCCACATCGAGGAAAACGGCTGCCGTAGACCTTGCCAGGTTGTACCCTCTTGTTATGTGTTCAACTACTCGTAGTAGTTGGAGTGTTGTGGAGTGTTGATTCCTAAAGCCAAATTGCTCCGGCCTTAGGAGATCGTTTTCTGTGCAGTGTTCTGTGATCCTGCGCAGCATTACCTTCTCGACCACTTTACCTAGCGAGCAAAGTAAAGTTATGGGCCTGTAGTTGGTCGGAAGTGTGTGGTCTTTCCCGGGTTTTCGGAAGGTCAGTACCTTCCCCTGTTTCCAGGTGTCCGGGAAGTGTTGCGTTCGGAAGATGGCATTCGTGATGTCTGTGATCTGCTCGAGTGCTAGGGGGGAGAGCTGTTTGAGCACTCGATTTTGAATGCCATCCGGGCCAGGTGCCTTACTGGGATGTGTTCGCTGTATAGCCCACCGTATTTCACCTATGTTTGTGTGCCGTAAGGGCTCGGCGGCTTCTTGGGCTAACAGCTGTTTCACAACCTGGTCCGTTTCAAGTGTGAATATCGGATCTGAGGGATCGTCATTCGGTTGGAATGTGACCTCTAGCGTGTCTGCCAGCAGTTCAGCCTTCTCCGAGTTGGAGTAAGCGTGCCCTGCTGGTCCATGGAGCGTTGGAATTTGGTATGCCTCCCGTGTAGAATGTCTCGCCATCTGCCACGTGGAGCGTGTGGAGGTGTCGAAGCTGGCTAGGAGCTTGTCCCATACCATGCTTCGGTGTGTTTTGATGTGTTCTCTGATGATGTCTCTAAGTCTGTTCATATGGGTTTTGTATATTTGCAACCTAGTTCGCTGCCAATACCTTCTAAGTCTATTCCTTAGGGTAATTAACTCCTTTATGCTATCAGGGAGCACCGTCCTGTGTTGGTGTGGAGTTACCGTTGGTATAACTTCGGATATCGCGTCCTGTATGGCAGCGGTGAGGGACTGAACAGACTGGTCTATTTCCGCCGCGGTGTGAATGTTGTTCGTGTGGTTCATGTTTCTATCGAGGGCTTCCCGGAATAAATTCCAGTTGGCCTTCCTATAGTTGAACATGACGCGCTTGTCTGTGTGCTGTATAGTGCCTGTGTTGCTAATGAGTACAGGGTAATGGTCTGAAGTCAGGTCCTGTATGACCGTGAGGTCAAGAGTGTATGTGACGCCCTTGATGAGGGCTATGTCCAGGACATCTGGCTGTGCGTTTCGTCTGTCGGGCACGTAAGTTGCCTCACGTGGTCCTAGGACGATGTAATTATGTGTTTGTGAGTGAACGTGTAGTGCCCTACCGCTGGGGTTGGTGCGTCTACTGTTCCATAAGGGGTGTTTGCTGTTTAGATCCCCAGCTACTATTACCCTTCCCGAGATGTTAAGTAGCCGGTCTATGTCTCTAACATCTATTGGGGGCCTGCCTGGTTTATTGTAGACGGCTACGAGTGTAGTGTATGCTACATTTAACTGGATTCTAACAGCTGTGGCTTCAAGCTTGTTTAATCGTGGAAGTGGTACAAGCGAATGGGCGATGTCTTGTTTTACTATGATTGCAGTTCCTCCGGCTCTGCGACCGTCTTGTCTGTCGGAGCGGTGAACTGCGTGTTGTGTAAAGTGAATCTTATCCGCGGGGATAAGGTGTGTTTCGTTCACTAGCGCGATGCCTACGGCATGTTGCGTCATGAACGCGGCCAGTTCGACCCTTTTGTTTTTCAGGCCGCATGCGTTCCAGAAAAGGATACGCGTGTCTCGGCCCATGTGCTGTGTCTAGCCATGGAGGTTGGTTAAAGACGGTAAGAAATTGGATAGCTGTCCCTGGACAGCGGCGAGGATGGCGGAGGTGATTTGAGGGAGCATGGTTTCCAAGATTTTGGATATAAGGGATTTGACTAGAGCAGCCATAGGGTCTTCTGTGGTCTGCCTATTACTTTTGTCCGATGGGACAGCGGCCTGTGTGGGGGCAGGCAAAGCAGTAGCGGATGGCTTCTGCTTTGTGTGTGTGGGGGCCTTTGTTGGCTGGGGACGGCCTTCCTTGGCGGGTTTAGTGTTTGCAGAAGGCGCGGCAGATTTTTTGTTTTTGGGCTTGCCGGCCTTCTTGTGTTTTTGGCTCTTGAACAGCCGTGTGGGTGGAACAGCTTGTGTTTTTAATGTTGAGGCTGGCTGTTCCAGTGGTGTTGCGGAGGGTGCCTGCTCTGGGACCTGAGCAGGTGTACTGGGCTGCGCAGAAGGCGCAGGGGCCTGCACGGACTCAGGCAGTGTTGGGGCTTTTGCCACGGCTGCGGCGAAGGACCGTCCGCTGGAGACAACTGTCTGGGGGGGTCGGACAGCGGAGGCTGAAGGGGCGGGTTTAGCAGCCTGGTAAGCTGGCAGAGGAGCTCTGCCTTTACGCAAGGCCCCTTCCTCCGTTGCAGCTCTGCCTTGTATGCAGGGCACCCCCTGTACAGGTCAGAATGGTCGCCTCTGCAGTTGGCGCAGGTCTTTTTCCCGCCCGCCTCCAACTTGCAGTTGGCCACAGCGTGTTGGCCGGCGCATACCTTGCACACCTGGCGTGCATGGCAGCGTAGGCCGCTGTGCCCGAACCGCAGGCAGTTGGAGCACTGCAAGGGCTTAGGGGGCGGATTAAAATGCTCCACTCGTACGCGCTGGTACAGAACTAGATCCAATTTAAGGATCTCGTCGACTGACGGGCTGTCTTCCAGCTCGACGATGAACATTGGGAGGGCTCGCTTGTCTACGTTTGAACGCATTTGCCAAGCGTTCATGGCGGTGTAGCCCTGCAGCCTCACGTCCTCCACTACCGAGTCTTTACTTGTGGACTCCCCGGACGACGTATTGCCGCGTACGTACGTCGCGGAGAAGGTACAAAGAGTACTCCACCTTTTCGACTTTCAGGAACTCTTGCAAGTTCCTGTAGTCGTCCTTGGTGGATGTGTAAAAAGCCGTGCAGTTGTCACGCCGTTTTGTGTAAAACTTTTGCGGCTTATAGCGCGCCATGAACCGTTGGTTCAGGGCGCCGAGATCGCCGTGGTTGTACGCAACTACTGGCGGCAGAACTTCTGCAGGCATCGCGTTGATGGTGAGTGAGCGGACTGGGGCGTCCTGTGTCGCTGTGCTGGCTTGGGCTTGGGGTTTGGCCCGTTGTGTAGTTTTAAGGACGAGTTCCGTCCTGGGGATCTCGTGTTTGGGGGTCGCCTGTTTTCTTTTATTGATTATTAGGGGAGATACCCCAGGACTTCCTGTTGGGGTATCCTTCTTTTTGCCTTTTACGACCTGCCATTCGGCGGGTCGTGCAGCCTGGCTTGGAGCGGCAGTAAGGGTCTCCATGCTGCGGGCAGAACGGAGGGGGGTCGCCATCCTCCTCTGGCGGCTGCCGGATATCAGTCTCTTTAGTTTCTTTCCTTACTTCGATATGATTTTTCCGGCAGTCTCAGATAGAGGATGTTGTGTAAGGAGGACTTGGGTAAATCTAACCAGGCCTACAGTACGCGCAGTTATCCCACGTGAAGGGGCCGCTGGCACTGAGAATCCCTACTCTAACACTATGTGGGGCTAGCCCCCAACAAGGGTAAAAGATTGGGGCGGAAGAGCCTTTGCTTCCACAATAAGCGAGCACTTATTGCTAGGAAACAAATGCGATAGCGCTGAAAGAGAATAAGATTATTAGTACGTCCGCTGCGTGCGGCTCTCTCGTCCGAAGGCGAGGTCGCTGCGTCCGAAGACAAGCTGGGTCTTGCTCGGTGTTCCGCTTTCCTCGGATGAGGAAGTAGTCTCTACGAGGAAGTCCGGCTGCTCCGCTGCTGCTGATGTTGCTCCTACCGAAGCCTGGTAGCAACTCCTAACAAATAAATGTATTTTATCTGGGATGATTTCCCAGAGCCGTTATAGGGCAGATAGCCCTCTTCGGCAATTAAGTTAATGTTATTGACGTGCACCCAAGCAGACCGCGGCAAATAAAACTGCCGGAGGCAGGCTGGGAAGGAGGTAGGTTGTAGGTGTACAGATGTCAAGGTAAGTAGGTAGGATGAAAAGGGTGCCCTGGAGAAGGTATCAGCCACCTCACCGGCCCCCCGAGGAACCGCCCTCCGCACGACCACACACCGAGTTAGCCTCCATCATGCCATTGGGGGATAGTGAGGGAAGGAAGGGTAGGAACGCAACTTCGAGTTATTAGGGCCTCTTAGCTGCGATTTCTTTGACCCACTCGGCATTCGCCTTTGATACAGGAAAACCCTATAAAACCTGTATCGAGTAGGACGGATGAGTGGAAAGTTGATTAGATGTGAAAAGTCTGAAAACTAATAAAAAGGGTTATTTGTACATATAATAAGATTTTATAATTATGATTTGAAGTCCTCGGGCTTCTTTTCTCGTAGAATTCCTGAAACATAAGTGGGATTTTATTAGGTCATTAATTTAGTTTGTGTTTATGGCTGGACCAGTGGTTTGTGCCTTAATTGTTAGAGTATTCTTAATGCTAGGTTTACTTAGTTTAGCTTATAGCTAAGATGATCTGGAATAGGTTGGTTGAACTCTGGGGGAAGGTTAGGTAGGTTGACGTCAGGTTTTAGTTCCTGCAAGTTACGGCAGACGACGTGTGGGGGGTATTGGTATCTAAATTTTGGTTTTCTCCCTGCCTTAGTGGTTTGGCTGAGGACAGGTAGATCGAGAGACGAATGATCGCCGTCGCAATTTGCACATTTTTTTATAGTTGGTTGGTCACACTTTTCAATTGGGTGGGGTCCTGCACAGCGCACGCACTTAACGTTAGTTGAGCATTCATCGGCTCGATGGGTGAAGGAAAAACATTTGCCACACTGAGCAGGTTGAGGTGGAGGGGGGTTGGAGGGTTCGACGCGATGCCGTTTAAAGAAAATTTGAACGCCATCTAGAAGCATTTTATCAATGTCCGCTTTGTTCTTACTCAGTACGCGGATCATTTTTGTGTCCTTCTCAAGGGCTCTGGATCGTATTCGCCATAATTTAAAGTGAGATAGGTTTTGAAGTTTCAATTCCTCCGATACTTCGTCCGGAGAAACGTCGAGCTCCACACCTTTTATCACTACAGAAAAGGTGGTCGTTGGGGTGGTCGGCGTATTAAGGGGACGGGGGGCGCGGTCGTGGAACTGGGGACAAAATTCTGGGAGGCCATTTTTGAAGCATTTAATGACGTGGTTTTTTATATCAGGGTGTGCACTTTTGATGAATAAATGCCCCTGGCGAGACAAAAACATATCAGTTATCTGTACGGTGCAGAACCTTCTGAACAGTAGGGTCAAGCTTTTTTGGGTTTCGGAGGCGGGCAGGTTTGTTATTTGTAAGGTAATTATGGGGGCCGGAAACGGAGACGGGGCCGGGACGACATTGAGTCGTTTCGGGTTATTTTCCGGGGTGGGAGAGGCCACACGCTTGTTAGAAACATCTTAACCTCTCAACCTTCTTGCACCTCCACTACACTAAATTAGGTATTTATACCAGCTCCGGTATTCCGAAACCAACATTTCTCGGATTCCGAGAAATGATGGAATAGCTGGATACATTTTTACAATTTTACTTAAATTAATTGAGTGAACTCTCCAGGTTCTCTTGGAGTTAAGCCTGTCCCCTATTTTTTGGAAAAATTTTGCTCGGACTAGTGTCACCTCTCCGGCTCCAGGAATGTATTCCTGTCCAGGAGAGGTGACATTATGTCCTTATTACTTGTTAGTTGTTCCTCTGGGAGACCCAGAGAAACCTTCGTCTGTTTAATGTGGGTGTTTGTGTTACCCTTTCTAATGCATTATTATGAACTACTTGGCTTCTTGTTTCATAGCCTCGGTTAACAGTAAGGGGAGGTGTATTTCTCGGTAGGGATGTCGTCCGCGGGGTCACAGGGCGCCTGTAAGCATCGATGGAGTTGTCTTGCGCTAGTAGTTCAACTTCATCGCGGTTTTGTCTGAGTGAGCCACTTTAAATGTCTTAGGTACTGCCATTGTTATTCATCTTCGTATCTGCAATTTGTTTTTTCGTCTTAGTCTTAGTCGGCTTAGTAGTAGTTGCGGTCATGGGCTTATTTGGCCCACTCCCTACAAAGATATGGTCATTTGCAATGCTTAAAGCAAGGTTTCTGTCGAGGATCGACTTCGACGCTTGCTCTAGCGTAGCCGTCAGTTTAGCCTGGAGCTGTGGCTATGTAGCTCTCCAGTTTGGCGATTAGTTCTGCATTAAGGGCGTCCAGTTTTGAGTCAATAATCTTCCCAATATTTTCTCGAATGGTTAGCGTCTCATCGGGAAGCGTCGCGTCAGCGGGTCCAGTTCTGTTGAAGTTAAGTGGTTTGCTCCAGGCATTTGTCGTTGGGGGACGGGGGGGACGTATTAGCCATTACCACCGGCTTGACAGGTATTTCCCTGATTGTTGGGGCGTCCTTTGGGTATTTGGGGCATATCGTCTGACCTGTGTAGTGCGTCGGGCTGTCGCAGGTCGCACAGTATTTGTCGCCGTTAGAATTCGGGTGGGTGCAGTTGCGGGCTTCGCAATTATTTCCGCAACGGAAACATTTTGCCGCGCTTTTGCACGTCCTTGCAATGTGCCCATATTGCTGGCACCTGTGGCAGGGGGAGTGTCTCTCTTTTGTTTGTGAGGCCTCGATTCGGTATCGCTGTCCACCAAGTCTCAGTCCGTTAGTCAGAAGTTCGGCGAGCGTCTGGGGAGAGTCTGTGTAGATACGGACCAATGGGGCCGTACCTGTGTTTGTCACGATGCGTGACGTTGATGTTACGTCATACCCCTCGCTGCGTAGCTCCTGAAGCAGTTCTTCAGCTTCAATTCCGCGAGGAATTATGCCTACGCAGCTTAGGGACAGGTTCTTTTTTGGTCCGTTTGGTTTATTAGTCTCAGTGTTGGGATGTCTGAATACCGCATTCTCTCCGAAGTGTCTGGGGGCTATTTTCTCTTCGAATATACTTCTCTCGTTCTTGTTAGAAAAGGAGAGGATTGTCTCTTTTGGGTCAACCATGGGGCGACCCAGTCGGGGAATTGTTATCGTCAGGGTTTTTTCAGTACATAGTCTTTTAAGTAGGAGGGGGTTGTTTCGGAATTTCTCGACCGTCTCTATAGGGACGCGAGAAATGATTAATGTCGCTCTGTCATTGGTTGTGTTGGCAGTCACGTTAGGGGTGGTCGCCTTGGTTGTGCTAGGGATGGTTAGCACTGTAGTCGGGGAGTCGCTAAGGACTACCTTTCTGTGGACTTTATTATATTTTCCGCTTAATTTAGTGGTCGCCGTCTTTAGGGAAGGGGTGGCAGGGTTTGGCCTGCTCCCGCTAGGGCTAGCCATGCTAGCTAGCGGTGCAATAGAGTGCAGTAGATGGCAAGAGAAAGATTAAGAGGGGAAAAGATGAAATAACTAGCCAGACTACAAGACGCGGGTTGATCCGACGCGAACGGGACCCTGGCCTTGAGAATGCCCTAACTAACCGCCCTAGGTGGGGCTGTCCCCAACCGAAGAAACGATGATCAAAATTCGGCTTTCGAGTCCGGGCCGATGCGACGATCCAGAGATGCTGCGTTCCACAGGAGCCAATCAGCACGCTGCTTGCACTCGCCAATAGGAGAAGATCTCGGTAGGAGCTGGAGGTCCGCTACGATGTTCACGCGTCCGATGCGAAGTCTCCAATGTAGCTAACCTAGCCGCTCTCATCTTTTTATAAGCGGGCTCGTTTCTCTTGTCCCTAATTTGTTTTAAGGTCTTGCCAGGGAAGAACTCAGACATGGCCTTGGCCATATTCCTCTCGCCTTCTAGACTTACCTCGAGCCTAAACATGGTCGGGATTTCTTGTATGGAGAAAAGATCTCCTCCCCCTTAGCTTTGTTCCCTTAAGTGAAGGGTTTGTCGCCATTCTTTTGGCGTTACATGACTGGGTGCATTAATCTAATATGTTGCCCAATGCCGATTTTGGACGCGAATATGCACTCACATTCTTTGCACGCGAAGTTCTTCTCGCTTTCTACATGAGCGAGGCCCTTGCACTTCCCGTGATGCACCGATATTGACCTGTAGTTGTTCGACAGCCTACCACATTTTGAGCATCTGTAAGATACTACACACTTTGGATGGGATTCAGATAAGTGTCTAGTTTCCTCCTTGTGTCCTATTAGTAGGTATCTATTCCCTCTTCTCTCACAGATTGCACAATGTTTCACCTGGAAAGGGTAGGAGCTGTTGTATTTGGGAGGAAGACAAGATGCGACGGGAGGGGTCCCGTTGAGGGTGGCTGGGGGGGTTTTGTAGTTCCAGTTGGGATGCTGCGTGGTCGGAATGGTGTCCTGGGGGAACTGTGGGGGGCGACACCTTGCTCCCCCACAGGTTGGGCGTTACCCGCGCCCGGGGTGGTGAAACCCTCACCAGGGGGATCGTTAAAAAAAAAGTGTCATAAGAGGTCCCACGAGTGTCGCTGAAAGGCGGTATCACCCGGGCAGCGCAGCGTGTACTCGGGGCTTGGCTAAATACTGTGGAAGGACGCCAGGTATCCCACAGGCACCGTTAGGGACGCAGAATAACCCCTGCGCCACAAGGCCGTTGGCACGGTAGCTCACACCGTAGCTTGGGTGCTCGCCGTAAGTCGTTTAGTTACCCAATCTGCCATTGATTGGGCAATCCAGCGGGACCGCGTGGAGGTAGACTTACAACCTGATGAGCAGGGTTATGATGATCCTTTACCGGAGTGAAGTTCATCCATCGCCCTCTCACCTCTAACTAGATCTCAGTTCAGCCGGAGCGCATGAAGACCAAGACTTTGGCATATAGTCATTGTTTCGTCGCATCTCCTAATATCTGAAGTAGCATCTGGAGATCCAACGGGTTTTCTGCTTATATACACAGGTCATCTGTAAACGAATGATTCGCTGATTGGACACTTGCTTCCATCATTTCGATTAGAGGGTTTATAGCAATGTTGAAAATTGTTCCACTCAGGGGGCACCCCTGCCGCACCTTCCGACATCATGATTGTTGTGCTGCTATTAGTGTACATGTCTTCTATTATCTGACTAAAGTCATCCCCAGTTCGGACATGTTTCAGTGCGGCAATCACTGCGCTGTGGGGTATGGAGTTAAACGCCAGATCCAGCCATGCTATGCATAATTCAGATTTTCTTCTTTTTGCTGTTGTGAGGCAGCTGCTGAGGGCAAAGTTATGTTCAAATACGCCGTCGTGTGGACGGAATCCTTTTTGGCTCTGGGCGAGCGCTGAGTTTTTTGCTATCCATTCGTTGGTTCGTTTAGTTATCAGGCCTGAGTAGAGCTTTGCAATTGTTCGCAGCAGCGATATTGGTCTGTAATTGTTTATTTCATTGGGGTCGCCGGATTTGTAAATTAGAATAGTTTTTGCTTGTTTCCATGTGTCGGGGATCTTTTTATAATGAAGGCAGATATTAAATATGACAAATAGAAATCTCCCCTCATTTCGTTAAATTTGCCACATATCATTCTGCCACTCAATTGCTGTTACTTTCGATTCTACTTTTTGGTTTGTGATATTTTTTATTTCTTCAAAATTTCCTTTCTTCATGTAATATAGTGCGCATCTCAATCTTGCTGTTATATCAAGTGGTGGAATGTTAGTAATAATTTGCAGAGCGTCCACTGGTGGCGTTGTTTTATATGCTCTTACCATTCTTGCCAATATTTTTCTTTGAGCACTTAATAGGCTTCTTATAATGTGTGTGTCCTTGAGTTTAACTCCTATTGCACTTGAGCCATATAAACATATTCCCTCAAAAATTGATTTGTAATAAATAATAAATTTTGCTGGGTGAATTTTGTACTCCTTTTTTGCTAAGGTTAAGATTTGTTGCATTATATTAACTGCTTTTTTGGTTATGTATTTGATATGGGCTAAGAATGTTAATTTATTGTCTAAAAGTACCCCTAGATATTTTATTTCATTATTAATTTTTATTGATGTTTTGGTATATTTAATTATCGGATTTCTTTTTAAATTTTTACCAAAAATTACTATTTTAGTTTTTTCCTCTGATATTATTAGCTTATTTTTGTTACACCAATTTCTTAAATTTTGCACAATTTCATTTCCTTTATTTTCAGTATCTTGTCTTGTTGTTGCTCCATATAATATCACAAGATCGTCTGCCTAAGCTATCGCATATAGATCAGATTGATTGTTTATTTCTTCTAATAGAGTATTTATATAGATGTTCCAAAATAGTGGACCTAAAACACTGCCCTGTGGGCAACCTTTTTCCAATGCTCTTGTTACTTTTCCTATCGGTGAAACTATTGTTGCTTTTCCAGAACTGTACTGCAGGGCGGGTATTTTTTTGGTTTTTCCCGTCGTGTCTGTGTGTGAAATAAATTACGACTGTTTTTGTGGGGTTAGGAGTGATTCGCCAACGCGCGAACCATTTTTCTAATTGGGGGAGAAATAATGTCAACTGTTTGTGACATGAACTATAGTCCTTTCCTGTCATGGTAACTGCAGTGTCATCTGCATATTGTAGTATTTGTGATTTTTTATGACGGGGGGTTGGGATGTCATGACAGAAAATATTAAAAAGGAGGGGCGAGAAAATCGCTCCTTGGGGAAGTCCAGCTTCCGCCGGGAACATTTGGGAGGTAGCATTATTTATAGATACAAAGGATGATCTGTTTGTTAGAAATGCTTGAATCAGTTTCACAAATTTAGGATGGATGCCTATGGTTAAGAGTTTGTATAGTAATCCATCTATCCAAACCTTATCGTACACCTTTTGGATGTCTATGAGTAGCGTCGCTGAGATTCTGAAGCTGTTTAATGAGTGTGTCACCCCGGATAGGAGCTGAAAGATGGCGTCTTGGGTCGAGTGGTGTTTGCAGAAACCCACCTGGTGGCTAGGGATTATAGAGTGCAGCGTACAGAAGGTCTGCAACCGTGATGTTAGAATTCTTTGTAATATTTTGCTGATCACGGATATGAGTGAAATTGGCCTATATGACGAAAGGTCTAGTTGGGGTTTCCCCTGCTTGGGGATCATGACGATCTTTGCTGATTTCCAGATTGGGGGAACATGGGACCATTGTAGGCATGCATTGAAAATGGTCGATAGACAAAGGAATATCGAAGGGGGGCAGTGCCAAATGATTCTACGGTTTATCCCATCAGCCCCCTGGGCCGAGTTACGACCCACCCGGGAGGCTTGTTTAATTTCCTCAGGACTGATGGGTTCGATTAATGGGGACGGGGCATTAATATTTGTGGAGAGAAGGTTTGGGAGATCGTCAACTACTTCGTCTTTGAGGGATTCATCAAATCTAGGGTTGTTGGGGAGAGAAAAGGAGTTTTCTAAGTCAGCTGCGAATATTTCAGCTGCTTCGGTATCACTATATTGATTACCTAGGTATGATCGTTGGCTCACCTGCCCAGTGATTCTTTTGAACGTTCCCCCGAACTTGCTACCATCTTCGTAGTTAAGCTTGGTTATCGTATAGTTCCATCTTTCTTCTTGTAAATTTACAATCTCTCTACGGACTTGGGCATTTAACCTATTCCATACTGTCTTTAGGGGCCTATGGTTGGTTCTACGGAATAGTCTGTAAACTCTCCTTTTTTTGCTTTATGAGCTCAAGGATGTGTTGGGGAAGAGGCAAAGTTTTATGTTTACACTTAATCGAGGGGATAGCTGACTCAGCGGCTTCAATGATCGTGTTGGAGATTTGTTCCGCAGCTGCATCTACTGCCTCTACGGACAGGAGTGTGGTTGGGAAGTCGACAATTTTTGGTCCAATCTGCTTTATGAAATAGCAGGATCGTTTTATTTTCAGTGGCCGGGACTGGGGTTGGCAGTTTAATGGAACAGAGTAACGGAACGTGATCAGACGCTAAGGACTCTCCCACTTTGAATTGGGAGACATGTGGCAAAAGATTCGGTGATATTAGAATATGGTCAGGGGTTGATATGCCTATGTGAGATATACGTAGGTTGGTTTATAGGCACTCGACACAGGTTAAGCCTGGTGAGTGCCTCTACTAATAATTTTCCGTTTTCATTTTCGTTGGTGTCACCGAAAGCACAACTTCTCGCATTGAAGTCGCCGGTGACGACCATGTTGGGGAGATATGCAAGTAAGTTGCAATCGAGTTTAGATGTGGGCGGACAGTATAGGACAGCTATGTGGAAATGAAGGATACTACATATTGCGACTTCGATGTGTTGGAATTGGGGAGGTACAGGTAATTGTTTGGCCTGTAAGTGTTTTTGGGTATACATTGCAACTCCACCGTGGTGAGTCACGGGAAAACGGTCGCGTCTAAAGGAGTGATATCCGGATAATTTCGCTTTAATGTGCGGGCGGAGGAATGTCTCGGCCAAACACAGGACCGATATGTTGGAATTCTCGCAAGTGTGTTGAATTAGGGCTTTCTTCCGAGTGAAGCCCTGGGAGTTACAAAAACAAATGTTCAAGCTGTCCATTGCCTATAGAAATAAGGTTCGGGGGAACATGGGCCTAGACTTTTAATTCTGAGCTGGAAATAGTTATGTGTCCTGTTATTCGCGAAACTGACCGCTAGTCTCCGCTGGAAGTGCTCCTTAGCGATGTGCTTCATTGTTGAGATCACTTCTGCGCGCTTATTAGGGAGGAGTCGGAGAAAAGCTAAGGTGGTCGATCGTAGATAAACAGTAGCCAGGCAAATGCTTGACGTACACTTTATCTGTTCTCGGTAATCGTCAGCGCCGTCGACGGTTTTTAATTTGATTGTCATTTTGTCGGATACCGGGGCGGTGGGTCGCTTAGGACATCGCTGATCCACTGACGAGTGGTCGCCGTCGCAATTGGCACATTTTTTAATCTCCGGTTTTTCACATTTTTCAACCGGTTGGGGTCCTGCGCATCGCACGCATTTCATGGACGATTTGCATGCATCTGCATGGTGGTCAAATGAGAAGCATTTCCCACATTGAGCTGGAGGGGGGGGAGGGGGGGTGGCGCACCTGCCACATTTAGGTTTGTCGGCTTTGCAGTCGTCAGCATGGTGGTCAACGAGAAATATTTGCCGCATTGGGCTGGTTGAGGGGGGGGGGGGGAGGGTGGAAAGGTTCCACTCTTTGGAGTCGGTAGAACAACTGCACACCGTTGAGAAGCATCGCGTCGATGTCGGCTTTGCTTTTACTTAGGACACGAATTAGCTTTGTATCCTTGTCCAGAGCACGGGATCGAATTCTCCACAGTTTGAAATGTGAGATTTTTACGCTTTTAATTCCTCTGATATTTCTTCCGGAGTAATATCTAAATCAACTCCTTTGTTGGGGGGAGAAACCCGGTAGCCCGTTTTTAAAGCTTTTAATAACATGGGCCTTGATATCAGCGTTTAAGCTTTTAATTACGAGTTCATGTTGTCGAGTCAAAAACATGTCCGTTATTTGCACCGTACAAAACTGGCGGAAAATTGTCGTAAGAGATCGTTGATCCTAGTCGGCCGGCAAATTAATTGATTTTAATTGACACCGGATTTTGAAGCGTATCATTTACTCGCTTGGAACTGTTCTCCCCCTCTATTGGGGATGCCACGCGTTTCTTCGACACAGACGATGTCGAATCCATGCGTTCTGAATTGGGGGAGGCTTGTCGCGATGACGACTTGGTTGATTTTGCGGTCACAACCTTACTAGATTTTGCTATCGGAGCCATATTATTAATAGAATTTACACACGCAAGTGTAGAAAACAAGTAGAAACGTTCGGTACTTACTCGTTCGTAGTTATCTACGGTAGATTTGCCACGTGGTTGCAGGGACAGCAGTTGGCGGAAACACGTGGTCCAACCGGAACCACGTCCTGGGCCCCCGCCGTTACGTATAACGGAGTACCCCTGGAGGCTGAATCTTTTTGTAGGCGTCAGTCGAGTCTCGTTCAGGCTAAGAACGTCGATAGAGTTAACCTGCGCCAAGAGTCCGATTTCGGCACTGTTTTGTCTCAGGGTGCGGACATTGATGTGCGCCACCTTCAACGTTTTAGTCGCTGCCATTCTTGGTCTTTTCTTTGTCCGCAGTCACCTTTTTTGTCTTTTGGGGTCGGGCGGGGGTGACTGTTTTGGTCTTTGTTTTTGTCTTGTTAGGAGCGCTTCCAACAAAGACATGATCATTCGCGATACTGAGTGCAAGGTTTCGGTCGAAAATCGACCTCGACGCTTGCTCCAGTGTCGCAGTCAGTTTCGCCTGGAGCTGAGTCTCAACGATATTCGCCAAGACTGAGGCGATGTAGCACTCAAGCTTGGCTATGATGTCGGCTTTTAGTGCGTTGAGTTTGTCGTCTATCATCCTTCCGATTTGTGACTGGAGTGATTCCGTCACATCGGGAGGCGTCGAGTCTGTCGTCGTCGTCGGAGCAAAGGTCAAAGGTTTGCTCCAGGCGTTTGTCGTTGGGGCTGGGGAGGGGATGTTAGCCACTACCACAGGCTTTATTGCAATTTCCTTAATCGTCGGGGCGTCTTTGGGGTATTTTGGGCACACAGTTTGCCCAGTGTAATGCGTTGTGCCGTCGCATGTCGCGCAGTACTTGTCTGTCACCTTGTTTGGGTGCAAACAGTTACGGGCTTCGCTGTTATTCCCGCAACGGAAGCACTTTGCAGCGCTCCTGCAGGTCCTAGCGTTGTGCCCGTACTGTTGGCACCTGTGGCAAGGTGAGTGTCGCTCTCTAGTCTGGGACGGCTCAGTCCTATACCGCTGTCCGGCAAGTCTGAGGCCGTTGGTCAGCAGGTCGGCGAGGGTCTGGGGGCAGTCGGTGAATAGTCGGACTAGCGGGGTTGCGCCCGTACTAGTGACTATTCGAGAAGTCGCTGTTATCTTGTAGCCCTCGCTGTGCAGCTCTTTTAAGAGCTCGTCGGCTTCAATGCCGCGGGGAATGATCCCGACACAGCTTAAGGAAATAGTCTTTTTAGTCGATGCTGTTTGTCTTGTCTCGGTGTGGGGGTGGCGGTATGTTGTCGCGTCCCCAAACGTCGTCGGTCGGACCTTGTCCTCGAAGACCTTCCGCTCTTCTTTGTTTCCAAAGTTTCCACTGTCGGACGTCCAAGTCGTGGGATGTTAATATTCATCCCGTTACAGAATTTCTTTAGTATTAACGGGTTCTCCCGTATCCGTAATACCGTCTCCTTGGGGACTCTTGAAATAACAAGAGTCGCCTTCGGGGACTGCGTCTTGTCGTCGGTGGGGGCTGTCGGGGGAGTAGTCGTTTTTGTCGTACTTGGAATCGACAGTGTATTTATTTTGCTGTCGCCAAGCACGACGTTGTGGCGTTTGGTCACCTTCGTCGTCGTTTTTAAGGTGGGGTTCGCTGAAGGGGATTTCCTTACCCCCGGGCTAGCCATGGCTAGCGCCAGTAGTTAAGGGAAAAGACAATAGATGCGTGTGTGTGTGTGTGTGAAGGAGGAAAGATGACAGAACTAAGCTTTGCCTTGCAAGACGCGGGTTTGTCCGACGTGAACGGGACCCTGGCCTCGCGGTATGCCCTCACTAACCGGCCCTAGGTGGGGCTGTCCCCAACCAAAGAGAAGAGAGAGAGAAAGAAAAAGAAGCGTCTCGGCTTTCCACTCCAAAGCTGGAGAAGCGCCAATCCGGGACGAGCTGGTAGTCGAAAACGTCCGCTGCAGGAGCACCAATCAGAGGCGCCGCTGGATGCTGGCGAAGTCCGCTGCGCGAACGCCAATCAGGGGCGACGCTGGTTGCAGGCGAAAAGTCCGCTGCGCGGGAACCAATCAGCGATCACGCTGCAGGTAGCCGGAGGTCCGGTGCGGAGTTGCCGATGAAAACTGGTCGCTGGGGGTCCGTTGCGTAGCTGTCGCGTCCGCTGCGGTTTGGCGAGGATTAACTAAAGGAAGGATTTTCAACAGTCAACTGGTTCTGAGAGCGCTGCGACCCGAAAAACGGTGTGTCCTCTTGTTGCGGACGGTAGATGGGTCAGGTAGGGAAGGAAATGCGGTAGTCAAGCTCGTACCAAGGTACACCACTATCGTAGAACGATAGACGTGTCCTCTCCTGCCACGGAATATGATAAAGCATAGAAAATGTAAATAGCAAAGGTTAAAAGCTAAAGTTTTCATCTAGATCCGCGTCTTTACGCGTGAATGAGGTGTATTTTCCTATGGAACCGACCGCACTGCGTGGTCTATTCCCATGGAAGCGTCCACGCTGAACACGCTGACGGTGCACTCGGCACTTACATGCCGTTTCTCGTTCCAATTATAGCATGTTATTTCTGGCCATACTCCAGCTGCGTGTTCGGGAGATTGACAGATCCTACACTTACGCTTCATTCCCTGGTATGTAATATTTATTTTTATGGATCGGATAAATATTGTACTCGGTATGTTTGTTTCCTTTGACAAAGGCGAAATAACTTTCCGGTTTGGAACCCGTACTCTTCAACAATTTCATCCAGGTGGGTAATGATGCAGTGTTCTGCCAATTTGGTTTTAATCATATCTGGGCTAATTGATGGATTCCATATTTTTGTGCCTCGCGGCACATAGGTGTTAAGGAACTTGTTGGATGGATTTTGAACCTAAGAGTAAATATTTCGTGAATACCTTAGTTCAAAACCGGAGAGGAAAAGGCATACCCAAAGGTAGCCTCTTCCTATCTTTCCTAAAAGGTTCTGCCTGCGAGCGAATCCTCTCGCAGGCTCCTGTCCAAAATTAAATCCTTTCGAGCATATATTTCCAGTTTCTGAAGTTTTACCTTTAGGAATTAAAAACTATCATAATTCTTCCAATTTCGTGGTATGTTATTACAAGAAGCGAAATCTGTACCGTCAGCTTTGCCCCAAAATAATTCACCCATTCCTTGTGCGTCACCGATAGAAGCTATCGTCACGTCGGGACCTAAGGTCAAGCCTACACTCTCTAACCATACATCCTTATTAGCACCCATATTCGATATTCCAAATTCTCCAAATTTAATAGTAGCAGAACCCGATAAAGTACTACCAGTTTGGAAAGAGGCCTCACAACTCACGAACCTATATCTGTTACCATACAATCAGAAGGTAACTTTAGAAAGTCAGCAGGACTTGTAAACATAGATAATTCGTTACGAACAAATTGTCCAGCACTTGTCGCACGTCTTAAAGCACCAACTGATGTCTTGTTTGGTAATTTTATTACAAAATCTTTCCAAGCTAGACCCCATAATATTGGCCTCCTTCTTTGCCCAAGTGAGGTATATCCCTTTTCCGTCTGCCGTCCGTAGCTACGCTGTCGGTATCCATTATGTCTGACCAAGGAGACGGAACACTCCACTGATCAAAATCCCAATTATGTTGTTCGTGAAGCTCTTGTATAACGTTGTGAATAAATTCGTCGTCACTCGAATAATCCCAAAAAGATGTACCGGGAATCAAACGACGACCTACAAATTCAAATACTGAATTATCTACTGTTTTATCACTATCTTCAGAACTACTCAAATTGTGTACGTTCGCGAAGCTCGTAGAAGGTTCCGTAGTTAAATAATCTGATGATAACTCTTCTGCACGTTCAATAACACTTTGCTTCTTATAATTACGTTTGTAATACGCATCACCTGCGGCTTTACGCTTCCTGCCTGCTTGATTAATGCGATTAATCACGGCCCAATCTTCAGAACTACGATCTCCACGTTTTGGTATCTATATGACTCCTATGACCTTCAACAAATGGCGCGAGGCTCTCCAAAGTTCAACTGATAACTTGCAACACCAGCATTGCTTATCAAACTCCCGCCGTTATTCATTTATGCAGCAAAGCTGTGAATAGGATCGTCGTGAACTCAATGTTGTTTATTTGAAAAGGAGATTTTGCTAGTAATATTTTTTAATGTATTTTTGTATTTTTTTGTAATAAAGTTTACTTTTTAATATTAAGTAATAAAAGGCAAATCATTACAATATATATATATATATATATATATATATATATATATATTGTAATAAACACTAAATGATGGGCTTTTTAAATGAAAGATTAATAAAATTTACAAACAATATTTTTATTGTGGCAATAACTCAAACAATTACAAATTTATAATATTGAATTTCTCAGGGTCTTAACTGGGTTTGATAATGGACGAATCAATAATATTTATAATCTTATCATCAACAAATCACAATTAAAAGAAAAAGAAATTTACTCGTCAATTAAACTAGAACGAAATTTAATTGTGAACGAAATTAAAAGTAAAAAGATTGACTCTGATTAACAATTTTAATCAAAAAGAAGAGAACGAAATCTGACGGCTGTCTTTCAATTACTTTTACATAATTAATTGTTTTGTAAATAACCTTGGGTGCTGCGAAGCAGCATGTACAAAGACTTTACAAGACATACCCAAGGTTATCTCCAAGTCGTGTCGTCGTTGTCGCTCCCAGTCCTGACGCAACACTGCGTGCATATAAGTGGAGTGTTTGTGGTGAAAATGTGTTCGTATGCCTAGACGCTGCTGTCCGCACAGTCTGTTGGAAATTTGCGCGTAAGTGTGTGTAAGATGTCGGGTTCAGTTGACAACGATGTGGACGTACACGGTCAAGTGGAGAGGACGGAAGAATTGGACGTAGACGTAATTCAAGAATAATACGGATTCGATTTCAAAGACTGGTTATTTTTCGAGGCAGCTTACAAGTGTCACATTTTATCGAACACGTTGGATATTATGTCAGATTCACTAAGTTTTCAATTACAATTTATGGGAGGAACAAATAAAGATTTAATGAAAAACGAGATTTCGACCTCTTCAATCTGATATTAATTCATATTTTAATACCATGGACAGATCATCGTCTTCCGGTAAAGACAAGACTTCGAAAACAGAAGAAGAAGTAATTTCCGACAGCGACGCAAGTTACTCGAGCGGTGGTGAAGAAGACAACAAAAAAGAAGATTTATACGAACCGCCAGATACTTGTCCGAGCGATCCTGAATTTCACGGAGAAAGAAAAAGGGAGATTTGCGGAAGCCGAAAATATCTCGAGAAAACGAAAATCTTCACCTTGTAAACGTGTCAGTAGTAATAATAATAATATTTGCATACCGGAGAAGAAAAGAATTAAACGATCTACAAATTCGAAAGAGTCTTTAATAAATTTGTTTCTGAATATTCGTTCCCACGTGTGGCATGATGATTGCTCCTACTCAAACAGATCTTGTAGATGCAACTGGAGATCAGACTTTCTTTTTAGAAATGGGAGGTATGACAGCAGAGGCAGAGCACAACCTTATTCGCGAAAATATGTCGAAAATGTCATGCACACTATATATACAAGAAACAGGAAGGGTGTTTTGGAATCGTCTTACCAACGCACACCAAAACAATATTATATGATTTCAACCTTCTACAAAGTAGACGAAATTGCGAAATTACCTCGTCAAGATTGGTGGAAGAACAAAGTGAAGGAAATACGTTATCAATTCGACGGTTCGGAAGCTTGCACGAATCCGGCTGTTCGTCTCATTCAAGAGATGGTAACACAGATTCATGGGGCATTCCAGCATACCTTTCATTTTCGAAACACTATTGCGGGTTTTACACTGCTTCTAAACTCACAGATTCTAACCCAAATGTTTTTAGCCAAAATTTTATATGATGTCAGGAACTCGGATGATCCTCCTTTCGTCATCTGCCGGTTGACCGCTCGCCTTAGGTGAATTCTGCGATTCGTCGATTGGGTAGTCTTTAGTGTTCCGGACTTAAACCGAAACTTTTGCTATTTCTGGCCGGCTATGGACACAAAACTGCTTTTTCTAAGCAGGTTTCGACGTTATACTTTTATGAATGTTTTACTTTGTCCTGCTAATTGCCAACCCTGTTGAATTCTCCTTCCAAAAATTATTATACCTCGACGAGGTCTTTCCGTGAACTGTATCTCACCAAATCTCCCTGCGAACTGTCTCTCGTCTCGCAATTTGAGCGCGCATACGCCATTTTGACGGACCTTCCGACAAAGGAACAGAGCCGGGTTTTCTACTGTTGTTCCAAAGCTCCTGCCGCTACAAAGGATTTCTCAAACAATTTATATTTTATGTTGAAACAATTAATGTGCTAATTAATTGGCATTACAATATATATATTGTGACAGAACAGACGGTTCAGTCACTGTTGCGCTATACAAATTTATTTCTTTTTTAAATTTTTCCTTTGTTTTATCAGTAGTGTTGAACAGACGTTGCGTGTGTTTTGATATCAGGGACAATAGGGCCCGTGGTTTGTGCCCAATACGGACCCACGTGGCCGAGGTACAACTTCCGCCTGGTGAAGCGGCGACCGGAAGGTCGCGAGGATTGGCCGATTTTCGACCAATCAGCCGGGGGCCCGAGGCGAGCTGGCGAGTGGACCCCAAAATTTAGTTCTTCTAGTGAGAGAGCCCGGAGCGAATACAGTTTGCTTCTAGTGAGAGAGCCCGTAGCGAATACAGTCTTCTTCTACGACCTGGAAGGAACCACCTTCGTGCATCGCCGTCCACGAGTTTGTTCGCCCAACACTCCGCCGCCCGCCCGCAGTCGTCCTCGGTCGTGTGGAATCCAGTCGACTCGGTCATCCCAGACGTCTGCGACCAGCGAGTTGACGAGCCAGGCCAGACTTCAACGCGCCACCCCAGGGTTGAACGAGGACGAACGTTAAGTACCTGTTTAACGTGTGGATGGTCGACCGATTTTTCTTGTGTATTAGACTTGAGGCTACTGAACTGTTCTTAATCTTCTTGAGTGAATTATATTTGATTTGTTTTGAAATTATAAGCTGTAAAGTACCCTGGGTTTACGAATTTCATTTGCCACAGTCGAATCTGGTCACGTCCCTCCACGGTTTTCCTCGGTGATCCCCAACCTCATCCTTTATAAAATTCGCTTTGACCGCTGTTTTGGTCGAACGAGTGACGTACCGTTACAATATATATATATATATAATCCATATAATGTAGATAAATTAAATAAAAACGTTGTTGGTATTTGGAAAGATGTATGTTGTGGTACACCGTTGGTTGCCTTTGCAGTACTTGGACCTAAAATGTACGCCCTACGTAACTGGGAACGAGGAGATGACAACGAGAGCCAAGGGAGTGCACACGTATGTTGCTAAAAAAATTTAAAGCAAAATATTTCGAGACGCACGTGTAATGAACCATTAAGAAAGTACAGGTGGTATTAAGTCGGTCGATTCCATTCTTAGGGAGTATTTTTTTTTCTTTTACCAATTGTATCATTGGGCGTCAAACACACGGGCCTTTTCGTTCAGTGACCCTTTTGTCGTTGAGCACCGAAATACATACAGGTTCTTGGAAAAAGCGTTCCTGGAGATACGAGCGAAAGTCGAGGGTGCTAACAGTTCAATGATTGTCGACATGGGCCTTCGAGGCTGGAAGTGTGTTACATGCATCAGGTTATACCTATACGGACCCAGCAATACTGGGAAGAGTAGTTTCGTGGAATCCCTAATCGGAATGCATAATTTGCTCTATATATTTTATCCTGGTGTTGGGAATTTTTTTTTATGCACGGGTTTGATTGTCGTAAACATGAGGTTATTGTTTTTGAGGAAATTGATATAAAATTCTTTCCTATTTCAATGCTTAAACGCTTGTTAGTAGGTAGGTTGTTTGCTTATCCTGTTAAATGTGAAGGGGACAAATATATTCGATTTACCATTAATGAAACTAATGATGAGGCTTTGCTTTCTCAGTTAACAGTCTTAAATGCCCAGACACCGTATTGGTTGGAAGAGAAGGCCGAAGATGGACCTCATTACCATATCGTCGGGGGACGAAAACAGTCGGACGGAGAATTAATAGACGGGTGCATATAAACGTCGTGTTCGCTCTGTTAAAAAGATGCTTAATTATGTATCTCGTAGGATCTAGTCTGTTGGCCCGACATTGAGGCCAATGCATAAAATAACAATAAAGTTGAGTCAGCCTCAAACCAATATGATCAGAAGGTGAAAGTAAAAACACAACAAGTATGCGATCGAGTTGTTCGCCCTTGTGGATGAAAAGATGACGTACACATGCAACACAGTCTGAAGGCCCTTCAAAGTGAGCAACGTGGTCAACGGATGTTTCAGCCATTATTGGGGAAGTGATCGAAACATCACGTCAGACAAATGGTTTACCGACTTTGTGCTTGCATAAGCTTGCCACTGTTCTTCGAGAATGTGGACGGAAGGAAGCAGTTCGACAGTACGTTTGGTGTTCAACGACGGAAAAAGCTATGGTCTCAAACTTTACAGGGGTAGGATAAAATGTGCCCTACCCTTCATAATAGCGACGCCATGGATCCTTCATGTGGACAAGAAGGAAGGCAAGAGAAGAAAACATTCTACAATTTCACAAAAAGTGAAGTGGACACTGCAGACCAACTTATGACGTATGCCGATACGTCACGCGTTGGCCATTCGTAGTCTTTTATATGATCATGAATGTAGCTGGGAACAAACTCCCTCATCGTCTATCTCGGTAACGATCTTGAGCCACTGATGCAGGAGGATGTTCCTCAAATAGTTGGCCCAAGATTTTACTACAAAGAAGGAACCAGAATAAGCATGAAATCCCCGCCAGCCTCCAAATGCACCTTTCAAGAAACGTACACCATGCACTACTGAAAGTGGTCTGAGGAGGCTTCCAGTATCAAGATGTCTGCGTTATATCAAGCCGATCTGCAATAAACACGCAAACGACGCGCCTGTGATGAGTGCAAAGTTACCATCCTTCCAACTTTTTCTGAGGAACCTGAATCCAGCGAATGTAAGATGGACTAAGCTCACAGTGGCAAAAAAATGGTTAATTTCGAAATTTTACATTTTAGTATTAATTTTTTTAAATTTATATATATTGTGGTAATTAAAAGAAATCATTAATTAATGAACAAATATTTCAACTCGCGTGGTCAACGGTAGAAGGCACTTACGTTGTACCCCAAGGATATGATATAATTGAACCACAGATGGCAAATTAAAAGAGGGTGTGGGGAGAAGTGCACACGACTTCGTGGTAAAGTGCGCAAAAGGCGTCGTAAGAAGAGAGGAATAAGTCTATTAGCAGCGATCGTCGGTGTTGGTCCTCGCGGCCGGATCGGGCCCAGTTAGGTGGCCGAAATTAATAAGGAGTTTCGTCGTGGAAGTCAATCTGTTAGCAACGTTCGTTGACGGTGTTTCTAGTAGCCATCGGGCCCTGTTAGGTGGCGAAAATAACGAGTCGTCGAGAATTCATCGTAAGGTCGTCAGGTGGTAATAATCTGCTGGTACGTGAACAATCTGCGCAGTTGTACTGACGAAAGTGTTCAGTTGTGAAGTGTGTGTGCACAACTTGGTACTCTTTATGGCCTGTATAAAGTGGGAGTGTTGGTATGCGAGTGAGCCAAATTTCATGGATTACCAGAGATTGTAAGTTAATATTTCACAGTATTCATAGTTGCAAACTTTTAAGTAAAGGTATAATCGTCAGTTTTCAGAATTCGAATTTGGTTATTGTATGCGTTTTCTTTATTGCATTGTAAAATTGGTTAACAAGTATTTGTTTTATTAAAGGCCCAGTTAACGACCCTGAGAAAGATTAAATTTCATTGTAAAACATTAATTGCAACGAGGGAAAAAGTACAGGAGTACGATAAAATGTGACCTTCCCTTCATAATAGCGAAGCCACTGATCATGTGGACAAGAAGGAAGCCAAGAGAGGAAAACGTTCTACAATTTCACAAAAAGTGTGGTAGACACTACAGACCCACTCATGAAATTTGTGACTATAAACTGATTGGGCGATATGATGAGACTTCTTCGGCGGGTTTACCAGGTTTTAGTATTAGTATTACCTGCGCAAATTTAAGTGGTGCAGGCCAGTATTTAAAACGTAAGATGGAGTTGAATAGATTTCTTAGGAATATTATTGCTGTTTTCGGTAACTCGGCGAGGATCTTTCCTGTTATTAGATCCTAACCTGGCGCTTTCTTTTGATTAAGATGTTGAATTTCATTGTCCATCTATACAGTGGAAAAGTTCTTAATAGGTCGTGACAGCTGCAGAGGTGCATCTAGCATGCGCTTTACTTCATCGTTTGGTTCGACGGAGTGTGGTGTGAAGACTTGGGCGAAATGTTGAGCAGTTCTGCCTTTTCTTGGTCAGTTCTGGCCCAATCATTAATTGTTTTTCTTAACGGAGGATTTGTTGTTTGTGGTGTTTGATTTTGCTATCTTCCAGATACTGTGGTCCGTGCGTGAGTGTGTTGTTAAATAGTGGTGAAAAGTATCTTGTTTTAGCGTTTTTAATTTATTCTTGATAATTTTTGCTAATCTATTAAATATTGTTTTGTCTATTGGGTTTCGGGATCGATGCCATTTTGCTCTTGCTCTGCGTTTTTGTCGTACTAGAGTCAGAATTTCGTTGGGGGATATTTATATCATCCCATACTTGTTTGGTGATCTCAGGTGCTGCGTTTTGAACAGTATCAGTGAAGTGAGCGACAGCTTCTTCCAACTCATGAAAGCTACGTAGACTAATATTATTCTGTAAATTTTTTTCAACCACTGTCCTAAATGTATCCCAGTCTGTTTTTTTGGTTATATAGCGACGGTCTAGGTGACTTTTTGATTATTGTTGTACTAATTGTAGCTGTAACTGCTGTTTGATCGGATGACAGATCATAGTTGTTGACTATGTCAAAATAATTGGAGGACATTCCTTTAGTCACAAAAAAGTCTAGTAAGTCTGGTATTTTCGCCAAATCCGTGGGCCAATATGTGGACTCGCCAGTAGAGAGGTATCCGTAGTCTTGTTCACGTATCAAGCTGTATAACGCACTACCCCTTGTCGAGATGAGTCGAGATCCGCAGTAGGTATGCTTGCAATTGAAGTCTCCACCACATATGAAAGTATTACCAAGTGATTGGAAGAATGGTCGAAGAATGTCCTTGCTAAGTCTGTGCCGAGGTGGACAGTACACAGAAGATATAGTTATTGGATCTGGTAGTTTCTCAATTTGGATTACAGTTGCTTGAAGAAACGGTTCAGCATAGTGATGCAATTCTTGGTGGACAATTGAACTTTTAATTAATATAGCCGTGGCTCCATGGGCTGTTCCATCTGGGTGTTCGGTATGGTAGCACGTATAGTGTGGTATTCTAAGGTATGATCTGTCCGTAAAGTGCGTTTCTGATACCAGTAATATATCAATGTTATTTAATTTTAGGAACAATTCAGTTTCATATATTTTGGTCAGGATTCCATTTGCGTTCCATAAGCTGATGTTGCATAAGCTGGGAAAACATGCCTTTAAATTCTTCTAGGAAATTGTGTAAGGTTAGGTCTTGCGTATTATTTTGTTCGATGCCTCGTTGTGCTACTTGGTTGATTGTTATGTCATTGTTAGTTCGACCAGCTACAATTTGAGAATAGCTAGGAGTGGTTTGGGGGGGATTATAGCAGGGTTGGTGGGTGATTGGTTTGTCTGTCACTGGGTGGATATTATGGATATTTGATGCTTTTGGTATATTCCTATTTTTTAAGTCTCTGTATATTGTGCAACCTTTATAATTCGCGGGATGATTACCACGACACAAGGCGCATGTAGCGGGAGTATTTTTTGCATGTTTTGCTGTCGTGGGGTCCTCCACATTTGACGCATTGATAGGGGCTTAGTGCAGTTGGTCTTCGAGTGTCCATATGCCTGGCAACGAATACACTGGATAATGTTCTTCTTAATTCAGGGTGCTTTAATTCGAATTTTGGTGTTTAGAATAAATTCTAATTTATAGATTTCTCTGTTATTAGCTTGAGGTTCAAGGTCTATAAAAAACATTGGCAGGGGTTCCTTGGTTATTCTATGTCGAATGTTGATCAGGTTTCTAACGGGGTGTCCAAGTCTACTTAGTTCGACATTAATGTCTTCAGGGAGGAATTGAGTGATGAAGATCGCCAATAACAATCCGGTAGGCTCTTTCTTGCTTGATCTGATATGTATGGTGGACAATATTTTCTTGACGCAAGTGGTTTATCAGTTTCCTGTAGGCTTCTATGGTTTTGATGTTTATTTTTAACTGTGTTGTTGGCTAATGATTTAGAGTAGAATCTTTCATTCCCGATTGCTACGTTTAATTCTTCGGTCATTGCTTTGAAATCAGTTACACCATAGATAAATACAGGCGGAGGTCTCTGCTCTGAATGTAATAAGATATTTTTGGTGGGATTATTTGTAGTTTGGGCGGTGGTTTCAATTTCTGCAAGTATCTTGAATCTGTTGGTTGTATTAAGTACAGTCATGTCGTCACTTAACTTTGATATACTTGTAGTTTTTCGCTTTTTATTCATATATTGCCAGGGATGTTTGTCATTGTCAGCTTCGATTTCAGATTCAGCTTCTGGATCTGTGCTCATATTTTCGATGCTAATAGTGTCGCTATTTTGACAATTTTGAGCGGGTTGGAAGTAAGCTGGAGTGATATTACTAGCGGTTGGTGTGAACTGAGACATGGTATGAGGTATTTTTTTATTTTTTTAGGGCAACAGGCTACATGAGGGTAATCCACATTGGGCAACTCCCCTTTAATAGCATAGGAAGGGATAAGAAAGGGGGGATGTGGAAGGGTAGAGGAAGGTAGCCAAGGGTTAACTAGGGCCCCCGGGCTATGATTGAAGGATCCTACCCGGCATTCGCCTAAAGAAATGCAGGGAAAACCTGCATCGGGTAGGTCGGGCATTGGGTACTTGTCCCACGCCCTTCCGATAGCGGGAGAGGAGTTTGCTGTGGGGACGCAGCATTCCCTTCTCCGTGCCTCGACCAGTTTAGGAGGCAGCTGGCCGACTATTCCAATAGGAATAGCGGACAACTCTTGCCGTATGCCCAAGGTCTGCGACCCCGGAACATACACCTCTCAAAACAGACCGAGGTGCCTCGGCATGTGGGAACCTTCGTTCAAAAAAAACCAGAGAGATGTGAGAGCATCCCCAAAGGTAGCCCCCGCCAGAGCTCTCTGGGAAGGTTCACCTGCGAGAAATCCTCTCGCAGGCTTGGGATTTTGTTGGAGGGGCGAAACAGAGGAATATAGCTCGTTTTGACTTAGCTGCTGCGAGAGGCTCCGTTTTGTTGGTGGTAGGTTCTGCATTTTAGTATTGTCGTCCGAATGTTTCTTGGCGAGTTAGCTTTTCTTGGTTATCTTGATTGTTGAATGAGAGGTTACTTGTTGAGAGACCGCCGCCAGGAGGGAATCCTCCTTCTGGCGCTAAGCTGTTATCTTACGCGTACTGGACACCGATGTTAAAACACTGAATTCCCAATAGTACGCGAAAACACTTGAACACTGATTTTACACTTGTTGCACTTTAATACTGCTGGATAATTGATAAATTAATCTAGTCTGTGGATTTTTGTGGCCCGGCGCACTTGATTCAGAGGTCCGCCGAATGCTCGAACACTATGTTCCGTAAACAAGCGGTAGATCGCTTAAATGCCTCCCCCCTTCAGGGATCTCCTATATCACCAACATATTTAATAGCTGCCTGAAGCTAAATTATTTCCCCACTTCCTGGAAAACAGCGAAAGTCATTGTATTTAAAAAACCCGGAAAGAACCCACTTTTCCCCCAAAACTATCGTCCCATTTCGCTTCTCTCGACTCTGTCGAAAACCTTCGAGAAGATAATTTTATCGCGCCTCAATGACTTTCTTGAGCAAAACTCTGTTCTCGTACCAGAACAGTTTGGCTTCAGGCGTGGTCATAGCACAATCCATCAAGCAGTTAGGTTGGCACATCATGCCTACGAAGGATTACAAAATAGAACACACATTACAGGCGCTGTACTCCTCGACCAAACACAGGCGTTCGACAGGTTATGGCATGATGGATTGCTGTACAAGCTAGACCAGTTAGGGTGCCCGGACTATATGACACATTTGTTACACTCGTACTTGAGTAACAGACAATTCTATGTCTACTGGGACGGACAGGCCAGTCCTACTAGGAACATACAGAGCGGGGTCCCGCAAGGCAGCTGTCTTGGCCCCACTCTGTTCAATATATACATCAATGACGTTCCAAAGAGTCCGGAAACCGAATTAGCGTTGTATGCGGATGATGAAGCCTATTTCGCCTCTGGGCATAATCAAAATTATGTAGCAAAAAAGCTCCAGCGGTCAGTAAAGAGCTTTCAATCCTGGGCGAACCGCTGGAGAATGCGAATCAATGGGGAGAAGACCCAGGCCATAATGTTTACGCGGAAAAGAAACCTCCCCATTGTTGATATAATGGCAGGGGGAACCAAAGTCCGATGGACAAAGTCTGTAAAGTATTTAGGACTAAGACTGGACAAGCGACTGACCTTTGGTGAGCATGTCAAACAGACCAAAGTGAAATGCCACTTAGCAATAAGAAGCTTGTACCCGTTGTTTAAAAGCCGCGGTCTTAGCCTAAAAACTAAGCTCACGCTTTACAAGACAATGGTACGTCCTGTACTCATGTACGGTAGCGAGGTCTGGGGTGTAGCAGCCAAATCCTATATTGATCAGGCTCAGGCAGTGCAAAATACGGTTTTAAAAATAATTACCGGTGCACCAAGATATACATATATGTTAGATGTACATAATACGTTAGGCCTAGAAATGATTAGAGACTATTTAGTAATTAAGAGTAGAACCTTTTTCGATAGAGCAAAAAATTCAAAATTTGAGAATATTCATACAATTTCCACTAGAGATAGCAAACTCAGAGATAGGAGTATTAGTATTAGGATTTAGGTCTAGGATAGTAAGATTAGGATAGGTTTTAAACTCAGATTAAGTTACATTTAGGGCACGCCTGGGCCTGATCAACACAATTAGGCAAGTCATGTTTCAAAAAACACACACCCAACAAAGGCAAGAGCTATGCTCGGTACTTGAGTTTAGTACAGCCCTCGTGGCCACCACAAAGAACGCGCTGCGAAGACACGTCCGTTCAGTACGGGCGCTGGGCACATTCTAGAGAAAGGACATGAATATATAGTGGTAATTGAAATGAAACGTTGGGACTTGCATTGTTGGCGGCGTAAACATAAGACGTGTGTACAGGAATATGGGGCTATAATGCTCGTTTTGTGTGTGTATTGTCGTGAAACATTGCTGGACGCACGCAGCTATAGTGTGTGTCTTTGGGGAGGCAAAGACGGAGGTAGTACGAAAACTCAAAAATTCAGAAAGAATGGCGCAGATGAAAAAGGTTATAAGAGCCTGTTTTGACGAGACAGGGCTAAAAGTATTTTGTCGGACCTGGAATGTGATTGCGAGAGACAACGGTTAAGTAGACGCTCTGATATATCAAGCTAGCGTGCAGGAAATGTGGAGTACGTAACGAGTGGACAGCAAGCACGAAGTGTTGTATGTGGAAATAATAACCACAAGTAAATTCTCTGAATCAGTGGCCCGTGTTAAACAATAATCGGAGGCCACTTCTTTTTCGCACGGCAAAACCATAAGGTAAATTAAAGAATTAATTATATGTAAACCCAACTGTTGCAAATTCTACACACGGACCACTACCGGAAATAGACAAAGAATCACCACTTCCATCTCAAACAATTACTTTCAATTTGTTTTGATTTACTTTCCTTCTTGTTTTATGCTTTTAAAAATTCTGTATCCACTCTGCGACCAACATCTTTCTTAATAATTATATTTATACCAGCAGCTATTGTTTTTTTCCATTGTTCTTCACTAACTTCTTTCATTCTGGATGGCACCCAGAACCACTCATTATTATTTTTGATCCTAATTTGGTATTAACTTTTTTGCAAGCATTTATTTTATATGTCTGGCTTTTGTTTAATTTTTGTATAAATACGGATGCTTCGAAGCTTTAAAGCCACAGTTGATCGTCAGTGCGTATCATCGATACTTACTATATAATAGACCGCCAAGGCTATAATAATAATAATAATAATGGAGAGTTTTCTCCAGCCAACATAGCGATACTAGAAAGCGAAACAATTCGAAAACGTTGATAGATTCAAACATTAAAATCCATTTTTAATTAACAATATAGAATACAGGAATGCCAACATATATGCATATAATAAATTGCTTAATATTAATTGGAACAAGGGAATATACAGAATTGATTGGGTGCAATTTATTATACCCGAAAATATCCTTTATTACAATTTTTGGGACAGGTTCCGAGAAAAAAATGAAATGGATAAAAAAGTATTTAAATATACATCAAAATATATATGATATGGGCGAAACATTTTTATGCCCAGCATTGAAGAATATAAAAGATAAAGAAAATATATTCATTCAGCCCACGAGAATGTACATTTATTGCACAAATGGTTTGGTACAACCCAGCCTTCAAAAAAGGTATGTTACTTCTTTTTATTATTGTTTTGTTGTCCATAACCTGTTTCGTGTTAACTTTCCTTTTGGGTCTGATTTTCTTACAGGATGGATGACCTGAATTTGCGCGCAAACCAGTTTTCCTCGCTTGAAGTAGACGACATCGGAGCCATTAGCGTCTGGCAACTGTCTGACATTCGTTCATCGTAAAAATCTCTAATACATTTTTAATAAATTCACTGTTATGTAGGAACATACGAAGTAATAAAATCGTATTACTTCTAATATCACAAACGAGGTCTTCATTACAACCTAATTTCATCCAGATGCGCGCCTAATCACATTCCATCTCAAACACCGCTCTTCCCCACCCCCCCCCCTCCTTATCTTTATCCCACCTCCCACGTAGTCTATACGTCATAACACCCATTATGTCATCAATTGCTGAAAGGTACCAACTACACTCGAGGTTTTGAATTCCTTCCCCCCCATTTCCGAAAGGTCACTGCCACTGCTCTATCGTTCCGCCTCCGTGACGTCATATCCCAAGCGATTTTCCGTAAGCACCCCCTCCAACCTCCAAGAGGTTATTGTTATATCTTACCCCTTCTCTGATGTCATTGACCCTAACCACCCTCCGTGACGTCATCTGTAAGCCCCCTACGTGACGTCATGACTCCCATTACGTCATACCCTCTGCGTAAGCCACCGGGTGACCTTGAATACATGTTATTACATAGCAACTTTGCTATACTACTGTGAACCTCAAACCAATACGATCAGAAGGTGAAAGTTAAAACCCAACAAGTATGGGATCGAGTTGTTCGCCCTCGTGGAAGAAAAGATGACGTACACGTGCAGCAACTTGGAAAGATATGCTGGCTCACAGTCTGAAGGTCCTTTCAAAGTGAGCAACGTGGTCAACGGATGTCTCAGCCATTATTGGGGAAGTGATCGAAACATCACGCCAGACAAATGGTTTACCGACTTTGTGCTTGCATAAGCTTGCCACTGTTCTTCGTGAATGTGAAAGAAAGGAAGGAAGGAAGCAGTTCGACAGTCCGACGAAAAAAGACATATTGGTTCAAACTTTACAGGGGTACGATAAAATGTGACCTTCCGTTCATAATAGCGACGCCATTGATCTTTCATGTGGACAAGTAGGAAGTCAAGAGAGGAAAACATTCTACAATTCCACAATAAGTGAAGTGCATACTGCAGACCAACTCATGACGTATGCCGATACGTCACACTTTGGCTATTCGTAGTCTTTTATATGATCATGAATGTAGCTGGGAACAAACTTCCTTATCGTCTATCTCGGTAACGATCTTGAGCTACTGGCGCAGGAGGATGTTCCTCAAAACGTTGACCCATGATTTTACTACAGAGAAGGAACCAGAACAAGCATGAAATCCCCGCCAGCCTCCAAATGCACGTTTCAAGAGACGTACACCACGCATGACTGAAAGTGGTCTCAGGAGACTTCCCCTTGACAAGATGTCGATCTGCAATAAACACGCAAACGAAGCGCCTGTGATGTGTGCAAAGTTGAATTGATGAATTGAATGTTATCGCAGCGTCAAGTTCAACGCAAATTCTACAAAAATTAAACAAAAGCCAGACATATAAAATAAATGCTTGCAAAAAAGTGAATACCAAATTAGGATCAAAAATAATAATGAGTGGTTCTGGGTGCCATCCAGAATGAAAGAAGTTAGTGAAGAAGAATGGAAAAAAACAATAGCTGATGGTATAAATATAATTATTAAGAAAGATGTTGGCCGCAGCGTGGATACAGAATTTTTAAAAGCATAAGACAAGAAGAAAAGTAAATCAAATCAAGTAATTGTTTGAGATGGAAGTGTAATAATAATAATGTACTGTATACGTTGCAGGAAAGCATGGACAGCAACAACAAACTTCAGGGGAAGGACGTGGAATCATATTTCAAAAAAAGAATAAGACAAGTGCGGGTAGACAATAATAATATGTTCATTGATCCAATAGAATTTATTAATGCATGCAAACCAATATGGGAATCAATAATAAAATAATTCCATGCGCAAGTAAAATCCAATATAGATTTAGTTTGCACGTATATTATTCAGAAAAATAATGAAGAGGTAGAAATTATTATTTATACAAGTACTAAAATGCTCATCATAGGGAAAAACCACAAACTTTTCCGATTGGTGTAACGAAAATATAATCGAAACCATAATACGTAAGATGGATGAACATCAAAGTGGAAAATCTTTTAAAGGCGCACCCTATTTATTGATTAACGTTAATGTTTGTCTATTTCCGGTAGTGGTCCTTGTGTAGCACTTCCCAATGCAATTAGAAAAAAAACGTGCTGCTCATACAGAGCCATCTTCGCTTTAGACGTTGAGCAGTCAACATCTAGTGAATTTCACTCAACCTGTGCATTACTTGCTAAAGCCTGTGTTCAGAGTGTGTGTGAGTGCCGCATCTTGAATACATAACCGCATCTCGCTCTTCGAGTGGAAGCCGTTTGTGATCATCTGCTATGGACAACGTGCCTACGCCCGCTGCCGTCCCTGCGATACCGCCGACTTCCTGTTTGTGCCACGTGTTTCCGGTTCGGACCACGTGCTCTACGCCTGTGCTGTTACGGACATCTTGACTACGCCCGCTGCCGTCCCCTATATATATATATATCCGTTTATAGTGTTTCCATTTTAAAATGGCACCCACCAACTCATCAAAAACCGTCTCTGCCGCGTCCTCCTAGGATAGCAAAAGCCAAAAACCAAGGGTCTTCGGCCGCGGAACCCATGGAAGCCGCCCCGTCAATTTCCAACAAACGCATTGCTCCCCCAACGCCCGAGATTAACCCCAAACGCCTCAATGCATCTCAACCGAGCCCAAGTGTTAAATTAATCACGCTTCAAATCGTGAATCTACCGCCCTCCGAATCTCAAAAAAGCTTAACGAATTTGTTTAGACGTTTTTGCACCGTTCCAATTAAGGACATGTTCTTAAACCGCCAGGGAAATTTATTCATAAAAAGCGAACACCCTGACATTAAAAACCACGTCGTTAAAAGCTTCCAAAACGGCCTCCCCGATTTCCGTCCCCAATTTTTTGACCGTATACCCCGTCCGGAAAGATCTATCAATGCGTCGACCACCACTTTCTCTGTAGTCATTAAGGGAGTAGAGTTAGATATTACCCCAGAGGAAGCATCGGAAGAGCTAAACCTGCAAAAAATTTCGCACTTTAAACTTTGGCGAATTAAATCCCGTGCACTAGATAAAGACACGATGATGATCCGTGTCCTCAGCAAAAGTAAAGAGGACATAGACTCCATGCTGCTTAATGGAGTACAAATATTCTATAAGCGGCATAGCGTTGAACCCTCTAGCCCGCCCAGTGTGGCAAGTGCTTTGCTTTCACACACCGTGCCGAAATGCGTTCGTTGCGCCGGTCCACTCTTAGAGGATAAATGCGGCCACCCGAACTTAAAAAAATGCGCAAACGGCGAAGGTGAACATACTTCCCTGGACCACCGCTGCCCAAAACGCCCCGCTGCCCCAATTTCCGAAAAGGTGACCGCCAAAATAAAATGTGTTGACTCCGTAGAAGAAGATTTCTACCAACCAATCAAATGTATAACTTGTCTCTGCTTGGCCACAAGCTACTTAAGGTCGACCACCCTGGCCCTACTCAGTCTCCTCCCAAAAAACAGACTAGAGGTGATGTCTACGATGAAAACGATTGCTAGGGAGCAATTCATGCGAACCCTGGCAGTTACCTTTTCAAAAAATAAAGCCCACATCACTATCTCCGATTCAAATATGATAGTCTAAAATAAACTAGCCAAGGACTGACCCGGTAACATAATGGATAGGCTCAATATATGTTTCTGTAACTCGCAAGGCTTTACGCGAAAGAAAGCCCTAATCGAAAATCTATGTAACCAAAAAAACATGTCCGTTCTCTTTTTAGCAGAAACCTTTCTCCGACCCAACATACAAGCCAACATCCCAGGATACCGCTCCATCAGGCGGGACCGTGTCCCTGCGGCCCCGCATGGTGGCGTTATCCACTATCAACAACACCTTCAAGCTACACAAATCCCTGTACCGCTTCAATTTCAGAACCTTGAACTCGCTATATGCAATATAGGTCACCTAAATTACGCAGTATTTTATTGTCCCCCACTAGCGTCAAACAGCCCAGGACAAGAAAGGAGGTTGCGACAAGCAACACTTTCTCCGTCCTGGCAACGGCCACGCAAGCGCCAGAACAACGCCAGGAGCAGAGAAGACAATATCCCACCGATTGTAGCGAAGATCCAGGGACCCTCCCATAACTTCACAAGGCAAATGGGTAAGTTATGCAGTGTGGTCCTTGACTTCAAACTGGTATCAGGTGGTATTAGAATAAGGCCTAGGTCATTGGAGGACTACATTACTATTTTTAATGAGCTTCAGAAGCGAAAAATAGAGTATTATACTCATTACGCCATGAGGTACGTAAAGGTAGTCTTACGTGGCCTCCCACTTGACACTCCTCCCGAAGATATTAAGGAGGAACTGCAAGAAATGTCTTTTGATGTGGACTCAGTGCATCGCCTGACCCACCCTAGAAGCAAGGACCCAATGCCTCTCTTCTTGGTGGTCTTGCAGAGCAAGCCACAAAATATAAATATTTATAATTTAGAACATATTTTTAACATTAAGGTGAAAGTCGAAAAACTCGGAGCTAGCCGAGGTCCCCCGCAGTGTTTCAACTGCCAGTTGTTTGGGCATCTGTCCAAACACTGCACACGTCGACCGGTCTGCGTACGTTGTGCCGTTGTGCCGCAGACCATCAGACAAGGGACTGCGCGGTGCCCAAATCCGAGGATCGCGCAGCCCTTAAGTGCGGGAACTGCGGCGAGGCAGGGCACACTGCCAATTGGAAAGGCTGCCCTAAGTATATGAATTATGTCAAGCTATTTCAGGAGAAGAAGAAGAAGCCAGCCCCAGCGCCGTCCAGACCAATCTCCGAGGACTTCACTTTCGCTGATATTCTCAGAGGCAAAAATAAGAAGCAGCAGGAAGCCCCTCTGCCCCCTCACCAACCTGCTTTTCAGGACCAGGAACCGCCTCAGCAGAAGCCGACGTCAGCTCCAGAACCAACGAAGAAGAGCACCGAGCCCCAGCTCACCGCAGAGGGGATACAACAAATGATGGCTGACTTCCGAAAGGAAATGCAAGCCATGTTTATGCAAATGATGTTTTCTTTCAGCCAAATGGCAGCCCAGATGCTCCCACAGATGATGGGGCAACCCGCTTCCATCCCCACTATAACCAAATCATGGGTTTTAATGCGCATAATTTGGTGTTCTGCACGTGGAATTTCGAGATTTCATAACTAATCAAAATATCGACGTTTTCTTTGTTACCGAGACGCATCTGAAGAACGGAGTAGCTGTTGGAGTGGCCAACTACAACTGCTACAGAACGGACAGGCCCACAGCAGGAGGAGGAGTAGCGGTGTACGTGAAGAGGTGCATTCCGCACTACTACGTCCCGCTACCGGCCACACCAACGATCGAGGCAGCGGGCGTTGTCCTAGAGACACGGAACGCTGAAGTTCTCGTAGTCAACGGCTACCATCCACCCCAGCCCCAGCGACTAGACAAGGAAGACGTCGAGAAGATCCTGGCACTGAGGAGGAAGGTCGTCCTAATGGGAGACCTCACCGCGAAACACACCCAGTGGAACAGCAGGGTGTGCAACCGCAGTGGCATAGCGTTACGGCGCGTAATTAAGCAGGGAGTGCAGGGGAACCTCTTCATTAAAAGTGAGCATCCGGACATTAAAAGTCATGTTATTAAAAGTTTTAAAAACGGCCTCCCGGAATTTAACCCTCAGTTTGTCGACCGTTTACCCCGACCCGAAAACGCCACAATCGCGCCAACTCCCACCTTCTCGGTGGTTATAAAAGGGGTTGAGCTTGACATTACTCCGGAGAAAGTATCCGAAGAATTAAAACTTCAAAACATTTCGCACTTCAAATTGTGGCGAATTAAATCCCGAGCTTTAGACAAGGACACCATGATGATCCGAGTCCTTAGTAAAAATAAGAGCGACATAGATTCCATGTTAATAAACGGCGTCCAAATTTTCTTTAAGCGTCATAGAGTGGAACCGTCCAACCCACCCCCACCACAACCTGCCCAATGAGGAAAGTGTTTCGCCTTTACCCACCGGGCGGACGAATGCACCGCCAGCCCCAAATGTGTACGTTGCGCAGGTCCCCACTCCGTAGATAAATGCGAACAGCCCCAAGTTAAGAAATGCGTCAACTGCGGAGGTGATCACACCTCGCTTGACCATCGCTGCCCTAAACGCCCCGCCGCCCCAGTCTCTGAAAAGATGACCGCTAAAATCAAATCCGTCGACTCCGTAGAAGATTTCTACAAACCGATAAAGTGCACTTCATGCATATGCCTGGTCACTAGCTACCTGAGATCCACCACCCTAGGCCTATTGAGTCTTCTCCCTAAAAACAGAGAGGAAGTAATCTCCACCATGAAAGTCATTGCTAAGGAGCAGTTCATGCGGACATTAGCAGTAAGCTTCTCAAAAAACAAAGCTCACATCACTATTTCCGAGTCAAAAATGATAGTCTAAAAATAACTAGCCCAGGTCTGACCCAATAACATAACGTGTTAAGGAATGTATAGAAATATAACAGGACCAATTTTTTGCATTGGTGACGGAGGAGGCTGTTCTGCGCGACCGCAAGACGCTATTCAGCGTTTTGCTGCATGTACATATAGGAGCGCATGAGAAGCGCTCACACACCAGACTAGACCAGGCCAGACCAGCCCAGACCAGACAGAGATTCGTATTCGTCGTATCCATCGTGCTCGCTCTCTCTCCAACGCACGACCCCTGGTAAGCACACAACGGGCGGCGACTGATGGGACGATCATAGCCCGGTGCTTACTAGAGCCCTCGAGAACTGAAAAGGTGAGTTGCGCAGGTTCAGACTCTGCTTTCACTAACATAATGGATAGGCTCAATATATGTTTCTGCAACTCGCAAGGCTTCACCCGGAAGAAAGCCTTAATTCAAAACCTATTCCACAATAAAAACATTTCCGTTCTCTGCTTAGCAGAAACCTTCCTCCGTCCAATATCCAAGCCAACATCCCAGGATACCGCTCCATTAGGCGGGACCGTGTCGCAGTGGTTATCTACTATCAACAACACCTTCAAGCTACACACATCCCTGTACCGCCTCAATTTCAGCACCTTGAACTCGCGATATGCAATATAGGTAACCTAAATTTCGCAGTATTTTATTGTCCCCCACTAGAAAAAATCGACCCTGATCTCTTAGCTTATATCGCCTCCTTCCCTAATATGATTTTCACCGGAGACTTCAATGCCAGAAGCACTGACTTCGGCGACTCCCATAACAACGTCAATGGTATTGTACTGTCCAACAATTTTTTTAACATAAACCTCTGCAGGCTTCATTTCTGCGACCCCACCTTTATAGGTTATTCTGGCACCTCTATGCCCGACCACATTGTCGTGTCTCCAAACCTCCTACAAGACCGCCACAAATCTGGAGATTCTAGACTCCATAGCATCCGATCCTCTCCCAATCTTTGTCACCATAAAGTCGCAAAGGCCAATCCACCTTCCCTCTCAGAAATCGATATTATTATATCACAAAGCCGATTGGGATAAATTCACTGACATAATCAATAATGAAATCACTCAAGTTCCCACGTTTCTCCCTTCGCCCGAAAGCATAGATACGGCTGCCGAACAGATTGCAAAACTCAAAAATAAAGCCTTCAAATCAGCAATACCCTCCCGCCAATTCATTTATACAACCCCACCCCTCCCAAACACGTCCTCCAGCTCTTAAAGCAAAAAAGGCGTATTTACAGATTATTCCGCCGCACTAATTAGACCCCTCAAAACGCTTTGGAACAAGCTTGAATGCCCAAGTTCGTAGAGAAATAGTTAAAGTCCGAGAAAACAGGTGGAACTCTACGATCTCTAAACTTGACTACAGAGATGGTAGCAAGTTGTGGAGTACTTTTAAAAGAGTCACTGGGCAATTCAGTCAACGGTCTTATTTAAACAACCAATTAATGATGGCGATTCGGCAGAAGTCTTTGCCACTGACCTCCAAAAAAACATTTTCTTTCCCCACCAATCCCAAATTTAACGATTTATTCAGAGTTAAAGTCTCCACAGAACTCCCGACAATGCTATCGAATCACAGCGAAACTCAATGCCCTCTAACCGAACCCATCAGCCCCGAAGAAGTCAAACAAGCTTCCCTTGTAGGGCGGAACTCTGCTCCGGGGGCTGATGGGATCAATCGGAAAATAATGTGGCACTGCCCTCCCTCAGTTTTTACATGGCTCTCTATTATCTTTAATGCCTGTCAAAGCCTAGCCTATGTCCCCCCAATTTGGAAAACATCCAAAATCATAATGATCCCCTTAAAAGGGAAACCACTAGCTGAACCCTCATCATATCGACCAATATCTCTCTCCTCGGTCATAGGGAAAATTTTCCAGCGAATAGTAACAAACCGATTATCCACTTTCTGCACCTTAAATTCTGCCATTCCCCCCACCAATTTGGATTTAGAAAAGCCCAGTCCACCCAAGACGCCATCTTTCAGTTACTATCGGCCACTTCCAAAGCCCTAAATAAACTCCACGTCTCCTCAACATTATTTATAGACATCCAAAAAGCATATGATAAAGTATGAATAGAGGGCCTACTTTACAAAATGCTCAAGTTAGGTATCCACCCCAAATTTGTTAAACTGACACGATCCTTCATAGAAGACAGAACTGCCTTCGTATCCATCAACAATGCCTCTTCTTCATCCTTTGCTATCGAAGCAGGCCTCCCACAGGGGGCCATTTTCTCCCCAATCCTTTTCAACATTTACTGCCATGATATCCCAACCCCACACCACAAAAACTCCGTTTCTACAATATGCTGACGACACCGCCATTACCATGATAAATCAAGATTTCTACTCCTGCTACCAGCAATTCAAGTTCTATCTCCCATTTTTAGAAAACTGGTTTTCTCGGTGGAGAATAACCCCAAATCCCTCCAAAACCGAACTTGTCTACTTTACACATAGGTATGACAGGAAAAACAAATCCATCGACCGCCCATCAATAACATTCTGGGACTCCAAAGTAGCCCCCTCCAATGAAGCCACATATCTAGGCATCTCCTTAAACGCCTCACTAGGTCTACCTAACCTGGCAAAGTTCTTCCGCAAAAGAATAGTCCTAAGATTAAATTTAATCAAATGCCTTCGGGCCCGCTACTCGTCCTCCCCTTCAAAAACTTTACTCCACACTTACAAAACATTTATCCGCCCAATCCTAGACTATGCCGCCATCGCATCAATTTTTCTTTCCCCCTCCAAAATCGAAGACTGGAGCGGCCTGGAACGCCGAATTCTCCGGTTCTGCCTAGGTCTACCCTACGACTGCCCATCCCAACAATTAGTAGCTCGTCTACCAAACTTTACTTATATCACCCAAAGATAGACTCTGCACCCCCCTCATAATAAACAAAAGAAAACAAGCGACCCCCAAACACGAGATCCCCAGGACGGAACTCGTACTGAAAACAACGCAACGGGCCAAACCCCAAGCCCAAGCCAGCACAAGTACACAGGACGCCCCAGTCCGCCCTACCACTACCAACATAATGCCTGCAGATGTTCTGCCGCCAGTAGTGGCATACAACCACGGCGATCTCGGCGCGCTGAACCAACGGTTCATGGCGCGCTATAAGCCGCAAAAGTTTTACACGAAACGGCGTGACAACTGCACGGCATTTTACACGTCCACCAAGGACGACTACAGGAACTTGCAAGAGTTCCTGAAAGTCGAAAAGGTGGAATACTCCTTGTACCTTCTCCGCGACGTACGTACGCGGCAATACGTCGTCCGGGGAATACACGAAACCACTAGTAAAGACTCGGTAGTGGAGGACCTGAGGCTGCAGGGCTACCCCGCCATGAACGCTTGGCAAATGCGTTCAAACGCAGACAAGCGAGCCCTCCCAATGTTCATCGTCGAGCTGGAAGACAGCCCGTCAGCCGATGAGATCCTTAAATTGGATCTAGTGCTGTACCAGCGCGTTCGAATTGAACATTTTAATCCGCCCCCTAAGCCCTTGCAGTGCTCCAACTGCCTGCGGTTCGGGCACAGCGGCCTACGCTGCCATGCACGCCAGGTGTGCAAGGTATGCGCCGGCCATCACGCTGTGGCCAACTGCAAGTTGGAGGCGGGCGGCAAGAAGACCTGCGCTAACTGCAGAGGCGACCATTCTGCCCTTTACAGGGGTTGCCCTGCATACAAGGCAGAGCTGCAACGGAGGAAGGAGGCCTTGCGTAAAGGCCAAGCTCCTCTGCCAGCTTAACAGGCTGCTAAACCCGCCCCCTCAGCCTCCGCTGTCCGACCCCCCCCCCCCCCCCCCCCGGGACAGTTGTCTCCAGCGGACGGTCCTTCGCCGCAGCCGTGGCAAAAGCCCCTACACTGCCTGAGTCCGTGCAGGCCTCTGCGCCTTCTGCGCAGCCCAGTACACCTGCTCAGGTCCCAGAGCAGGCACCCTCTACAACACCACTGGAACAGCCAGCCTCAACATTAAAAACACAAGCTGTTCCACCTACACGGCTGTTTAAGAGCCAAAAACACAAGAAGGCCGGCAAGCCCAAAAACAAAAAATCTGCCGCGCCTTCTGCAAACACAAAACCCGCCAAGGAAGGCCGTCCCCAGCCAACCAAGGCCCCCACACACACAAAGCAGAAGCCATCCGCTACTGCTTTGCCTGCCCCCACACAGGCCGCTGTCCCATCGGACAAAAGCAATAGGCAGACCACAGAAGACCCTATGGATGCTTTAGTCAAATCCCTAATTTCCAAAATCCTGGAAACCATGCTCCCACAAATCACCTCCGCCATCCTCGCCGCTGTCCAGGGACAGCTATCCAACTTCATCCCGTCGTTAACCAACCTTCATGGCTAGACAGCACATGGGTCGAGACACGCGTATCCTTTTCTGGAACGCTTGCGACCTGTACAACAAAAGGGTCGAACTGGCCGCGTTCATGACGCAACATGCCGTAGGCATCGCGCTAGTGAACGAAACACACCTTGTCCCCGCGGATAAGATTCACTTTACACAATACGCAGTTTACCACTCCGACAGACAAGACGGTCGCAGAGCCGGAGGAACTGCAATCATAGTAAAACAAGACATCGCTCATTCGCTTGTACCACTTCCACGATTAAACAAGCTTGAAGCCACAGCCGTTAGAATCCAGTTAAATGGAGCATACACTACACTCGTAGCAGTCTACAATAAACCAGGCAGGCCCCCAATAGATGTTAGAGACATAGACCGGCTACTTAACATCTCGGGAAGGGTAATAGTAGCTGGGGATCTAAACAGTAAACACCCCTTATGGAACAGTAGACGCACCAACCCCAGCGGTAGGGCACTACACGTTCACTCACAAACACATAATTACATCGTCCTAGGACCACGTGAGGCAACTTACGTGCCCGAAAGACGAGAGGCACAGCCAGATGTCCTGGACATAGCCCTCATCAAGGGCGTCACATACACTCTTGACCTCACGGTCATACAGGACCTGACTTCAGACCATTACCCTGTACTCATTAGCAACACAGGCACTATACAGCACAGAGACAAGCGCGTCATGTTCAACTATAGGAAGGCCAACTGGAATCTATTCAGGGAAACCCTTGATAGAAACATGAACCACACAGACATCAACACCGCGGCGGAAATAGACCAGTCTGTTCAGTCCCTCACCGCTGCCATACAGGACGCGATATCCGAAGTCATACCAACGGTAACTCCACACCAACACAGGACGGTGCTCCCCGATAGCATAAAGGAGTTAATTACCCTAAGGAATAGACGTAGACGGTATTGGCAGCGAACTAGGTTGCAAATATACAAAACTCATATGAACAGACTTAGAGACATCATCAGAGAACACATCAAAACACACCGAAGCATGGAATGGGACAAGCTCCTAGCTAGACGCTCCACGTGGCAGATGGCGACACTCTTCACACGGGAGGCATACCAAATACCAACGCTCCACAGACCAGCAGGGCACGCACACTTACACGTAGGGCAAGTTATGTATATTAATTTATTCACGCTCTCAGAAACCTCGAGACCGACCAGAGCTCCATCAGAACGCGATAACAGGGTGGTCTCTTTATCTCAATAGAACAGACTCAGCTCTGTATTCTTTGTTCATATTCAGATATATGAGCATTATGATTAAACGACGCACTCAGTTCCAGTCTTGAAGTCACTGCGTGCAGAACCTTTGTAACTTGTATCAATTGCTCAAAATAAAACTTTTTAAAAAGGAAAGTTTTAAAGCAATTTACTGGCGCAGTCGGTAGGACAAGGTGTAAACAACACAATCGAAAATTTCAAAATACTGAAATTCAATTCGTTTAAATTGTGTTGGTCGATTTTAATCGTTCAAAACACCGTCCGAACATAACAACGAGGTACAAGACGAATCTGCACAAGACTCTACTGAACTCCTTCGCTACACGGCGTCGTATCCAGCTTCGACCCCAGAACCGCATAGCGAGCCAGGAAGAAGATTGGAAAACCGGTGGGCCCACGTAACAGTGTCAGCGTCCATCAACCTGAGCGACCCTCGACCTAAGCTGAGTCGTCGCATTCAACCCTTCAACAGGACAACCCTCAACCGTAACGAGAGTCGTCACCACAAATGAAGATTACGATTTTCACAGTTGTTATACTGTCAACGTAAGTCTCCAAAATAATTTAAATTTGTTCACAATCACTGCAGAAATCTTGCATATTCACTGAACTTATAACTAAAAATTAAATTTGTTCACAATCACTGTAAAAAACTTACATATTCACTGAACTTTTAATTAATAACTAACATATAAGTTAGTAAAAGTGTTTTGAGTGAAAGTCACAATAGCAAACATAGACAATTTAGTACAATCTTTCGAAAAACTAAAAGTCGAAAGTATGGCTTCTATCTCCGAAATCAAGTCATTTACGGATAATATTCCAAACTATGACGGGAATCCTAAACAACTTGCGTTTTTCATTAAACGTGTAGAAAAAATAAATGCGTTAATCAACTGAATTGTCCCTCCTGTTCCAAATAGCACTAAAGATATTGTTTTTCTTAACGTACAAGGAAAAATAGTCGGAATAGCTTCTGAAGTTATTCAGGAACGAGACTGGGCACAATTAAAAGAATTCTTGATAGAAAAATTTTCGATCAATCAGAACTCTAAAAGCGTGATGTTAGATATAATGAACAAGAAATGTACCAAAAGTCCATTAGAATTTGTACAAGAAATATCAGAAATGTTTACAACGTATAAACAAAAATTGTCATTAGAGATAATGAACTCTGAAATCATCTATAATGAAAATGAAAAATTCGTTACCATCACATCCATGAGAGATCCTTTACGGAATAATCTTGCTACACGAGTTACGTCCCCCTCCAGAGAACTCACTGGATCAGATACCTTCTCTTAGTAGGAGATATCAATTTTGAACTTATATTAATTCTGTAAGATTGTTAAAATTACAAAACGCTGGCCAGTGGTCATTATCGCTGGCACAAATATTGGTGGGTGATAACGGAGCAGAACAACAGCGAATCAGCCCCTTGTGACTTTGAGTCACTCGTTGCCCTATGAACAACCCTCCTCGTGACTACAACTCACTCACCAGATATGTACATAAAAGAACGATATATATAGAACTGCCGGCCGACCCTCGTGAGTTCACTTATGACGACGAGACTGAGCCAGTGATTGATGTCCATGTAAAGACTCAATAAAACTTGTATAAATTAACAATTGCATTCAGTCTCTTTCTTTCCTCGAGCCAGGTTCTGTTTCATTGGTTCTAACCTACGGAGCTAACTATCACCTTACCAAGGAGGTGACTTAGTTAACTCACGAAACCCACAAACGTTATCAGAGATAGACAAGTTGATCAGAAACGATTTTCACTATTTAAAAAACAGTTACATACCGCAACAGACGAATATCCAAAAATTACACACGAACCAATTTAATAATGTACAAAGAAAACCATTTCCCTCACAACCGATAGATTTAAAGACTAATAAACCACCCATGGGAACATTTGCACCCCAAAATCAAATGAAAAATCACTTAACTAAACCTACACCGTGTACAAAACAAACACAAAGACAAAAAAAATTATTTCCACACAAATACATACCAACCACATTATGAAGTAGAAGAGTTACAAAACATCGATGATGAACAATTAAACCAAGAATCTTTACAAGACGATTTTGAAAACGAGTACGAGACAGATGAGATTCAGGAAACTGAACCGGAACCAAATAACGAATCCGAAAAAACTCATTTTTTAGACCTTCTACAGAATTTCGAAGAGAAATCCTGAATATAAATTGAAGTTCAAAACTACCATTTATTGAGATTTCTAAATTTATTATATTATTAGACACAGGATCATCCATAAACCTAATTCATACTAATTTCGCTAACACCCATTTGAAACATTTACAGAGATTTAAAGAAAAATTTACATTCACGACCGCTACAGGCAGAACGAACGGTAATGAATAATTAATTTAGAAATAAACTGAGAGATAATTAAATGTTTTCTGTACCCCTTTCACAAAAATTTCAACCTTCTGTTAGGAACCCCTGCACTGAAAACTTTAAAAATATGTATAAATTTAGGGAATGAAACAGTATATTGTAATGATAAAAAGTATAAACTAAAATACTTCAACGAGAATAACGTAAATTTACAAAATAACGAAACGAGTAACACGACATCTGACATATTTAAAACAATAAGGACTAAACACTTAAACGAATTAGAAATGAAAGAACTTTTTAAAATAATAAAAATATATAAGGATGTGTTTCCCGCAGAAAACAAGCTTTTATCGCACACTTCTACTATAAAACATAGAATAAAATTAACGGATGACACCCAACAATACGAAAAGCTACCGCCTACCAAATTCATATAAGAACGAGGCAGACGAACACATAAAAACTCTTAACAAACAAGATCATAAGAGGAAGTTATACACCATGGTCGTCTCCCATATGGATAGTACCAAAGAAATTAGACGCTTCTGGAAAAAAGAAAACACGATTAGTAATAGACTATCGGAAACTTAACTCGCGTACTATAGTTGATAAATTGCCCATTCCAAACATAACAGACATATTAGAAAAACTCGGAAAATCTGTATACTTCACGACACTCGACTTAACATCTGGATTTCACCAAATCCAAATAGACGAAAAAGACACAGAGAAAACGGGATTTTCCACGGACCTAGGACATTTCGAATTTGTAAGAATGCCGTTTGGTTTAAAAAACGCACCTGCTACATTACAGAGACTTATGAATACAGTCTTAAAGGATTATATAAATAAAATTTGTCTAGTGTATTTAGATGACATCATAATATTGGGAGCTAGCCTCCAAGAACATTTCGCAAATATTATAAAAATTCGAAAAAAACTAAGGGAACATAATTTAAAAGTCCAAACGGATAAATGTGAATTTTTCAGAAAATAAGTTGCTTACTTAGGCCATATAATCACAGAAAAAGGTATAAAACCCAATCCAGATAAAATCGAAGCAATTAAAAACTATCCTATACCGAAAAATCCAAAGGAACTCGAGGGATTTCTTGGATTAATGAGTTATTACAGAAGTTTTATCGATCAATTTGCCAAAATAACAAAACCTTTAACGAATCGCTTGAAAAAACACGCAACGATAGACTTCAACGATAAAGATTATATAAAATGTTTTGAGATTTGTATAGAATTACTGATAAACGATCCAATACTTATATACCCCGACTTTTCACAGAAAGTTACATTAACTACAGGTGCGAGCAATTACGCTTTGGGAGCCGTGCTAAGCCAAACACGCGAAGGCAAGGAACACCCCAATTGGCTATGCCTCAAGAACCCTAAATCCCCATGAAATAAACTACAGCACTACTGAAAAAGAATTACCGAGCATTGTATGGGCTACAACATATTTTAGACCCTACTTGTACGGAGTCAAATTTGATATGAAAACTGATCACAAACCTCTGGTTTGGTTACTCAACTTAAAAAGATCCCAATTCCAAACTCAGCCGTTGGCGCGAGAAATTAGAAGAATTCAACAACGAAATAACTTATAAATCAGGGAAAAGTAATAGTAATGCTGACTCCCTATCTCGAATAAGACCGGAATTTAAAATAAATTTCATCAACAAAGATTTAATGCAATGCAAAACGACACATACTACATTGTATATCCAATGACCTAAAATTCGGCAAGGGAATAGCGAAACAAATAGATACAGAATATAATAGTAAGAATTTCTGTGTCAACAAAACAAAACGAAAAACGGTCACCATCGGAAAATGTATTAAACAAATAATAGGAAAAGATAAAATCATATTTCATTTAATCACTAAAGAAAAATTTCACGACAAACCTTGTTTGGAAACCATTTCAAAATGCTTACATGAAGTGAAGTCATATTGTATACAAAATGAAATTCATGAACTAAATACGCCATAAATAGCGTCAGAGTTAGACAACTTAAACTGGAATGACGTACAATATTTAATTACCAAAATTTTTAATAATGATAGGATTGTAGTCAATGTATAGGACCCAATCGAAAAAGAAATAAATCTAAACTCCGAAAATGAAAGCATAGAAGTAAATCGGGACTCGGACAACGAAACAGTACACAGTTCGAACGAAAATGAAATAAACGGTCTCACGTATTTAGATAGCAACGTAAATTACGGAGCCAACCAAATATTATTCGAAACACACAAAAAACCAACAGATGTAGAAATTAATAAATTGTTCGGATATAAAAAAAAACAAAGATTTCACGTAAAATTAAACGAAAGAAATATCGAACAAGAGATAATAGATTTTTTAAAGTCCTACGTTGTTCCGAAAGTAAACTACTACTGCCTATTCCAAACTGAACTGTTACAAAATCAAATCGATCAAATAATAAGAACACGATTTGAGAAGGGATCCGTACAACTAATTAAATGTAGACAATTAGTTCAAGATTTAGAAAATGAAGAACACCAAAAAGCTGCAGTATTAAATTACCATTACGGAGTAACCAACCATCGCGGAATTCGTGAAACTTGTGAGAAACTTAAAAATAAATATTATTGGCGTAACCTTCAATTAACAGTACAAAAAATTAATTTATAATTGCGAGATCTGCCAAAAAGCTAAATATGAAAGAAAACCCTTCAAAGACTTCAACAACTTAACTATCAAACAGAACAAACCATTTGAAATCATAAACATGGACACACTTAAGTCTTAATAAAGAAAAATTCCTAACGATTATAGACCAATTCTCCAAATTTGCACAGGTTTATCATTTACCATGTTGCAATGCGGTAACAATAACTAAGATACTATTACAATACTTTTCTTCATATAGAATCCCTAGGAAAATAATAACAGACTCTGGCACGGAATTTAATAATCAATTAATAAGAAACCCTCTAGAAACGCACGCCAAAGAATTACATGTAACCAGTATAAACAACCCTAAATCAAACAGCAATATAGAAAAATTCCATTCAACCTTGATAGAACACCTACGAATAATGACTAACTAAAGCATTCCAAAAATGCGATATTATAGAAAAAATACATTATGCATTAATAGCCTATAATAACTCCCGACATTCCATAGCACAAATGTCCCCTAGAGCAATCATCTACGGTAAAGACGGCCCTTCCATTTCCTGCATCGGATCCCCGTCCACCTAATTCGACGGGCGAGCACGTTACATTATACCATCATTGGTGCAGGTATTCTAGGGTTTCCCTGCATCACAGGCAAATGCCAAGTAGGTAGAGGATCCCTACTAACCCACGGCTGCGTCCCTCCGATCCAAATCCATATCCCACCGGCCTCTCAAGGGTGCCGTTTTTGCTCGAGTCTACTCAAGAAGAGGGCGCAGAGCGGCCTTCCTTGATAAAGAGAACAATTGGGAAATTGTTAAAAGTTCCTAGAAGCCAACAGGAAGATGGATTCTATGGACAAAGCATCTTGAACTTTGTCGTCACCACGAAGTTGGATTCTATGGACAAAACATCTTTAACTTTGTCGTGCAATTACGCCAGTTTTTCACACAGACACACAAAAGAAAGATCGAGCTATCATTCAGCAGAAGAGCAAGACGAAGATCCGAAGGAATTTGAAGAACTTGAAAAAGAACAAGTTCCTGCACATTCTGGCAAGTAACGAAAATAGTCCTTCTCAAAACCTACGAAAAGTCTATTCGAAATTTTGAACTACGTATCTAATTTAATTAATATCACTCAGTTTTATTGAGACGGTTCATCATTTACATTTGAAAAATGGAAATCACGTTTTATAAAAAAAAAACCTAGACAAGAGTTTAAATGTAGTTGGGTGCGAGTTGTTGAAAGTTTTACAGAAAGTAAAAATCGAATAACCCTTATCATCTCAGACATTGAAAGACACAATCCAGGACGAACCATCGTCTCCGATGTCTTTCCCTATTCATGTTACAGAGGAAACCGTATCGGTATTTATACAACGCTTGTAAAGTTCATGCAATTCCGAATACATGATAAGATTCTTCGCGTTTCATTTCGAAAATGCCGGATCCGAAAGAGAGAACACTTTTCCATCTTCGGCACAATTGCCCGTTCTCAAACGGATGTTGCAGATGTCCCTGGAGGACATTCGATCGGGAGGTATTACAGAGGAATCCGGTCAAAACCTTATTCAAGAGAATATGTCAAAAATATCTTGCAGTATATTTACGCAAAACAGCAGGGGGGGGGGTGTTTTTTGGAATCATCGTATTCAACATCCCACTTATGGTGCGCCTTTAGTTTCCAATTTGTATACCAAATATTTTTATAACATTTGTCTAAATTACTGCCTGGAAACATGGAAACGTGGCTTGCCGGTGTCGAGCAGCAGACAGAAGACAATGGCGGGGTGGATTGGGAAAATCCGCAAGTCCCGCAAACAAGGCCATGGTCGGCCAAGAAATGAGTAGACGGCCGGGAAGGTATGGCCCTAAAATAGATTGAAGTGGGTCACGTGTAGACAAGGACCAATCAGGAGATAGGGATTTTTGAGGACGGAGAGATCGATCTGGACCTTCAGTGAGAGCAGCCTAGGAACACGTGGAGTTCACTCTGGACCATCAGAGAGAGTTGATCCTGGACAATTTTGGTGTACACGTGGGGCCCCGGTCGTCTGCTGCTGCTTCAGAGAGAGATTCGCCAACGGGAATCGACCCTGTCCGAGCTGCAGAACTGGTAAGTCGCATTCCATGCTTCCAGGTATCGCGTAGGTTTGCCACAAACATAACAACGGTTAATCCTGAGAAAGGGGGGGGGGGTACATGCATCCCTGGCAAGGCTGGAGAGCTTTCGTGTTTAAGAATGTGTGGGCGATTATATAAATTCTGATAAAAAAAAATTCTTGTTTTTTTATTAATTAAATATTGTATTTTCTTTCCTGCGAGTGAATAATTTCTTGCAGGTGGCGCCCAAAAAACCTTACATTATTAGAAAATTTGACCTTTGAACCTAAATATAGAATAAGCCCACCACACTATCATTAGAAATAATTAACTCAGATTATCTATAACGAAATTGAAGTTTGTTGTACTACACACTATCACATCCATGAGAGACCCTTTACGGAATAATCTTGCTACACGAAACCCACAAACATTATCGGAAATAGACAAACTGATCAGAAACACCTTCCACTATTTAAAAAACAATTACACACCACAACAGACGAACATTCAAAAATTGCATACGAATCAATTTAATAACGTACAAAGAAGACAGTTTCCCTCACAACCAATAAATTTAAAATCAAACAAACCACCAATGAGAACATTTGCACCACAAAACCAAATGAGGAGTCATTTAAAGAAACCCACACCAATGTCATTGTGCACAAAACAAACACAAAGACCGAAAAATTATTTTAACACAAACCATTACCAACCACATTATGCAGTAGAAGAACTACAAACCATCCATGACGAACAAATAACCCAAGAACCCTTACAAGACGATTTTGAAAACTAATACGAAACAGATAATATTCAAGAAATCGAATCGGAACCAATTAGATCAAATACAGAATTTCGAAGCGAAATCCTGAACATAAATTGCAACTCTAAACTACCATTTATTGAAATTTCTAAATTTATTATATTATTAGACACAGGATCGTCAATAAATTTAATCAATACTAATTTTGCTAATATATATTTAAAACATTTAAGAAGATTCAAAGAAAAATTCACGTTCACAACCGCTACAGGCAGAACAAATGGAAACGAATACATAAACCTAGAAATAATTAAATGCTATCTATACCCCTTTCACAAAAATTTCAACCTCTTACTAGGAACCCCCGCACTAAAAACTATGCATAGATTTAGGAAACGAAACAGTACACTGTAAGAACAAAAGTTATAAATTAAGATAGTTCAAAGAAAACACCGTAAATTTACAAAATAACGAACCAAATAATACAACATCTGACATATTTAAAGCAATGAGAACCGAACACTTAAACGAGTCAGAAAAGAAAAAAACTCTTAAAAATAATAAAAATATATAAAGATGTATTCCCTACAGAAACGAAACACCTATCACACACTTCAACCATAAAACATAAGATGAAATTAACAGATGACACAGAGTTACCGTTTACCGAATGAATCAGATAAACACATAAAAGACCTACTAACAAACAAAATAATAAGAGAAACAAAACTATTCACCATGGTCGTAACCCATATGGATCGTACCGAAGAAATTAGATACTTCAGGTAAAAGGAAGACACGTCTGGTAATAGACTATCGGAAACTTAATTCGCGAACCATAGATGATAAGTTCCCCATCCCAAATATAACTGACATATTAGAAAAACTCGGAAAAACCGTCTACTTCACAACACTAGATTTGACATATGGATTCCGTCAAATTCAAATAGACGAGAAAGACATAGAAAAAACTGGATTTTCTACGGAATTAGGTCATTTCGAGTTCGTAAGAATGCCGTTTGGACTAAAAAAATGCACCCGCAACGTTCCAAAGATTAATGAATACGGCTCTTAAAGATTATATAAATAAAATCTGTTTAGTATACCTAGACGATATTATAATTCTGGGAACTAACTTACAAGAACATTCTGATAATATTATAAAAATTCTTAAGAAACTAAGGGAACATAATTTAAAAGTTAAAATGGATAAATGCGAATTTTTCAGAAAATAAGTTGCTTACTTAGGCCATATAACCACAGAAAAAGGTATAAAACCCAATCCAGATAAAATCGAAGGAATTAAAAACTATCCTATACCGAAAAATCCAAAGGAACTCAAGGGATTTCTTGGATTAATGAGTTATTACAGAAGTTTTATCGATCAATTTGCCAAAATAACAAAACCTTTAACGAATCGCTTGAAAAAACACGCAACGATAGACTTCAACGATAAAGATTATATAAAATGTTTTGAGATATGTAAAGAATTACTGATAAACAATCCAATACTTATATACCCCGACTTTTCACAGAAATTTACATTAACTACAGATGCGAGCAATTACGCTTTGGGAGCCGTGCTAAGCCAAACACGCGAAGGCAAGGAACACCCCAATTGGCTATGCCTCAAGAACCCTAAATCCCCATGAAATAAACTACAGCACTACTGAAAAAGAATTACTGAGGATTGTATGGGCTACAACATATTTTAGACCCTACTTGTACGGAGTCAAATTTGATATAAAAACTGATCACAAACCTCTGGTTTGGTTATTCAACTTAAAAGATCCCAATTCCAAACTCAGCCGTTGGTGCGAGAAATTAGAAGAATTCAACTACGAAATAACTTATAAATCAGGGAAAAGTAATAGTAATGCTGACGCCCTATCTCGAATAAGACCGGAATTTAAAATAAATTTCATCAACAAAGATTTAATGCAATGCAAAAGGACACATACTACATTGTATATCCAATGACCTAAAATTCGGCAAGGGAATAGCGAAACAAATAGATACAGAATATAATAGTAAGAATTTCTGTGTCAACAAAACAAAACGAAAAACGGTCACCATCGGAAAATGTATTAAACAAATAATAGGAAAAGATGAAATCATATTTCATTTAATCCCTAAAGAAAAATTTCACGACAAACCATGTTTGGAAACCATTTCAAAATGCTTACATGAAGTGAAGTCATATTGTATGCAAAATGAAATTCATGAACTAAACATGCCAAAAATAGCGTCAGGGTTAGACAACTTAAACTGGCATGACGTACAAAATATTTAATTACCAAAATTTTTAATAATGATAGGATTGTAGTCAATGTATACGACCCAATCGAAAACGAAATAAATCCAAACTCTGAAAATGAAAGCATAGAAGTAAATCGGGACTCAGAGAACGAAACAGTACACAGTTCGAACGAAAACGAAATAAACGGTCTCACGTATTTATATACCAACATAAATAGCGGAACCAACCAAATATTATTCGAAACACACAAAAAAACCAACAGATGTAGAAATTAATAAATTGTTCGGATATAAAAAAAACAAAGATTTCACGTAAAATTCAACGAAAGAAATATCGAACAAGAGATAATAGATTTTTTAAAGTCCTACGTTGTTCCGAAAGTAAACTACTACTGCCTATTCCAAACTGAACTACTACAAAATCAAATCGATCAGATAATAAGAACACGATTTGAGAAGGGATCCGTACAACTAATTAAATGTAGACAATTAGTTCAAGATTTAGAAAATGAAGAACACCAAAAAGCTGCAGTATTAAATTACCATTACAGAGTAACCAACCATCGCGGAATTTTCTGTTTCAGATAAAGAGAACCAGCAGGTCTTCCAAATACGTGTCTTAAATTCTCTTAGTTTCTCTGTTTCAGAAACAGCGTCGTATTCTCATGTCGACCTCCTTATTTAGTGTGAAGCAGCGCCCACTTAGAAGTAGGACATAAGGCAATAAGGCCAGTTACATAAACTTGCTAACTAGAGTTTCTTAAACCAGTGCACGCAAGCTCTTTAAAAGCACTTGGGAGTCTCTTCCAGAGCAGATTACTGCTGCTGACATTATTGCGGGAGCGTATCTCATACTTACAGTGGTATATTATACTGCGAAATATACTACTACTCTTTACATCTGTGTTTTTTACTGGCAAAACCGGTTCCTCCCTGATAAGCCTCAGGCGAATCCATCCCCCACACAACCCTCTTTCCTAGACTTTAACCCTTCTAGATCTGCTTTCATTTCCAAGCCCAAGTCAAGAATCACCCACTTGGCCGGAACTGTCGGGTCGAGAAGTTGACTTCGGCCCTTCCATTTCCTGCATCGGATCCCCGTCCACCTAATTCGACGGGCGAGCACGTTACATTATACCATCATTGGTGCAGGTATTCTAGGGTTTCCCTGCATCACAGGCAAATGCCAAGTAGGTAGAGGATCCCTACTAACCCACGGCTGCGTCCCTCCGATCCAAATCCATATCCTACCGGCCTCTCAAGGGTGCCGTTTTTGCTCGAGTCTACTCAAGAAGAGGGCGCAGAGCGGCCTTCCTTGATAAAGAGAACAATTTGGAAATTGTTAAAAGTTCCTAGAAGCCAACAGGAAGATGGATTCTATGGACAAAGCATCTTGAACTTTGTCGTGCAATTAAACCAATTTTTCACACAGACACACAAAAGAAAGATCGAGTTATCATTCAGCAGAAGAGCAAGACGAAGATCCGAAGGAATTTGAAGAACTTGAAAAAGAACAAGTTCCTGCACATTCTGGCAAGTAACGAAAATAGTCCTTCTCAAAACCTACGAAAAGTCTATTCGAAATTTTGAACTACGTATCTAATTTAATTAATATCACTCGGTTTTATTGAGACGGTTCATCATTTACATTTGAAAAATGGAAATAGACAAGAGTTTAAATGTAGTTGGGTGCGAGTTGTTGAAAGTTTTACAGAAAGTAAAAATCATCATCTGACATTGAAAGACACAATCCAGGACGAACCATCGTCTCCAATGTCTTTCCCTATTCATGTTACAGAGGAAACCGTATCGGTATTTATACAACGCTTGTAAAGTTCATGCAATTCCGAAGACATAAGATTCTTCGCGTTTCATTTAGAAAATGCCGGATCCGAAAGAGAGAACACTTTTCCATCTTTGGCACAATTGCCCATTCTCAAACGGATGTTGCAGATGTCCCTGGAGGACATTCGATCGGGAGGTATTACAGAGGAATCCGGTCAAAACCTTATTCAAGAGAATATGTCAAAAATATCTTGCAGTATATTTACGCAAAACAGCAGGGGGGGCGGTGTTTTTTGGAATCTTCGTATTCAACATCCCACTTATGGTGCGCCTTTAGTTTTCAATTTGTATACCAAATATTTTTATAACATTTGTCTAAATTACTGCCTGGAAACATGGAAACGTGGCTTGCCGGGGTCGAGCAGCAACCAGAAGACAATGGCGGGGTGGATTGGGAAAATTCGCAAGTCCCGCAAACAAGGCCATGGTCGGCCAAGAAAGGGGTAGACGACCGGGAAGGTATGGCCCTAAAATAGATTGAAGTGGGTCACGTGTAGACAAGGACCAATCAGGAGATAGGGATTTTTGAGGACGGAGAGATCGATCTGGACCTTCAGTGAGAGCAGCCTAGAAACACGTGGAGATCACTCTGGACCATCAGACAGAGTTGATCCTGGACAATTTTGGTGTACACGTGGGGCCCCGGTCGTCTGCTGCTGCTTCAGAGAGAGATTCGCCAACGGGAATCGACCCTGTCCGAGCTGCAGATCTGGTAAGTCGAATTCCATGCTTCCAGGTATCGCGTCGGTTTGCCACAAACATAATCACGGTTAATCCTGAGAAAGGGGGGGGGGGGGTACATGCATCCCTGGCAAGGCTGGAGAGCTTTCGTGTTTAAGAATGTGTGGGCGATTATATAAATTCTGATAAAAAAAAATCTTGTTTTTTTTTATTAATTAAATATTGTATTTTCTTTCCTGCGAGTGAATAATTTCTTGCAGGTGGCGCCCAAAAAACCTTACATTATTAGAAAATTTGACCTTTGAACCTAAATATAGAATAAGCCCGCCACACTATCATTAGAAATAACTCAGATTATCTATAACGAAATTAAAAAGTTTGTTGTACTACACACTATCACATCCATGAGAGACCCTTTACGGAATAATCTTGCTACACGAAACCCACAAATATTATTGGAAATAGACAAACTGATCAGAAACACCTTCCACTATTTAAAAAACAATTACACACTACAACAGACGAACCTTCAAAAATTGCATACTAATCAATTTAATAACGTACAAAGAAGACAGTTTCCCTCACAACCAATAAATTTAAAATCAAACAAACCACCAATGAGAACATTTGCACCACAAAACCAAATGAGGAGTCATTTAAAGAAACCCACACCAATGTCATTGTGCACAAAAGAAACACAAAGACCGAAAAATTATTTTAACACAAACCATTACCAACCACATTATGCAGTAGAAGAACTACAAACCATCGATGACGAACAAATAACCCAAGAACCCTTACAAGACGATTTTGAAAACGAATACGAAACAGATAATATTCAATAAATCGAATCGGAACCAACCGTCGAAACCAGAAAATCTCATTTTTTTTAGATCTAATACAGAATTTCGAAGCGAAATCCTGAACATAAATTGCAACTCTAAACTACCATTTATTGAAATTTCTAAATTTATTATATTATTAGACACAGGATCGTCAATAAATTTAATCAATACTAATTTTGCTAATATATATTTAAAACATTTAAGAAGATTCAAAGAAAAATTCACGTTCACAACCGCTACAGGCAAAACAAATGGAAACGAATACATAAACTTAGAAATAATTAAATGCTATCTATACCCCTTTCAAAAAAAATTTAACCTCTTATTAGGAACCCCCGCACTAAAAACTTTAAAACTATGCATAGATTTAGGAACGAAACAGTACACTGTAAGAACAAAAGTTATAAATTAAGATAGTTCAAAGAAAACACCGTAAATTTACAAAATAACGAACCAAATAATACAACATCTGACATACTTAAAGCAATGAGAACCGAACACTTAAACGAGTCAGAAAAGAAAGAACTCTTAAAAATAATAAAAATATATAAAGATGTATTCCCTACAGAAACGAAACACCTATCACACACTTCAACCATAAAACATAAGATAAAATTAACAGATGACACAGAGTTACCGTTTACTGAATGAATCAGATAAACACATAAAAGACCTACTAACAAACAAAATAATAAGAGAAACAAAACTATTCACCATGGTCGTAACCCATATGGATCGCACCGAAGAAATTAGATACTTCAGGTAAAAGGAAGACACGTCTGGTAATAGACTATCGGAAACTTAATTCGCGAACCATAGATGATAAGTTCCCCATCCCAAATATAACTGACATATTAGAAAAACTCGGAAAAACCGTCTACTTCACAACACTAGATTTGACATATGGATTCCATCAAATTCAAATAGACGAGAAAGACATAGAAAAAACTGGATTTTCTACGGAATTAGGTCATTTCGAGTTCGTAAGAATGCCGTTTGGTTTAAAAAAAATGCACCCGCAACGTTCCAAAGATTAATGAATACGGTTCTTAAAGATTATATAAATAAAATCTGTTTAGTATACCTAGACGATATTATAATTCTGGGAACTAACTTACAAGAACATTCTGATAATATTATAAAAATTCTTAAGAAACTAAGGGAACATAATTTAAAAGTCCAAATGGATAAATGCGAATTTTTCAGAAAAGAAGTTGCTTACTTAGGCCATATAATCACAGAAAAAGGTATAAAACCCAATCCAGAAAAAATCGAAGCAATTAAAAACTATCCTATACCGAAAAATCCAAAGGAACTCAAGGGATTTCTTGGATTAATGAGTTATTACAGACGGTTCATTGATCAATTCGCTAAAATAACAAAACCCTTAACAAACCGCTTGAAAAAACATGCAACAATAGATTACAACCACAAGGACTACGTAGAATGTTTCAAGACGTGTAAAGAACTGCTGATTAATGACCCGATACTTGTATACCCCGACTTTTCGCAAAAGTTTACATTAACTACTGATGCAAGCTTTGGGAGCCGTGTTAAGCCAAACACACGAAGGCAAAGAACACCCAATCGGATATGCTTCGAGAACTTTAAATCCTCACGAAATTAATTATAGCACTACTGAGAAAGAATTACTAAACATCGTATGGGCTACAACGTATTTCAGACCCTACCTTTACGGAGTCAAATTTGACATAAAAACCGACCACAAACCTTTATTATGGTTATTCAATTTTAAGGATGCAAACTTAGCCGTTGCCGTGAAAAGCTAGAAGAATTTAGCTATGATATCATTTTCAAATCAGGTAAGAGCAATAGTAATGCCGATGCTTTATCTAGGATAAGACCAGACTTCAAAATAAACTTGGGGAAGGTGGAGAATTCCAACGAGGAGAAATTAAAGACATTGCAAGAAGAAATTGGGAAGTTGAGATTAGAAAGTGAAAAAGGGGAAGGATTGAGAAGTGTGTCCACAGATAACCCATTGGTTAACCTAGATATACCCATGCCAAAGTACAAGAAACATGGCCTAATACATCCAAAAAGGTTTATAAATGATTTGGAAAAGTATTTCGAAATTAAAGGGATCCTAAAATCGTTAAGACTGACAGTATTGTGCAGGCTGTTGAAGGACACGCTATACAGTGGATAGAGAGCACGTTGAAAGTCAGGGATTCTTATGTGGAGGCCAAGGAGATCTTTTTAAAAAATATTGGGGCCTCGTGAAACAGGCCTATGTAATAAGAACGATATATGAGCATCGATATAAGCCAGGGAATGGGAAAACGATGGCCCAATATTTTTCAGAATATTCAATGAAAAATAGCTATTTAGATGTACCTTTGAGTGAAAAAGTATTGGTAAAAGTGATGGGGAACCATTTCGGACCAGACCCGATAAGAAAGATGAATGCTAAATTGTTACCAATCTATCAGGGCCCATTCAAGGTAGTAAAGAAAGGAGCAAGAAATTATTATCATATTCAAGACAATGATGGTGGAGCAATTAGGCCTTTTAATTTGTATAACTTGATGCCATATTACAAGAGGGAAGATAGAAGGGATTTAAATAATTAGGAGGATTAATGTTCTTTGTTAATCACACGTGTAGCATACGTGGTTACTCCAGCTACAGAGATATTTGCTTATGTTTGAATACTCTGTTTTCTTCCATCTTATACTCGAAGGGATAGTCATGTTTAACTATCATAGGTCTAGCACACCTAGGGAACCTTCCTGCTACAAATTGTAATTTCCTTTCAACAATTTGGTCTTCATCACCTTAGGTGTTTTTTCTGTTTAAACAGAAGCTGTTCCTAGTTTTCTTAAAAATGAATATTGATGCTATTCTAACAAAAGTTTGGTAAAGAAGCAGCAGATGTTAGAAAGTTAGGAAGAAAGACCATTATGGCATGGTGTTCTTGTGATTTTCAATGAAATACTGGGGGGTCAAAATTCTCGCTTAATTCATTTTGTGATAGGGGACCAGAGGTGATATCCGTGAACTGTGAGGAAAGAACCACCTCCATTAAGATACAAAAATATGGAAAATTAACACTGCGAACAAAATGTAAAGCTTTCAATAAAAATATCCTACTTTTATCCACATCCGAATACATCATCTCAGTGAAGAACAATTACTTGCCAATGGTAACAGTGAATGTTTCAATTATAGAAAATATTAATAATTCAAACATAGAATTAAGTAAATCAAATGTAATTTTGCACAACAGTGAATTTTTAAACGTAGTGGAGTACCATGTTAGAAAGAACAATCTAATTGAATAACTAACTAACTCCTTGGCTCGACAACCCATGAAGGTCCTTGGCCTACCGAGACGGCTGCCAGACTGTCATCTTCCATTACACATTCTGGATTTAGGTCAGTGTCGATTCTCCCTCAGCCTTAACCCCAGTTATCTTGACCAGAACGAACACAAACATCCATGCCCATGCCGGGATTCGAACCCGAGACCTCTGTGATGCGAGGCAATGACGCTGGTCACTACACCACAGCACGCCGGCATCTAATTGAATATGATGAACAATTTAACAATAGTAATCTCCATCCCATAAATATTGCATCATTCGTTACAATTTGTATGTATTTAATTATTGTAACATTGTTTCGTATTATCACACGCTGCAAGTTCCTAAATACTTTCCTACTTCCCCTGTATCGTCAGTGTTTACCCCTAAACTGTATCCAAACAATAATGTACGAACTAGGTACAACCTCTGAAAATCAAAATACAGATTCATTAGAAGAAATTCCTACTGTCCAGGCGACGGAACAACAAAGACCATCACTTCCTTCACCCGGACCATAAACTTTTTTTAAACAATTTTGAATGTACTCAAAATTGATTAATCTAAAGGGGGGGGGGGTTCTGTCATGTCAACCTCCTTAATTAAGCACCCACAAGCAAGTAGGAAATAAGGCAATCACGCCAGTTGTGAAATCCTGCTAAAGCAGAGTTCCCTAAACCAGGGACGATAGTCCAGTTTACGAGACACAACAGGATATTCCTCAATTTGAAGATAAAGAGGAAATAGAATTAGAGACAACAGAAATATTGGAGAAAAACTAGAATTAGACGAAACAGATTTATCCTTTAAAAGATTATTTACGTAAAATATATTTGTGGATTTCTAACAATTATTATTAAAGTCGCGGCCTTCCTTGAAAAAAGAGAACAATTGGGAAATTGTTAAAAGTTCTTAGAAGCCAACACAAAGATAGCTTCTACGGACAAAACATCTTTAATCGTGCAATTACGCCAATTTTTCACACATCATGTCTTCAACATGCGAGTATTTAGCAAGTTTCTACAAAAATTTTGTTCTTCAAAAGAAGATGGATATTTCACTACCTCGCTCCATGACGCAGGAACCCAGCACGAGCACATACCTGCAGTAGACCTGACGGAAGTGTTACCACGGACGCACCATTTTGAATTCGGCAAGCCTCAATATCGTTCCTTCTTCCAACCCAACAACCGAATCGGAATTCACAATCTTGTCAAGTATAATAGAAAATCTTCCAAAGACTACCACGTCGATTTCGTACGAAGATCCTACCCGGGGCTATGTACCTTGACGTTTTATCCGATGACATCTGAACAATAAAAATTGATGGACACAAAGACTCGAGGCACATGACCTTTTCGATAAATTCGAAAGACCCGAAATGTCGCAGGCCCAAGTTGATGATGCAGCTCAGGAAAATTGTCACGAACTTGATGCAGAATGGAATAAAAATAAAACAGGACGAAAGATCGAGGACCCTGGTACTCTTCGTAAAGAATAACAATGCTCCGATAGAAAAAATATAACTAACACATAATCTTGGGAGTAATGACAAAGGATTGTTATGTTTATCGGAAAAAATTACCAGCGATGTTTGTAACGTGTTGACCAACGGAATAATGGACCGTAGACACTAGTCTCCATAGTAAAGATGTGGGACCTTTACGGTACGACCATTACGTCGGATTGCTGACTATATTCATCCAAACCGACGCAATTTCTAGAAGAGGAAATCAGTAACCTGTTGACCAGCGGAATAATGGACTGGAGACACTACCCTCCATAGTAAAGAAGTGGGACCTTTGCGGTAAGACCATTACGTCGGATTGCTGACTACATTCATCCAAGCCGACACAATTTCTCGAAGAGGAAATCAGTAACGAGTTGACCAACAGAATAATGGACCGTAGACACTACTCTCCATAGTAAAGAAGTGGGACCTTTGCGGTACGACCATTACGTCGGATTGCTGACTATATTCATCCAAACCGACGCCATTTCTAGAAGAGGAAATCAGTAACCTGTTGACCAGCGGAATAATGGACTGGAGAAACTACTCTCCATAGTAAAGAAGTGGGACCTTTGCGGTAAGACCATTACGTCGGATTGCTGACTACATTCATCCAAGCCGACACAATTTCTCGAAGAGGAAATCAGTAACGAGTTGACCAACAGAATAATGGACCGTAGACACTACTCTCCATAGTACAGAAGTGGGACCTTTGCGGTACGACCAATAAGTCTGAGAATGTCTGGAAGAGGAACTCAGTAAAGTGTTGAGCAATGGAATAATGGACCAGAGACACTACTCTCCATAGTAAAGAAGTGGGATCTTTGCGATTCGACCATTATGTCTGACTACTGGAAGACGTGGGACTGACTTCACCACGGACAGCCAGACAATCGTGTCGCCCAGTTCGTCCTAAAATGGAGGGAAAACAGCGTTTCACCGCAGACACCAAGGTCGAAGACCACGCAGCTGAGGATGTTCTCAACATCAACGCAACAGAAATGGAAATTTCACTCTTGACCACGTTAAATCCAAGCCGAAGCAATTTCTCGAAGAGGAAATCAGTAACATGTTGGCCAACGGAATAATAAAGGAATGTGAAGAGAATGCGCCACGACTGGGGTCCTGACGACAAAACGGGACGGGAGCCATCGTGCCTGTAATGACTATACAAAATTACATCATCAAGGTGGGACACAACCAGTTACGTGCGATAAACGGCATCCAGCATTTGGCCAAATGAGCTTACTACGTCAACTCCGTCGACCTCCAGTCACAACAATTTCTCAAGCATAGCGTATACACAAAAAATCAATACGAAGGAAGTCTCAGACTTGTTAGCAAATTTTTACAAAAATTTGATAAGCCTAACCAAAAAGGATATTTCGGAATTATCGTCCACAACTTCGGAACAAAGGATGAACACATACACGTCGTTCATGGATGTCACCGACACAACAGACAATGCAAATGCTATTATTCATGCTCCATATTTGACATCGGCATCCCAAAATATAGGTAAATCTTCATACCAAATAATCCAGAGGGAATTCGAAATCTCATCGTCTATCTTCGAGAATCAAACAAAGACTACAACTTCAATTTCCTACGAGGAACCGAAAGGAGGAGATCTGTTGTGTACATTAACTATTTATCTGATCAACAAAATCAGCTAAGTCAACAAGAAGAATTGGTGGATGCATCGTCTGAAGCAGTTAACTTTTCGGATGAAATCGATGGATCCAGCAGACAAACGAACAAAATGCGTTCGTCAATTAATTTCTGCGACGGAACAACATTTAAAGGAATTGATGAAACAGGGAACAAAAATAAAAAGAGACGTTCGATCGAAGAATTAGTGGAAATAGTTAAAACGAATTTATGCTCTCCTATCGAAAAAATTGTTTATACTTCTTATTGGACTAATGATAAATCTTTATTGTGTTTGAAGGGCAAATTTGAAGCCTGGAATAAGGTACCCGTCTCTTCTAGTTTAATTTTACGACCTCTTCCATTTATCGCCAACGTTCGAGGGGCTTCTCAGTGGACTGCGAGGCGTCTTCAAACACCTAACAAACTTCTAACTGAAGGCCCAGCGCCCCAGATGCGTCTTCTGGCACAAGGAAATTCAGTACTTTGGTCACCACATTACTCGAGAAAGTTTCATGCCAGAGTCTGAAAAGTACGCGCCAATCTTCCGAACACCAGAACCAGCGGACATCAAATGTCTGAAAAGTTTCCTGGTGACTTAAAATCCCAAATAATGAGATTCTAGGAAAATGATGAATATCAATATATATTGTCGAGATTAAAAAGTCATGAATTAATAAATTGTTTCGTTAACGATATAACTTTGAGACTAGAGCATTGGTAAGAACAGTATTGTTTGGCGAGAATGCAGACGATATTGCTTGCTAGGTGTATTGTCGTAAAGGCATATATAGACGCTCAGAACTTTAGTGGGGTTGAGTTGCTCGGATATTCAGTGTTTGGGAGCAGAATGTGATTAGTTACTCGGATATTCAGAGAAAGTGTGTGTTTGGTGATTTTGAAGTAATAGTTAAAAGTACAGTAAAGTCGGAAAACAGTCACTCGGATATTCAGAGTGTGTTTTGGAGGACCTTACCATGCTAGGCCGGTGGCGGTCGAATTCAGTGATGGGATGAATATCTTTATTTTTTATTTCACAGCAAACTGAGCGTGACAAAACGAAGTGTTGAAAAGTGAGAAGAGAATAAAATCAGTGTTATGGCCCATCAGTGAAAGTGTTCAATATAAAAATTAAAAATAAAACACGTGTGCACAAACCAGAGTAGCTTAAACTAAATGGTATGTAAAAACAAAACAAAAATAACTGTAAACCTTTAGGTAAACATCGTTCACCGCCAGATTTCTATAACTTTTAAGCGGCCCTGAAATTAAGATTCTCATAAAAACTGTGGAAATTAACTTAAATATCAAAATGTAAATTCAACTCAAATCAAATTTGTCAAATAAATAATTCTTGTTATCTCATTAAAATTTATTATTTCAAAGTAAACTTACTTCCATTTTTCCCTTTAGAGTAATAACTACAATATGAATATAGGGAATTTTCTGCGACTTGCAAACTTATTGTCTAAATCGGGAGGTGTCAAGCCAAGAAAACATAATCAAAGAACTGCTATTGGGGAAAATTCGGAAGTCGATGAAGTAGCTGCAGTTGACACTAAGTACTGTGTGTAAATGGATGCCAGTAAAGTCAGTGTGTGAAAACTATTTGGAGTCTAATTGTTTAATATCACATCACCCCTAGTAGATATATTTACTAAACCTTTTATACTCAAAATTGAATGCTCTTTCCATTTCCGTAGAAGAAAATACACCAACCCATTCTTTTCTAAAAAAAATTATTTTGCACGTTTCAAAAAACGAAAATATATCCGACACAGAAAGCCAAGAACTTCAGTGATTGCTTGAGAAAACTATTTAAATATGAATTTTTGTCAAGGAATTAAACATGGTATTGGCAAACTTGAAAACTGGGGTAGAATCTTGTGGCCTCACCCTGCGCAGTGGAAAATTATTAAAAAGAAAACTACCTTACAAGCTTAAAGTGGTTTTGTTTGTTTCATTGTTAATATTCAAGTTATCATGGAAATTCATCTTACATTATATTTATAATCAAACATCTGTAAAATATGTAAAATGTATTCAAAAGATAATACATTGTTCAAATGATGTTATAGCATCTAGCAAACAGGCCAATAAAGATGATATATTATAAAAAAGAACACCTACACAACCATCCAAAAACAAAGTCACAACCCAGCTAGATATGAAGAAAATAAAGAGGCTGAAAATTTTAGAGAAGTAAAAGGAGAAGAGGTCATGTCCAACTAAGTTGAAGATTTAAAAAAGAATCTTCTTTATGGATTTGATTTTTTTTAGACATTTATCAAAGTGTGAAAGTTTGAGCACACTAAAGCCTTTCCAAGTACAACACTCAATGTACCATACTAAACTTCAAACCCATCCCAATCGACTACTAGAGCCGTTGCTACAACCAACTGACAACCGAAGACTGAAGAGATGCTGGCCGATAGACTGCAATAGAAACTGAGGTGGCGTTGTTGGACCCTCACCTCTCCACGACATTGTGCAAGACACTTTTATTAAATTGTACATGTTATCAAATTAGCTTAAAGATCATATGTAATCTGATTGCTAATAAGAATCTATTAAAAAAAAGTCATGAAGATGATAACGCTCATCATTTATTCAAATATTGGAAGGAACTCAGTCAAAGGTTCTCCAAATGATTGCTCCATGGTATATCTGTAATAACATCATAGGAAGGGATTTGAACAGAACACTGTTAAGAAAGATTATCAGCTCCCCCACTGCTAACTACCTCATAAAAAGGTGAAAAATATCCAAATCCTGCTGGATCGCCACAGCCGAAGAGTATCTATTCTTCGAAGTTGTACCATGAGATCCAACAAACCCACACGGGAAGTAACGTTCGAGGAGTATTGGGCTCAACAACCAAAACTCTTTGCACCCAGAACCGCACCTCCCCCACCTAAAGGGAAAGGTAGAGGAAAAGATATTCCTCCCTCCCGAAATTTGAAAAATCATTGTCGCTGAGATGATATGCGAAAGAATAAGGGCCAAATTGCCCAGAATAAATTTTCATCAAACCTTACTGATAAGATAGAGATTTCAGAAAATCAAATAGCTGATGCCTTGAAACAATTAGAGGCTAGAAATACCCTTAAAGCTATAACTATCAGTCACAACCCGAGCAATCGGTTTTAGTGCTGCCCAAATCTTCAGAATTGCTAGTGACTTTCAAAATGTACCTTATTCTTCAATTTATGCTTATTACAGACTAAACCTAGCTATGTTTGACAATCACATGTTTTGCGCAAAAACAAAATTTGCGTTATCATCTCCTCATCCCAATGACGATTACTGATTTCCAAATACATAGGTTGGGAAGAACAAACCCTCTAGATTTACCTTACAGGTTCGCCAATCAATCCCAAAGCTACTGTAGTGCTATGCAACCATGAGTTACCCTTCTGAGGCGTGAGGAAAGAGCTAATTGTTGATGCTCTTAACACACAAAGATGACCATAAATCTGCCTTTTGCGAACCTCAATCAGCACAGAACAGCAACAGATTACAACTGACAGCAGGTAATGTGTGAAAATTTATCTAATTGTTTCCTCACCAACTACTGTTGTAATAAATAGGACTGCTTTAAGGAACAGTAAAGACGGATAAATTACAGAACTATTAAAATATTGTGATTAAATTTGTATTAATGCTTAAGTATAAGACTTGGTGAAAATGCTCTCCATAGTTGTAATTAAATATAAGTTTTAATACTGTGACATTGTTTTCCAAGACAATTAAATTAAATTACAACTGCCAAGTCTACATTTCTTGTTCTGATTTTATTTTATTTAAATCAATCTTTTAACCTTAAATCCCAAAACAAGTCTTGATATAACAAAACCAAGAGGCAACCAAAGTACTTATTCCTATTTTTAAATAATGATTACAAAAATATTTTCCGATTCTTCAGTATCAACTTCACTTATGCTTATTTTGTCTTCTCCTATTAATAACTACAAAGGCCCCATTAATTCCAAGGATAGATATAACTTTGTATATGAGATACCTTACAAGGGACAATTGTCCTGCCTATAAGAGCATTCAAAAGACAATATCATTTCAGAAATGATTCATATAAAATCAAACAAGTTCACCATCTATGTCCAAATGATACCAAGGATCTCGGTAGCATCTATGATACACTAACGTATTTGTCAAAGTTAATGACTGTAAGTCACTTGATGTTCATGAAATTGTGGAGGAAACCTTGAAAATGTAATTATTATGATATCTTAAAGTAAATTATAGTCTGACTGTGGCCATTAATATACCTCATTATCCTCTTAATTCTAGAGATATAGAAATTTGGTTTTACAAACCAGTTTAAATAGCTGCATTCACAGCTTTGGCATTTTCTGATACAACCAGCAGTCTGCATTTCAAGCAATCCAAACTCTGCCAGGTGAAGATTGAATATATTACAATAAAAACACAAAAGTAAAGTACCAGGACCCCAATATAATGAAAGGTCTGGTTCACCCTCTCTCGTTTGCTACATCAAATAATGATGCATTGCCCGGGGGATACCACGTGGAGGTGAGAGTAGGATTTGCTAGCAGAGCTGTACAAGACAGGTGGCATTTCTCAGGTTAGTCTCGAACACATCAAGATTCCTGAGGCCTATACTAGCATTTATCCCCCTAATTCACAATAAAGTTACTTCAGAAGTGCCAACCTTTTAGGAAATTAAATAATAGAAATAGCAGCCTTTTTGTCAGATTCAATATTCAATTTTAAACTTTTTTTTGATAATTGTAACATTCAGACACCTGAAGAGGTTCCAATCTTGTTAAACGACATGTTTAAAATTTGAATATTAAAAAAAAATGACTAAAAGTAGTAATTTTTATTATTTAATTTAACTATAAAATCAGATAGTTATAATTGTTATTTAAGGAAATAGTAGGTGTAAACACTTACCCAAGTTAATAGATTGATACTTACAACCATGAATACGTATTAGAAGTCCAACATTGGATGTCGACATATGTAAGAATAATTTTATTAATGCTTAGTAATGTTTAATGATCAAATGCATCACACTGTGTGTGTACGAGTTTTAACATTACGTTTACCAAATTGTTATTGCACCACTTCGATCCTTGAAGTAAAACAAAATTCATATATTCTAGGCTACGTGGAACGTGGCATTCGCAAGAGCTCAAAGGGTTCAAGAATGTGAAAGATAATTTTTACAAAGATATAGTAGAGTCCATCAAAGACAAACATATATATGTTTATATGTCTTTGATCAAAGGTGTATATAAACTTGTGTATAGTCGTATCTTAAGTCCATATTCCATCTAAATAAATTACTATTACTAATATTATTAATAAAAATTATCATCCTTACATATTTAAAAAGATTAATATTTAATAATATTTGTTTTCATTATTTCAAAATGAAATGTGAGATGCACATAATGATAATTAACACAGGAAAGGACAGTCTAGCTTGTTTTACTGCGTAACAAAACATCAAATTTTGTACGGAGGTATGCAGTAGATTTTCAGAATAAATAGTGAAATCTAAAAATAATTAAAATTAAATATTACTTATAATTTTTTTTACAGTTATTTTCAAACTGTGGATGTCTTGTTAAACATGAGATATAAAGAACTAGTTAATATCAATTCTCTTATTTTATGTTGGAAACGTAATATTATTTCTTAAACTCTTAATGTAGAAAATTGGGCAATGCGTAGTTATCGACTAAGTGGAGCTTTTCCGTGCTTAAAAGATAAGCACCTCCTAAATTAGAATTTCAAGTTTTGTGCTCATGGAGTTCGTCGTTCGCGCTCAAAGAAATCGCCACAATTATCTCTTATTTTCCTATACGTATAATTATATATAATTTGGTCTGTAATTACTGTTCACAAAATATTGTTATGCTAAGAAAAGTAGCCTCAAAAGCGAAACATTAAATTCGAGCATCAAAGATCAAAACACATGGAATGATAAGATCATTCATGAATTTAATACTTTTATACGCATTGAAGAACTTGATATTTATTTTGTTGCAATAGTTAAATTCAACATAGAAGCAGATACTTTTCATACGAGCGAATCTGAAAGTGATGTGGTGTATAAATCCCCCATCAAAGGCATAATACTATGACTATGTAATGAAAACTAACAGCTTAAAAGAGAATAAAATTAACTAAACTCATACTTCAACTCTATTTAATTTACACTTATGCAAATGTTATCTTCTGTTATTTTTCTCCATGTTGTTATAATCTTAACTCCTTTCTATGGGATGTTCATTGTCTACTTTCTAAATATCTCATGTAACACTTATAATATGGCCCTGTTAAATTACAGGTTAACTAGAGCTTCAAAAGACCACCAAGATACAAAAGCCTCATTGCTTTACATAAAATACAAACTACCTTGAAAAACTTTCTCATACATTGTCATTTGAATTCCAGGTGGGTAAAGTATTTATTGAGTGATATTCTATTATTTTTTAAGAAATTTTAACAGTTTTTTGAAATTCAAAATTAATTATCTTCAGATTAATGTGAGTTAATTTTTAATAATAAGATAAATAGTGTAATCCAGATAAAGAAGTTATGATATAAATACCACACAACTATAACTAGATTTGTTTTTATTATTATTATTGACTGTTAAATTTAAGGGAATTTCATTCTGTATAGGGTCCAATCTCTTCTCAGTATTATATTCACAGGTAACTGTCTTGAATAATTTGAATACTGCCATTGAGCAGAACTTGATGGTGGGCATAAACAGTTATTGCTCTTAAACAGATTAAGAAATAATAGTATTACTCACATATAAACTTATACAAAAATTGGACAATTCTACAAAATTATTATGGTGTTGATAGTTTTCATAAGTTCCCATGTAAAACAAATGATAGATAATACATGCATGTTGATAAATGAGATAATTTACGGTGAATTAATTAGAATTCAATATAACTTAAAATAAAACTTGATGTAGACTTGCAGAGATATGACTAGTGTAAAATTTTAGGAAATAACATGATATAGTAATAGAGTTAACTGTTTAGGAGAAATTTTCAATTTAAGCCTAAACTTTCATTTATCACATTAATTGATAAACGAAAATTGGATCGAAATAACGTCAGCCAATTAGTCAATGATTTATTAAGAATAATTTAAAACATTATAAATACCTAAATTTGGATCTCTTCAGGTGTAACACTTTAGACAAGCATATTTACGAAAGTAATTGTTTAGATTATAATTCTTGTTATATCGGTCAAACGAAACGAGCTTTAAAAACTCACATCAATGAACATAAAAAAAAAACAATTTAAAATTTAAAGTCCAACATATTTATTTTAAAAAATAACAGAATTTTTATTGGTGTAATGTGTTAGAAGAAGAATTCAAATCGTGTTCCAGATTAATGAGCCAGAAGTTACATTTTAGATCAACTAAATAGTATTTATGATTCACTGTTATTGTAATCAATTTTTATAATATTATATTATTTTTGTTTGCATAGTAATTTTAAACTAAACAAACTGTCTAAGTATGTCATTTCGGCCGAAAAGTTTGTCACAACTTTGAAATTTATACTAACAAATTCTCCTGTAATTAATTGTAAGTAATATTAGATTACTTTCCGGTCTACATAATTGTATTATAAAAGAACACTTTTGTAAAAAAAAAATTCTTTGTTTTTTTAGTTTACGAATTTATCTTTTAATTAATTTTTGTACCTGAAGAGGTCCCAAACTTTAGATACAAAACGTATTAATAATTTTTTTAAATTCTCTTAATGAATTTCTGACTATCTGACTGATGTTTTTACATTTTTTTATTTTTATTTTTTTGTTTTTTTAGGTGTAGACAGGCTACATGAGGGTAATCCATATAGTGGCAACTCCTCTCTTATAGCATAGGAAGTGTAGAGGAAGGTAGCCAAGGGTTAACTAGGGCCTCTGGGCTATGGTTTAAAGATCCTACCCGGCAATTCGCCTAAAAGTGATGCAGGTAAAACCCTAGAAAAACCTGCATCAGGTAGGTCGGGCATTTGGTACTTGTCCCACGCCCTTCCGATGGCGGGAGAGGAGTTTGCTGTGAAGTCGTAGCTTTCCCCTCGCCGAGCCTTGACCAATTTAGGAGGCAGCTGGCTGACTATTCCAATAGCAATAGCGGACAACTCTTACCGTATGCCCAAGGTCTGCGACCCCGGAACATACACCTCTCAAAACAGGCCGAGGTGCCTCGGCTTGTGGGAACCTTAGTTCAGAAAACCAGAGAGATGTGAAGGCATCCCCAAAGGTAGTCTCCGTCAGAGCTCTCTGGGAAGGTTCACCTGCGAGAGAATTCTCTTGCAGGCTTCCTTCCAGTTAAAGGCAGATAAATATAATTGAAAGGCTGATTGCTTCACTTTTCATAAGGACAGTACAGACAAATGGCTTGGTGGAGATATTGATAAAGCACAGCCTTGAAGATAATACAATAGGCTGCATAAATACGATGAGAGTAAAAGTTGATAGACAGACACTTTGGAGAGAAGAAATGGCTAAACTTTGCACAATAATGGAGGAACTGAGTATTTTTATATCAGTTATTTTAATATCCTTAATTAACAAATCATACTGAATTATTTTCTAAAATCAAAGATAAGTGATTCATTTCGTACCCCTTTGCAGCTAATAATCGAATGCTGTGTATACTAATGAAGTGACTGTATTTTATTATTTTTATTTGTATTTAACTATAATTATCGTAGGTTTAATTTCTTCTTACCGGGCTTTTATTTCTCGATTACTTTGTATAGAGTTCCATTCGAAAAAATTTCCAAGAAACAATCCATCCTAACTTATACAGAAAAACAAACCTTCGTCTCAATTCCTACTTTCCTTCGGCATAACTGTAACTTCCCAGTTGCCCCTGCCATCTGTCAGTACCTCGTAAGGAGAAAAATAATACTCGTAACCGCTTTTCGGTAAATTGGCAATTGTGTAACTCTATAACGCCGATCATAAACTTATTTATATTGCGGTTTATAGTCATGTGGGGGAGGGGGAGGGGATTAAAAAGCTACGGCGGACATCAAACAGAATTCGATTTCTTGAGCTCGTCACACAAGGCAACCAGACGAGTTCTTATACGGTAAGAAAGAGCCACAAGCAACATAGATATAATTTATTTTCTAACTTAATTATATTATATATATATATATATATATATATAGAAATAGGGAATACGTTTTAATGATAATTTAATTTTTGTCAAACGAAAAAATGTAGAGAATGTAAAGAAAATTTACGCATGAGTATAATCAATATATACCTCGAATAAAATAAGTATAAAAAATATATTAAAAGTAGAGCGTGCGTACGATATACTGTATTTTAGTCTACTTGTAACAGTTCACAATGCAAAAACCTCCGGATTTTGTTGAACAGTAAAGCCGAAAACAACGTCCTAGAATCTTCAACAATTCGGTTTATGAAAGAATTTCCCCAGCGAAAAGCCTCTCGTTTGTTGTCACGTGTCTGAACTTAACCAAAACCTCGTCTTTAGCAGGAATCCTCAACATTTTTTTCCTACTTCGATCACCTAGAAAACATTTTATTATCATTATAATGTATATTTATCGCCATAGTTGGAGTTATGAAGACATTCAATTAACTAACACGACGAGTAAAATCAATATATATTTTATGAAACCATTTTTTATATTGAAATACGTAATTATAATATAATTTTTAAACAATTTAATTGTAGTTGATGATGTTGTTTTTCTCCAGTGGCGTAGCGTAAGAGAGGGCGACGAGGGGCGGCAAAAAATCTTTGCACATTTTGGAGCTTTTTATAACTAAATAAGGATTGTAGATAAAATTCTCGGGTCTCAACCCGGGTTGAGGCCCGAGAATTTGATCTACAACAGATTCACCGGGAAAGACGTCGCTCTCTAACCAAAGAAGGAGGTTTCGAAATTTACCTACGCTACGTTACCTGTTTTTCCACAATACATTTTATATTATGTATATAATTTATTAATAAATATCGTAATTCACCGTATCGTGTAATATTTCATCGATTTCCAGTTTTTCTTTATTAATTGTTAATAAATCCGGCCTCAAAATAATAGTTCGGTGATATGTGTTAATTTAACATATTTTTGAAATATATATATAAAAAAATTAGGCTTTTGAGTTTTGCCAACTGACGAGTGCAGTTGTGTCGCTCTAGGCTCTTCTTATCGCCTGAAGAAAGGGACAAGAATCCCAGAGACGTTGCAGTGTAGTATTTATATTATCGCTTATTTTGTCTGTATTTGGCTTTCTTTCTTATTATTAACGTATTTATTTCTAAATATCTTTATATAAAAGTCAAAAATTTTGCATGAGCACTTGTTTAAAAAAATTAAATTTTATCTTCGAAATTTTCCCTACTGCGGAATTTAGGCTATTGACATGGCGTGGGTTACTTCGCCCAACGCCAATTTATACATATTAAAACTGAAATTACATAATAATTACATCTCTGAAAAATTTAAAAAAAGAATTAAAAAACAGAAAAAAATATTATAGACTCCTAGAAAACTATAGACCAGTGGCGGTTCGTGAGGTTTTTTTTAAAAAAAATTAGAGCTGCATCATTTTTTTTGGGTGTAGACAGGATATGTATAGGGTAATCCCACGTAGTGGCAACTCCCCTCTTACAGCATAAGAAAGGTATTTGAAAGGGAGGATGCAGAAAGGTAGAGGAAGGTAGCCAAGGGTTAACTAGGGCCCCCGGGCTATGGCTTAAGGATCCTACCCGGCATTCACCTAAAAGTAATGCATGGAAAACCCTAGAAAAACCTGCATCATGTAGGTCGGGCATTTGGTACTTGTCCCACGCCCTTCCTTTGGCGGGAGAGAGGTTAGCTGTGGGGTCGCAGCTTTACCTCGCCATGCCTTGACCGGTTTAGGAGGCAGCTGGCCGACTGTTCTAATAGGATTAGCACCAAATTGACTCGCATATGTAACAAGAAAGTATGTTATTTCGTAGATATTTCACATAAAGTTAAATTTTTGGAACAAGCCGCTCATGTTGGCAATATTGTATGCAGGATCCAGCAGTAGATTTTCGCAATTTGATGATTTTTAAAAGAACCTTTTATTATGTTTTTTTTTTAAAAAAATATTACTCAATATGTACAAATATTATTTTTATTTTCACGACCCTGTGCTGTACCATTTGGCAGTTTCTTGAACTGTATGTGTGACGCAGGGTGGTGAAAAGGTATATTGTGCATGCGCATTTCACATTCAAAACAGAAATCTTGTGCTGTCGCTGCAATAGCACAGGCATGGCCAGCTGCCTGCTTTAGCGGGAGCGGCAGTTTAAAGTCTTCGATATCGAAGCAGAAATTCGCACAGTCAAAACACAATTATTATGAAGGTTCTTAAAATTAATTCTTACTAAATTAATTCAAGTTCTGTAGCACACGAGTAGATATGTATCAACCGCAACTGCTATAGACCCATTTTAAACTTTCATTGAACACCACAGGTTTCACCATGACACCACCAATTGAATATTATTTATACTGTTCCTGTGCTGTTAAAGATTAGAGGCCACATCGTGTAGCATATCACTGGCATATATAAAAAAATCTGGTAGCCTGTGAGTTACATGAACAAATCTGGAAGATATTTTTTTCTGGAATGTGTCAGGGAAAATGAAGTCCTACTGTTATCCAAGTTAACACAAATTGAAGAAAAACTGAATTTCAAAGTTAATAATGAAATTGTTTGTGACCACAAGGATGAACTGAATGCTGAAGAACTAGATCAAATACTGATTGAAAAGTATGGAGGATGTGTAGAGGAAAGAAAATGAAAGGGGTGGGAGGATGCTTTTACCTTTTGACATTTGCAATGAGAAAAGTTTCTCGAATGGTAATAAAGCAGTGACCACCCATTGGGAAAAATAATTTTTTTCATTTTAAAATTATCACTGGACAATTTATAAATCAAACAGATCCCTTGAGTGTCTGAAAGAAAACGGAGAGCTGAAAACACACACACATTCCTCTCTCGTAACAGTTACAGTAACTCTTTTATTTTATTTTATAAATATCAAACAACCACTGAATCTTTGAGGTAAAATCCTCAAAGGTCCATTTTTCTGGAAATTGTCAACTTTTTATACATAATTTATAGTCTGAGGGCTACAATTATTTATGTTAAAAATAAGGGTGTGTCAGAGCTTAAGTCAACGGCAATATAGGAAGAAGAATTCACAACAGTGATAGGTAAAACTTCAAAGTACAGTTACAACATACTTAGATTATGTAATTATTTTGTGTTCTCTTGTAGAGCATTAAGCATGTGTGATGAATACATATCACATTAAAGAAAAATTTCTATGTTTAAACAAACATTGGTATGATTGGTTAATTGAGAAGTAAAAACATATGAGTTTCAGACTAGAAGATCAATGTGATGATTTTTCTAGATGCATGGAGGATTTCTCACAAAATTTAATATTGAGAAGTAATATGACAGATGTAGTCAAGCTAATTAATAATGAACAAACTAGAAGACTTGATTAAACAAGCTGAGCTCAAAGTTTGGATACTGAGAAAGTTAAGAAACTAATAACTCTGTCATCAACTATGTAGATAAAATTTTGCAGAAATTAGATTAAATTAGGAAAAGGTGCATACACATCTTTTAAGTAAAATATATGTTATTAAAGAAGAAAACTGATATTCACAATTGTTAAATATTTTGTATGTTTATATTTGTTTATAACATGTGAAATATCATCAAGCTCTTTTTCTTATTAAAAAGTCCATGCTGCTGAGGAAGTAAATGTCAATGTGTTTCTTTGGAAATTAAATTGTGCATTTTTGTCAGTGAAACATTCTAAAACTAAATTTAAATAACATCAATCATTCCATTGACGTATAAAGTTTGTGGCCTTAAATAATTTATAATTTTGTATCTTTCCCAATACAGATACCATGAACCTCACTGCTATTTCTCTTGTTCTTTTGGGGACACTGTGTCTGTCCGTCTATGCCAACAATCATATGTGAGTAGTCACTTAAAAATATTATTGTACAATGTACGAGGGTAGTCTGAAAAGTTTCCGACAAAGTCATGATAGAAGATATATTTTTTTAAATTTTTGGATGGGTTACAGAAATGGGAGCATCGCTGGGAGAAGTGTGTAGAGTTACAAGGAAGACTATGTTGAAAATTAAAAAAAAAAAATTAAAAATATCTTCTATCATGACTTTGACGGAAACTTTTCAGACTACCCTCGTATGTAGTAAGAGTAAAATAACAGTAGTTCTCTTTGCAAAATAATAATAACAGTACGACTAAATTGCTGTTTTTTATCTTTCTGAATATTTTAGACCAAACTTCTATCTTTATACAATAAACATAATATTTGATTTATATTACACATTCTGGTAACTACTTGTATTATATTATGAGTAATGTTTATTTTTAACTCAGATCCTGAAAACAATTATGTTCATGAACCACTTGAATATTAATGATTAGTCATAAAAAATTAATAAAAAATAATCATTGTATCCCTTCTCACTTATATTGTAGCTATTCAAAATATTTGTTAAGTTATCAAATTAAAAAAGACTTTTTAGATTGACTTTGATGAAATTTATTTTCAGGTTCAACCCATTATTTGTTCAGCATCCAACATAGTAAGTTTACCAGTGAACAATATGAAGCAAATAATTTCTAATTTTTTATTGATAAATAAGTTTTCTTCTCTTGGCAAATATATTGTTTGGTTGATTCAAACTTGTGATATTTACTAACACACAATGACAAGGTTACCCAGAAATTAAATGGTTTCCCTAGTTCACATCAAATTCTCATACATAAAACCTGATTCTGTTTCAAAGTTGCATTCTCTTTTGAGCGCAATTATTTTGTCATTATGTTCTGCATATCATTTGTTCACAACAGTTAAAAATCCAAAAACATTTTGAAATTGATACTAATTGCCAACTCTTCTACCTGTCTGCTGACTCTCAAAAATTGTATTACCTAACCCTTACACACAATCAAACTTATTCCATTATTTTCCATCAATTTTTCCCCATTCCCATCAAATATCAAGTTATTTAATTCAAGTAGTGACTAAATTGTAAATGTTACTTAAATCTGTCCTCATTATATAATTTGGCAATAGTTATGTTGGTGATAGATTTGCTGATCTATGCAATAATTGTTAATTTTAGAACTTATTAATCTAATAATCACAGTTTGTAACTAAAGCCTTTCTTGTTGTCAATTAAAAATTTTTTAATTTAACTTTTTCAGTGGGAAGAAACACATTTCCATTGAACTTGAACGGTAAGTTCTGAATATTTTAATATCTAAAAAACGGTAAGTTCACATTCTATTAAATATGTATCACTTAAATAATTTTGATGAAGAATTTATATTATATCATTTAGAATGTAAATGTGAATAATTTAATTTTACTCCTCCAGTTTTATTATAAGTATTTATTGGGTACTCCATTGTCTGAGTAAAAGGGAAGAACAACCACTTCAAATACTAAAGATAACTCTTCAACAAATTAAGAGCCTTGTCATATTTTGGATAGATTTTTTTCTCAGTAATTTATTAATTATGCCACATTCACATTAATATGTTGTATATAATATATTAATATTGGTAATCTAATTCAGGATCTGTAGCTACACCAAATATACTAATAAATTCAAAGTCCTCTTCTTTTTTTTAAAACTGTTTCAGAGGCAGACCATATGTTTTGAAACATCATTTGATGTAAGTTTTTCGATACTTAAGTTATATATATAACAATGTGAAGTCCACTTACCCTATAATCAGCAGTTGGTACAGTCAGGTTGAGGGTTAATTCATGCCCAACTGGCATGCAGTTCAGACCTTCTCTTCTGACAAAGGGAGGACAGGCCCTCGAAAATTTCTAATATATGCACTCCTCAGCCTGGCTGGAACAACTGTCTTTCCTATCAGAATGTGTTATATAGTGTAATATGTATGTATAATATATGTAATGTAATACTATCTGTGTGTACCTGTCAGGCGGGCTGTAAACAATGTGAAACTACACAAATAAATACCAATTATTTGTAAATAATGTGTTATTATTCCGAAGTCAATTAAGATTTTTATAGGCAGTAATTAAAATTAAATGTGAAGTAAATAAAAAACAATATGTCGTATCAGACCCTCAATTTTGGGTTTGCCAGTTAAACTCTAATGTGTTTTGACTTTTCACCAAACACCCATGCAGGAGTTGAAATTCAACAAGCCATATGGTTTCTGACATACAAAAAATCATTGAAATTTGTTTTAAATATAAGAAGCTGTGAGTTAATTGTCAAAATAATTTATGTGGACAGGAAAGAGAGAAATTAAATGGCATAATCTATGATTATTAGCTTCTTGCCTACTCCTGACAACAAAAATTTTGCAGATATAATTCTTGGGTCTCAACTCGGACCAATAGGTTGTTAAATTACAACATTTTGACGGAAAGCTCCATCATTGTCATCAGGTGACTGTCAATGGCGGAGCTTATCATTGAAACATTGTTGTTTAACAAACCATTGGCCAGGGTTTAGACCCAAAAATTGTAATTGCAACAAATTCACCGGTAAAGCCTTCATTCTCTATCAAAAATTTTGTTATCCTACTAATACTTGCCAATTAAATTGAGTGTTAAGTTGTAACTTTTTCAAATGCATTATACAAACAAAATTACAAAGAAAATAGTTTAAATAGCCGGACATTTTGACTCATATGTTCAAATTCTGTTAGAGAAAGATGTGAAGTAGCATCAAAATTTCTAGCTGTTTAAATTATTTTCTGTGTAATTGTTTCATATTTAAAATTGTCTGGAAACAGTGGCCATTTTTTTTAAATTCTGCCATTATATATAATCTGGGTTTTTATTTTACCAAATAGCACTTCAGTTAATATTGTGTATTACACTTACATGAAAATTCTGTTTTTTGTAATGTTTCAGGATGGTACAAGAACACCTTGATCGGGAAAAAGAGGTACCACTAGATAAATGTTAAAATTACATACTAATATTAATAATTTGCAGTTTTACATAAATAGTGTCCATTTAAATGGTAAAGTTAAATATATTTATCAATTTATTCACCTCTTAATTCCTTTCAACAATAGCTTCCCTCTCTTGATTGACTCTTGTCTTAATTTTTTTTTCAGAAACTGAGGAAAGGACAAATACATGGACTTCATATACCTGTTTTACCTTTTTGAGTCCAAACCAAACACTTGGACATTGAAAGGTTTAGCTAAATTTGTTGGTCTTGAGATTAATAAAAATCACTGCTATTTATCTTCATCACCATAGCAATTTCATCTGCAAATTGATGTTTCTTTCAATATATTTTTATTTTAAAATGAAATAAAAAATATGTAAACCTATTAATGTCTACAAAACCAGAATAAAACTTTTATGGAACAGCTACACCTTAAAAATTTCATGCTACATATTTTACCTCAGGCTAGTAATACTAAAGCAATAACAATATTTAAGTCAGAAATAAAATTAATGAAATTATTAGACAATTAACAAGAAAACATTAATTTTTGAAATTTATTAAATGACATTTTGTCCTCTTAAGTTTTTGAAATTTTAGTGAAGAACATGTTTAATCAAACCAGAACATCATTAAAACAATCAAATCTATTTTTTACTATTTAAACATATTCATTCATTTAAAATACTGTTGACTTGAATAATTCAAGTTTGGCCCTTACTGGATGACAGTTAAGCAAGGTGGTTTTATAGATGATCAATTACTAGAAGAAATTTCAAAACAATTTTAAAAATTACTTTGGATGCCATTCTGCACTGTATAAAGCATAACGACACTTTGAGAGAAATTTGTGAAATTTGACATTCCAAATGTGGAAAATTTCTGAACACGATAGAATTAATTAGTCATTACGATCCTATTATTATGCAACACGTTGAAAATCCTACTAAAAATCTAACATGTCACATTAAAAGTTTTAATTTTTGTTGTTGTTGGTATTTTGTGGCACAAGTTGGACACTTGCCACAGGCGATTCATACCCTCATTACACACTGGTGACAGGAGAGAAGGGCAATTATATGTGATATACAATGAAATCTATCAACTTAACTTTACTATAAAGGAGGGGAGCAGAATGAAACAGTTTAACATAAATTGTATTAAATGGTTGGTTGAGCCCAGAATTTCCCTTTTAAACAGAATATCGTGATTATCAATGCTGGGCGTTGAAGGTATCAACTGTATGAGTAGTTTTTTTTATTAATGTGTTAAATTAAATATTAAATTACATTAATGTAAGTACTAAAATTGAATTCTAGTATTCTAATTAAATTTATTATTGTAGTACATAAGGAGAGCAAATGAATAGTCCAAAATGGACGTGCTGCGAGAGTCTCTGAACTGTTCTTGGTTATTCCCCTATCGAGAGGATTGGTATAGCGACTGTCGGTGTGTCGAAACACGTGCGGAACTGTGATGTTGCTGAGGAGTCCCAGGGTGTTGAGGAATATACGAAAGTAGTGAAATTATTGCTCAGTGTTGTGGAGTTATCTCCAGTAGTTCCGAAAAGAGACATCGTCATCGTGTGGCGCTGCATGCAAGTGACTTCGGGCTGGATTGCATCGTTTATGGGATTCTCCTGACGTCACAGGTGCATTAGTCGCCCGGTCCGAAATTCAAATAAGTATATTAAGTGCACAATGGGAGAATCCGAGGACTCCCAAGGTAACCCGTGTGGCGCTTGTAAGGCTTGACAATCAGAATGGATACGTAGGCTGTGAAGGCCAATGTCAGAAATGATACCATTTGAAATGCTATGGATTAAATAAAAAAGAAAATTGTCCGGTGGTTTTGCCTATCATGCGATAAGGACTTTAGGGATTAGGTTGAAAGCAGTAATGAGTAAAATTATGAGTAATATGGTTGAGAGTTTATAGAAAGAAATGGTTGCATTGAAAACATTAATTAAAATGAAAAAAAATTTACGTCTGATTGAAAATAATGAATAAGAAAGGTAGCCAATTCAGACTAAGAAACAACGTTTCTGGGATCCTTATTCCTTTCCTCAGGTGTGAAGAAGAGCCAAGAGCGACACAACTGGCTTTCGAGTTTTGTCAACTGACAAGTGCAGTTGTGTTGCTCTAGGCTCTTCTTCGCACCTGAGGAAAGGGACAAGAAAACATTGATTAATAGCAAGTATGTCAACCCTGATTGGGACTCTTCAGGTGTGCAATTTCATTTCATTTATCTAAAAAAATATTAAGAAATAAAGTTTTACAGCATGATACAATTATATATGAATAATTAGATTGTCACAAATTGTTATAAGAGAAATTAGTTTAAAAAAATTTCTAACTTTCGGCAGATATTTCTGTTTCTTTGACAACCAAAATTCTTACGGTTTGAGTCATCTTTTAATATATTTTTTTGGGTGTAGACAGGCTATGTATAGGGCAATCCACATAGTGGCAACGCCCCTCTTATAGCATTGGAAAGGGATTTGAAATGGGGAATGCGGAAGGGTAGAGGAAGGTAGCCAAGGGTTAACTAGGGGCCCCCGGGCTATAGTTTAAGGATCCTACCCGGCATTCGCCTAAACGTAATGCAGGACAAACCTCATAAAAACCTGCATCATGTAGGTCGGGCATTTGGTATTTGTCCCACGCCCTCCAGATTGTGGGTGAGGGGTTTGCTGTGGGGTCGCACCTTACCCCTCGCCATGCCTTGGCCAGTTTAGGAGGCAGCTGGCTGACTATTCCAATAGGAATAGCGGACAACTCTTACCATATGCCCAAGGTCTGCGACCGCAGGAACATACACCTCTCAAAACAGACCGAGGTGCCTCGGCATGTGGGAACCTTAGTTCAAAAAAACCAGAGAGATGTGAAGGCATCCCCAAAGGTAGCCCCCCGCCAGAGCTCTCTGGGAAGGTTCACCTGCGAGAAAATCCTCTCGCAGGCTTCCTTGCGTCTTTTAATTAGTGACATCTCCAGCTATTTCTTCACCTGAATGATAGCAAAAGGAGCTCGAGTTGTGACAGTTCAACCATATTTCGCATTTCGCCCCACCCCCGCAATGTTCCTGTTATTTGGCTTACCTGTTAATATACGGTACATATATTAACATGTCAAAAATGTATGAGCGATCATTCGATTATGCCTCATATCATTAAGCTAAGACTCGACCCCCTCGCTGGAAATCTCTCGCACAGTACTGCCAACATACGAAGCCTAGATATTAAAATATTTTACAATTATTATCAATCTTTCATTCCCTCACCTGCCAACTATTCCACTTTGGTTTATATACTCATACTCTTTACCCCTCCAAATGAGGTACTCCAACAATATAGTCTCTCGATTAAACCCTCCGTAGACATAAATTTAAAAACCAATTATTTACGTATGTAATTCCAAAAGCTAAATTCTCATTAATCCATTTTCACGAAGAAAACAATTTTTTTTATGGTAATATTAATTTAAAATTATTCAAGCAAATAAGTCTCACAAAACGACAAGTTTTAAAAATACAATTATGTATGAATATAATTTATAGTGTTACATACCAACAAAAATGTACCATCCATACATCCTGAAGTGGCTCCATTCAGAGACGAAACGTCGTGATTATAATTTGAATATTAAAATTTTTTTCTGACTAAAAGGTTGCTAAGTTATTATTTAATTTATTTATGAAATCAAATAGTTATAATTGACACTAAGGAAGTTGTTAAAATAACTTGAATAATTTGATTATATGGATACAGCAATCTCATTTACATATTCTATATAATACGACTATTTTAAATTATACTAATTAGGTAAAATAGACAAATGACAGACAAAACGTTTCTGGAAACTATGTTCTTTCCTTCAGGTGATTAAAACCATAAGAGCCTGCCTGCATTTCGTGTTTTTAATCAAGAAACGTTGTGTGGTTTTTTCTATCACCACTACACTTTGTCTGTCATTTGGCTATTTTATCTAATTATAATATTGTCTATTTTGTTGATTTAGAATTTATTTAGTATAACTGAATTCACTAATGTCCAGATGAGGTTATTTCCAGTGATCAGTAACCCTGTTACCATGCTTTCAAGTCTATTGGTCAACATCGTTTGAGTCTTCTGTTGTTTCGATCTTGCAAGTGGGGTTTTTATTTCGTTCTCAATATCGGTTGAGGTATTACATGTCATACAAAATTACTCGGTCGACTTTCCCGCTTCGCTGACGCAGGGTGCAACCCACTGCCGCTAGAGGACTCCGAATTGTAGCGTGTAACATGGCGGTGTTGTTCCGTAACAATGTGGGTGCGTGACAAACAGTTTCTAACGAGCCCGGGTTCACAAGAGAGCTTCACTGTAGTTCCGCCACCAATAAAGTTCAAGACTATGTCATCAGCAGGTAAAGTCATGCTCAGTGGTCGAGGTGTGGTGCATTTGGAATTAATGCCTAAAGGCAACACCATAAACTCTGCAAGAAACTGCGAGACCCTCAAAAAAATTGAAAGCACGAATTTGAAAAGTTTTCGGCCACGTATGGAGGACCCTCTCCTTCAGCATGAAAATGCCAGACCACACACACACACTTTGAAGCAGAGGTCAGGCTGTGGTTCCGTCAACAGACATTCTACAGTGACGGTATCAACAAACTGGTCTCTCGTCTGGAGAAATGTGTTCGTCACCAGTGTGACTATATTGAGAAATAAATATAAAGCTGTAAGAATGCTAATAAAGTTTTGTTTTATTTAAATAGCTCTAAGAGTTTTCACATAATTTTATTTAATGAGGCATTACTTTTCAGCACGCCCTCGTACATGTAGTAAACTACTTATATTATGTATTTAATTTTAAGGGTTATTTTTTGTGTGTCTAGTTATAAGTTGTTTTCATATGAAGGAAAGGGTAGTCTTACGGAAGCCGCAGGTTTCAGGACTGGAGCGGCATCCCTTTTAAGAATGTATTTTGAAGTTCCGCTATGGGTATTCAACGATAGGGCTTTGTAATAGTTTCCGCTAAAGGTCTGTTTGCGTGAGGATAGTTTCCAAGAACAATGAGGGACGGAATGTTTCTTTTATCTGGCTGTTTTTTTTAGGTGTAGGCAGGCTATGTATTGGGTAATCTACATAGTGGCAAACTCCCCTCTTATAGCATAGGAAAGGGGGGATGCGGAAGGGTAGAGGAAGGTAGCCAAGGGTTAACTAGGGCCCCCGGGCTATGGTTTAAGGATCCTACCCGGCAATTCGCCTAAAAGTGATGCAGGGAAAACCCTAGAAAAGCCTACATCAGGTTGGTCGGGCATTTGGTACTTGTCACACGCCCTTCCGATAGCGGGGGAAGAGTTTACTGTGGGGACGCAGCTTTCCCCTCGCCGTGCCTTGACCGGTTTAGGAGGCAGATGACCGACTATTCCAATAGGAACAGAGGACAACTCTTACCGTATGCCCAAGGTCTGCGACCCCGGAACATACACCTCTCAAAACAGGCCAAGGTGCCTCAGCATGTGGCAACCTTAGTTCAAAAACCAGAGAGATGTGAAGGCATCCCGCCAAGTGGGCACAAAGAGGAGTACGGCGAGAGACGCTGCGGAATAAACATGTCCCAGAGCCAGTCACAGCAATTTTGGAAGGCGCGACTCCAACCAGCCGTCATCACCACGAGGGTTCCCGGCCTCTAGATATTCAGAGGCAGCACAGCACGCACAGTAAGACCACAACCAACCAATTGCTCTCCCGTGGCACGGTATTCGGGGTTTGATTCTATTCTAAAAAATTTTTGGGGGGGATTAAGTTTGACCATTAATTTTAACGGCGTGACATTTTAATATTTTCTTAATTATGGTGTAATTTTCCATCCACCACGTTTAACCTGAGATCGGTCCATCCCCACAAAATCTGACTATACCCTTTAATTATCGTTTACAATTATTAATAATTGTGTTGTACTCACGACAGTTCTTCTGGTACTAGTTTGGATTCTTCTTGCTTGAATTTAACACTCACTAAAACAGGCCATTCATTACTCACTGATTCTACACTTTAGAATTTGAATACACGTGGTCGTTGCCCTCCTCTCGTGTCTCTGCTATACTGGAACCTTGATCATCTCCTCTCAGCCGGTTGCTGGATGTAGATTTCCTCAAAGTCTCTCGATGCGACAATTAGTTCAATTTGGGAAGCAAAAACTTCTGCTTCCAAATTGCGATTTTACGTGTCTCTCTGCCAAACTTCTTACTCGCGTTTTATATAAACTATCATGTCTCGCCGTTGGACCTCCTGGACAACACTATTCATGCTTTTAGGTTAGCAAACTTTACTGTGTTATTACATTTTATGTGGACCGTTCTGTCTCGTATCTCCGTGCAGACTGACTGTTCTCCAAGCGCGCGGTTTTTTCAGTTTCCATTGTTAAACAAAGGGAAAGCCCGCCTTGATTGTCGTCGCCTTTACGCATTCGTACCGCTAACATTTTAATTATTAAAAACAATTAACAGCCTGTTTAATTGGTATTACAATAAATTAATTTTTTTGCCCAGGGTCTTTCATCGTAACACTGTGATTGGCCTGTAATATTATCTTATACGCGCTGAAGATAATATGAAAAGAACATATATCACCTTTTGTAAGCATTATCTTACCTTCAGGTCTTTGACCTCGTTTATTTATACTCGGCAGCAAAGATTTCAGGAAAGAACGATCTGGGACCGGGCAGTAGACGTTCGTAACAACCGACAAAGTTGCCTCGATTGTGTTTTCGCTTTCCAAATTTGTTCTACTACTTTCATCAAACTGTTGTGGATTGTCAACGAAGGTGAAAAAAAACAACAGATTTTTTGGGTCGTGATAAATTTAGTGGCGATATAACCACAATCACAAATTACGCCAGTTATGCCTGTATGCGTCAACGTGCGTAATTTGTGATGGTTTTATCCACAAGGCCGACGGAAAATGACGTCATCATAAAACCAAGTCGTGCAGTGATTTTAAGTCATCAGTTATAATCGCTAGTATCACCTAAATTAATTCATTTCCAGTATATAAAAAAAATTGTCTCCTGAAAACATCTTATTTTTAAATTCTGTTATTAAAAAAAATGTAAAATTAATTTTCTGTGAGAAAATGGAAGTCAAATAAAGTCTTTTTTTTACTGAAATTATCTCTGCCATGTTACTTCTGCGAAAGGTTCATTTCTTTCTTGGAGAAGACAACCCTTTCCATTTGACATGACATCATTAAAGTGATTAAAGCATGAATGCGAGAGGATGTTTTACAGTGAGACAACAAAGTCTTTTACTTTCAATCTTGGTCACGTAAATCAAAAAGGGAAAGCATCCGCCAAATTCAACTTTACAAAGTTATACATAATTGTGGATCGAAAATAGCGCAAACCTCTGATATATAGTATTTTTCGATACTCTGAAAAGATTTTGAAAATCGAAATATCGCTAGCAAGTAATCTCAGCCTGACAACCAATTATTCGTTTATAGTAAACGCTTGTTTTATTGGTATACACTACTTTATTTTTTGAGAGCGGAATGTGTAGTCACGTTTCTGACGCCATTATCGATGAGTTTCTGTACAATATTCTCTCAGTAGCTAGTTTCCATATTACGATCGTCGCCGAAATATTTCTTTGGTTTGTTTGACTTATTTTAGTCATAACAGAAACATCGTAAGGAAAGAAAATCCTGTTGCTGCACTCGGATATACCAGAAGAGCTTCTCTCCGTCAAATTGGTGACTCACCTGGTTTCGCTCCTGTGCCAATCATGAGGCAGAAGGAGCCTACGTACCGAGGCACGATTGCGAAACAAACCATTCTTTTTACCGCAATATACTCTCCTGGGTGCTTTTAAAGTGTCTTCCTTTTCCTTTTACGCTTTTCTTTTCCATTTTTTTTTCTGGAAATGAATACTTTATAATTCTAATTCATTCTTCGTTCCTTCATGCATTTGTTGAACGCAAGACGTTAAAACAGACAGCTCATTTGATAAAATTACCTTAAAAGTTAAAATCGCGCTGTACAGAGCCAGAAGTAGGTTGGCCCACCTGTCCGTTGTTGACAAGCGACTTGCTGCAGATTTTTCTCGCGTAGCAAAGATATTATGTAGGTTATTGACTTCTTGTTTTCTGTTTATGTGTTTATTAGTCCCTGTATCTCGTTTCAGTCGATTTCCCTGCAGTGATGCTAAGAATTCTAAGCACAAATATAAAGTACAAAAAATATCATGGAATATCCAGGAATCGCTCATTACGATCCTGCGATGGCGAGTGCCACAGAAGATATGTTGTGTAAGTAAACATGTTTGTCCTTGAAACGTTACGACAGTTTTAATACACAATAATTTTTTATAGCCACTATTTTGCGAGGAGCGATGCTATTACATTAGTTCGGTTTATGTTGCTGGTACATGCTGTTTAAAGTGTCATATAGGTTAATAGAATGTACGACGTATCTTAAAATTATACACTAAGAAAGTAGAGAAAAATAACAAAACTTTAGTAAACTATAAAGATTTCATCGACTACATAGTTCTTAAAATGATGAAGATTGTTTTACTTAATCGCAGTTAAAGAAAACATTTCACAGAGAATAATTTTTTAAAAATTATGTCATTGCACACTAAGTTTTTTTTGTGCTTAATTCTATGTGATTAATACTTATAAGATTGCTTATTTGAAGTATTTGTACACCCATTATGAGAGTATAAAGAAAAACATCTCACATGGTTTATTTTCTCATGCACTTTTAGTATAGTCTGTAATTAAGGAATAAATCTGTGTATATACTGTATCTATCTCACCACTATCTCTATACTAGGTATAAAATTCTGTAACACACTTAGTTTACCATAGCTGGAAGTTTTGCAGGAGGTATTGTGTTTCACTCATTCAGTTTTTATATTTTGTTCAGCTCTGTAATGTTATCCAACTTATTTTTTGTATGTGTTTGGTACATAAACTGCCATTCACTTGATTAAATATATGTTTACATATTTTTATATTTAAGAAATACTGTAAATCATAAACTTAATATTGCCTGCTTGTATGTAATATACTTTTTTTTTCAGTGTTCTCTGATGGTGCTACACAGTTCTCAGTAGATGGAGATGCATATGAGATTTCTAGCCAAGCATTTGTTGCAACTTCTGAACACTATGAAGAAGACTACTCTAACGCAGAATTTCAGGAGACTCGCTCAATATTGGCCGATGGAGGTGATCATTTTGGAGTTTCGGCAATTGCATTTGATCAACAAGAAGAACTACTTTGGATGGGAAACCAAGGAGTAAGATATTTTTGTTTTATATTACTAAAATGTGGAAGTACTATTACTAAAGATTTACATAACGCAATAAATTTGTTTGGAACTAAAATATATGTCAAGGAATAGCAATTAAAATTATACAATAGTTAAAATATTTCTGTATACATTGAATGACACACTGTAATGTATAGTTAACCTTTGCGGTCCTATGTACCTCATTGCAGAACAATGCGTTTTCCTTGTAGTCGTCAATTTTAATCTCTACCTGCCAATCCATAGTGATCTGCTGCCAATTCTACCTGTTTATTCTGGAGCTACTTTCAGATTGTGTTATGGTTTCAAGAAAATATAAAATTTACTTATAAAGCTTATTTAAAAGAATTAATTTCAAAATGCTAGTTTAAAATTATTTTAAATTCTCATTACAAATATGTAATATTGTAATTTAATTGAGTATGGAATTTTTTCAAACAGTTTACTGGGTGCAGGCACAGCTTTCAAGTAAATATATTGCAAAAGAATGCTGTCTCTTCTCAACCTCCTTGATTTTGTGCCATGTTTTATGTGGTACCCAGATACACCTTCATTTCTATTGATTTAACTGGTATCCATGAATTCCAAATAGCATATTTATGAAGAGTCCTGAGCGCCTACTTCTCTGTTGCATATCTATTTATTTAGTTTAATGTGGATATTAATAACTCATCAGTAAAATCAATTCAAATACCTCAATTAGTATTCTTAGAAGTGACTTATCTTGTATTTAAAAACCTGTTGATTACAAGGAAAAAGTAGGAGGATCTAAATTACTTTTAGTTACCATAAATTGGACCAACCATCTCATAATATTTGCAGAATGTTATGATAATTGGTTTCCTTGCAACTAAAGTCTCTTTCACATTCACACTCTTCCAATTCACTAGAAATGCATTGAAACATTCTTCTTCACTATCAGATATATTGTTTAAATCAATAAGCTGAAATATAGACAATTTAATAGATTTAGTATGCAATGCCAACTTTACCGATAATATCAACATGAAAACAATGCTAATCATAAATAAAAAATATACAAAAGCCACTTTACAATAAGCAGACATTACTGCTACACCCTCCTGAAAGTGAATGATATAATCTTTATGTACCTGGTATTTACTTATAAACACGTTACCTATTTCCAATTTTGTATTCTGAGTCGTTCGGGTGTGCATCACACGTCAGCAATTTCAGGGCAGCAAATAGTAATCTCATCCTCAAACCCATTTTTAACATTTATACCTATGGCTGTTATGTCATAACAACATTATTGATCTATAATAAGAATGACTCCAAAACATCAGAAGGTTCCAACCACTTAGGAGATCAATCAATCAATCAATTGACAATAGTATAACACACTTTTCCAATATATTTTCACAAATAATTTAATGTCAACTTTTCCAAACACATCAATATGATTAATAATATTTCTTACTCTACCAGTTACAATTGCACCAGGGAAAAGGTCTTTTTCTAAGATAAAAATGATTTAAGATCGACTATCCATTACTTCAATTTAATCTGAAATATTAGGTAATTTGGATACTAGAAAAATAATAGCATATATCACAAATATAAAATAATTAGAAGTTTAATTTGTTTTATAAATGTGTTTTATTTTAAGCCTTAAAATAATAATAGAAAGTAGAAAGGTATTCTTAGGTATATCTTTTTAATGAGGCTGAATCGTTAGTACTCATTCATTTTAAAAAAATAGGTAAATTTATATAATTGATTTTTGAAAATTCTACGTTAAATGAAACGACAGTTAGTAGTTCAACTATAAAAGTTTTCTTTTTTATATACACTCTCATAAGTTACCAAACTAAAATATCTTCATACGAGCCTAGTCAGGAAAAGCAGTATAAGAGAGGGGGCGGCACTGTCTATTTTGCACAAGGGTGCAAAAGCGGCCAGCTGCGGATCTGCTCTGACTCTTTCTATCCATGTTACCAATTTCCTCTTTGCACCCTGACTCATTGTTACCATTTAATATATCGAAATTAAAATATATCATGCCCATGTTGAAAATATAATAATTAGATAAAATAGCCAAATGACAGACAAAATGGAGTGATAATATATAAATACAACACAAGCACTATTATGGCTATTTTATCATATTATCATCTAATCTATATTTGAAAAAATGCTTATATACTATTTACATGTTCTTAGCGATTAATGCACTAACGGTATAATATATACAATTTGAAATTATTTTTGTTTGAAAACTCCTTTAAGAATCATGTATTTTCTTTTGAAGTTTTAAATAGTTCTGAAAATTTTGTAATATAATTACATTATAAACTAATTACTGTACCACTCAACAAAAAACAATAAAAAACAACTACTACTTATTATTAGTTGCCAATATTTTTTTTAAATTGAGGAATCAAATTTTTTTTATCAGTTCTATGTCATATTTGTCATAATCTATGTCTCTAAAGGCATGTTGACTCAGGGCATGAATAACAAATATGAGTAAACAACTCATTCTTGGAAAAAATCACATTTTATTTTCATCTGTTAAGAAATTTCAGTTATGGAAGGATCAAACATTTTAGATTTAATGGAAGATGTGCCATAGTAGTGTTTGATTACTCACACAGCATGGAGCATCAACCACAGTTCTGAGTGTTGTTCTTCTGGCAGTGTGACATTTTAGATTTTATGGCTTCATACCGAGTCAATTGCTGAGCAACAACCTAGAACCTGGAAAATTTAAGTTTGCGTTATGAGAACCAATCAAAATTAATTAAATTATGAGCCTGTTTGATGAGATGCTTCAATGAGAACCCAAAACAGTCTGGATTTTTACACAGCTGTAACAAATGTATTGCCACAGCCAAATACATCAAATTTTTCTCAGAAGTACGTATGTTGATAAAGTTTAGAAACTTCAAGTTATTACATTCAAGATTTTTTTTAAAAATCATCACATCAAGAAGTCTGGTAGTTTGACAGATATAATTTACATATCTAAAGTGATATAGTCCAGTACATTATGAAAATTACATTGTAACTCTTTAGTGGCGATTACCTGAAATTGAATTACTTTCTTTGCAAGCCAAAATTATTTGATACCAAATAATCAAGCAATTTCTGCCAACATCAACTATCAATATGGTGTTCCAGGTCCTAATCATGATTCAACTTTCTCATTCACATTGTGGTAAATAAATGTGAGACTTATTTTTATTTTTTTCTGATAAAGCTTTCCTTATATTAATGCTTTCAAACTGTTTAAATATTTATGACACACATACGGTATGACAAAATTTGGTTGTGAATATTATACAAACATTTTTAATTAAAAACTATCTCTAGCCTTACTTTTATGCTTGCATCATTCCCCATAGGGTCATGTGACATCTTACTATGGTCCTGGAATGCAGAAATACACTTCATTTCAAGTCCATGCCAATCAGGAAGTGCGCCACATTCATACGTTTGATGATGGTATTTTAGCTCTAACTCGTAATACATTAAGATGCCAAATAAGAAGAGGAATTCCAGTATTCACTCACAGGTATTAAAATTACAGCTATATAACAAATTAGAATATGATTAAGTATATTTTTGGCAAAAGTTTTTTTTTTATATAAATTGTTACTATTAACAATGTTTGTTTCTGGTCACTCACTTAAAATCACAAAAAATTAATGGTTACATTGAGGTACTGTGTATTACTTAATACCCAAAATGAAAGAAGTATAATCAAAACCATAAAATTTATCAAGTAAAATATACAAAAATTAAATTATTTTATTGTCTTTTCGAATGAAGAAAAATCTGAAATTACATTAAATATAGTCATTAAGCTTTTAGGTTAGATGTGTGTAGTTAGAGTTTTCAGGCTTGTGACTATTTCTTTTTTGAAAAGAAGGAATATTATTATTTCATCAACCAAATAAATTGTGGTGTATATGTAAACAATATTGAGCATAAAAATATTAAAATAAAATGAATACGACAAGTTGTGCTTTTACACACAGAAGATATTAATTACCGAGTGTATATGTGTTGCACTACAAGAGAAAGGATGATAGTAAACATAGGTAATGAAGCTAGCAAAAGACACATTGTTACACAATGCCTTTTCTCATATGATTTCTTTATTCCAGGTGGGTATAAGGTGATAAAAAGAACTATTTCAAATCAACTAACCACTAGTCGTTGCTTACCAGTGTTTTGCTTTATGGAGTTATTCTAGTTAACTTTTGTTCAATTTATTATTTTTCAGCTCTGTCAATATGGAAGAAATGCAATGCCAACTTCAAGTTTCTCCAGATGTCCTATTAATGGGAGGTCATCAAGAAAAAATAATTGAATTCAATTTGTTACGACGTCAAGAAACAAAGCTTGTGTGTACTAACCTCCCTTCATTGTATATAATATTTTTTATTACAATTCATTCAGTGTTTATAACAAGTAGTAGTAACATTGTATACTTTTTATCGTAGCACCATGTTGGCAAGAATGGCTGTGCAATATTACGGCAACATGGGAGATTCGTGTGTGCTGGTGACCCATCAGGTAGAATAGATCTTCGTGATCCAGGAACATTAACAGTTGAACACACTTTGGATGCACACTCGGGCAGCTTATCAGATTTTGATGTTCATGGCAATCTTCTGGTTACATGTGGTTTTTCTAACAGGTACTTTGTTTTCTTTACCAATCTTGGCTTTGTTCATCTTTAGGATTAATATTTTTATACCAATAAGTTAAATTTTCTCAATATCTTGATGTAAAATCCTATGGACAGCACACCATTAGTATTTACTAGCTCAATTTGTAGTTTCTAGGACTAATAAAAATGTTCCTTATAAATTAATACAAATGTGTAGCACCACTTTCTTACCTATTTATCTAGGAAGGCCTAGTCATATTTCTAAAAATTCTGTGATTCTCACTCTGGTTTTATTTCTTAACACTAGTTCAAAAATTCAGGGTACATCATATCAATAATCAAAGCAAAATTGTCACTCAAGATAACACAATTAAATTTCATGATATTGTATGCAAATGTTTAAATGATCAAATTCATATTTTAACTAATTATTGTTAGATCTACAATGTAGTTTTTGTTGAAAAAATGTTTTTTTAGTGTATCAAATATTTTGGATTTACTTGTAAACTTGTCTCAATAAATGAAAATAAGTTGATTGATTGCATGTGTTACAAATTAGATATTTATGTTTTTGTTTTCATCAAAAACTTTGGTGCATTTTGAAATTCATTATTTGCTTCATTTCATTTCTTAACAGACAATGTGGTTTGTCTGTGGATCGATTTCTCATGGTGTATGATTTGCGTATGATGAGAGCTGTAGCTCCTTTGCCTGTTATCTTGGATCCTTTGCTGTTACGGTTCCTTCCATCATATTCGTCTCGAGTGGCTACTGTTTCTGCTTTAGGACAGATGCAACTAGTAGACACAGTGGCTCATAGTTCAACAAGTCTCTGTTTGTATCAGGTATATTAAACACATTATTACAACTTTATATTATTTACTTAATGTTATAGGAAGTAAATTAAAATTGAAAGGTGACGAGAAAGTTATTGAGATATATGGTATTTAATTTTAAGAATGAGGCTAGACAAATATGCAAGAGTAAAGAGAACAAATAGCGAAGAAGAAATGTGTATGTGAGGTAAATCCGAAAAGTAAGGTCATCAAAGTGTAAGGTAAAATATTTGTGCAGCTATTAGCAACCCTGTTTTGTGTTGCTTTCAAATAAACCTGCTGAATCTCACTAGGAAGCTAAGTCTTGGCAATCATTTGTAATGGAGCTCCAGCTTGGCTCCACCACCAAATGTAGAATTTGTTCAGTTATTCGGTAAGAATGGAAAAGGCATTAAACCTATTGAAATTCATTATCAAATGATAAATGCATTGCTAGTCATACCTGGATGTCAAAAAAGTTGTGTATGGAGTTTATAATTGGCCGGCAATGATGATGTGGTGAAAATAAGGTTCAACAGTTTCTCAACGGTATGGCAGTATTACATGGACATACAAAAACTGCCTTAGCATCTGCGAAATATGCATTGTCTTAGTGGATTATGTAGAAAAATAGACTAATGTTCTAGCTTTAAAATTATATATTTTAATACTTAATGCTTATTTGTATTTCTTAGATCTTTCTTTTGATGGTTAATAAGTATTTATAATATCTAATTTTTTCTCTTATTATATTAGCAGTAATTTCTTTATTTTATAACTGCCCCTAAATTTAACTCCATTGTTGGTAACACTCACTAACTTGATGTTAATATGAGCATATGTAATATTTTGTGTATTGGTAATGATTTTAAAAAATTATATAAAATTTACTTATGTTGTAGGTAAATACTGCTGGATCTATGTGTTTGACATTTGACGTGTCTTCTTCATGTCAGTGTATGGCATTTGGTGACGCTGGTGGTTCTATACATTTGTATACATCAAGTCCACATACAGCTATGTTCAACACTTTCTCCAGAGAAACTGAATTTGCGGACCCAGTTGAACCATTGCCACCTATAAGTATTCTTGATGAAGTTACTCCACTGTCTACTATACCTTTGCCATATACTCAGCCTGGAACTTCACTGCTTTCAGATTGGCCAGAGCAATTCTTGAGAAAAGTTTATAGGTTGGTATTTATAAAATTCTATATTGAGGTTTGTTTTTCTTTCGATAAACAGTTCTCGGTTTTCACACGGGTTTAACATATTTAACACAACATTTGGACGACTAAAAGCTCTGTTGTTATCTTCTAGGTGAAGTGCTGGAACCATTCCATTTTATGTTATATATACCCTCCGCTTTTAGTCGTCGAAATGTCACATTTAAATATGTTATACCTGTGTGAAAACCGAGAACTGTTTATCGAACAATTACACCAGGAAAGGCTTCAACCTTTGTTTTTATTTATAATATTAGCATTGAATTTTGAATGTAACATCTTATTTCTATATATATTTTATACAAAATTTATCAGTTTTTGATATCTTTGTGCAAGTTTTCGTTAATTTTTAAATTTCTTTGACCACTTAGAAACTTATGTTACTCAAGGTACAGGTACAAGGTACAGTGAATTGAATCACAACCAAATGAACTGTGTGGATAGTATTAATTTGTTTGGCACATGTTCTACCTAATATTAGTTATTATTGAAAATTGATTTACCTGTCTGCTATACTTGTTAGTAGAAAAACAAAACAAGTTGTTAATATAATAAGAATTTCTTTATGAAAGTCCTGTAATTTACCTTAGTTTCATTTGTTGATTTCACGTTAAATGCTATTTAATTTTTGATGTTTAAAATAATATACTGGGAAAAATTAAAATTCCATTTCACTAAAAAATTAATTATTAATTTATTATAGCAAATAACATACACATTAATTTTATAGCAGCCAAAACTTTGTATTTGAACATTGTTAATCTTGGAACTTAATTCTATGAGTATATACTTAAGAAAACTGTGCCAAATAATTTATATTGCCTCAATCTTGCTACAAGTATAGAATTGCCTGGCCCACAACTATCTAATCACCAGAAGAATACAATTTCATTGTGAAAGTTTCTTTAACAAATCTTTTAATATTTTTTAAACTTATTTTGAGATGTTGTGTCAAGCTGTAAATTGTTCTATGGTATAGACACATGCTAATGTCCAAGAGAGTTTCTCTTCTCACATACAGTTTAATACAAATAAAAATATATAATATTGAATAATAGTGTTAATTGCTCATACTATACACATTTAAAAAATCAACAAGGATTTGTAAGGTCCAATTTGAAATTCATGTGTTGATTGTATTGTGTGCTCAAAAAATTGTTCAATATTAGTAGTTAATTTGTCTGATACTTGTTCCTAATTCTGGAGGGATTCATGTGCATTAGTTTTCATACGTCTAAAATTTTTCATAAATGCTGTGATTACTTTATACGAATTAAAGAAAAGTAATTAAACAATTGCATTTATGCAATACGGAGCTATTTATATGCCATTTGCATATTTTTCTCAAATTTAATGTGTGTATTTCTTTTATTCTACTAGGCGAACTCCACCAATTGATCCTGAAATACTTCGTACTATGAAGATGCAAGGAACAATTGGTTATGCACCAAATCCCATGAACAGCCGAAGAAACCAAGTGAGGCTCCAAATTTTAAAAAACCCTTCATATAATTTATTATAGAAATGAAATGTTTTATTAACTAGTGAGAGCATTACATATGGACACATTTGTGCCTGAAATTTAATTAATATATTTTTAATAACTACTCTCACTAATAAAGGTTTTCTTGCATGTAGGTGGATGGTGTACTTAAGCTTCTGTAATAATTTTTTTTTCTCAAAATATGTTCTGCATATTTCAAATAAGAGAAGTATTAGTTAAATTTTAACTAATGCACCTTATTTGTTAAAAGTATTGAGCCAGATATTAATATACCATATATCTTTCTGATGCAAACAATTAAAATTTCATCATATGCATATTTTAGTTTTCAGTTTTTTTGTCAATTTTAAGTATACCAACAAATGTAGTAAAGACTCGTTTATGCTATTTTGAACATTTTGGCCTGCAGAACCACACATTTCTAAATTAATTAATTATTCTGCTATGAGTTAAGTTAGTTTTCTTGTTATTGTTCTAACAATTCAATAACAAATTCAGTTTTTTACTTTTATTTTATATGTAAACATTTCATATTAATGTACAGTAGTAGAATGTTTATTTCACCTCTCGTTAATTAATTGACATTGTTTCATTGTACAAATTCTTTTCTGGTCCAAAACTTTTACAACTTCTGTTTCTTTCAATCATATTAAACTCTCCTATGCATTAAAATCATAATACTTTATTTATCTGGCTTATATTCTCATGACTTTAAAAATTACTCAAAAAGGAAACTATGAATTTGATTAGTATTTGTGTATGTATATTCATAAAGTGTGAACTTGTTCTTATAGTTTCAGAGTTCAGCTTGAGAATATTTTTATTAGATGTTTTTTAGTTTTCATTTTTCAAAGTGAACATAAGTATCCTAAACTTTCAGTTTTTTTCACTGCATATGAGGTTTCTCATATAAACTACATTTACAATATTCTTCCTCTGAAATTATTTCATAATAGTCAGGAGACTTTTAAAGAGCACTATTAAAATGAAATATTGAAGATTGGCAAACTGCAAGTATTTAATTCTAAATCTGTATTAATAGTACATGGAAACTGAAAGTAGTATATGCTGCAGCAGATTTGTATGTGAGGAAATTTGTTATGTATTATAATAAGAAATGAGTGGCATAATCTGGAAAATTCACTTCTTTTAACAAAAATTCTTTTTAATGACATAAATATCCTCATTGGTGAATTCACATATTTAAACTAACTGGTGCAAAACACCATAGAGTTAACATTTTGTGGGGTCCTTTTGCACCATATTAATTTAATAAAATTTATTAACTTCTGTAGTGAATATTATTTACTAAATTGTAAATATAAATGCTGTTTCAAGTATTTTCTTATAAAATAAGTCCATATTTATAAAAATTTCTAAAATAAAAACATATCGGATCAATAAGCAAAAAATGAAAGTTAGAGAACTAACAGAATGTGCAGAAGAGAAACACTTATCATTTGTTGGTTCTTGATGATGCATATTGTGTGCAATCAAATTAAATTACGGCCATTTTTATAATACATATCATATTCATGTACTTTTTCTATCATTAGACTTTTTTTCCCCTTACGTAATATATGAAGCATTTATTAGTAAGTAAATAATTCAGATTATATAAAACAGTGGATGTTGCTTTATTGTATGCTGAAGACTGGTAAAACCAATTAAGGTTAATTAATGTTTCTAGCAATTTGAATAATTGATATTAAAACATAAATATGCATTTGTGTAGAATATTGACGAGTTTAGTGTATTTAATGATATATTATTTGAGTAAACTATATTGTAATGTACAATATGAGGCGCCTGTCCTTTTAGAGGCTTTCTTCGTGCATGCAAGGGAAATCTTTTCATAGTGAGCACAATAACAATGTGTGTAAATTAACTCTAAAAGAGATCCTATCAAACAGTCAAACTTAAGACTGCATAGTGCCATTCTTACCTTATAGAGAGAAAATATATTTTTGTTTTATTCAGTGCAATAGAGAGAGAATTTGTTCTTCATTGCAGTGGGAATTCAGAAAAGTATTAATTTAATTTTGATGCTGTGTGGGAAAGATTGAATAATGTTCTACAGTTATTATTTGTTTGTAAGTGGTTGAAGTAATTTTTCACACCTTGAGTATTTATTGATTTACAAATATTACAAGTATACATTCAAATTAAAATAATGAGTGTATATTGCAAAATATTTTCTCTGTGATTATAATTAGCAAAGAAATCTGGAAGTTGACAAAGCATGGTATTTTTCTAAGTAGATGATTTATATAAATATGCTGGATAGATACATGAATACTTTGGATTGTCTTGACACAACTTTCAGTCAACATAATTTTTTTTCAGGTGTAAAATTCTACCTGGCCCAAGAAGCCAATCTCCTTTAATTTATTTTCCTATTAGTTGTTGATACAGATATACTGTGATAAACTTCTGTACAAAACTTGTTACATGTTTACTAATTATTCAAATGGGGGGAAAAAACAAGGTGTGGCACACATCTCATATCATTAGTTAATACTAACTAAAATTAATAGATATATTAATTTTAAATTTAGATTATTTATTTTCATATCATTACTGCACAAAATATTGATTTCATTTCTGCTCTTTAATTTATTGTTTCTAGTCATTTTTTTTAACCACATTGGTTGATTATATATATTTTTTTCTAATTGTAAGAAGGAAACCTTCTTCTTTAGATTCAGACTGGAGATGTATGTAAGTGATGTATTTTCTTATTAGGGTAATAAACAAGTTTGATGCCATCCAGGTTATTAATATTGTTAATGAGTGGAAAAACTTGAAGACTCAAGATGCCTTTTGGTTTCTTTATTTAACTTCTTTCTGTGAGAAAATAGAAAACAGGTTTTAAGTTTTCATTTTATATATTTAAATAAAAAAAATTATCCTGAAATAGAAAAAAATTATAGTTTAATTGTATTTTGTGATTTATTGATGACTAGTCACTGGTTTATTGTGATATAATGTTGATTGTAAATAACAAATCATGCTTAGTGTAGAGTCATTTTTAACTTGTCTGTTCTTAATAATGTAACCTAACAAGATTTGAATAAAGGTTACAAAAATCTTCCCGATATCTTTCTTTTAAGAGATTCATCAATTCCTGTCCTTTATGGATCATATATTATTCGGAAAATTTGAGTAAACACTTTTAGTATTTTAAATATAGATATAAATATATATTCATTGTGGAAGGCAATTTTACCATTAAAGAGATATTCATTTAATGAAATATTTTTGACTGATAAAACAACAACTAAAGTAATTTAATTTTGGTTCTTGTTGTAGTTATTTTACTGTACAAAATACTTTCAGGATTTGCTGATGTTGATTGTTTTTTTTTCTTTGAAAACATTCATACGCAAACATCTCATGCTTTTGACCGTCAAAAAGAGTGAAGTAAATAGTTTATTAAAATGTGCCATCGAAATTAAAAAATTAAAGTATAATAATTAGATAAATAAGTAGCCAAATAACATAAAAAAAACTGCTAAAAAAGTTCAACACATTTTATTAAGCACTTATTTTTGTCTCTTGTTTAGGCATTTAGTTGTCTAATTATTAAGCATATGCCATCATTAGGGGAAGCAAACTGTAATAGTAATTGATGTGTGCTCACATAATACTTTTCACTGGAAATTAAAGAAAATATAATTCATACAAAAACTGCAGTAATTTGGTATATAATTAGGGAAATTTTTAGGGTGGTGGTAGTGGCATTATTGACTTACATTATGTGGTAAAAGTTAACTTAGCCTGAAAATTATATGCGATGAGATTTTTTATTACAGCAGCATTCAGTTTATTTGTGGTTTGACATAATGCTGTCCTACTTTCTACTTGGCACAAAAAATATTTGTTTTCTTTTATTATTAAAGTGATTTGACAGCAGGTGAGGGAGGGCAATTTTACTGTGCACAATTATTTTTACATTGAAAGTCTTATAGTTTGTAATGTGATAGTGTAATGTTTACATGGAAAATAAAATTGCTTATATTTACTATTGCCTTCAAACACACCATTCAGAAACAGCATTTACCATGGAGAAACATTCTTATCAAATCAAGTGGAATCTGTATAAATGTCTCATGATTCTTAATAATAAATTAGTATTAAATGTATGAAAAAATATATTCCAAATGTCATTTTGAAATAAATCAATATTTGCCATCAGCATTACTCAGTTTTTTCAGAAGTTTAATAATGTTTACAAACTTGCACAACAAAGACAGAAAAATTAGACAATTTCATACTTCACACCTGCTTCTTATTTAATTGTATAGAAGGCAGCAGACTTACCTTAAATTAATAGTTGGTGTCACCACGTTGTATGTCTGTCTAGGCAGCCACGAAAATATGTAGTTTGTTTTAAACAGAATAACTGTGCATACTTCAGGGAAAACAAATTTTCTGTAGCTTCTGTTTAGAGTGTTACTTTCTGAACTTTGTTCTACATCTCTAACAATTTTTAAAAAAATTACTAATATTTATTTTGTATAGGTCCTCTCCAAATCAGAACTGTTTTCAATTAAAGAATCTCTGAGCGTTGAAATAAATTTTTGATCTCACTGGATTTTCATCTTCTGTTCTATGTTTTTGTTGAATGTGGTATAGTTAATTTAGTTGTGTTGCAATAATACTGCAGTGTAACATATCCTGAAAGTACAATTCAGTTCTCAATTTCTTTAGCTTACAATCTTCATTTTGAAATTTGTTAGATAAATGTTTTAACAAATATTGATGTTGTGGTCATTAATTCTCTGCATGAAACACTTTATATTAGATTTTTCCTAACTGCACAATTCATCCAAATTTTCTTCTTCAAGTGTAACAGATTTTGATGTCTATATTATAAAAGATACAAATTTTTGTATTTTATAACAATTCAGTCTTCATTATACCCTGCAAAACAGTTTTACTTGATTGAAAGTAACAAAGTTCCTACTAATAATAAGAAATATAGCCAAATACAGACAAAATTAGTGATAATATAAAAACCATACAACATTTATTTTGATTTTTTCAACTGACAAGTGCAGTTGTGTCACTCTTGGCCCTTCTTAGCACCTGAAGAAAGGGAGAACTACCCCAGAAACATTGTGGGGTATTTATATTACCATTTATTTTGTCTTTTTGGCTATCTTTCTTATTATTAATTTTCAATCAGACATAAATTTTATCATTTTAAAGTTCCTACTATATGATCTAATTATTTTATTTGACAAATTGGGTAAGGGGCCATTCTCAAATAAAAACTCACATTGTACAATAAGTCTTGTGCAATAACAAGTCATCTCTATTGAGTAAAACTGGCACTAATTGGAAAAATTCACAAGTTTTTACAACTATCGAAATTTATTTGTTGAAGAAATCTGAACTATAGTCTTTTTTACAATTTAAGATAGATTCACATCAGGTTATTTTGTTAGACCATGAAAAAACAAAATTGTGAAATTGAGGAAATAAAGTATTCAAAATAATTTGTTCTGAATTGAATTCAAAATTTTTAATATTATTTAATCATATGCAATCTCATGTAAAGAGCTGAATAAAGTACAAAATTATAAGAAAGCATAGAATCGTATTAGTATACTAACTGCTCAAATCACACGATTTCTTTTTCTTCGGTTTATTAATTTCTCATGTCTAGTATTCGTTAAATCACCTATTAGGAAAACTCCTATTGTGGGTATGCAATTTATATTTTATTTTTTACTGACCACTTTCCCTAATTTTTCCATCTTTAAATAATCAATCAAAATTGTTAGTAAGAAAAAAAAAGCAAGTTGCTGATGCATGTAATATATTTGTGTTAAGTCCCAAATATGAGAATCAGAATTTTCATGATATGTTTTATGTTATTTATCTTGTATCAAAGCAGGAATTACATTGTTGTACGAACCAAAAGTAAATTTCAAAAAGATACTTTCATAATGTTATTAATATCTGCACATTTATTATGTTTATTTGCCATGCGAACAATTATATTGAATTAAAAGAGAATGTGTTATGAAAAATATGAAAATGATAATTATATTTGATGAAGCTGGTATTTTAAAATGTCTTTTGAAAAAGAGTAGCAAAATAATGTCTGTTGAGAGATGAGATTTGATAATTGGAATGGGTAAAATATAATTTATTGACTATATAAGATGTATCTTACAATTTTTACAGACTATATAACTTTATGCCACATATTTGATATGTACAATTAATGGTTATAAACTTTGATTATCAAATTTTATTAGTGGGGATTGTATCTCATCTCGATAAACTGTATTAATTTCACTTTTCCATGTTACACTCTAAAGAAGCAGTAATACATTAAATACTTCAGATGTGCATTTTTGAGCAGTTTTTTTTCCCATTCAATTAGCCTTATCATTTTCTTCTCTTTCTTATTGTCTCATCACTTAAAATTTCTAATGAATGTATTTTAATGTTTTGTTGTGGTTTCGTTACATCAGCATTTTAGAAATTTGTAGATATCATATTACTATATCACCTTTCTGTTTTATTTTTGTCCTTCAACCTTTTGATACATGCTAGACAAATAGATATATTTTAAATTATTTTAGTTAGTAAAGAAATTGTGACTTACTTTTTTTTAGTCTCTTCTTTTTTAAAAACATTTTAGGTTGCTTATAAGCTGGAGAAGCATGGGCGTGCTAAGTGTAAACTCTTCAATGACTCTCAGTCTGGTTCACATGGTGAAGACGTAGCTTTTATTGCTATTCCTAAGCGCTACCGAAAAATTGATGTGAAGTATTCCAAACTTGGAATGGATGACTTTGATTTTGATCAATACAACAAGACAAGTTTTTGTGGGTTGGAAGCAACACTGCCTAACTCTTACTGCAATGCAATGCTTCAGGTACTAATGGATGTCATTTATTTTAAAATTAAAACTTTAGTAATAAATAGTTAAAAATTCCAGAATCAAGTTTAAATTAATTAAATAAAAATGCCTAATCATTCTTTATTTATTTAATAGGTTGAACGAGTTTTAAAATGTATCTTAATGTGTCTCCCAATTGTTCTATTTTATAAGCAGTGATATATTTTTCATTAATCCTTCATTTGCTACTATTTATGTGAATTTAAGTTACTAAATTTTCCTATGGTGTTGAGAATACTAATCCAAAATCACTTTCTGTCAATAAACTAGTTTACATTAGGGTACTGACTGTGATTGTAATATAAAATTTTACATTCAAAATGAGGATTATCAGTCAAAAGTAATGTATCTGATAATTATTTTCAACATAATAAATGTAAATACCATTTCTAATACAAGTGTTAATTGCAATAAAATAACTTAATAAAATAATGTAGTCTTTCTTGGTATAGAGAATGAATAAAGTCTTCTCGGGCTTCTAACTCGGTAAGTAATAGTATTTGCGATGATTCGATGATGTTCACTGCTATTGTCTTCTAACAATAGTGAAGACGATGGCAGTGGTTGTCATCGAAAAGTCGCAAATACAATTGTTTACTCGGTTTGAAGCCTGAGAAGACTTTATTCATAAAATAAATTATTTTCAGTGTTCCTTTAGCTTCAAAAATATTTAACACCTACCTCAATCCTGAGGCTTTGTTTTCCACTGTGTTTACAACATGAGTTTTACATCTTTATTAAAAATCAATTACACAATTTGTTTGACCTATGACATGATTTGATTGATGTGTAATTTTAATATATATATTTTGTTTTCAGGATGATGTATAACTCAAAAATGTACCTTGTCTTAATATCAAGTTGTATAAATAATATTTGCAAGTGTATATTAATCCTCTGTATTTGTCCAAAATTAGGTTGACAATGACTAGCAAAAGTTCCATATATATAATGTAATACAAGATCACAATAAATTGTGTTATAAACAGACTGTTTTTAATGGCTAATTAAAAAATTAGAATTTCTTTTTTGTTTGATTATTATATCACACATCTGAAATGTTAATAGAACATACTTATTTTGACTATTTATTATTAATATTGTAATTAAATTATCATATTATTCTGTCATGTATATGTTAATATTTCATTTACACAATGCTTTCTTTTATTTTGTACAGGTACTGTACTACAGTGTGTGTGTACGTAGGATTATGTTATCTCATATATGCTCAAAAGAATTTTGTCTTTCATGTGAGCTTGGCTTTCTCTTTCACATGCTTGATATTTCTCAAGGCTTCCCTTGCCAGTCTAGCAATTTTCTACGTGCTTTCCGCACAGTGCCTGAGGCCTCTGCTCTTGGACTCATTTTATCAGATTTGAATCCAGAAAGTAAGAAAAAAATTAATCTAGCCAGACTTATACAGGTAAGAGATCAGAAATTGATGTAACCTACTTTGGTTAAATATTCTATAGTTTGTTTAGATTTAATTTCTTGATGTTTTCTTAAATTAATAAACATATAAAAATTAAACTGCTTCATAAGTGTGCAAGTGTTATTATTTTATGAATCAATTTACTGAATTCATTGCTTGAATTCTTAATTTATTTAATGTGGTTTACAAAATTAAATATATCTTTCTTATGAGGCTCTTTGAGGGTCAGTGAAAAACAGTGGCAATTTACTCTTTTTTTGAATTGTCCTTACTATAACAAACTCTGCGCAGAGAGTAGCCCGACAGAAATGCTCCAGATGGTAGCAGTGGCTACATAATAATTGCTTACTTCTTTTCCCACAAATCCCTTTACACTTCTGAATTTCAAGCCATGACTCAGTTTTCTGGTCACCTTGCAACTGCAAGGTTGACTTGTTGGCCACAATCCAACTGTTTGTGGATCAGATGGAGACAGCCCTAGCTTGAGAGTCATTCTGGCTAACTAGAATGTGTCAATAAGTTTCAAAGGTCTTTGGGCATGTGCAACTCCATCCTCAGAGGTGGCCAGGGCATGCCAGTGTTCACGTAGCAATGCAGGTGGCTGACCAAGGCTGTCCGAGTAACTTGGTACCTAGGGGTGCATCAGGGCCCTGGTCTATCCTTCAGAGCCCCATAAGCCCAGCTGGGTTGTGGCTTTGTTCACAAACACGATGGAGTCAGACTTGAGGGGGTAGTGGTTTTGTAGGAACAACTTCTATTCTGTCTTATTCTGGGAGCAGGACCCAGTCCACCAGGATTTAGGAAACAAGGCATCCCCGTTCCTTCCTTGGAGGGTTCGAATAAAAGTTTCAGGGAAGGCAAACCATATATAATGTTAGTTCAGGTTGTCTCTCCCTTGATTAAAGACCACAACTCTCCAAAAACACTTTATTTCTCCAAAAAAGCAATAATTTAGAGGTTCATGAAAAAATCTGGGACCCTTTCCCATACACAGGTTTGGTTTATTGTTTTCAAATATGTCACATGACAGTCATTCTCCCAACATGATGGTGCTCGACTTATACCTGGACCATTCTGTGGAAATTCTTCAGCATACCCTTCTGTTCACCTTCAAGATATGTGATATTACATATTCACTTGACAAGATTCCAATATGGTCAGGCCATTATGAACAAATTAACTATCTTGTTTGGTTTAATCTTATCTGTCTTGTGCTTATTAATTTTTTACTTTGTTATATTTGCTAATTAATTTTATTTGTTCATTTTCACATATGTAAAGAATTGGAACCGCTTCATTTTGCATCAAATCCACTATGAAGTACTTGAGACAAGAAAGCATAAACAAGAGGAAACTCAAAACAACAGTACTTATCCTGGATTTGTGTATAATGAGCAAGATTTCCCAAGTATTCTAGGAGATATTCATTCCAAAATAAGCCGAAATACTCGACAGGATGAAGAAGGTACAAACATTTGAGGAAGTAAATATATGTGCTTCTACTTACTATTTATTGCAAGATGTTGCCTTTCATTCTCTACAGTACAATTGTTTTATTCTCCGCCCCCTCCCCCTCTTTTTTTTTTAAAAAATGTTTAAGAATAATATATTTGAAATTTGTAACTACAAATAAATGTCTACTTTAACACAAGTAACTGCTATCGATTGTGATGGCAAACCATGCCTTGTCTAATAATACATATTTAACCCTGTTGAAATGCCAATTATCTCTCTCTTATAAAAACTGTTTAGTTCTATCCCTTGTAATAAATTCTGTACTTAACTAATCAAACATTAATTTATTCAGTATTTAAGCTGGCTTATGCCACATTGTCATTATTATCTTTTATCCATTTTTTTCTGTTATTTTTCACAACTATCTTGCTTAAAAGGACAGATCACATCAAAGACTTGTACAAATAACAATACTTTAAATTTATTAATACTCTGACTTTTATTATAATTTCATTTTAGTACATTGGTTGATACAAATAGACATTTTGAATTACTTATTATTTATATTCTACAATATAGATAACTCATTAAATTAATCTATAAAGGTTAGACTTACTTTTTAATCTATACTTTATCAAATGGCTTGGAATGAAAAAAGAATTGAACCTATTAGCATCATAAATAGCCACTCTCAGCGAAGATAGACAAGCAGATGCAAAATGTTTTGATGAGAATAGGGGTTCTAACATATATAAAAGTGAAGACTTGCTTTTTACTGCAACCACCTTTGGAGGTACTGTATCCACGTGGTGAGTTGGGGCAGTGATGCACAAATTGTTAGTAACGGTTGTTGAAGGGAAACAGTTGTTCATGGAAAAATTCTATAGAATTGTGGAAAAATGTTGTCAAGATCCTATTAGCTGGTTTCATGGGCACCCTCTCTGTGGATCCGTATTCCATCTATCTATGATAACCGAGATCAAGAAACAGTTTGTCAAGATCGATGTTACAAGCTTATCTGTCAAAAAATGTTCTACTTGAAAAAATCTTTAGCACTCTCAATTATACTTTTAGGACCACACACTCTGTCTCTGAGTCAAACTTCCACCTTGATTTTCCATTTTTTCCTGTGCAAGCTAGGCTATAGTTTTTTTTTTAACATTATAAGCACCTCAGTACTCATAAAGCTGCTCCCTCATTTGGCTTTCTTTCTGCATCAATTTTCTAACCCAATCTTTGATGTCTGCTTAGGCATTTTTGGAATGTAATGCCGTATTACAACTAGGCAATGTTCTTTGAAGGGGTTGTTCCTTCTGCCTGACAATATATCACTCACTTTAAGCAGATGTAACAATACTTCAACCTCCTTACATTGAGAAAAAACATCATTAATCATGGCATTCTGACAGTGAATTATGAAGAATTGCAAGAAATTCTTCTTACTCTCCAAGGTTCATTTCTGACCTAATTTCTTACTTCATTAGTGGTAGAGAAATGAGGCACCACACTATTTATTATAAATAAACTACTCATTTTTTTGTTGTAGTAATGGCTGAGAAATGAACCTAATAGAATAAAATAGATTCATTTTCCACAAGCTTCAAGGATCTCGAAAAAGAGTAATCAAATTTATATTGTTTTGTGCATAAAATTAATAACTTAATTTACATATGAATTATGTATAGTAAGATAATTTAACATAGTAAGTATTTTATTTGTATCAAATGATTAAAATTTAATTTTTACTGTATAAAATCAATATAATGTTTATTATTTCACTATAAAATATTTCAATACTTAAATGCTAAATTAATTAAAATTAATGCTAGCTATTTACACCATGCTATTAAGATTCCAATGAATACAGTTGTTTTCCAAAAGTAATTTATATAGTTATAAGTAGATTTTTACAAATTCACTTTTACATACAACTGGAGTATTTCTTAATTCTTTAATGTAACCGGGAAGTTTTTTAGGAATGGATATTCTAGTTTGTTCCACCACCTTTTTTTTGTAATTGACGAAGACTTATAACTGTTATGTAAATTATTTTAATTTCTTATATTAAATGAGTGCATATCAGAATCAACAGCAACATGATTTATTAAAAATACGATCTATGTGTATATGAATTGATCTAATTTGTGTGATTGCTGATGTTGGATATTTTAATTGAATGTATTACTCATTGCTATTATGATTCAGTCATTCATGTGATATCATAACAATTGCAACATTTGTGTAAAACTGTTTGTATAATTGATTCCACTTTTACAGCTTCACAGAAAATTGATGCAACAGTTCAATTGAATGAAGAAAATCAAATAGAGGAAACAGAAATAACTCGATTCTTTGGGACAAAACAAACCAATGTTCACATATGTATGACTTGTAACAATGAAGTCACGAAAAGTTCAGTAGTATTTTTAACCAACCTCACATATCCGGAATTGACAGCTGGTATGCTATATAACTACTTCTCTTCATGAAACTATGAAATTTGTTTATGGTGTGCTATATTATTGTCCTTGCGACATGAAATTCAAGTTTATTCTCTTAAATTTGATTTAGTAAACAATGTGTATTCATGCTCTAATTACTCAAATATTTAAAGTTTTGAATGATTTAAAACAGTTTATTTTTAGTTCAATTTTGCTGCAAAGTTTCAACTTAAAATTTTTCTCTCCTTACAGCTAAAATGGAATATAGTTTTTGTGATATCCTCCTCCGAAGCCTCTTTCCAGAACAGACGACTCCAGCCTGGTGTGAGAAATGTGATCGATATCGTCAAACAATCCAGTCAAGGAAAATCAGATCCTTACCTCACATACTTGTTACAAATTGTGGACTTGATGTGCCAAAGGTATGGATTGAGATATATTTGCTGGTATGGGTTGACTAAAGTAGGAGTCAAGTTAGATACAGCACCAGTAATTAAATTTCATTTATTCCTGTCTTCTATTTAGCAATAGGCTAATATGAAATACACACAAACTTTTAAAAACTCCCATATATAAAAATGATAAGTTTTTTACCAACTTTTAGCTATATGCTTTTCTCTAAGTGTGCAATTCTACTCCCAAGCATATGCTTTCACATAAAACTGAAGTAAGGTCATAATTTTGGTCTAAAAATTACCTTGTTATAAACTTTTTAATTATTATCTCATCTACTGGCAGAATATTGTCTGAAATTACATTTTGGTTGCCTCAAAATATTAACAATTTGAAAAATTATAAATTTAATGACCTGGGAAATCATTATTTTTACGCCAATTTGTTCAATTCTTATTTTAAATTTTTTTTTGAATAATATTTGCCGGAGAAGGGTCATAAATTTATGTTTTTCTATTTAATTGTGTTAAGTTGTACAATCCTTGACTACAATTGAAAACTTAGTAGAAAGAATTGAGGAAGTGTTCTTAGACAATGATACAGTTTGGAATTTAACTCACACTTTGGTAATTGTTATTACAGAATAAACAGTTTTGGCAAAAGCAAATGGACTTAGTTGTCCAGAAAGTTGCTGAACTTCCCAATTCACACAACCCGAAACCCTGTCGTTATGGAGTCAGCTGTTCTAGACCTGGTTGTCGATTTAAACATGCTGGAAGAGCAACTGGTGCGTAAATACAATTCATTCAAAGGTTTATGTACAATTTATCCCTCTTTAAAAATTTATCCCTCTTTAAAAATTTATTTCTAAAATACATATGACAGTTTTCTATTTATATCATGTTAATAACAATAAAAAAATGAGTATTAAAAATTGTTTTTAAAAATTATTTATAGAAATTCTACTTCCAAAAAAGTACATGTCAATTATTTTGCTAGGATGTTATAATACAAATTGTTCAAAAGTTTGTTGTGTCCCTCTTAACACTTAGCTCAATGTAATTGATTAATTATTTTTGTTAGGTTACATTATTCTGTTTCATGTGTTTTAATTGGGATTTAATTAATTTTCTTTGTAACTAGAACCCAATGATATTGTCATAAATGTATTAGTATTAAGAATGTATTTTTTAAATAGTACAGATACAAAAATCTATTTTAGGAGGAGGATCAGTTGCAAACAGTGGACAGTTGTACTGTGCACACTCGTGGCTTCCTATGCATATTCAAATGCAATTACTGTCTGATGGAGATGTAAAAATTGGAAAAGTACAAAAAGCTGAAGACTCTTCAAAAGATGATGAGGTTAATTTATAATTAATTAAACACTTTCATGTCTGTGACTATTTTTAACTAGGCTTTTTTTATTATATTCACACAGAAACACGAAGAAAATGTTACTCAATCTGTAACATATGATCTTTCTGCAGTTGTGTGCTATGTACAAGATCATATAAATACTGATAAAAGCAATTTGGTTGCTCTTATAAATGTGGCACCTGAATATCACGAGAGGTCAGTTGGGTCTCCTGTGAGTCAGTGGTATATCTTCAATGATTTTAGGTATGGAATATTTTTCATATATCAGTTTCAAATATTGATTTATAATTATGCATTTGAAAGATGTATTTTTACTCAATTACAATTCATTATATATTTTATTGATGCCATTTTATTGAACACATATATTTATTAAATGACATGTCTTACATTAAAATTCTTAATTCTATTTCTATGCTTCATTCATGAAACATATGTTACCATTTTGTCTCAATTCTGTTATTGTAAAATCCACCCAAAGTTCTTTTCATACACAATTATCATTATCTATCAGTTCTATCATTATCTGCAGTTCACCAATATATCTGTCATTTATGAAGGTGTCTATAAGGATTGATGATCTGGATCTATGTTATTCATTAAATGTTGAAAACATACGTTGAGTTGATTTAAAAAAAATTATAAGACTTTAGTAAAATAGACACTATTTAAAACAAAAACATAGACAAACAATAGTCACTACTAATTTATTCCATCATTGTGGTGCTTCAGGTGTTTAGTTACAACTTATTTTTGTTATCTATGGGGTATTTATTTACTGAATTATATGGAACACAATCTGTATCAGCTACATATAATGTAGTAATTGTTTCATTTGCCCTTCAGATTTTGGGCAAACAACTGCCAACTCTTTATTTCCACGATGAAGAATAATTTCTCAGTTCAGAATACATGCACGAATCCTAAGATTTATCCGTTCTTGGGCAACGTGTTATTTTATCAATTGAATAAAACTTTTATGATTTTAATAATTTATTGATTGATACATGAAACATAAATTACTCAGGCGTAGTTTTTACCTATACGACATGAGGCTTTAAATTAACTTTTAAGTACTGCACAGTTTTTATGTTCTCTGAGCCTCGCACCGAGCAAGCAAGTTTTTAGCGTCTCAGCAGCCATCCTCTCACTGAGGAGCCAAAATGCAGACTGATTTCACAAACACCAACATTCACGTGCAAGTACTGATGGTTGAGATTCTAGCCGCCAAAGGAGAACTTAATACAGAAAATACGTAACAACATATCTAAATTACACATTAATAAATGGACACGCCTGTTGATATGTTACAATAAATATAACATCAACCGAAAATCTTAGGATAGAAGCTTTGTTATAAATATAAATATATAACATCAAAAGTAATATTTTTGCGATTGTTATTATTATTCCTTTGAATGATCACAGCACATTATGAACACTTCTACAAATATTGACATAATACAAACATCTTATTTGTTTTATAGTATTGCTCCAATCACTGCCCAGGAGGTAGTGTGGTTCAGCCTCGACTGGAAAGTGCCTTGTGTTTTATATTGGACTAATCGTAAATTACCAGAAGAAATAATACCATTGGTACAAAATCCTTTGACTGTAGATGTTTTTGGTGAGGATAAATGTCTGGCACGAAATGATGAACGCAAAATGATAACGTTTACACCACTGTCTGCAGATGAAATGCCTGGAGCAGGTGAGATGCATTTTTATTTTGTTGCTGACTGTAACTAACTTGGAGGGCCACATGTAAAGTACGAATATGTAATTTAAACTTATAAATATAAACAATAAATGGCTGACATTTATTTTTAATGCAAATTTTCATTGAATATATATCATAATTACATTTCTCTTGCCTTATAGTTTTTATCAGTTCTTCACAGTTTACATGAGTAATTGAATAGTCATATTTTTGAAATTGAAATCTGTGTTTTTTTATAGTACTTTAAATTTAGTTTCATTCTGAATAAGATGACATTATTGAATTAACTTTTGCTAGTATATATATATATTAGGAGAATCGATTAAGGAATTGGAACTAATTTGGGGATGAAGTCACATTCAAACTTGGATAGTGAGGAAGGATAGAAATAAATAAGAGAAATAGGAGGATTACGCTTTATGTGAATTAATATGCTCAAGCGAAGAATTACGCACATATAGAAAAGCATATGTTCAAAGCAGAGAGAAGGATGGAAGAAGAAGGAAAGACTGAAAATATTTGACCCAGGTGGGACTTGAACCCACATATATATATTGTAATATACAAAATGTTGAATATAATTTGAAGATAGAATGCCAACACTTTGTGGCGCCAAAATAATGTAATATACAAAATGTTAATTATTAATTAACAAGGAACAAAGATGAAATGAAACATTACTTTTAAAGGAGTAAGAATTATTTATTTTATAAATCTTAACTACATTGATTATACAAATATTATTAATTTTTCGGCTATTGTGAGAACACTATTTCAGGGCCGCCTATCAGGCCTCTAATAAAGGTAGTACAAGTGAACAAATGATTTTAAGTTACAATAAGAAAATTATTATTAAATTAAAAATTGAAATGAAAAAATTTACGTCTGATTGAAAATAATGAATAAGAAAAATAGCCAATACAGACAAAAAAGGGGTAATATAAATACCACACAATTTTTTCTGGGATGCATGTGCCTTTCTTCAGGTGCTAGGAAAGGCCTAGAGAAACACAACTGCACTTGTATGTTGACAACACTCAAAAGCTTATGAGTGTTGTTAACTGACCTGTGCAGTTGTGTTTCTCTGATGTATCTGATCTAGATATTAATTTTGATTTATTTTTGTTATCTGCTTCAGGGGACATTGTAGCAATGGATGCTGAATTTGTCACTTTAAACCAGGAGGAAGCAGAATTGAGGAGTGATGGGAAAATGTCCACAATTAAACCTTCTCATATGTCAGTTGCACGAATAACATGTATTCGTGGGTAAGTTGGCTTTGAATAGAATTATCAAACAATATTTTCTCACATAAACTTCTGTTATGGTTACTTCACTTTCTCTTAAAATTAAAAATTGTATAATAACAGGAAGGTTTACACACAGTGTTTTCAGGAACCAGGTTGAAAACCAATAAAGGAAATGAACATTTTCAATTTTCATTAAAAGCTATTAACTATTTATTTGACATAGTGAGGAAATAAAATATAAACATAAAGTGAAATTTTGATTTATAAAAAATAAAAGAACACTTCAACTTAGTGATATTCCTATTCTTCAAGCGTTAGTGGGCTGGGCATTGAAACAGAACAGTTTTGGCAAATTTATATTACTGCACTTGCTATTTATTTCTGCAATCTTGGGGGGAGGTCCTGAAGTGATTGTACAATGTATGTGCTCCATATGATCCTGTTGCTCAAAGTCATCATGGATGCCTCCCCTCAAAGTCTCTCAGGTACCACTCAATCTCTTTCTCAGCTCAAAACAAAACCTAACACACTCTTATTTTCGATGCAAACAAAAAAAATCTAAAGAATGGTGCTTTAGTAATATGTTTACCTTAATTTGAACTGTGTTTATATTTTGACAGTGAAATCTGAAAGTCTTCTCATATTATTGAGGTTTATATTATGAAATTTATTGAAAAGAGGCTGTAAGAAGTTAAATGTGATATCAGGAAATTGTGTGCATTTAAATTACTGTACTCTTAATTTATTAGTAGTCCATAATTAAGGAGATGATAATTATTTCTATATTTGTCTCATAATACTAAAATTTTCATTCAACTCATCTACATACATATTTAATTACTAAACCTTGTCTAATATTTATACTTTTGGTGTTAATTGTTCCTGAGATTAATAAATAAATTTCTCTAATAGACATGGACCATTGGCCGGAACAGCTTTCATTGATGATTATATATCCACTCAAGAACAAGTTGTTGATTATTTGACAAAGTTTTCTGGAATAAAGCCCGGTGATTTGGATGCAAATTTCAGTTCAAAACATCTAACTACACTAAAATCAACATACCAAAAGCTTCGATTCCTGGTTGACAATGGGGTAAAGTTTGTGGGGCATGGTTTAAAAAATGACTTTAGGTAAGTGACTATTCAACATGTGTATCCTGTTTTGAATGAAGTTTCAAAGCTGGAAATATAAGATCGTACGTAACAGAAGAGGAAAAAATTTGTAATTATTTTAAATGATCAATTTTTTTCTTTCAGGGTCATTAATCTGGTTGTTCCAGTTGAACAAATAATTGACACTGTGCATTTATTTCATCTGCCTCATCACAGAATGGTGTCCCTACGATTTTTAGCTTGGCACTTTTTAGGTAATGATTTGATCCAATTTGATATAGATTGACATAAAATATTTTTGCAGTAGATGTGTTGTTCCAACTGTACACACAGGGATTTATATTAAATGGGTTCATTTTTTGACACACCATAAGAAAAGGGGGGAAACATATACAGTGCAACCCAATTACAACTCCATCTTGAATCAACCACTTTATGGATATGATGTTTAAACTCACAAATTTGTGTAGGCAGTTATATTAAAAAAAACACTAAATGATAATTGTTTAATAATAAATACAGACACAAAAAATACTTTAAAATAAAGACACAACTTTTGTATATACAAAATCTGAACAAAGGAATGGACTTTAGTAAGGACAAGGGTAATCCCAGATGCACTCAACATAACAAAGAAAATATAAAATTGGAAATAAATATTTTTATTTTTCAACATAGTCCCCTTTAATTTGATATTATTTCCCCAGCAATGTTCAATAGCTGCTGTTTAAAATGAGAACCATTGAAATAGCCATCAACCACAGACTCCACCTCGTCTTTGTTGGCAATGAAACAACACTTTCTTTTTCGCCAAATGCAGCTGGTTTTTCTTTATTTCATCACTTAAAAACTGTAATAAGTTTGCCATTGTTTATTTTTTCCTTTTTTAAGATAATAAATCATAATTTTTCCATGTGCATCCCAAATACTGATACCATAATCTTGCCAGCAGATGTACCTATATATGTATTTTTTGGAGCTGATTCTTCCCTTTCAGTCCATTATTTTGATTGTTCCTTCATATCAGGTGTAAAATGATTAACCCGTGTTGCATCCATGAATATGAATTGATGGAACATATTGCTTTATTGCTGTGAAACATTGTCAAACACTCAATTGAAAATCTCACAAGGTACCCATTTTGCTCACAGATTTCTCACATCCAAATTTTCAGTCAATTTGCAATGTCATGGCTTTTTGAATTGTCTATCTTGTCTGCTAGGTCACACACTTTCAGTTGACAGTTACCCAAACCCATTTTGTGAATTTTCATAATCTCTTCATTTGTTCAACAACTGTTATACACTTGCCAGCTTGTATGCCTCATTTAAACTATTCCACCCAATATTTAATTGTTGTAAACAAAGCATCAGATTCTCCCAGAGTAAAATCTAACTTGACTTTGATATTAGTTGGACTGAGTGAGATCTTTCAAATTAAAGTATTGTATCACATACCAATGACCTTGTTTACAAATTCACTGAGAATTTTCACCATTGATGGCTGACAAACAAACAGTAAACAATGTTGAGTCTTCAAATTAAAGCTTAATGAGGTTTGTACTTTAGACCACTGTTATCTGTACATATGAAGTAAACTAAACTTCAGGTTACTTAAAACATTTGTTTGAAGAGGTTTCATTGAGCTGCCATGAATTACGCCAACCAACAGTAAACATTTCGAAGTTGTAATAGCCAAATTCAGACAAAATTAAGTGATGATATAAATACCACACAACATTTCTGGGATCCTTGTCCCTTTAGTCATGCGATTGGAAAAATCATGAGAGCCTGGAGTGACTCAACTGCATTTTAGAGTGGGCAAACTCATAAAGTGAAGCAAAACACAACAACATTGGGAAAGCAGAAGTGTTAGTGTAATCATAGCTATTGTTGAGTTTTATAGTATCTTTTTGTACATTAATTACTGTGATGTTGGATTTAATATGAAGTATTTCTGATATATTTGTATCATCACTTGTCTGTATTTGGCTATTTCATCTTATTATTATATTTTATACAGACCTGTTATATTCTCATTTAATTTTGAAGTTGTAATGTAGTTGTGATATTACATAGCATGTAGTAATAGTGTACATTTCCAAAAGATTTTTTTAATTTCAAAAGTTGTATCTTCATTATTAAAAGTTTCAACAGATTAAAGTAGAAAAATCTCCGCTAGATCAGAAATTGAACCCAGAACCTCCATTTAGTATGCAGTCCTCTCAACACGGAGTGATCCATGTTGACTGTGCAGAGCTTCAATTGAAAGCATTTCTTCTGTTATTGTTAAATGTGTCTGTATATGTGTTTGAGCCTTATTAGCCCTGAATGTGTTACTAATTCAACTATTTAGCATGTCATATTTCAAATTAATTCCTATTTCAACAACCACTGCAGTTTGAGAAGCTGCCTTAAAAACTCTTATGAAGTAATTCACTATCAATTTGGCGACATAAAACAAAGTAGAATGTGTGCTAAATATTTACCAACTAATCCCACGTTCACTAATTGACAGGACTGAAGATACAGTCTGAAACTCATGATTCCATCGAAGATGCTAGAACTGCATTGCAGCTGTATCGGCGCTATTTGGAACTCGAGAAGGAAGGTGCTGTCAAGGCAGCATTGAAGGAACTGTATGAAATTGGAAAACAATTTCAGTGGAAAGTTCCTGGTGCAGAGGACAATGTATCTTGAGATATAAGGGAACTGCTATCAATTGTAACTACAGTACCTGTTTGTGTATGTGGCTTATAAGTGATTGTAATAATTCCAAAGTGTTCAATTAAATAATTATTAAGTTACCTCACATTTTAAACATTTTACTTTACATTTTATTTTTGTAGGTCACTTCTTATAATGTGAAACATGTGATATTTCTGTACATGAGCAATTTTCATATAGTGTCAATATGTAGTTTCAACTTTGAAATTAAATTTTCGAAACAATTTAATTAATGAATTGTATTCTTAAATGTAAAAAGAGGTAGCAACTGATTGGAAACAGTTGTCTTTAGCTTTTAAGATGGTCAGTATTAAAGGGGTAACAGAAACTAGGGTAGAAAAAAATGTGAATGAGCAATCCCAATTATGTACAACGATTTCAGTGACTCATATATTTATTAAAATATTTTATCAATGGTAAATTTAATTTTATACTTTTTAAAGTAATGTCCATGTGTAGAGTGTTTATTAATATTTGTGCATGTTGAGTGAAGTATACTAGGAATAAGCACTCTGTACTTCATGAATGTTTCCATCACAAAATGAATTTAAGCCAGTTGAACTTTGTTATTAAAAGTCTATTCCATCAGTGCAAAAATTTTATCAAATATTGTTAGAATACCATGAAGTTTAGCTATATAAATACAAACATAAAGTTAGTATGTCATATTGACAAAAGTTAGTAAAATGTGAAGTATTTGGAATTACTTTTCCCCCCACGAGAATCATAAAGAACTTGATGGTACTGTTTAATTAAATGAAAGTCAGTATTCGAGTACTGTATTTGTGACATGGTTTAATGGCTGTAACAATCTTTATGTAAGGATGGTGTTAAATGCTCGCTGAAATTAATTATAATCTATTTGTGAAGAATGGACAGAACTCTTATTTTGTTACAAATTCCAGATTTTTATATACATTTAAGAAGAAATATTTTTATACATAAATAGTGTATGTTGCATTTAATTTCCATGCTGTGATAAATTTTTAAACAAGTTGCTCAATCCTTGTATGTATTGTACTTAATAAATTTTTCTAATTTCAAAGGGCTTCATTTATTTATCTTCACCCTTCAATTTTGCTACTATAATTCCGTTTTCCAACAACTGGTGTTTTTATGTTTCTACTTTTCTTGTGTTACATAAAAAAATTAATAATTTTTTTTGTAATTTAACTGATATATGAAGATTAGATGCTAAGATGGTAGTTTATCTCTCTATTCTTTATCAAAATGTTACTCTTTTTTCCACATATTTGGGAGCATGTGCAACAATTTTTATTTGTATATGAAGTTGGGTTAATAATTTATTAATTGTGATCAAATATATTAAAGAAATGTAGATTAATATGTACATTATAATTTAGGAAGTTAGTGAATTTGATTACCCATAATATTTTATTTACTATTTCCATTATTTACTTTGTGGTTGTACAAAGGAAGAGGTTGTAATTGAAACAAGAAACTGTTTTAAATTTACCGTCAAAGGAACAGAAAAATTCAGCAACATTTTTTAAAGAAATTTTTATTTGTAAGGCTTTTTATAGTATAAAAAAAATTATATTACTAAAGAATGTTGGGTATTTATTTTCTTTTATTGAGATAAATTTTCTGAGATGTGAAATAAATGTTAGCATGCATGCAGCAGAAGAAGTAGATGCACTATACTTGGGAGGAAGAATTTGTGTGAACGGCGTGTGTAGAGAAAGAAAGCAAGTTTGTTTGATACAATTATGGTAGAGCGCAAAGGAGGCAATTTTCTGTATTTGAGAATTGTAAGGAAACATGAATGAAGTTATTGTCATTTATAAGGAAAAGAAAATATAGTCATAGAAAGTACCATTGAGTGAGGAAGGCTTGTTCATGTTACTTATTTTGAACTACATCTTTGACCGTGACAACCCAATTAACACACGATGCCTGGAAATGAATTGGCTTGGCACATAAAGAGATTGTTTATTGATTGTAGTTTGGAAGGGATTGTCGTTCAGGGTAGGACAGGCCGAGAACAGACAGAGGTCTGCCATTAAGTACCCTCTTTGAGTTGTATAGATTCAGTGTATCTCTGACCTCAATAATATGCATGGATTTTATGATGGATTTGACAACACTTTGATTCAATCTGTCTTTGCATTGTTTCTTGATATAATGAGGAGGTGTAAAATGGGCAGACTAGTGAATGACTTGAATTCTGAGGGTTGAAGCATGGTGCAAAGAATGGAGTAGTCGACGGATAGAATGGGTGTTTCAGCGTGTAGGTGATCGGATACAGACATTATGTGGCATGTAGTTGTAGTTCTGAGCGCTTGCTGTAGTTTTTCAAGGTTTTATGGGGTAGTAGTAGGAAGATAATATGTCTGTATTAGAGTTCATGTGTGTCTTTTTAAGGTAATATGGAGAATCTGTAATGTTTTAAATTTTTCTTTATGTAAATCAAGAAAAACATTTCATCCAATGAAAATGTTTTTTTTTTGCAAATTCTGAATCAATATTCAAACTAGATATTTTTCTAAAATTTTCTTTAATTACAAAAAGTTATGATCAAATAAAAGTTTTGTTTAATTTAAAAGAAAGTAATAATTTAATATTGGATTGCTAAGATCAAGTAAAATTAAAATAAATATTTTTTAAAAAATTTTTCTTTGAAAGTAAACCAATATTAAAAGGTTAAATTACCTAAAACATTTTGTAGTCTCTTAAGTAATGATAGTTATTTAAATGTAATGAATTTTAGATTTGTCTGTCTTGTCAAAGTTGAATATTTTCTTAAAATAAATTAATTTAATAATTATAATAATCTGAGTTTATTTTTAAATCTTACCTTATAATTAAAAATGAGTGTATGTATGTATGTATGTGTGTATATTCCGTATACAAATCAACACCCGTGTAGCGAATTTCAACAAATTTCTTATATGTGTTCTTTACGACAAGGCGACAAACACTGTCGGGATGAGACACGTCTACAAACCCCATGAGCGGGGGTGGAGGGGGTTCAAAATTTTATACATGCTAAAACGGCCGATATTGGAGCCAGATAAATATTTTTCTGTGTCAAAGAGATTCATAGTGTTTCTACCAATGTAATATGTGTCTAATTTCAACCCCTAACAGCATGAGAAATTTGCACCCTTAGGAGTAGGGGTGGAGGTCCGTTAGAGAAAAACAACGCGAATACAACCGAGATTGGAGTCAAATTCAAGGTTCTGGATGTCATCGAGTTTAATTATGTCTTTCAACTTGACATTTAACCCCTACGAGCAGGGGTGGGCGGTGTGGAAATTTTGGAAAATGCTAACAAGGCAGATATTTGCGTTGAATAAATATTTTTCAGGGTTAATTATATTGATTGTATTTCTTCTGATGTTGTTTGTGTATTATTTCAACCTCTTTCAGGCATGGGAGTGGTGCACCCTTAAGGGTTTTGGGTGGAGTGGCATTACACAAAAATAACGATAACAGATTCGAGTTTGGAGTCGAATCCGGGGTTATAGTTGTCAGTGAGTTTAATTATGACATTAAACTTACAGTTTAACTTCCTCAAATTTTCAAACATGTTAAGCTGTCGATATTTGCGTCGAATAAATATTTTTCTGGTTCACTGAGATTTACAAAATTTCTCTACATGATCCATATATATTTATAACCTCTTTCGGGACTTGGAGTGGAGCACCCTTAAGGGAGGGGGTGGAGTGGATTTATATAAAAATAACGCAAACACAATCGAGATTGGATTCGAATCCAGGGTTATGGCTGTCAGTGAGTTTAATTATGATATTCAAGTTGCCGTTTTGGTCCCCCAAGAAGGGGTGGTTAGGGGTGGAAATCTTCAAACAGGCTAACACGTCCAATATTTGAACCGGATAAATATTTTCGGGGTAAAAGTAATTAATAGTGTTTGTATTAACGTATGTGAGTAAAATTTCAACATTTTGCGGCATGGGAAAGGAGCACCCTAGGGGTAGGGGTGGAGGTCCGTTAAAAGAAAATAATTCGAATAACCAAAGTTATGGATAACGACTATGTTTAACTATGACATTCAAATAGCAATTAACCTCCCGGGGACGGGGTTGGTCGGAGGTGGAAATAATCAAACATGGATAATTTACCGATTTATGCGACGACTAAATATTTTTCGGGATCAATAAGATTTATAAAATTTATCTACATGTTATCTGAGTATAACTTCAACCCCTTTGGGGCTTAGCAGTAGAGAACCCACAGGGGTGGGGGTGGAGGAGCGCTAAAATAAAATAACGCGAATACAACCGAGATTGGAGTCAAATCCAAGGTTATAGATGTCGCTGAGTTCAATTATAACATTCAATTGGCCATTTAACTCCCAGGGACGGGGGAAGAATTTTCTAACATGTTAAACGGTCGATAATTGCGTTAAATAAATAATTGTCGAGGTCAATGGCATTGATAATTTATCTACCGATGTTGTTTGTAAATTTAACCCCATTCGGCATGAGAGGGAAGCAAACTTAGGGGAGAGGATGGAAACTTTCAGATATGCTAAAACAGCCTATATTTAGGTAGATATCGAAGAGAGTAATAGTGTTTCAACCGATGTTATCTGAGTATAGTTTCAACCCCATGGGAAAGGACCACTCTTACGGGTTAGGGTTGACGGCGTTTCAAACAAATAACGTGAATGAAACAGAGATTGGAGTCTAATAAAGGGGTTTGAATGTCGCTGAGTTTAATTATGACATTTATTTGGACATTTAACTCCGTGGGGTGGAGGTGGACGGGGGTAGGAAATTGAAACAAATCACGACCGATATCAGAGTTGAATAAATGTTTTTCAGGGTTAATTAGATTTATAGTATTTATACCCAAGTTGTGTGTGTAAAATTTCAACCCGTATTGCGGCAAGAGGGATGGCAGGGTTGGGGCGGTGGAGGGGACTTACAAGAAAATAACGTGAGAAAAACCTAGATTCGTGTCAAATCGAAGGTAATGGATGTCGCTGAGTTTATTTATGACAATCCGGTCAACGCGCGTGGGTGGGTGGCGGTGGGAGGGGGTTGCGCCGTGGTGGGTGATGTTGGAAGGGGATAAAAATTTTGAAACATTTCAAACACCCGATTTTTGCGTCGAATATATATATTTTGGGATCAATGAACCTTAAAATATCTCTCTACATGTTTTCCATGTAAAATTTCAACCCTTTTCTGGTTCGGGAGGGAAGCATCCTTAACGGTGGGGGTGGTGTGACATTACTTAAAATTATGCAAAACAATGGAGACTCGAGTTGAATCCAAGGTTTTGTATGCCACTGAGTTTAATTATTACATTCAACTCCCACAAGCGTGGGTTATATTTTTAAAACATGTTAATCGGCCGATATTAGCGTCGCAATAACTGTTTTTGGGGTCAATTAAATTCATGATATTTCTCTAGAAGCTCCCTGTGTATAATTTCAATCCCTGTCGGCATGGGTGGGAGCAAGCTTCGGGGTGCGGTTAGGTGGGGCGTTACATGAAAATAAAGCCAATACCATTGGAATCAAATCCGGGGGTATCTACATCTCTGAATTTAATAATGACATTCAACTTTTTGTTGAACCCAAAGTGCAGTGGGGACGTGGGTGGAAATTTTTTAAAATGTTGTAACGGACGATATAACGGACTTTTTCGGGGTAAATGAGTTCTACCCCCCGTTTCGTGCGGCATGGGAGGTGAGAACATGTAGGGATAGGGGGCGAAGTGCATTACATAAGAATAACGCAAAAGCAACCGAGATTGGAGTCAAATTGGGGGTTATGGATATATGACATCCCGGGCAACGCCGGACACCCAGGTATCTATATAATAAAAAATTATGTATGTATGTAATTACGTTAATTTCTATACAAATTTTAACGCGTGCATAGATTTAACTAAAAAAAAATTATACACATATTCTTCAAAACATGAGAAAACGGTTCTGAGGGGGGTGAGTAATCTCTAGCATAAATGCGGAAAGAATTATAATTAAAAAACGTGATCATTTTGTGTTACGTTACTGCGATCTCAGAAACCGTGACGTCACGCGAGAGACAGAGAGAGACGTTGCTACGCGACGAACAGAGTGAATAGTTCCTATTTCCGTAATGAAATGAAATAATATTTTCATTATATAAAAGTATAAATATATCCAGTAATACTCCTTTGAACGATAATAAAAAACAATACTAAATACTTTAACGATCCTTGCGGGAAATGTAGGTTAATTTTCGCGGCCATATTAGTGACTCCAATATGGCGGACTATTTGTTTACATTGTGAATCTAGCTAAGTATATAATCAATGTAAATCTTTGGTAATGTCTGAAGACTGAGGGACAATTATATCCTGCAGTACTCAAGGAGTATATTTAAGAAGAAATTCGGAGGTTATGTTTGTAGGGACTGATGCAATGATATTCGATGTATTTTACAGCTGTTGAATTAATACACTATCAGGTGGAAAGTGTGTAGGGAACTAGGAACAGTTAGATCTAGGTTAAATTACTTCTTGACTAAATACCTTTTCGGGCTTATATAAATAAGTACACAGATAGTTAAATAATAAAAACAACTGCTTATTACAATTTTTTTTAAATTATTCTTTTTAAAACATGATATATATATATCAAACGCAACGTTTAGTCCCTGATTGGGACTTCTTCAGGTGTAAAGTTACATTTTTAATTTGTCGACCTAAATTTTCTTGTAATTTAATTTTAATTTTAATTTAATTTAATTTTAATCAGGGACTAAACGTTGTGTTTGATATATATATATATATGTATATAATGTTTTAAATAGAATAATTAAAAAATATAGTCGGCAGTTTATTTAATTGATTAATTAAAATTTTTGATGAACGTCAGTTTAAATATTTTCCAATTAAATTCTTGAACATTGACTTAGTATTAAGTTTTATTATGAATATTAAATATGATTTGTAATTTTAAATAAATTTATCTATTCTATTTGAAGTTTATTATTTCAGTAAAATTTATTCTTGATTTCTTGAATAAATTTATGAATTTTTACTACATTTTTACTACAATTAAAAGGTCCATTCTTTATCATTCATTTTTGAATTTTATTTCCAATGGTGTACATGGTGTTCGTTGTGATTGGTAATTTTGTGAACGAAAAACTTTTAATATAGTTTGTTCGTAAATAAATATTATGAGACTTGATTATTTTGGAAATTCTACGAGCCATTTGTATTTGGTACCGTTGTGACCACCCCCCCTCCCTCCTCCTCTACTATCCCACATAAATGATCTCCCCGTTGCCTGAGAGCATGCGAAGGCAAAGGTAAAGTGCGGCCATTGCCATTGGAAAGCATTTAAAATTGTACAGCGTTACGATGCCTTGATTTCGCGGATGCCAAAGTCTTCAAATAATAAATCATCCTGCTTCCTGACTGCTTATTGTAACCTTTCAGCGGCGATATTCTACAAACTTGACAATTATACGAGTATGCGGCGGTTTTACAGTCGTCGGGCATATTTTTACAATTCACTAAAACAGTTTGAGCATGTTTAATGGGCAGTTTTTTTTAATGTTTGCCAAATAAAACTTTTCTGTATAATTTAATAATTATTTTAATGAATCTCCGCTACTTATTGCCGCGTTGCACTTTAATATTAGCTTCAAATAACATAAATTGCGAGGTATGAGGTGGACTAAATCAGTATTTAGGAGAAGATGAGAATATAATACTCATATCTAAGTCAGGAACAGTAGCAAAGGAGCAAAAGAAACGAAAGCAAATTATGCGTCTTGTAATGAAGGGAGTAGATTATAATGAAGCAATAAAATACCACTGTGAACAAAAAGTAAGGTGAATTTATTTATAAAATATAAATTCCTTATTTATTCTTCCAAATAAATGTCATCCCCTTCAAAGTAATCCCCGTCCGATAAAACGCACTTTTTCCAACGCTTTTTCCAGTCCTCGAAACAGTCGGAATAGTCTTTTTCCGGTATAGCCTTCAAGACCTTCTTCGATTCGGTTTTTATCTCCTCAATCGTGTCAAAACGGCGTCCCCGCATTGGCCTTTTGAGTTTGCTGAGTACCCAGAAGTCGCATACGGTGGTTGAGGAACGATGTGAGTCGCGAAGAACCAACGCAGTGTGACGTGGTGCATTATCGTGATGAAGGAACCAAGAGTTTCAGACGAATAGCTTCACGCAAACGTCGCTTAACGCTCAAACAATATTCTTTGTCGACAGTTTGGCCCGGCGGAAGGAATTCATAGTGGACCACACCACGACTGTCAACATGACCTTGATATTCGCTGGATTGGTCGGTGGTTTCAGGGTCTCGTCTCCAGTAATGATGCACTTCAAGTGGTCCTGACAGTCAGACAGCAAAGTTTCACGCACCAATCGAGACTTGACGCAATCTTCGAAATGGGTTCAGGCTGAGCCAAATGATATTCCAACACCATCAGCGAGATCTCTAATTGTCCATCGACGATTTTCAAGCACCAAATCTTTGATCTCTTGGACGTGGCCCTCGTCGGTAGACGGTGATGGTCGTCCAGAGCGCGCGAGGTTCGTCTTTGAACTCGTTGTACAACTTATAAACGTTTCTTTGTGCCATAGTTTGATCACCAAAGGCCTTCAACGTGTCCGCACAAGAATATTCGTTCCGCAAACAAAATTTGATGCAAGTTCTTTGCTCAACAAAATCACCCAAATTGCAAAAATCGAAAAATTCACTTTCGCTTGTTTACAAAAACACGTGTAACTCTGACATAATTAAACCTTTTAACAAACAGACGCTTGGCAAATATTATAGACAGTCCTACCAACCTAGGGAAAAAAATTTAACTTCCTTCCTAATACCCCGGAGTTTTAAATGACAATTTCACCTTACTTTTTGATCACAGTGGTGTGTAGATAAATAATTCAATGATAATTTTGTTTAGGAAACAAATAACATGTTCTCAGAGAGAAACATAATTGTTATTGAAATTATTTGCAGCCAGAAGAAATGAATCCCTGGCGCACAACATTATTTCCAAGGAGAGTCACGAACGCAACGACCTCCTTGTTGATGCAGGATGAGGATCTTGACGTCACAGCTAACGAAAAGAAGTTTTGTTCAGAGCTCGAGGGCGGTGACAACTTTTTTCCTTGCCAAAAGGCAGTCCCTCGACGGTAGTGTTAATAATCCTCTGTCTTGAGATTCGAGTATTGAGTAACAGTGTTCTCTGAGGAATAAATACGAAGGGATAAAGGATGATCCGACGTTTCGAACTGTCCAAACTCTGCTTTACTTCAGGGAAACGGTTAAGAATCACAGCAAGAGTCCGAACACTCCTTAACGGAATAACCCTTATAGTTCCAGCTTGTTACTGAGAGTTGGCGACATAGAATCAGCCAGCTGGTGACTTAAGCAAGGCGTACGGTTCAAATTCATTCAACATTGTAGTTGAAATTCATAATGATAATACATATTAATATACTGGTTATTAAATTTAATTAAACTATTATCCATACTGTAATAATTTGTGTGCTGTGTCACATGACGACATATGCACCAGCCACCACCTGCCCTTTGATTAGCAGTTAAATATATGTTTAAAAATTTTAAGGGCAGGACCTCGAATGCCAAACTACTGTGTAAAATGTCCGATGAGCAAACTTCTTCCTGATGTTGACACTAGAGCCACTGTTGTTAATCTTAATGAATCTAAATAAGCATCCGGTTATTAAAATTAAGAAAAAAATATAATCCTGAATCCATGCTGTTCTTTGTCATAACTGTTGTCTCGTTCCATTGTGCGTGAAAATCAAGTTTTTATGGGTCATTAAACGACACTTGATTTAGTGCCACAGGAGGTGACGGTCTCTATCTTTCAAGTGGCCCTTCTTCTTACATGAAGCCATGGTCAATATATTTAGCCTCATCATTAATTGAAAAAATGAATATTATTAGAATTGGAGAATATTAAATATAATTATATATTTTAATAATTCAGCCCTCTGGAAAATATGAAAAAACAACATTGTATTTTGAATTGCCATCAATATATTTCATAAGAAGTTTACATTGTCTCATGAAGTAATATTATATTAGAATTATCTCAAAACCTATGACCAAAACAAGTCGCTGGATTGAAGTGGTTCGGCCCAAATGTTGGTGCTTCAGCAGGCGCCCTCGCACACAATCCGGCGTATGGCTGAGGAAGGCGGCGTTAATAATATGGTGTTAATGTTCCCCAAACCTGAAATCAATTGCACTCATTAGTTACAAATAGTCGTCGATCTTCAGACATAAAAAGTCTGTCTAACGAATACAAAACTTTTGTTTAATAGATGTCTGCAGATCTGAAATACAATAAAAATATTCCTGACTGCAAATAATTTCAAAATCGATTCAGAAAAACAATTTTTCTTATCTCTTCAAAATAAATACATGAAAATTCTTAAGAAAATATGATAACAGGCAGACGTTGGTGTAGAAGGAAAGGTCTGAGATAGGAAACAAAATCGAGAGCTCGCCTTCTTGTTGACATTACATGACTAAATATTGTTGATCAGTGAAGACGATGACGGTGTATCTTGTCTAAATGGTACCAATTTTCAAAATGAGAATTTCTCATTCGCCACATAAACTGTAAAGCCTTCATTCTGCAACATCCTCTGCTGGACCATCGCTCACCAGAAAGAGAAACTGTTTGATATTCCTTTTTCATGTCACCAAAGTCTGTTGTAGTCATTAAAACCATGGCTACCACAGCTGTTTATTTGGAGGTACATTCAGAACTGAACAGAGGAAAACACTTACCATCCGCGAACTTGCACCTGGGTCTGGAACGAGGTAAACTCTGTACTGTGATAGTGTGTTGTAGTTATCTTTAAGAGAACTGTCTAGTACGCTGCGAATGAGCGATGCTAGATCCACTAGTCCTCCCTGTCCACGATAGAGCGATCTAGCACCAAAGTCTGATGGATTTGTATCTGGTCCTGGTTTCATGGCTGAAGTTACCGCCAAGACCAGCAGCAGCGCCATCATCACACACTTGCTGTCCATGGCTGATGAGTTTGTGTTGACACCCACGATTGACCACGGTATATAAGGACCTCCTGAGACTCGTGTGCTAACTTATTATTGCTCATCATATCAAAGTGACATTTGTGTTCGGGTTACGGCAACTTCTGAATGTCAAATAAACTAGATGGAGATCATATTTCATCCGACTTAAAAATCTCGAGTCTCAGTCTTTTCCATCTCTGGATGATGTTTTAAATTGACGCGTCGTTAATCGCGATCTCTCTTTCACCAACGGCGTATTGACTTCAGTGTCACAGTCGCAGATTTCTTTCAATAATAAATCAGCCTGCTTGTTTATTGTCTTCGCTGATATTCTGCAATCTTGATAATTAAAAGTGGCAACTTTACAGACGCTAAGAATATTCTTACATGTATATAAAATATTTTTAGCATTTTCATTTCTAATTTGAGATGGTATCAAATAATACTTTTATTATAACTTAATATTCCTTTTAATGAGTCTCCTCTTCTTACAGCCTTGTTGCACTTTGATAAGGTCTTAACTTACATAAATCTACTGAAACGAGCTCGCATCTTTGGTGAGCCGTGAATATAATTCTCATAATGTCTTATTGGTGAACCAAGAGACAATGGAACAAACTTTATTCTGCGGAATTCTGAGTAATTAATTACCGGTAAAAATAGTTGATTAATAAAACAACTTATTACCATCTCATCTGCAAATGACTTACCGTATTACCAATTATACCCTCGTTGCTTCAGCGTCCTGTTCGTATCACTCGTATGTATTGATTTGCTTTATATCATTCCACTAGTCCTCGTACGAGGAAAGAGAATACGTCGTTACATAATATTACAATATAATTATTGGATGCTGCAGCAATTCAGATGTTAACATAAAAATAACTAAAAATCTAAAACAGGAATTTCCCTGTCCAACATAACTTAAAGAACTATATCGGAATAATAATAAAAATAATCCTGTTCGGAGTTGCGGGCCACCATCAGGTGGCGGATAGAGGAACGTTCACCAGATGTGGTGGGTACCGGGGAAATAAAATACCTGGGGCAGACCTAAACCAGCTGCTGCTGCCTTGTAGCATAGGTAGTTGGATCTACAAAGGCTAGGGGAAGAAAACCCTGATTGAAAAGCACCCAGTCTTCCAGGTTGGGGGTTGGGCGAAGGGTTAACAACCCTACACCTTAAAAATAATCTCGTTCAGAAAGCCTTACTAAGCGAAGCCGGACGCATGGAATGGAAACGACTAAAGGAAAAAAATTAGGTTACGGAGGAGTTGGACATAAGAGGATGGAGAAGGAAAGCAAAAGATAGTGAGGCAGACTGTAGCCCTACAAGGGCTGTAACGCCATAGTGTAGTAGTAGTAATGAAAATAATAAGTTTTAAATTACTAAGGGGAATAACATAATATTTACAGTACTGAAACAAATTCAATACGTACTACTTAAAAATTAATGATTAGAGAATTAACTATCATAAAATATAGAATTACCCATCATACAAGAATAATCACACTAGGAGGAGGAAACACAAACGACGGACAAGTGACGTCACGTAACAGAGCGACGAGGAATCTGCAAACTCCAGGCCCTCGTTAAAGAAACAGACAAAGAAAAAAGCAGAAAAGACCAACATTGAATAATCAAGTTCAGAAATAAGTAGTTATTATTAGCAACACTTTCAACACTTTAGCAGGATAAACAAAAAGTAATGAATTATAAGGGGGAACGATCAAGAAACTCCTGCACTGAGTAAAACACCATAGGCAATTCAGTAGAATATTTTATCACTGAATCCCAAAGCTCTTGTAGTTATTATTGTTCATTGCTCCTGGAGGAAGAGTATTATTATCCCTGGATGCTGAATACTTCTCTGGTAGAGAGCAAAGATCTTAGAACTGAGCGATTTCTAGTCTCGTAATCTTGAGACTCGCCATTCGTTTGATAAAGACTTTATAATTTCGTGAATAAACTCGCTGGGAACGGTTATTTTACTAGTCAGTTGACAGAACTCAAAAGTGAAGACAATTGGAGCAGAACTGACTTTTACTCTTGTTTACCTTTGATCTTGTTTTTTTTCTTGTTTATCAGTTCGTCTCTGCGAAATTGTGTAGTTTACAAAATCTCTTCTTCTAATTGTAATTCCTGCTACATGGGGCGAACTAAACGTTCCCTTAATACACGTATCAAGGAACATGTGTGTAATATCGAACCCAATCTCTTAGTCTCCAAACATATCATCAACTCTAAACACACATTTGATTGGCAAAATGCTAAGATTTTAGACATTGACACCAGGTACAATTCCATAGATTCTTCACATTAAATCAAACATCACTGCTAATTAATGTACAAACAGACTCTATGAAACTCAATAATTGCTACGATCCCTTATTGTTACGCCAACCCTTCGGCCCTACCATTGTCGTTACGTTTTCGTCGCTTTTGAGTTTTGTCAACTGACCAGTGCAGTTGTGTCGCTCTAGGTTCTTCTTAGAAAGAAAGAAGGATCCCATAAACGTTATTCATCCATATATTCGCTTTAACACTTAATTAAAATCTACTCCCTTAATTACGAGATGCTTAATTCGGTTTGTTTCTTTTGCTCCTTTGTTACTGTTCCTGACTTAGATATTAAGTATAAGTATATTGAATCTGTCCACTTCATATCTCGAGGTTTATGTTATTTGTAGCTATATAAAAGTGCAACGCGGCCATAAGTTGTGGAGATTCATTAAACTAATTATAAAACTATACGCACAAGTTTTATTTGGCATTCGTGAAAAAACTGCAATAAACATGCTCAAACTGTTTTAGAGACTTGTAAAAATACTGAAAACACCGACACTTTTAAATGTCACTAACAGGACGCGGCTGTTAATTTTTTTAATGAAATCCAAAGAACAACCGATTTTGAGTCATTTATCCGCAGCCATGTTAGAAACGCAGTTTTGTATTCTCGTTGCTGCTCAAGTCAAGTTAAATATTGTTAAGGAAATTTCTTCTTCGTAGGCTGTTCCCCCTTTTATAGGTTTGCCGTCTTCAATTTCCATTTCTGTTTGTCGTTCCAATCGCCCTCTTCCAAATTCCTATCCTTCTTTATGTTTTTCACGTGGGTTTCCCCACTTTAATCTGGCTCTGCCGCGTTTATTTTTTCCAGTAGCTGACTATTGGTATATTTCTTTTGGCCAACTTCCATTTTCCATTCTTTGTACGTGACCATCCACCATTTAAGGATTTGATTTTCAATGCTTTTAACGACAGACGTGGTTACGTTCATTTCTTTCCAAAGGAGCTCATTTCTAATTTTATCCTGTCTTGTTTTTTGAAGACTTCTACTGTTCTAATTTTGTTGTTTTGAAATTCTGTCAGGGGCCATGTTTCGCTTCCATAGCATAGAATGTTCTGTATTTATCCTCTTATAAATTTTGATTTTTGTTTTTGCTTTGTTAAATTTTTATTCCAGATTATTCCGTGTGTAAAATCTTGGTAGCATTCTTTGCCATTGCAATTTTAGTTTGTATATGTCTATATTCACATGTTCTTCCTACATTTGTAATTATTGTCCTCCCAAGTATTTAAAAGAATTTCAAATTTTTTTTATATTTCCTGTTTCGAGTGTTATGTCTTTAACGTCTTTTCCTAAACACATGTATTCTGTCTTCTGTAAATTTTTGTTCAGTCCCCATTTTTTATATTCTTCCATGAGCTTATTTATCATGTCCTCTTCATCTCCTGCAAATATTACCTGAACAACAGTGAATGCAGTATCTTATCGAGTTAAATATAATAATTTACTTGTCTGTAAAATGTGGCATTTTAAATTTCAATGAGTGCCGGTAGGAAAATCAATTATTTTTCATCACCACAAGTTCTGCTCGTGCAGGCCATCGACTCCTGCATCACTTTCTTCAGAAGCCTGAAACCTTTTCCATTTCCTTTCGGTATCTAGACCTTAGGTTCTGAAATTTACCATCAATCTGTCTTCCTATACAGCCTGTTGGTCAGAAAAACTTTCAATTATTCAATTTCAAATGAAATAAATATCAAACACGACGATTCTACAGCGATATGGACCTCTTCATGTGTGTAGATGTTACATTCTGTCATCTGGACCAATAAGTTGAGAAGCAAAGTCTTACATGCAAGATAATTTTTAAAAATAATTCATAGTGTTACTTACAATTAATTATAAGAAAATTTAAGTTTGCGTATATTTCAACGTTCGCTTTGAGGCCTGCACGACTGTTATATTGGCACAACTAGTACGAGTATTATTGAAATTCATCCAAAAAAACAACAACAACGGAAATACTATTTTCAAATCGTACAACACCATAATAAAGAATCATAACTTTTATTTTATTTGTTAATATCGTTTTTAATATAAACGACCCAAATATTAGACCAAATATGTAACATCTGTACAGTGTTGCCAATCCAAATTATGTTTCTTTAAACAAAGATGTTTGGATAAGAAAGATAGCCAAATACAGATAAAAGAAGGGATAATATAAATACCACACAACGTTTTTGAGATTATTGTCCCTTTAGTCAGGTGCTAAGAAGAAGAGCCTAGAGTGACACAACTACACTCGTCAGTTGACAAAGACAAGGATCCCAGAAACGTTGTGTCGTATTTATATTATCCTCTCTTTTATCTGTATTAGGCTGTGTTTCTTATTCATTATCAGACCTAATTTTTTTTCATTTTAAACATGTTTGGACGCAACGGAATAATTTTTGACGTTAAATATCAAATTATTTTTATGTTCATTGAATCTAGTTTTATAATAAAACAGTAAATGACCTTATACACCCCCTTCTTATATATTTATATTATGACGACGTTTCTAAACCGTTTTGTACCTTCTTCATGTATTTTTCTACAGAGGGAGGATTTACAAATGATTAGGTATTCTAGTTTTTTGACTCCTCTTAGTTCTGCACGATATAACAATTATTTCATTCTAAACAATAAATTTTGTAAATAACATCAAGTTTATCTAAAGTGCTAAATTTTGTCCTGAATATTTTTAACTAACTTGAAATTATTGGAGGTTTTAAAAATAATGATGATGCCATAATTATTAAACAAGTCAATAATTTTATCTTAAATATTATTAAAATAATTGCAGTACGAACAAAATTTGTTCTTCGGATTATTAATTGGTGAATTGTTATCGTACTAGATTTTAATCAAATGTATTTGTAATTAAATTGTAACTGGTAAGAATTTAGAAGAAGGATATTAACAATTTAGTCTCGGTTACCTTCACAATACCTTTGTTGAAATAATCTACATATAGTTTTATTGGGAGCCGAGGTGAGATTAAACATGTAAATAAGCACCCTTTTTGAATATCTGTGTTTTTGATACTAATTACTCGGAAATTTCTTATTTTAATCTAAGACCAAAACATAAAAAAAATTAAGTTTATTATTAAAATTGTTTCTTACTAATAGGACGGTTTTTCCCCTTAATTTCTGTAATTTAGTTTTCACAGAATCAATAATATTTTCTTGGTTTACATCCCGAAATTAAAACCACAATTTCCTGATATTTGTTATTTTGGGCCGTTTTTGTTTGTACAACACTCATCATTTTTATTCCAAAGTGAAAGCCTTTTTTTTTGTACTTTTTATTAAATTTTCTACTTTTTCTGTGAAACTGAAGTCAATACGCCGTTGGTGAAAGAGAGATCGCAATTAACGACGCGTCAATTTAAAATATCATCCAGAGATGGGAAAGACTGAGACTCGAGATTTTTAAGTCGGATGAAATATGATCTCCATCTAGTTTATTTGACATCCAGAAGTTGCCGTAACCCGAACACAAATGTCACTTTGATATGATGAGCAATAATAAGTTAGCACACGAGTCTCAGGAGGTCCTTATATACCGTGGTCAATCGTGGGTGTCAACACAAACTCATCAGCCATGGACAACAAGTGTGTGATGGTAGCGCTGCTGCTGGTTTTGGCTGTAACTTCAGCCATGAAACCAGGACCAGATGCAGATCCATCTGACGTTGGTGCTAGAACGCTCTTTCGTCGACAGGGAGGACAAGTGGATCTAGCATCGCTCATTCGCAGCGTACTAGACAGTTCTCTTCAAGATAACTACAACACACTATCACAGTATAGAGTTTACCTCGTTCCAGACCCAGGTGCAAGTTCGCGGATGGTAAGTGTTTTCCTCTGTTCAGTTCTGATTGTACCTCCAAATAAACAGCTGTGGTAGCCATGGTTTTAATGACTACAACAGACTTTGGTGACATGAAAAAGGAATATCAAACAGTTTCTCTTTCTGGTGAGCGATGGTCCAGCAGAGGATGTTGCAGAATGAAGGCTTTACAGTTTATGTGGCGAATGAGAAATTCTCATTTTGAAAATTGGAACCGTTTAGACAAGATACACCGTCATCGTCTTCACTGGTAAACAATATTTAGTCATGCAATGTCAACAAGAAGGCGAGCTCTCGATTTTGTTTCCTATCTCAGACCTTTCCTTCTACACCAACGTCTGCCTGTCATCATATTTTCTTAAGAATTTTCATGTATTTATTTTGAAGAGATAAGAAAAATTGTTTTTCTGAATCTATTTTGAAATTATTTGCAGTCAGGAATATTTTTATTGTATTTCAGATCTGCAGACATCTATTAAACAAAAGTTTTGTATTCGTTAGACAGACTTGTTATGTCTGAAGATCGACGACTATTTGTAACTAATGAGTGCAATTGATTTCAGGTTTGGGGAACATTAACACCATATTATTAACGCCGCCTTCCTCAGCCATACGCCGGATTGTGTGCGAGGGCGCCTGCTGAAGCACCAACATTTGGGCCGAACCACTTCAATCCAGCGACTTGTTTTGGTCACAAGTTTTGAGATAATTCTAATATAATATTACTTCATGAAACAATGTAAACTTCGGATGAAATATATTGAAGGCATTTAAAAATCTATGATTGTTTTTTATTACTTTCCAGAGGATTCAATTATTAAAATATATAATTCTATTTAATATTTTCAATTTCTAATGTGTTTGATTTTTTCAACGTTTTTTATTTAATGATGAAGATTAATATATTGATCATAACTTCATGTAAGAAGAAGGGGCACGGAATAATTGTGGGGGAAAAAAGAATGTCGGAGAGTGCAGCGACTGTTGATTGTCGTGTATTTTCTCTGGCGACACACTGGAAAATGTTCTGGAATTGCAGACGTTCTCTCATGATATAAAATAACCTCATGGCAAAATACAGTCGATGTAATTCCGTTACGCCAATCAAATGTATATTTAGAATTGATGATATGTTTGGAGACTAACAGATTTTTTCTCAATGTGAAAAATTGATATTAGACACATGTTCCTTGATACCTGTATGAAGAGAACGTTTTATTCGCGCTATGTATCAGGAATTACAATTAGAGCCAGATTTTGTAAACAACACAATGTTTGCTGTCGGTGTCAAGACGGTCTTTGTTGTTTTTAATCAAGTATGAAAGATGAGTAAAGGATCTGCAAATGATGGATATTTGATATTAATTGAATATTTGTACATATTTGTGATGTAGAAATTTGTAATAAGGACTACAAAAAAATAAATTTGGATTAAGGTGTTTGGGGACGAGTGACAGCAGGATGTTGGATTTTGTTGAACCTGCTGTTGAATAACAAAATTTAAAGGGTACTCATTGGAGATTAAATTGTTTCGGACAATATTTAAGTTGTGTTGATGGAACTTGGAGTTAGAAAGTAATTCAGCTCTGACTACAAGTTTGTACACCATGGCTCTTATTTTTGTTTGGAGGATGATCAGAAAGATAATTGAGAACTCGTCCAGATGTTTTCTGAACCATTTGGTGTGAATGGAAGTGTTGTGAATGGCTACGGTGGCAGCAATGAGATTAAGAGAATGGTTAAATTCAAGTTCATGGGTTAATTGTAGGTTGGGATGATAATTATTGAAAGTATTGACTATAAGATTAATTTTGAGAGGTATCAACAATACAAAAATGTCATCTACATATCTGATATAGCAAAGAGGTTGGACAGGACGTAAAGAAAGACAAGAATTTTCTAAGTGTCTCATGACTATCTCAGCAAGAAAAGGGAGCTACCTATGGGAGAACCTTTGATTTGATGACAGTGAACTTGATTAAACTTGAAATAAGTGGAGTTTAGGATTATATTTGTAATGCATAAAATTTCATGAAGTGGATTTTTAGTATTATCAACTGAAAATGGGCCGTCTGTTTTGGAAACTGTTAATGACTAAAGCATTGGGAATAGAGTTGAATAAGGAAACGACATCAAGAGAAATTAAAGAGTGGTCATGAGGTGCTTGATTTTATCAATAAATTGGTAAGATTTTTAACAGAATAATGGTGTTCTTGATTGAGGGCTTTAGAAAACATGTTGTGAATGTAGGAGAAAATGTTGTGTAAAGGACTGCCAGTAGAAGCGATAATAATTGTAAAAGATAGGTCAGGTTTGTGTATTTTAGGAAGGACATAAACTCTGGAAATGTTGGCTGAGGTGATGACTAAGGAATCAATAATGAATAAGGATGGTTCAATAAAATGTTTTTGCTTCCACCTCTTGACAATAGTTTTTAGTTTGATGCAGGTGGGTTTGCAAGAGTTGTTAGTGTCAGACAGAACTTGGTTAACAGTGTTTGTGTATCAAGAGCTACAGTGACAGGGCCTCTGTCAGCGTGTGTAAAGAGTATTTTGGGATGAGACTTCAAGAATTGCTTAGTTCTATGGAGGTTTTTTATGAGATTTCTATGAAAGAGGGGAAGGCGTTTTTTTGGCTTAATTTTTTGAATTTTCAAGTAGAGTTTGAGTGATGCGATTCATGATTTTATTGTGTTGGGAATAAAGATATATTAGTTTCGATGTATTTTAAGAGGGGAATGGATTGAGATTTGTTCATGGATGTTGTGGGTAGACTAAATTTGTTTCCAAGTGATACTACATCACTAACTTCCTTAGTAATGGTGTGGTTACTGATTGTCTTTGTAATTGTTGTGTGTGGAGTAATTTGGAAACGTTTTGTGAAATAGGAAATCAAACTTTCTTAATTTTAGCCGCCCTTAGACGGAAAATGATATCTGATTAAACGAGAGGATTGGCGAATGAAAAATTCGTTGTTGATGTTGGTGGGCACTTCGTGAAAACCAAGTTAAGGACTGAATGTGCATGTCTTGGAATTGCAAGTTCAAGTTACATAACTGTAAAAATTTAATTTTGTTGTTGTATTTATAAGAAAGTTTCGAATTAAAGAAAGAAATACTGTTAAATGTATTGTGCAAAAATGTTGTAAATGAGCTGGCAAAACATCACATTTTCTACAATTAAGTAAAAACTCTCAATAAAATCTTGGCAATAACTAATTTATTCGAGATTTTTAAAAGTAGAATAAATATTAAAGCCGAAAGTAAGGAAAACATAATTGAGAAAAGACATAATATAAACATAAAACGAAATAGAAGACGCTATTAAAGGCTAGCCGTCAAATGTTAGATTGAAAAAATTTCAACAATTGGTAGGATCACTTAATATTACGCGAAACCTTCTGATTCCCCATTGTCGTTGCTCCCTTATTGTTGCACTAACCCTGCGGCTCTCACATTATTGTTGCGTTCTTCATCGCTTTAGAGATTTGCCATCTTACAATTACTGTTGTGAGGAAGGGGCTGTCTGCGAAGCTACCTTTTGGGATGCCTTTTCCTCTCCGTTTTTGAACTAAGGTTCCCACAAGCCGAGGCACCTCGGCCTGATTTGAGAGGTGCATGTTCCGGGGTCCCAGTCGTTGGGCATACGGTAAGAGTTGTTCGCTGTGCCCATTGCAACAGTCGGCCAGCTGTCTCCTGAACTGGTCGAGGTACGGAGAAAGGAATGCTGCGACCCCACAGCAAACTCTTCTCCCGCTATCGGAAGGGCGTGGGACAAGTACCAAATGTCCGACGTACCTGATGCAGGTTTTTCTAGGGTTTTCCCTGCATTCCTTTTAGGCGAATGCCGGGTAGGATCATTAATCTATAGCCCGGGGGCCCTAGTTGACCCTTTGCTACCTTCCTCTACCCTTCCGCATCCCCCATTTCAAATCCCTTCCCTTCCCTAAAGGGGAGTTGCCACCATGTGGATTACCCTCATGTGGCCTGTTACCCTAAATAAACAAAAAAAATACAGTTGTGTCACTCTAGGCTCTTCTTCGCACAGGACGAAAGAGACAAGGATCCCAAAAACGTTGTGTGGTATTTATATTATCACTTTTTTTTGGTCTGAATTGGCTATCTTTCTCATTCATTATCTTCAATGAGACGTAAATTTTTTCATTTTGACAATAAATACAAACCCGAGCCTCAAGAGGTTCTTATTTACCGTGTTTAGACGTTATACATCCTATTTCAGCGGTGTCCTATTATTCCGAGCGCCATTTATTATTGTCAAGTATTACGAATGTCGCCACTGAAATGTTATAATCTATGTAATATGTATGTATGTATTGATTTACGTTAATTTCTATAAAAATTAAAACGCGTGGACATATTGAAACAAAAATTGGTACACGTATATTCTTCAAATCGCGACAAACGGTACTGTGGGGCTGAGAAGCCCCTAGCATAAATGTGGAAAGAATTATAATAAAAAATGTTGTCATTTTGTGTTAAATTACTGCGAACCAAGAGACCGTGACGTCACTCGCGAGACACGTTACTACGCTTCAAATAATGGAAATATTTCTAATGAAATAAAGCAGAAATATTTTCATTGAATAAAAAGTATAATTTTATCCAGTAATACTGTATCGAATGATGATAAAAAACAATACGGAATAGTTAACGATCCTCGGGATAAATGTAAGATAATTTTCCGACCATATTAGTTAAGTCCAATATGGCGACTATTTGTTTACATTGTGAATCTAGCTAACAACTTTATCCAATTTAATCTTTCGAAATGTCTGAAGACTGAGGGACAGTTATGTCCTGCAATACTCAAGGAGTATATTTAATTATTCTATTCGGAAAGAAATTCAGAGGTATGTTTGTTGGGTTTATTGCAATAAAATTCAATGTATTCTACAGCTGTTCAATTAATGCGCTATCCGTCGAAAGTGTGCACGGAACTAGGAACTAAAGATTAATATAAAATTAAATACCTTTTTGGGGTTTATATAAATAAGCACACGGGCAACGCCGGGCACGCAGCTGGTAAGCGATAAAGATGCAGACTGATTTATGATTTTAAAAGCTTTGACAATGAAATCAACAAAGATATACGCTGTTGGTGAAAAAAAATATATCGCAATTAAGGACTCGTCAATTTCAAAGATCATACGGAGAAACAAAAGAGTAAGGCTCAAAGATTTTACGTCAGATAAATATTATCTCTTTCTTAGTTAATTTAATTGACATCCAGAAGTTGCCGTCAACACACGAGAATGTCACGTTTACATGCAGAGCAATAATGAGTTTACACACGAGCCTCAGGAGGTTCTTATATACCGTGTTTATCCTATTTCAGCAGAGTACGAATATTCCGAGCGACTGTAAAGCCGCCATTACTTATTGTCTAGTTGTACGAATATCGGCGCGGAAAGGTTACAATAAGCAATTAAGAAGCTGACTGATTTATTATTTAAAAGCTTCCGCAATGATATCAACAAAGATATACCGTGAAAGAGATGGTGAAAGAGATATTGCAATTATCGACTCGTTAATCTAAAATAACTTACGGGTAAACAAAAGACAAAGGTTCAAACATTTTACGTCCGATAAATATGATCTCTATCTTAGTTAATTTAATTGAACTCCAAACGTTCTCGTAACCACACCTGAATGTCACGTTTACATGCAGAGCAATAACACAAGAGACTCAAGACGTTCTTATATACCGTGGTTAGACGTGTTGGTATCAAGACAAAGTCATCAGCCATGGACAGCAAGTGTGTGATGGTGGCGCTGCTGCTGTTGGCTTGGCGGTAGCATCAGCCATGCAACCAGGACCAGATCCACCGGATTACATCCCCTATAATCGTCCACAAGATTTGCCAAGATATCTACCAACGGTCCATCGTCGTGACCATTTTTCCAATATATCTACCAACCGTCTATCGACCAAATGAACCACCAGATGATCTGCCAACGCTCATTGATAACCCAGTAGAAAATTCTCTCGAAGATAACTACAGCCCACTAATACCGTACGAAGATTTCGTCGTACCAGACACAAGAGTGCGTCAAAGGATAGTAAGTGTTTTCGTCTATTAAATCCAATTGCACCAGCGACGGATTTCAGGTCAGGTTTCAACTGAAGTTGACTCTTGAGCTGATGATGTCCAAATAAACAGCTGTAGTAGCCATAGTTTTAATAACCACAACAGACATTAAAAAGGAATATCAAACAGTTTCTCTTTCTCGTGAGCGATGGTCCAGCAGAGGATGTTGTAGAATGAAGGCTTTTACAGTTTATGTGGCGAATGAGAAATTCTCATTTTGAAAATTGGAACCGTTTAGACAAGATACCACGCCATCGTCTTCACTGATCAACAATATTTAGTCATGGAATGTCAACAAGAAGGCGAGCTCTCGATTTTGTTCCCTATCTCAGACCTTTCCTTCTACACCAACGTCTGCCTGTTACTTATTTTCTTAAGAATTTTCTTTTATTTACTTTTGAAGAGATAAGAACAACTGTTTTTCTGAATTGATTTTGTATTTATTTGTAGTCAGGAATATTTTTATTTTATTTAAGATCTGCAGACATCTATTAAACAAAGAAGTGTCGAGGATAGGCTGTCTGCGAGGGCTATTCTTTCATGGGGATGTCTTTTCTTCTCCGTTTTTGAACTAAGGTCCCCACAAGCCGAGACACGTCGACCTGTTCTGAGAGGTGTATGTTCTGGGGTCACAGCTCTTGGACATACGGTAAGAGTTGTTCACTGGATTGCTGAGTCCCCACAACAAACTCCTCTCCCGCTATCGGACTGGCATGGGACAATTACACAGTGCCCAACCTTCCTGATGCAGGTTGTCCGGGGTTTATCCTGCAACACTTTTAGGAAAAAGCCGAGTAGGATCCTTAAACCATAGCCCGGTGACCCTAGTTAACCCTACCGCATCCCCTCTTTTAAATCCCTTCCTAAGCTGTTAAAGGGCAGTTGCCACCACGTGGATTACCCTCATGTAGGTTGTCACTCTAAAAAAATATTTATGAAGATTTTATTTATATGATAAATCGGGAAAGATTTGTCCGCGTTAGAAAACTTATCCCTAAGTAGTACAAACTTATTTCAGAGACATTGTGTTCAATCGAATGGAAACGTATTCAAAATATCAGCAAAACAGCTGATTTAAACTCTACACGTTTCGAAGACTTTTGATGAAGATTGTAGACGAGGTAGAGCCTGATGAGGGAGAACTTTGTCCTGCGGAGCAGGAAAGAACACACTTTCTGCAAAACAATCAACTATCCTGAGAGATTCTCTGCAATTCCAGAACATTTTCCAGTGTGTCGCCAGAGAAGATACACGACAATCAACAATCGCTGCTATCTCCGATTATCTTCCCCCCCCCAAATATTCCGTGACCCTTCTTCTTACATGAAGTTATGGTAAATATGTTAATCTTCATCATTAAATAAAAAACGTTGAAAAAATCAAACACATTAGAAATTGAAAATATTAAATATAATTATATGTTTTAATAATTGAATCCTCTGGAAAGTAATAAAAAACAATCATGTATTTTTAAATGCCTTCAATATATTTCATCCGAAGTTTACATTGTTTCATGAAGTAATATTATATTAGAATTATCTCAAAACTTGTGACCAAAACAAGTCGCTGGATTGAAGTGGTTCGGCCCAAATGTTGGTGCTTCAGCAGGCGCCCTCGCACACAATCCGGCGTATGGCTGAGGAAGGCGGCGTTAATAATATGGTGTTAATGTTCCCCAAACCTGAAATCAATTGCACTCATTAGTTACAAATAGTCGTCGATCTTCAGACATAACAAGTCTGTCTAACGAATACAAAACCTTTGTTTAATAGATGTCTGCAGATCTGAAATACAATAAAAATATTCCTGACTGCAAATAATTTCAAAATCGATTCAGAAAAACAATTTTTCTTATCTCTTCAAAATAAATACATGAAAATTCTTAAGAAAATTTGATAACAGGCAGACGTTGGTGTAGAAGGAAAGGTCTGAGATAGGAAACAAAATCGGGAGCTCGCCTTCTTGTTGACATTACATGACTAAATATTGTTGATCAGTGAAGACGATGACGGTGTATCTTGTCTAAACGGTACCAATTTTCAAAATGAGAATTTCTCATTCGCCACATAAACTGTAAAGCCTTCATTCTGCAACATCCTCTGCTGGACCATCGCTCACCAGAAAGAGAAACTGTTTGATATTCCTTTTTCATGTCACCAAAGACTATTGTAGTTATTAAAACCATGGCTACCACAGCTGTTTATTTGGAGGTACATTCAGAACTGAACAGAGGAAAACACTTACCATCCGCGAACTTGCACCTGGGTCTGGAACGAGGTAAACTCTATACTGTGATAGTGTGTTGTAGTTATCTTTAAGAGAACTTTCTAGTACGCTGCGAATGAGCGATGGTAGATCCACTAGTCCTCCCTGTCCACGATAGAGCGATCTAGGACCATAGTCTGGTGGATCTGTATCTGGTCCTGGTTGCATGGCTGAAGTTACAGCCAAAACCAGCAGCAGCGCTACCATCACACACTTGCTGTCCATGGCTGATGAGTTTGTGTTGACACCCACGATTGACCACGGTATATAAGGACCTCGTGAGACTCGTGTGCTAACTTATTATTGCTCATCATATCAAAGTGACATTTGTGTTCGGGTTACGGCAACTTCTGGATGTCAAATAAACTAGATGGAGATCATATTTCATCCGACTTAAAATCCTCGAGTCTCAGTCTTTCCCATCTCTGGATGATGTTTTAAATTGACGCGTCGTTAATTGCGATCTCTCTTTCACCAACGGCGTATTGACTTCAGTTTCACAGAAAAAGTAGAAAATTTAATAAAAAGTACAAAAAAAAAGGCTTTCACTTTGGAATAAAAATGATGAGTGTTGTACAAACAAAAACGGCCCAAAATAACAAATATCAGGAAATTGTGGCTTTAATTTCGGGATGTAAACCAAGAAAATATTATTGATTCTGTGAAAACTAAATTACAGAAATTAAGGGGAAAAACCGTCCTATTAGTAAGAAACAATTTTAATAATAAACTTAATTTTTTTTATGTTTTGGTCTTAGATTAAAATAAGAAATTTCCGAGTAATTAGTATCAAAAACACAGATATTCAAAAAGGGTGCTTATTTACATGTTTAATCTCACCTCGGCTCCCAATAAAACTATATGTAGATTAGTTCAACAAAGGTATTGTGAAGGTAACCGAGACTAAATTGTTAATATCCTTCTTCTAAATTCTTACCAGTTACAATTTAATTACAAATACATTTTATTAAAATCTAGTACGATAACAATTCACTAATTAATAAGCCGAAGAACAAACTTTGTTCGTACAGCAATTATTTTAATAATATTTAAGATAAAATTATTGACTTGTTTAATAATTATGGCATCATCATTATTTTTAAAACCTCCAATAATTTCAAGTTAGTTAAAAATATTAAGGACAAAATTTAACACTTTAGATAAACTTGATGTTATTTACAAAAATTTTTGTTTACAATGAAATAATTGTTATATCGTGCAGAACTAAGAGGAGTCAAAAAACTAGAATACCTAATCATTTGTAATCCTCCCTCTGTAGAAAAATACCTGAAGAAGGTACAAAACGGTTTAGAAACGTCGTCACAATATAAATATATAAGAAGGGGGTGTATAAGGTCATTTACTGTTTTATTATAAAACTAGATTCAATGAACATAAAAATAATTTGATATTTAACGTCCAAAATTATTCCGTTGCGTCCAAACATGTTTAAAATGAAAAAAATTTAGGTCTGATAATGAATAAGAAACACAGCTTAATACAGATAAAAGAGAGGATAATATAAATACGACACAACGTTTCTGGGATCCTTGTCTTTGTCAACTGACGAGTGCAGTTGTGTCACTCTAGGCTCTTCTTCTTAGCACCTGACTAAAGGGACAATAATCTCAAAAACGTTGTGTGGTATTTATATTATCCCTTCTTTGATCTGTATTTGGCTATCTTTCTTATCCAAACATCTTTGTTTAAAGAAACATAATTTGGATTGGCAACACTGTACAGATGTTACATATTTGGTCTAATATTTGGGTCGTTTATATTAAAAACGATATTAACAATTAAAATAAAAGTTATGATTCTTTATTATGGTGTTGTACGATTTGAAAATAGTATTTCCGTTGTTGTTATTTTTTTGGATAAATTTCAATAATACTCGTACTAGTTGTGCCCATATAACAGTCGTGCAGGCCTCAAAGTGAAAGTTAAAATATACGCAAACTTAAATTTTCTTATAATTAATTGTAAGTAACAGTATGAATTATTTTTAAAAATTATCTTGCATGTAAGACTTTGCTTCTCAACTTATTGGTCCAGATGACAGAATGTAACATCTACACACATGAAGAGGTCCATATCGCTGTAGAATCGTCGTGTTTGATATTTATTATATTTGAAATTGAATAATTGAAAGTTTTTCTGACCAACAGGCTGTATAGGAAGACAGATTGATGGTAAATTTCAGAACCTAATGTCTAGATACCGAAAGGAAATGGAAAAGGTTTCAGGCTTCTGAAGTAAGTGATGCAGGAGTCGATGGCCTGCACGAGCAGAACTTGTGGTGATGAAAAATAATTGATTTTCCTACCGGCACTCATTGAAATTTAAAATGCCACATTTTACAGACAAGTAAATTATTATATTTAACTTGATAAGATACTGCATTCACTGTTGTTCAGGTAATATTTGCAGGAGATGAAGAGGACATGATAAATAAGCTCATGGAAGAATATAAAAAATGGGGACTGAACAAAAATTTACAGAAGACAGAATACATGTATTACGAAAAGACGTTAAAGACATAACACTCGAAACAGGAAATATAAAAAAAATTTGAATTTTTTTTAAATACTTGGGGGACAATAATTACATATGTTGGTACATGTGAATATAGACATATACAAACTAAAATTGCAATGGCAAAGAATGCTACCAAGATTTTACGCACGGAATAATCTGGAATAAAAATTTAACAAAGCAAAAACAAAAATCAAAATTTATAAGAGCATAAATACAGAACATTCTACATTATGGAAGCGAAACATGGCCCCTGACAGAATTACAAAACAACAAAATTAGAACAGTAGAAGTCTTCAAAAAACAAGACAGGATAAAATTAGAAATGAGCTCCTTTGGAAAGAAATGAACGTAACCACGTCTGTCGTTAAAAACATTGAAAATCAAATCCTTAAATGGTGGATGGTCACGTACAAAGAATGGAAAATGGAAGTTGGCCAAAAGAAATATACCAATAGTCACCTACTGGAAAAAATAAACGCGGCAGAGCCAGATTAAAGTGGGGAAACCCACGTGAAAAACATAAAGAAGGATAAGAATTTGGAAGAGGGCGATTGAAACGAAAGACAGAAATGGAAATTGAAGACGGCAAACCTATAAAAGGGGGAACAGCCTACGAAGAAGAAATTTCCTTAACAATATTTAACTTGACTTGAGCAGCAACGAGAAAACAAAACTGCGTTTCTAACATGGCTGCGGATAAATGACTCAAAATCGGTTGTTCTTTGGATTTCATTAAAAAAATTAACAGCCGCGTCCTGTTAGTGACATTTAAAAGTGTCGGTGTTTTCAGTATTTTTACAAGTCTCTAAAACAGTTTGAGCATGTTTATTGCAGTTTTTTCACGAATGCCAAATAAAACTTGTGCGTATAGTTTTATAATTAGTTTAATGAATCTCCACAACTTATGGCCGCGTTGCACTTTTATGTAGCTACAAATAACATAAACCTCGAGCTATGAAGTGGACAGATTCAATATACTCATACTTAATATCTAAGTCAGGAACAGTAACAAAGGAGCAAAAGAAACAAACCGAATTAAGCATCTTGTAATTAAGGGAGTAGATTTTAATTAAGTGTTAAAGCGAATATATGGATGAATAACGTTTATGGGATCCTTCTTTCTTTCTAAGAAGAACCTAGAGCGACACAACTGCACTGGTCAGTTGACAAAACTCAAAAGCGACGAAAACGTAACGACAATGGTAGGGCCGAAGGGTTGGCGTAACAATAAGGGATCGTAGCAATTGTTGAGTTTCATAGAGTCTGTTTGTACATTAATAGCTATGATGTTTGATTTAATGTGAAGCATCTCTGGAATTGTACCTGGTGTCAATGTCTAAAATCTTAGCATTTTGCCAATCAAATGTGGGTTCGCAGTTGATGATATGTTTGGAGACTAACATTGAGTTTTATTTTACACACATGTTCCTTGATACGTGTATTAAGGGAACGTTTAGTTCGCCCCATGTAGCAGGAATTACAATTAGAAGAAGAGATTTTGTAAACTAGACAATTTCGCAGAGACGAACTGATAAACAAGAAAAGAAACAGGATCAAAGGTAAACAAGGGTAAAAGTCAGTTCTGCTCCAATTGTCTTCGCTTTTGAGTTCTGTCAACTGACTAGTAAAATAACCGTTCCCAGCGAGTTTATTCACGAAATTATTAAGTCTTTTTCAAACGAATGGCGAGTCTCAAGATTACGAGACTAGAAATCGCTCATTTCTAAGATCTTTGCTCTCTACCAGAGAAGTATTCAGCATCCAGGGATAATAATACTCTTCCTCCAGGAGCAATGAACAATAATAACTACAAGAGCTTTGGGATTCAGTGTTAAAATATTCTACGAATGGCCGCTGGTGTTTTACTCAGTGCAGGAGTTTCTTGATCGTTCCCCCTTATAATTCATTACTTTTTGTTTATCCTGCTAAAGTGTTGAAAGTGTTGCTAATAATAACTACTTATTTCTGAACTTGCTTATTCAATGTTGGTCTTTTCTGCTCTTTTCTTTGTCTGTTTCTTTAACGAGGGCCTGGAGTTTGCAGATTCCTCGTCGCTCTGTTACGTGACGTCACTTGTCCGTCGTTTGTGTTTCCTCCTCCTAGTGTGATTATTCTTGTATGATGTGTAATTCTATATTTTATGATAGTTAATTCTCTAATAATTAATTTTTTAGTAGTACGTATTGAATTTGTTTCAGTACTGTAAATATTATGTTATTCCCCTTGGTAACTTTAAACCTTATTATTTTCATTACTACTACTACACTATGGCGTTACAGCCCTTGTAAGGCTACAGTCTGCCTCACTATCTTTTGCTTTCCTTCTCCATCCTCTTATGTCCAACTCCTCCGTACCCTAATTTTTTTCCTTTAGTCGTTTCCATTCCATGCGTCCGGCTTCGCTTAGTAAGGCTTTCTGAACGAGATTATTTTTAAGGTGTAGGGTTGTTAACCCTTCGCCCAACCCCCAAACTGGAAGACTGGGTGCTTTTCAATCAGGGTTTTCTTCCCCTAACCTTTGTAGATCCAACTACCTATGCTACAAGGCAGCAGCAGCTGGTTTTGGTCTGCTCCAGGTATTTTATTTCCCCGGTACCCACCACATCTGGTGAACGTTCCTCTATCCGCCACCTGATGGTGTCCCGCAACTCCAAACAGGATTATTTTTATTATTATTCCGATATAGTTCTTTAAGTTATGTTGGACAGGGAAATTCCTGTTTTAGATTTTTAGTTATTTTTATGTTAACATCTGAATTGCTGCAGCATCCAATAATTATATTGTAATATTATGTAACGACGTATTCTCTTTCCTCGCACACAATCCGGCGTATGGCTGAGGAAGGCGGCGTTAATAATATGGTGTTAATGTTCCCCAAACCTGAAATCAATTGCACTCATTAGTTACAAATAGTCGTCGATCTTCAGACATAACAAGTCTGTCTAACGAATACAAAACCTTTGTTTAATAGATGTCTGCAGATCTTAAATAAAATAAAAATATTCCTGACTACAAATAAATACAAAATCAATTCAGAAAAACAGTTGTTCTTATCTCTTCAAAAGTAAATAAAAGAAAATTCTTAAGAAAATAAGTAACAGGCAGACGTTGGTGTAGAAGGAAAGGTCTGAGATAGGGATTAAAATTGAGAGCTCGCCTTATTGTTGACATTCCATGACTCTAAATATTTTTGATCAGTGAAGACGATGGCGGTGTATCTTGTCTAAACGGTACCAGTTTTCAAAATGAGAATTTCTCCTTCACCACATAAACTGTAAAAGCCTTCATTCTACAACATCCTCAGCTGGACCATCGCTCACCAGAAAGAGAAACTGTTTGATATTCCTTTTTAATGTCTGTTGTGGTTATTAAAACTATGGCTACTACAGCTGTTTATTTGGACATCATCAGCTCAAGAGTCAACTTCAGTTGAAACCTGACCTGAAATCCGTCGCTGGTGCAGTTGGATTTAATAGACGAAAACACTTACTATCCTTTGACGCACTCTTGTGTCTGGTACGACGAAATCTTCGTACGGTATTAGTGGGCTGTAGTTATCTTCGAGAGAATTTTCTACTGGGTTATCAATGAGCGTTGGCAGATCATCTGGTGGTTCATCTGGGCGATAGACCGTTGGTAGATATATTGGAAAAATGGTCACGACGATGGACAGTTGGTAGATATCTTGGCAAATCTTGTGGACGATTATAGGGGATGTAATCCGGTGGATCTGGTCCTGGTTGCATGGCTGATGCTACCGCCAAGCCAACAGCAGCAGCGCCACCATCACACACTTGCTGTCCATGGCTGATGACTTTGTCTTGATACCAACACGTCTAACCACGGTATATAAGAACGTCTTGAGTCTCTTGTGTTATTGCTCTGCATGTAAACGTGACATTCAGGTGTGGTTACGAGAACGTTTGGAGTTCAATTAAATTAACTAAGATAGAGATCATATTTATCGGACGTAAAATGTTTGAACCTTTGTCTTTTGTTTACCCGTAAGTTATTTTAGATTGACGAGTCGATAATTGCAATATCTCTTTCACCATCTCTTTCACGGTACATCTTTGTTGATATCATTGCGGAAGCTTTTAAATAATAAATCAGTCAGCTTCTTAATTGCTTATTGTAACCTTTCCGCGCCGATATTCGTACAACTAGACAATAAGTAATGGCGGCTTTACAGTCGCTCGGAATATTCGTACTCTGCTGAAATAGGATAAACACGGTATATAAGAACCTCCTGAGGCTCGTGTGTAAACTCATTATTGCTCTGCATGTAAACGTGACATTCTCGTGTGTTGACGGCAACTTCTGGATGTCAATTAAATTAACTAAGAAAGAGATAATATTTATCTGACGTAAAATCTTTGAGCCTTACTCTTTTGTTTCTCCGTATGATCTTTGAAATTGACGAGTCGTTAATTGCGATATATTTTTTTTCACCAACAGCGTATATCTTTGTTGATTTCATTGTCAAAGCTTTTAAAATCATAAATCAGTCTGCATCTTTATCGCTTACCAGCTGCGTGCCCGGCGTTGCCCGTGTGCTTATTTATATAAACCCCAAAAAGGTATTTAATTTTATATTAATCTTTAGTTCCTAGTTCCGTGCACACTTTCGACGGATAGCGCATTAATTGAACAGCTGTAGAATACATTGAATTTTATTGCAATAAACCCAACAAACATACCTCTGTATTTCTTTCCGAATAGAATAATTAAATATACTCCTTGAGTATTGCAGGACATAACTGTCCCTCAGTCTTCAGACATTTCGAAAGATTAAATTGGATAAAGTTGTTAGCTAGATTCACAATGTAAACAAATAGTCGCCATATTGGACTTAACTAATATGGTCGGAAAATTATCTTACATTTATCCCGAGGATCGTTAACTATTCCGTATTGTTTTTTATCATCATTCGATACAGTATTACTGGATAAAATTATTCTTTTTATTCAATGAAAATATTTCTGCTTTATTTCATTAGAAATATTTCCATTATTTGAAGCGTAGTAACGTGTCTCGCGAGTGACGTCACGGTCTCTTGGTTCGCAGTAATTTAACACAAAATGACAACATTTTTTATTATAATTCTTTCCACATTTATGCTAGGGGCTTCTCACCCCCACATTACCGTTTGTCGCGTTTTGAAGAATATACGTGTACCAATTTTTGTTTCAATTTGTCCACGCGTTTTAATTTTTATAGAAATTAACGTAAATCAATACATACATATTACATAGATTATAACATTTCAGTGGCGACATTCGTAATACTTGACAATAATAAATGGCGCTCGGAATAATAGGACACAGCTGAAATAGGATGTATAACGTCTAATCACGGTAAATAAGAACCTCTTGAGGCTCGTGTTTGTATTTATTGTTAAAATGAAAAAATTTACGTCTCATTGAAGATAATGAATGAGAAAGATAGCCAATTCAGACAAAAAAAAGTAATAATATAAATACCACACAACGTTTTTGGGGTCCTTGTCTCTTTCGTCCTGTGCGAAGAAGAGCCTAGAGTGACACAACTGTATTTTTTTTTGTTTATTTAGGGTAACAGGCCACATGAGGGTAATCCACATGGTGGCAACTCCCCTTTAGGGAAGGGAAGGGATTTGAAATGGGGGATGCGGAAGGGTAGAGGAAGGTAGCAAAGGGTCAACTAGGGCCCCCGGGCTATACATTAAGGATCCTACCCGGAATTCGCCTAAAAGCAATGCAGAGAAAACCCTAGAAAAACATGCATCAGGTAGGTCGGACATTGGGTACTTGTCCCACGCCCGTCCGATAGCGGGAGAAGAGTTTGCTGTGGGGTCGCAGCATTCCTTTCTCCGTACCTCGACCAGTTCAGGAGGCAGCTGGCCGACTGTTGCAATGGGCACAGCGAACAACTCTTACCGTATGCCCAACGACTGGGACCCCGGAACATGCACCTCTCAAATCAGGCCGAGGTGCCTCGGCTTGTGGGAACCTTAGTTCAAAAACGGAGAGGAAAAGGCATCCCAAAAGGTAGCTTCGCAGACAGCCCCTTCCTCACAACAGTAATTGTAAGATGGCAAATCTCAAAAGCGATGAAGAACGCAACTATAATGTGAGAGCCGCAGTGTTAGTGCAACAATAAGGGAGCAACGACAATGGGGAATCAGAAGGTTTCGCGTAATATTAAGTGATCCTACCAATTGTTGAAATTTTTTCAATCTAACATTTGACGGCTAGCCTTTAATAGCGTCTTCTATTTCGTTTTATGTTTATATTATGTCTTTTCTCAATTATGTTTTCCTTACTTTCGGCTTTAATATTTATTCTACTTTTAAAAATCTCGAATAAATTAGTTATTGCCAAGATTTTATTGAGAGTTTTTACTTAATTGTAGAAAATGTGATGTTTTGCCAGCTCATTTACAACATTTTTGCACAATACATTTAACAGTATTTCTTTCTTTAATTCGAAACTTTCTTATAAATACAACAACAAAATTAAATTTTTACAGTTATGTAACTTGAACTTGCAATTCCAAGACATACACATTCAGTCCTTAACTTGGTTTTCACGAGGTGCCCACCAACATCAACAACGAATTTTTCATTCGCCAATCCTCTCGTTTAATCAGATATCATTTTCCGTCTAAGGGCGGCTAAAATTAAGAAAGTTTGATTTCCTATTTCACAAAACGCTTCCAAATTACTCCACACACAACAATTACAAAGAAAATCAGTAACCACACCATTACTAAGGAAGTTAGTGATGTAGTATCACTTGGAAACAAATTTAGTCTACCCACAACATCCATGAACAAATCTCAATCCATTCCCCTCTTAAAATACATCGAAACTAATATATCTTTATTCCCAACACAATAAAATCATGAATCGCATCACTCAAACTCTACTTGAAAATTCAAAAAATTAAGCCAAAAAAACGCCTTCCCCTTTTTCATAGCAATCTCATAAAAAACCTCCATAGAACTAAGCAATTCTTGAAGTCTCATCCCAAAATACTCTTTACACACGCTGACAGAGGCCCTGTCACTGTAGCTCTTGATACACAAACACTGTTAACCAAGTTCTGTCTGACACTAACAACTCTTGCAAACCCACCTGCATCAAACTAAAAACTATTGTCAAGAGGTGGAAGCAAAAACATTTTATTGAACCATCCTTATTCATTATTGATTCCTTAGTCATCACCTCAGCCAACATTTCCAGAGTTTATGTCCTTCCTAAAATACACAAACCTGACCTATCTTTTACAATTATTATCGCTTCTACTGGCAGTCCTTTACACAACATTTGCTCCTACATTCACAACATGATTTCTAAAGCCCTCAATCAAGAACACCATTATTCTGTTAAAAATCTTACCAATTTATTGATAAAATCAAGCACCTCATGACCACTCTTTAATTTCTCTTGATGTCGTTTCCTTATTCAACTCTATTCCCAATGCTTTAGTCATTAACAGTTTCCAAAACAGACGGCCCATTTTCAGTTGATAATACTAAAAATCCACTTCATGAAATTTTATGCATTACAAATATAATCCTAAACTCCACTTATTTCAAGTTTAATCAAGTTCACTGTCATCAAATCAAAGGTTCTCACATAGACATAGTGTCCCATAGACACTTAGAAAATTCTTGTCTTTCTCTACGTCCTGTCCAACCGTTTTGCTACATCAGATATGTGGTTGACATTTTTGTATTGTTGATACCTCTCAAAATTAATCTTATAGTCAATACTTTCAATAATTATCATCCCAACCTACAATTAACCCATGAACTTGAATTTAACCATTCTCTTAATCTCATTGCTGCCACCGTAGCCATTCACAACACTTCCATTCACACCAACTGGTTCAGAAAACATCTGGACGAGTTCTCAATTATCTTTCTGATCATCCTCCAAACCAAAATAAGAGCCATGGTGTACAAACTTGTAGTCAGAGCTGAATTACTTTCTAACTCCAAGTTCCATCAACACAACTTAAATATTGTCCGAAACAATTTAATCTCCAATGAGTACCCTTTAAATTTTGTTATTAAACAGCAGGTTCAACAAAATCCAACATCCTGCTGTCACTCGTCCCCAAACACCTTAATCCAAATTTATTTTTTTGTAGTCCTTATTACAAATTTCTACATCACAAATATGTACAAATATTCAATTAATATCAAATATCCATCATTTGCAGATCCTTTACTCATCTTTCATACTTGATTAAAAACAACAAAGACCGTCTTGACACCTACAGCAAACATTGTGTTGTTTACAAAATCTGGCTCTAATTGTAATTCCTGCTACATAGCGCGAATAAAACGTTGTCTTCATACAGGTATCAAGGAACATGTGTCTAATATCAAATTTTCGCATTGAGAAAAAATCTGTTAGTCTCCAAACATCTCATCAATTCAAAATATACATTTGATTGGCGTAACGGAATTACATCGACTGTATTTTGCCATGAGGTTATTTTATATCATGAGAGAACGTCTGCAATTCCAGAACATTTTCCAATGTGTCGCCAGAGAAAATACACGACAATCAACAGTCGCTGCACTCTCCGACATTCTTTTTTCCCCCACAATTATTCCGTGCCCCTTCTTCTTACATGAAGTTATGGTGAATATATTAATCTTCATCATTAAATAAAAAACGTTGAAAAAATCAAACACATTAGAAATTGAAAATATTAAATATAATTATATGTTTTAATAATTGAATCCTCTGGAAAGTAATAAAAAACAATCATGTATTTTTAAATGCCTTCAATATATTTCATCCGAAGTTTACATTGTTTCATGAAGTAATATTATATTAGAATTATCTCAAAACTTGTGACCAAAACAAGTCGCTGGATTGAAGTGGTTCGGCCCTAAAGTTGGTGCTTCAGCAGGCGCCCTCGCACACAATCCGGCGTATGGCTGAGGAAGGCGGCGTTAATAATATGGTGTTAATGTTCCCCAAACCTGAAATCAATTGCACTCATTAGTTACAAATAGTCGTCGATCTTCAGACATAACAAGTCTGTCTAACGAATACAAAACCTTTGTTTAATAGATGTCTGCAGATCTGAAATACAATAAAAATATTCCTGACTTCAAATAAATACAAAATCGATTCAGAAAAATAATTTTTCTTATCTCTTCAAAATAAATACATGAAAATTCTTAAGAAAATATGATGACAGGCAGACGTTGGTGTAGAAGGAAAGGTCTGAGATAGGAAACAAAATCGAGAGCTCGCCTTCTTGTTGACATTACATGACTAAATATTGTTGATCAGTGAAGACGATGACGGTGTATCTTGTCTAAACGGTTCCAATTTTCAAAATGAGAATTTCTCATTCGCCACATAAACTGTAAAGCCTTCATTCTGCAACATCCTCTGCTGGACCATCGCTCACCAGAAAGAGAAACTGTTTGATATTCCTTTTTCATGTCACCAAAGACTGTTGTAGTTATTAAATCCATGGCTGCCACAGCTGTTTATTTGGAGGTACAATCAGAACTGAACAGAGGAAAACACTTACCATCCGCGAACTTGCACCTGGGTCTGTAACAAGGTAAACTCTATACTGTGATAGTGTGCTGTAGTTATCTTCAATATAACTTTCTACTAGGCTGCGAATGAGCGATGGTAGATCCACTTGTTCTCCCTGTCGACGATAGAGCGTTCTAGCACCAAAGTCTGATGGATCTGCATTTGGTCCTGGTTTCATGGCTGAAGTTACCGCCAAGACCAGCAGCAGCGCCATCATCACACACTTGCTGTCCATGGCTGATGAGTTTGTGTTGACACCCACGATTGACCACGGTATATAAGGACCTCCTGAGACTCGTGTGCTAACTTATTATTGCTCATCATATAAAAGTGACATTTGCGTTCGGGTTACGGCAACTTCTGGATGTCAAATAAACTAGATGGAGATCATATTTCATCCGACTTAAAATCTCGAGTCTCAGTCTTTCCCATCTCAGGATGATATTTTAAATTGACGCGTCGTTTATTGCGATCTCTCTTTCACCAACGGCGTATTGACTTCAGTTTCACAGAAAAAGTAGAAAATTTAATAAAAAGTACAAAAAAAAAGGCTTTCACTTTGGAATAAAAATGATGAGTGTTGTACAAACAAAAACGGCCCAAAATAACAAATATCAGGAAATTGTGGTTTTAATTTCGGGATGTAAACCAAGAAAATATTATTGATTCTGTGAAAACTAAATTACAGAAATTAAGGGGAAAAACCGTCCTATTAGTAAGAAACAATTTTAATAATAAACTTAATTTTTTTTATGTTTTGTTCTTAGATTAAAATAAGAAATTTCCGAGTAATTAGTATCAAAAACACAGATATTCAAAAAGGGTGCTTATTTACATGTTTAATCTCACCTCGGCTCCCAATAAAACTATATGTAGATTATTTCAACAAAGGTATTGTGAAGGTAACCGAGACTAAATTGTTAATATCCTTCTTCTAAATTCTTACCAGTTACAATTTAATTACAAATACATTTTATTAAAATCTAGTACGATAACAATTCACTAATTAATAAGCCGAAGAACAAATTTTGTTCGTACTGCAATTATTTTAATAATATTTAAGATAAAATTATTGACTTGTTTAATAATTATGGCATCATCATTATTTTTAAAACCTCCAATAATTTCAAGTTAGTTAAAAATATTAAGGACAAAATTTAACACTTTAGATAAACTTGATGTTATTTACAAAATTTATTGTTTAGAATGAAATAATTGTTATATCGTGCAGAACTAAGAGGAGTCAAAAAACTAGAATACCTAATCATTTGTAAATCCCCCCTCTGTAGAAAAATACCTGAAGAAGGTACAAAACGGTTTAGAAACGTCGTCACAATTTAAATATATAAAAAGGGGGTGTATAAGGTCATTTACTGTTTTATTATAAAAGTAGATTCAATGAACATAAAAATAATTTGATATTTAACGTCCAAAATTATTCCGTTGCGTCCAAAAATGTTTAAAATGAAAAAATTTAAGTCTGATAATGAATAAGAAACACAGCCAAATACAGATAAAAGAGGGGATAATATAAATACGACACAACGTTTCTGGGATCCTTGTCTTTGTCAACTGACGAGTGCAGTTGTGTCACTCTAGGCTCTTCTTCTTAGCACCTGACTAAAGGGACAATAATCTCAAAAACGTTGTGTGGTATTTATATTATCCCTTCTTTTATCTGTATTTGGCTATCTTTCTTATCCAAACATCTTTGTTTAAAGAAACATAATTTGGATTGGCAACACTGTACAGATGTTACATATTTGGTCTAATATTTGGGTCGTTTATATTAAAAACGATATTAACAATTAAAATAAAAGTTATGATTCTTTATTATGGTGTTGTACGATTTGAAAATAGTATTTCCGTTGTAGTTGTTTTTTTGGATAAATTTCAATAATACTCGTACTAGTTGTGCCAATATAACAGTCGTGCAGGCCTCAAAGCGAACGTTGAAATATACGCAAACTTAAATTTTCTTATAATTAATTGTAAGTAACACTATGAATTATTTTTAAAAATTATCTTGCATGTAAGACTTTGCTTCTCAACTTATTGGTCCAGATGACAGAATGTAACATCTACACACATGAAGAGGTCCATATCGCTGTAGAATCGTCGTGTTTGATATTTATTATATTTGAAATTGAATAATTGAAAGTTTTTCTGACCAACAGGCTGTATAGGAAGACAGATTGATGGTAAATTTCAGAACCTAAGGTCTAGATACCGAAAGGAAATGGAAAAGGTTTCAGGCTTCTGAAGTAAGTGATGCAGGAGTCGATGGCCTGCACGAGCAGAACTTGTGGTGATGAAAAATAATTGATTTTCCTACCGGCACTCATTGAAATTTAAAATGCCACATTTTACAGACAAGTAAATTATTATATTTAACTTGATAAGATACTGCATTCACTGTTGTTCAGGTAATATTTGCAGGAGATGAAGAGGACATGATAAATAAGCTCATGGAAGAATATAAAAAATGGGGACTGAACAAAAATTTACAGAAGACAGAATACATGTGTTTAGGAAAAGACGTTAAAGATATAACATTTGAAACAGGAAAAATAAAAAAATTTGAATTTCTTTTAAATACTTGGGAGGACAATAATTACAAATGTAGGAAGAACATGTGAATATAGACATATACAAACTAAAATTGCAATGGCAAAGAATGCTACCAAGATTTTACAAACGGAATAATCTGGAATAAAAATTTAACAAAGCAAAAACAAAAATCAAAATTTATAAGAGCATAAATACAGAACATTCTATGTTATGGAAGCGAAACATGGCCCCTGACTGAATTACAAAACAACAAAATTAGAACAGTAGAAGTCTTCAAAAAACAAGACAGGATAAAATTAGAAATGAGCTCCTTTGGAAAGAAATGAACGTAACCACGTCTGTCGTTAAAAACATTGAAAATCAAATCCTTAAATGGTGGATGGTCACGTACAAAGAATGGAAAATGGAAGTTGGCCAAAAGAAATATACCAATAGTCACCTACTGGAAAAAATAAACGCGGCAGAGCCAGATTAAAGTGGGGAAACCCACGTGAAAAACATAAAGAAGGATAAGAATTTGGAAGAGGGCGATTGAAACGAAAGACAGAAATGGAAATTGAAGACGGCAAACCTATAAAAGGGGGAACAGCCTACGAAGAAGAAATTTCCTTAACAATATTTAACTTGACTTGAGCAGCAACGAGAAAACAAAACTGCGTTTCTAACATGGCTGCGGATAAATGACTCAAAATCGGTTGTTCTTTGGATTTCATTAAAAAAATTAACAGCCGCGTCCTGTTAGTGACATTTAAAAGTGTCGGTGTTTTCAGTATTTTTACAAGTCTCTAAAACAGTTTGAGCATGTTTATTGCAGTTTTTTCACGAATGCCAAATAAAACTTGTGCGTATAGTTTTATAATTAGTTTAATGAATCTCCACAACTTATGGCCGCGTTGCACTTTTATGTAGCTACAAATAACATAAACCTCGAGCTATGAAGTGGACAGATTCAATATACTCATACTTAATATCTAAGTCAGGAACAGTAACAAAGGAGCAAAAGAAACAAACCGAATTAAGCATCTTGTAATTAAGGGAGTAGATTTTAATTAAGTGTTAAAGCGAATATATGGATGAATAACGTTTATGGGATCCTTCTTTCTTTCTAAGAAGAACCTAGAGCGACACAACTGCACTGGTCAGTTGACAAAACTCAAAAGCGACGAAAACGTAACGACAATGGTAGGACCGAAGGGTTGGCGTAACAATAAGGGATCGTAGCAATTATTGAGTTTCATAGAGTCTGTTTGTACATTAATAGCTATGATGTTTGATTTAATGTGAAGCATCTCTGGAATTGTACCTGGTGTCAATGTCTAAAATCTTGGCATTTTGCTAATCAAATGTGTGTTTAGAGTTGATGATATGTTTGGAGACTAACATTGAGTTTTATTTTATACACATGTTCCTTGATACGGGTATTAAGGGAACGTTTAGTTCGCCCCATGTAGCAGGAATTACAATTAGAAGAAGAGATTTTGTAAACTAGACAATTTCGTACAGACGAACTGATAAACAAGAAAAGAAACAGGATCAAAGGTAAACAAGGGTAAAAGTCAGTTCTGCTCCAATTGTCTTCGCTTTTGAGTTCTGTCAACTGACTAGTAAAATAACCGTTCCCAGCGAGTTTATTCACGAAATTATTAAGTCTTTTTCAAACGAATGGCGAGTCTCAAGATTACGAGACTAGAAATCGCTCATTTCTAAGATCTTTGCTCTCTACCAGAGAAGTATTCAGCATCCAGAGATAATAATACTCTTCCTCCAGGAGCAATGAACAATAATAACTACAAGAGCTTTGGGATTCAGTGTTAAAATATTCTACGAATGGCCGCTGGTGTTTTACTCAGTGCAGGTGTTTCTTGATCGTTCCCCCTTATAATTCATTACTTTTTGTTTATCCTGCTAAAGTGTTGAAAGTGTTGCTAATAATAACTACTTATTTCTGAACTTGCTTAGTCAATGTTGGTCTTTTCTGCTCTTTTCTTTGTCTGTTTCTTTAACGAGGGCCTGGCGTTTGCAGATTCCTCGTCGCTCTGTTACGTGACGTCACTTGTCCGTCGTTTGTGTTTCCTCCTCCTAGTGTGATTATTCTTGTATGATGTGTAATTCTATATTTTATGATAGTTAATTCTCTAATCATTAATTTTTTAGTAGTACGTATTGAATTTGTTTCAGTACTGTAAATATTATGTTATTCCTCTTAGTAACTTTAAAGAATTGTTATTTTCATTACTACTACTACACTATGGCGTTACAACCCTTGTAGGGCTACAGTCTGCCTCACTATCTTTTGCTTTCCTTCTCCATCCTCTTATGTCCAACTCCTCCGTAACCTAATTTTTTTCCTTTAGTCGTTTCCATTCCATGCGTCCGGCTTCGCTTAGTAAAGCTTTCTGAACGAGATTATTTTTAAGGTGTAGGGTTGTTAACCCTTCGCCCAACCCCCAACCTGGAAGACTGGGTGCTTTTCAATCAGGGTTTTCTTCCCCTAACCTTTGTAGATCCAACTACCTATGCTACAAGGCAGCAGCAGCTGGTTTAGGTCTGCCCCAGGTATTTTATTTCCCCGGTACCCACCACATCTGGTGAACGTTCCTCTATCCGCCACCTGATGGTGGCCCGCAACTCCGAACAGGATTATTTTTATTATTATTCCGATATAGTTCTTTAAGTTATGTTGGACAGGGAAATTCCTGTTTTAGATTTTTAGTTATTTTTATGTTAACATCTGAATTGCTGCAGCATCCAATAATTATATTGTAATATTATGTAACGACGTATTCTCTTTCCTCGTACGAGGACTAGTGGAATGATATAAAGCAAATCAATACATACGAGTGATACGAACAGGAAGCTGAAGCAACGAGGGTAAAATTGGTAATACGGAAACTCATTTGCAGATGAGATGGTAATATGTTGTTTTATTAATCAACTATTTTTACCGGTAATTAATTACTCAGAATTCCGCAGAATAAAGTTTGTTCCATTGTCTCTTGGTTCACCAATAAGACATTATGAGAATTATATTCACGGCTCACCAAAGATGCGAGCTCGTTTCAGTAGATTTATGTAAGTTAAGACCTTATCAAAGTGCAACAAGGCTGTAAGAAGAGGAGACTCATTAAAAGGAATATTAAGTTATAATAAAAGTATTATTTGATACCATCTCAAATTAGAAATGAAAATGCTAAAAATATTTTATATACATGTAAGAATATTCTTAGCGTCTGTAAAGTTGCCACTTTTAATTATCAAGATTGCAGAATATCAGCGAAGACAATAAACAAGCAGGCTGATTTATAATTAAAATAAATCTGCGACTGTGACACTGAAGTCAATACGCCGTTGGTGAAAGAGAGATCGCAATTAACGACGCGTCAATTTAAAACATCATCCAGAGATGGAAAAGACTGAGACTCGAGATTTTTAAGTCGGATGAAATATGATCTCCATCTAGTTTATTTGACATCCAGAAGTTGCCGTAACCCGAACACAAATGTCACTTTGATATGATGAGCAATAATAAGTTAGCACACGAGTCTCAGGAGGTCCTTATATACCGTGGTCAATCGTGGGTGGCAACACAAACTCATCAGCCATGGACAGCAAGTGTGTGATGGTAGCGCTGCTGCTGGTCTTGGCGGTAACTTCAGCCATGAAACCAGGACCAGATACAAATCCATCAGACTTTGGTGCTAGATCGCTCTATCGTCAACAGGGAGGACTAGTGGATCTACCATCGCTCATTCGCAGCGTACTAGACAGTTCTCTTAAAGATAACTACAACACACTATCACAGTATAGAGTTTACCTCGTTCCAGACCCAGGTGCAAGTTCGCGGATGGTAAGTGTTTTCATCTGTTCAGTTCTGAATGTACCTCCAAATAAACAGCTGTGGTAGCCATGGTTTTAATGACTACAACAGACTTTGGTGACATGAAAAAGGAATATCAAACAGTTTCTCTTTCTGGTGAGCGATGGTCCAGCAGAGGATGTTGCAGAATGAAGGCTTTACAGTTTATGTGGCGAATGAGAAATTCTCATTTTGAAAATTGGTACCGTTTAGACAAGATACACCGTCATCGTCTTCACTGATCAACAATATTTAGTCATGTAATGTCAACAAGAAGGCGAGCTCTCGATTTTGTTTCCTATCTCAGACCTTTCCTTCTACACCAACGTCTGCCTGTTATCATATTTTCTTAAGAATTTTCATGTATTTATTTTGAAGAGATAAGAAAAATTATTTTTCTGAATCGATTTTGTATTTATTTGAAGTCAGGAATATTTTTATTGTATTTCAGATCTGCATACATCTATTAAACAAAGGTTTTGTATTCGTTAGACAGACTTGTTATGTCTGAAGATCGATGACTATTTGTAACTAATGAGTGCAATTGATTTCAGGTTTGGGGAACATTAACACCATATTATTAACGCCGCCTTCCTCAGCCATACGCCGGATTGTGTGCGAGGGCGCCTGCTGAAGCACCAACTTTAGGGCCGAACCACTTCAATCCAGCGACTTGTTTTGGTCATAGGTTTTGAGATAATTCTAATATAATATTACTTCATGAAACAATGTAAACTTCTGATGAAATATATTGATGGCAATTAAAAATACAATGTTTTTTTTTATTATTGTCCAGAAACTTCTGCACTGAGTAAAACACCAGCGGCCATTCAGTAGAATATTTTAACACTGAATCCGAAAGCTCTTGTAGTTAGTATTGTTCTTTGCTCCTGGAAAAAGACTATTATTATCACTGGATGCAAAATACTTCTGTGGTAGAGACTAAAGATCTTAGACCTGATCGATTTCGAGTCTCGTAATCGTGAGACTCGGCATTCGTTTGAAAAAGATTCACGTTCCGCTTAACAAACTTTATAATTCCGTGAATAAACTCGCTGGGAACAGTTATATTCGCAGACTTTTGTTATCTCGCTAAGAAACTAAATCAACTGTGCTTGGAAAAAATTAGGATGTTTCCTTCATTTAATAGTTGAAAACCTTGAAAAATCTTCTTGCACAAAATCTTTTTTTTAAGTTGAGATGAGTGTTTTTAAGTGTTTAATGCCCGAAACATCCTTCGTAATAATGCGTTTATCTCAGTATCAATGTGACGTCCTCGCGACCTGCAACGTCACACAATATGGCGGCGCGTTACAGTTTGAAGTTTGTCAGTGAGACGTGATGGCCTTCGTAGACGATTCTCTGTAACAAGCTGGAATTATAAGGTTTATTCGGTTAAGGAGTGTTCGGACTCTTGCTGTGATTCTTAACCGTTTCCCTGAAGTAAAGCAGTTCGAAACGTTGGATCATCTTTTTTTCCTTCGTGTTTATTCCTCAAAGAACACTGTTACTCAATACTCGAATCTAAAGACAGAGGATTATTAACCCAACCTGCTGTTTGGAACGGAAAAATTTGTCACCGCCCTCGAGCTCTGAAGAAATTTTCTTTCCGTTAGCTGTGACGTCAAGATTCTCATCCTGCATCAACAAGGAGGACATTGCGTTGCGAAATTGGAAATAATTTATCCGCGGTTTTGTCTTCTCGTATAATTTTCTCTTACGTTGCTCTAATTGTAATACCTGCTACATAGGGCAAACAAAACGTTCCCTTAATACACGTATCAAGGAACATGTGTCTCATACCAAACTTCCCATTGATAAACAATCTGTAGTCTATAAACATATCATCAGTTCTAAACGTACATTTGATTGGCGTAACGGAAATACATCGACTGTATTTTGTCCTGAGGAGCAGGAAAGAACACACTTTGTTTTATATCCTGAGAGTTTGTCTGCAATGCCAGAACATTTTCCAGTGTGTCGCCAGAGATGATACACGACAATCAACAATCGCTGTACTCTCCACGATTATTTCGTGACCCTTGTTCTTACATGAAGTTATGATCAATATATTAATCTTCATCATTAAATAAAAAACGTTGAAAAAAATCATACACACAAGAATTTGAGAATATTAAATATAATTATATATTTTAATAATTCAAACTTCTGGAAAGTAATAAAAAACAATAATGTATTTTTAATTGCCATCAATATATTTCATCAGAAGTTTACATTGTTTCATGAAGTAATATTATATTAGAATTATCTCAAAACCTATGAACAAAACAAGTCGCTGGATTGAAGTGGTTCGGCCCAAATGTTGGTGCTTCAGCAGGCGCCCTCGCACACAATCCGGCGTTTGGCTGAGGAAGGCGGCGTTAATAATATGGTTTTAATGTTCCATAAACCTGAAATCAATTGCACTCATTAGTTACAAATAGTCGTCGATCTTCAGACATAACAAGTCTGTCTAACGAATACAAAACTTTTGTTTAATAGATGTCTGCAGATCTGAAATACAATAAAAATATTCCTGACTGCAAATAATTTCAAAATCGATTCAGAAAAACAATTTTTCTTATCTCTTCAAAATAAATACATGAAAATTCTTAAGAAAATATGATAACAGGCAGACGTTGGTGTAGAAGGAAAGGTCTGAGATAGGAAACAAAATCGAGAGCTCGCCTTCTTGTTGACATTACATGACTAAATATTGTTGATCAGTGAAGACGATGACGGTGTATCTTGTCTAAACGGTTCCAATTTTCAAAATGAGAATTTCTCATTCGCCACATAAACTGTAAAGCCTTCATTCTGCAACATCCTCTGCTGGACCATCGCTCACCAGAAAGAGAAACTGTTTGATATTCCTTTTTCATGTCACCAAAGACTGTTGTAGTTATTAAATCCATGGCTGCCACAGCTGTTTATTTGGATGTACAATCAGAACTGAACAGACGAAAACACTTACCATCCGCTGACTCGCACTTGGGTCTGGTACGAGGAGAACTCTATACTGTGATAGTGTGCTGTAGTTATCTTCAAGAGAACTTTCTAGTAGGCTGCGAATGAGCGATGGTTCATATCGACGACAGGGCGAAGGTAGATATCTGGCTGTTGACGCTTTTAGGGGATGTATCAGGTCCTGGTTGCATGGCCAAGATCACCACCAGCAGCAGCGCCACCATCACACACTTGCTGTCCATGGCTGCTGACTTTGCCCGGACACCAACAACGTCTAACCACGGCTCCTGAGGCTCGCGTGTAAACTTATTATTGCTCTTACGGCAACTTCTGGGGCTTAATTAAATTAATAAATAAAGAGATCATATATCATCCGACGTAAAAGCTTTGAGCCTTACTCTTTTGCTTCTTCGTATGAACTTTTAAGTTAACGAGTCCTTAAATGCGATATTTATTTGTCTCAAACAGCGTTTGTCTTTGATGATTTAATTGCCGAAGCTTTTAAATAATAAATGAGCCTGTTTCTTAATTGCTTATTGTAACCTTTCAGCGGCGATATTCGTGAAACTTGACAATAAGCAATGGCGGCTTTACAGTCGCTCTGAAATAGGTTGATAGCATTTTTATTATTTAAAATAAAACTTCTCCTTAAAATTTAACTTTTTGTTTTAATGAACCTCAGCTCCTTATTGCTCTGTTGAACTTACGTAAATCATGTGATAGGCGGAATAGTAATAAATATTTGGGAATTCGTGAATATAATTATCATAATGTCGTTTTGGTAACTGTGTAGAGTCGTTAATTAGTCCCCCGACAAGGCTAAAATTAATACCAGTAATGAGTCGCTAATAACCTTAGAAGTTAATGCTACTGTAAATAAATGAATATAAAAAAAACTTAATAGAAATCTGGGCGTGGATTCATGTATTTAGAGTAATAATTATCCGGTAAAAATAATATTATGCTTGTTAATAAAATAACATATTTATATTGAAGATCTTATTTTCAAGTCAGCAAGTTGTTTTTACTTTTCAAATTTTCACGCCTGGTCCTGGATCACAACTCACCATCTAATAACAATAAACCTTACATGTGCACTGGTCAGTTGTGTTTCTCTAAGCTCTTCTTAGCACCTGACGAAAGGATCCGAGACAAGGCGCCGCCATGTTGAAAACTCAGCCGCCATGTTTTATACAGTTAACAACGGGCGCCGCCTGTCGTCTGCTAGCATTGAATCATTCAATTGAATGCCGTGCAAATGACTTAAAAATAAATCTGTACTGACTTTAAATATATTGTAAAGCTTAAGAGGATAAATTACATGAAACACTTTATTAAAAAATTTATTTGGCTGATTGTCCTTTGAACAATTTTTTTTTCTCTACATTTGCCTTATCTGTCTTCCTCTTTCATTCACAGCTTTAGTTTTGCACAAATGATGCAATCTACAATTTAAAGTAATGTTTTAAAAACTTCTGTAATAAAAATTGAATACTGAGATCCCACTCCATTGTCAGAGGTAACCTTTAAGTGGCCAAGGTCTCAAAATAGTCCTTCTATGCTCCAGCATTCTTCGCCATTAAGATTTAGCTATTCCTTAACACCTTGAATATTGTTATGTCACAGCTTTAAAAGGATTGTAAAAGCTGTGTTTAAGATCTTCATTCACTTCCACCACCTTCTCAGAATACAATGGCAACCTTTCATATTCTGGGTCGTACTTAGCATGAGATTTGAAGAAGACATGGCTTGCAGCAGGTATCACAAGTGTCTCCACATATCCTCCACTACATTTAGCATTATATTAAGTAACATGTGTCTAATATCAAACTTCCCATTGATAAACAATCTGTTAGTCTCCAAACATATAATCATACATTTGATTGGAAAAATGCTAAGATAAATCAAACATCACACTATGAAAAGTAATAATTGCTTTGATCCCATATTATTACGCTTAACCTTCTGTATTCCCCATTGTTGCTCCCTTATTGTTACGCTGACCCTTCGGCTCTCCCACTGTCGTTGCGTTTTCGTCGCTTTTGAGTTTTGTCAACTGGCAAGTGCAGTTGTGTTGCTCTAGGCCCTTCATAGCAGCTGAGAAAAAGGGACAAGGATCCCAGAAATGTTGTGTGGTATTTATATTATCACTTTTTTGTCTTAATTGGCTAACTTTCTTATTAATTAATGTTTATTTTTTTCATTTCCTGCGTTAACGATGGCTCTTAATATTTGAGACTGGCATCTTTGGATTATTGCAGTATTTGACTTCATGGCACATCCCCATAATTCTATCCCGTAGCTCCATATTGGTATAATTACGGTTTTGTATTGCAGTAGTTTACTTTCTATGGAGAGGTGTGACTTGCGTCCTAGTAGCCAGTACATTTCTTTTTGATAAATATCCATTCGTTCTCTTTTCTTGGTTAGTGAATTTTCCAATAGAGCTTGCTATCGACATGTATACCCAAATATTTGACAGAGAGTGATTTTAGGAATCTATGTGTTGTTTATATAGACCGGTGGACACTGTTTTTTTTTTACATAATGTAAACGTCACACGAGACGACTGTTATTTTTATTCTCCATTTCTCAAGCCATACTTGAAGTAAGTGATGAAGCCTGGTTTATATCCGTACTTGAGGTTATGTAATAAATTCATTACATTCAAATTTATAATAATAATAAGGGGTTAGTTTTACCCTTGTTTACTATTTAGTTGCTTTGTTAATGGCGAGAGTGGTTGTAAACTAAATTTGTTTATTAAAGGAAACTAAAATAATTTATTTAATATACGTACCCGCATTAAAAGGAGTTGAACAATAATTCAAAAGTGATTATTTCAGTTAGAATCTGCAAACGTTTCTAGAACAATATTTTCGAACCTTTGGGAGATCAGAGGTGAACAACAAATACAAAAAGGGGGGCCTAGGACACTGCCCTGAGGAACTTGTACTGTAAAGAATTATTTTTATGGGCTGGGTTTTTACGTTAAATCAAAAAAATATGGACCATTAAAGAAATTTTTATATAAGTTTATTACAGTTAAGCATGAAATACTCTTATCTCAGGCACCTGTGGTTTTTACGTAGAAGAGATCTGCTGCCCGTACCAAATACGTGCTGCTATTCTGTGTTGTGTTGCCTGCTGTAGCTCTCGTACCGACGTCTCCGTATCCCACAGCCGACAGAACTGGTTAAGTGCTGTGATGACTCCCTCCCTTATAGCCTCCTATTCTTTTACTTGTTTTTTTCATTATTAGAAAACTTCGTCGAAATGTCAGTTTCACTGATTCTTCCATTGTTACAAGAGTTATAGCACGCAGCTGAAGTTCCGTAGTCAACTATGGCCAACTATTCAGTCATGTTGAGGCCAACAATCGAGACAGGACACGAAAATTACTTGGATGGAAATATTTATCTCCTCCACCCCCACGCACGTGCACGAGTTAGAATTCTCCAAACCACAGCAAACAACACTTCCGAGACAAAGCAAAACTAAACCAAAACACGCGTTACAGTACATTAAGTGGATACACAGATGATTAAGAATGATTCCAAAAGTTTATAGAACGTAGGCAAATATATTTTTATTTTATATAGTAAACCTGGATTATGTCTAAGGATATTGCTGGACACTATTCTTTATTTTCGACGGTTCTATTAATGTAGATTTTGTTACTCGGTAGGTCTACAAGGAAAATTTTTTATTTTCACCAAAATCATAATATAAATCACAAAATAAAATTTGACTTAAAAATACACTTCAATGGATAATTGCCTGAGCATGAATTAGTAGTTTTTGTTTCAGAACAAAAATTATACCCTCTTTAATTACTGCAAAGTATTGTGGGTAAGTTCGTTTGGCAAACAATTGTAGATCAGGAAATCTTTGGTTAAGTGTAATGCAACAACTAACAGTGAGCGTCACACATGAATGAATGGACTTACAGTTCGCCCCCCCCCCCTCCCCCCTTCGCCGACATGTCTGCGACGTGACTGTGTAGGTACGCCCTGAGATGGCGAGACACGCGTCCCTCGGACTGCGGAGTCGAGACTAATGGCGACGTCTCGCGTTTGGAAGGCAGGACCCTCCAACTACAATTGTTAATTTATACTGTGGACAAAAACTTTAAATGATCGATTGTTGACAAACAGCTGTGATTGTTTAAATTCAAAATGGCGGGTGAATGGAAGTAGGAAATGCCGCAATAGTAAAGCACGGCAGGAAATTGCGAGCTAGCAGAAGAATATTAGGAAGTAACTTGGGTCGTTACTAATAAATAAAATTTGTATCGTTAAATAATTATTAATAAATCTAACGTAATATTTGTAGTGTATTTAGGCCAAAAAAATAAATTAACAGTTATTTTTTTATGATCCAGATTCTGTCAAGACTTAAGAATACTTGAATTAAAACCAATAAACAGTTTGTCATCATCATTTTACCAAAAAAAGAAATTCAGTAACTTTACAAGAGGTTTCGGCTGGCCACCATAATCATCTGTAATTAAAAATTTCCTTTCCAACTTAATATACTAAAACTTGTACAGTTATTATTTTAAAAATTCACAAACGAGCATCTACTTTACTGTCCTACTTGTCGTGTACCTGCTCCGTCTTCTGATTAAAACCATCCGACCTGCACGCAGGCCTTGTCACTACTACACTGTTTTTCTGTCGAGACACCTGAGAAGTCTACCGACCTAATCTGGGTTTGAAATTTGTTGACAGTGGTGAGGGAACATTATTATTTAGATTATTCGGGTATAGAAAAAGTGACAAAAAGGCAAAGAAAACAGAAAAACAAAAAGAAAGAGGTTGGTTGAAAAGATGACGTGAAAGATCGTCTAGAAGATCAGAAAAAAGATGGAGATTATCTCCAAGTGAGGGAAACAAGGAAAGCAGAAAGAGGGCCAGCTGTCAGTCTAGGCCGAATTTAGCAAGTCTGATTGGGGGGGGGGGGGCAATCCCCTAATGAGTGTCCTGACTCTCATGTTGAGCGTCTGAGTGTTGTTCTCTCCCTGATGACGAACAGAGTTTTTTTTTCTGTAGTGTTCGAAACGTTGGAGTTTCTTTAACCTAACTTGATTCTTGCACACTGCCTCTCTCTTTCTGCTTATCTTGTTTTATTCGCTTGGAGTATATCGCTACATCTTTTTTCTGATCTTCTAAACGATCTTTCTCGTCATCTCTTTGCCCTGCCTTTTTCTTTCTGTTTTCTTGTTTCCTTTGCGTTTCTTTTTTTACTTTTCTTTGCCTTTTTTCACTTATCTCAGTACCTTCAGAGGTTCCAAAACACTCACGGTGCGATCAGAGAGTCCAAAAGATTCTTGGTACCTTAACACGTAGGAGAAATAAACCGTTTTTGTGAATTTTGAGTTACCCTCGTCTCCTACCAGTCCCTTCAATTATCCTTTACAATTACATAATTAATTCTCTTTTACATTAACTACCTTAAAATTTCTACTGTTTTCTTCATATACAAAACTTTTTTTTTAACAATTTCATCAGCAATTATTTTTAATACCGTTCTTATTGCAATATAAATATTTTATTTTAATAGCTTAAGTTCTTGTTCCAAGAACATTGCATTATTCTAGGGCCTATATAATTTTAACCAATTAATTTTTAAACATCGGCATTAAATAATACCATATTTCTAAACTCATTCTTTTTATTCATCACTACGTCAAATTTTTTAAAATATATTGTAACGTAATTATTTGGATGGGTTGTACGGAATAGATTATTTAATTTATTTGGTTACTAAATTTTTAAATTATTTAATTAACAGGGTTATTGATTGGGGCGATTAGCTTGGAGTGAGTCGTGTTTACAAGAGACTCAAAATTGAATTTAGTTCAAAATCAAAGAGTCACGACTTGTGGGCGTCGTGTAGCAGAAATCTCGTGAAAACACATGTCGATACGGAAATACAGACACATGTGATTATTTTTATCTTGTCGGCCATGATGAGGGATGATTCTCGGACTTTCAGACGACGAGTGCAAGGTTTCCTGGGGGGCTCCCTTCCTGATCAGCGACACGTAGTCTCGAAGTCGGGCAATGAACTCCGGTTGATTGGTGGCGGTTCTTCTTAAACTGCGATGATAGACTGTGCATGGAACTCGCACAATTCTTTTTAAGTTCCGGGCTTCTACGTTGAACTAATCATGTCAGGATGCTGTTCTCTAACCTTCCTCTCTGTCCTTTTTCTTTGAGATCTGATCAAATACTCTTCTTCTCTCTGTCACCCGGAGATTGTCAAGCAGAGATGTAGTCGAGAAGAAAAAGTCATATTGCACACAAAAAAACAGCAATAAATCGCGGATCACGGGACAGAACGGAGGAATTTTTAATGTCCCACCACACCCTCAGTGTTCTTAAGTAATCATTTGAAATATTTGAATACAATTTTTGATAAGTCAAATTGTTTTGTAAATATATCAGAAAATACCTTTTATTTTATATTTCAACAGAATATCATGAACTTCTCAAAGATATATGATTACTCGCGCACATACCAGAAGATTTATGTAAGCTGAAACCTTTATCAAAGTTCAACACGGCGATATGAAGCTGAGGCTCATTATGCCAATTATTAAAGTCTACAGGGACGTTTTATTCTTTAAATCACTCAAAATTGTAATAAACATGCTGAAAAAATATTTTTGAGAGTTACAACATTAATCCGAGCGACCATCAAGCCGTCACATATAAGTGTCAAGGTTTAAGAATATCACGGCTGAAAGTTTATGTAGTGGTATGAATATTAAATGATAAATAAAGGGATAGTTTCCGGGATTTATTAATCATTTAACTGAACATGGACAAAGAAAATTACAATATAAATTATGAGTGCACATTTAGCAGGGCAATCAAGACCACCGCAATCGTTTTTACCGGAAGAAATATGATCTCCCTTCAGGTTAATTCATCTCCAGAAGTCGCCGTATCTCGACCGTGAATGTCACTTTTATATTATGACTCTTATCACTCTGGAGGTTCTTATATAACGTGGTCAGACGCTAGAGTCCGAACACAAAGTCATCAGCCATGGACTGAAAGTGGTCGACGGTCTCACTGCTGCTGGTGTTGGCGGGGGCCTCGGTCATTGAAGCAGCCTCCATTTACGGTCGTCGTGACATGACGCCGTTCGAATACTACAATATGATGTCACAACCAATTAATCTACCTTTCCCCTATCCTCCACGTGATTTCCAGTTATATGGCATGATGTTACCACTGGTGGAACAGGACAATGTATCACTAGATGATGAAACGATGCCCATTTCTCTCAGTAGATGTTTTATATTTATTTTACAGTTACCACCGCCATCGTTTTTTTAGGGTAACAGGCTACATCAGGTTAATCCACATGGTGGCAACTCCCCTCTAATAGCATAGGAAGGGATTTTAAAGGGGGGATGCGGAAGCGTAGAGGAAGGTAGCCAAGGTTTAACTAGTGCCCCCAGGTTATAGTTTAAGGATCCTACACGGCATTCACCTAAAAGTAATGCTTGGAAAACACTAGAAAAACCTGCATCAGGTAGGTCGGGCATTGGGAACTTGTCCCATGCCCTTCCGATAGCAGGAGAAGCTTTTGCAGTGAGGACGCAGCATTCCCTTCTCCGTACCTCGACCAGTTTAGGAAGCAGGTGGCCGACTGTTCCAAAGGGAACAGAGAACAAGTATTACCGTATACCCAAGGTCTGTGACCCCGGAACATACACATCTCCATATAGGCCGAGGTGCCGCGGCTTGTGGGAACCTTAGTTCAAAAACGGAGAGAGTAAAAGGCATCCCCAAAGGTAGCCCCTTCCCTCACAGGTACTACCAGCGAGAGAATAGCTCTCGCAGACAGTCTTCCCCAGTTCCACCATCGTTATCACATATCCTCTCTGCCTTTTTCTTTCTTTGGACTTTAACGAAACGCGGAATGTCCTCTACACCATTTTTTTTTTCGGGCAACAGGCTACTTGAGGGTAATCCACTTTGGGCAACTCCCCTTTAATAGCATATGTATGGGTTTGAAAGGGGGGACGCGGAAGGGTAGAGGAAGGTAGCCAAGGGTTTACTAGGGCCCCCGGGCTATAGTTTAAGGATCCTACCCTAGCATTCGCCTAAAGAAATGCAGGGAAAACCCTAGAAAAACCTGCATCGGGTAGGTCGGGCATTGGGTACTTATCCCACGCCCTTCCGATAGCGGGAGAAGAGTTTGCTGTGGCGACGCAGCATTCTCTTCTCCGTGCCTCGACCAGTTTAGGAGGCAGCTGGCCGACTATTCCAATGGGAATAGTGAACAACTCTTACCGTATGCCCAAGGTCTGCGACCCCGGAACATACACCTATCAAAACAGGCCGAGGTGCCTCGGCTTGTGGTAACCTTAGTTCAGAAACGGAGAGGAAAAGGCATACCCAAAGGCAGTCCCTCCGTATCTCTCCTAAAAGGTTCTGCCTGTGAGAGAATCCTCTCGCAGCATCCCACATTTTAGTTTTACAGGCGTTTATTGAACTAATACTTTTCATTTAATAATACAGAAAATATTATAAAATTGGTTGACAGTTTTGACGAAATGGATATTATTAAATTCAGACATGGAGGTAAAAGGCAGCCACCGAAAGGAACTTCAAAGCCGTGCTTCTTCAACCTAGTTACTTGTTTTGGTTAACAGTTTAGTGTTATTCAAATAAAATGTATTCACTTGATTAAATGAACAAAAAATGAATGAATAAATATGTTACTATTTCATCCATCCTGTTATAATGAATAATTCCCTCGTAACGCTTTGCTACCTTCATTCAAGGTTGGCCACACGCCGCAGTGTCTAGAAGGCAGTGAGTTCAGAGGTCGTCCGTGAATAAGGTTTAATTTCAAACGAATAAATTTACGTCTGATTGAAAATAATTAATAAGGAAGATACCCAAATAAAGACGAAATAAATAAGCTTTTGAGATATTGTCAACTGACGGGTGCAGTTGTGTCGCTCTAGGCTCTTCTTAGCACCTGAGGAAAGGTACAAGAATCCCAGAAACATCGTGTATTATTTATATTATCACTAGCTGAGTGCACGGGGTTGCCACGTGTATTTATTTGTACAAACCCAAAAAAAGGATTTAATTCTATATTAATCTTTAGTGAAGAAGTTATTTAACCTAGATCTAACTGTTCCTAGTTCCGTACTCACTTTCCACCTGATAGTACATCCTTTTTTATTATATAGACTAGCTGCGTGCCCTGCGTTGCCCGGGATGTCGTTTATCCATAACCGTCAATTTGTGTGCCATCTCGGTTGCTTTTGCGTTATTTTTATGTAATGAATTTCGCACCCTATTCATGTGCTAACGTCCCATGACGAAAGGGGCTGAACTCATTGACCTTGAAAAAGTTTATTTCATATCGTCCGTTTCCATATTTTACAAAATTTTCTCCAACCGAAAACTATTATTGCGACGCGAAAATCGGCCGTTTAACATGTTTTAAAAATACCACCCACGCTTGGGCGAGTTAAACGGCAAGTTGAATGTAATAATTAAAATCAGTGACATACAAAACCTTGGATTCCACTCGAATATCGATTGTTTTTCATAATTTTAAGTATTGCCACATCACCCCCACCCTTAAGGATGCTTACCTCCCATACCAGAAAGGGGTAGAAATTATGCACGTAGAACATGTAAAGAGATATTTTAAGGCTCATTGATCCCGAAATATATTTATTCGACGTAAAACTCGGCCGTTTAAAATGTTTGCAAATTTTAACCGCCGCCCAACACCGCCCAGCCAACTCCCACTGCCGCCCACCCACGCGCGTTGACCAGATTGTCATAAATAAATTCAGCGACTTCCATATCCCTGGATTTGATTCCAATCTCGGTCGTATGGGCATTATTTTGCTGTAACACAACCACCAAACATCATCCCTAAGCGTGATCGTCTCCTAAGCCCGAAAGGGGTTGAAATCATGCACAAACAATATAAAGACAAATATTACGAATTGAATTGACTGCGAATGATTTTAGGCGCAAACATCGGGTGTTTAAAATGTTTGAATAATTTCCACTCCCGTTCACCCCAGCCAATGGGGGTTAAACGCTAAGTTGAATATCATAATTTAAATAGGTGACATCCATAACACCTGATTCGACTCCAAACACTAATGTATTTTCGTTATTTGAAATACCACCCCACCCCAACCAATTAAGGGTGCACCACTTCTAATCATGAAAGAGGTGCAAATTATCCAAAGAATAGTGAAATTTGACGAATCCCTTAGATTCCGAATTCAGTTGATTCGAAGCAAAATCGGCCGGTTAGCATGTTCAAAGTTTGTAGCCCCTCCCTCTTCTACCCCGCCCTTCTAACCCCCACGGACCCCACACAAGCCCGCGCGTTGACCAGATTGTCATAATTAAACTACCTAACATCCATAACCTCGATTTGAGTCGAATATCAGTCGCTTTTGCGTTAATTTTATGAAACTGTCCTCCACCCATAAAGGTCCGACGCTACCCATGGAATAATACACAAGAAACATCAATAGAAATACAATCAATATAATTAACCATGAAAAATATTTATTCAACGTGTTTGCATGTTCCAAAATGTACACCCCGCTACCCCTGCATCTGACGGGTAAATGCCAAGTTGAATGTCATAATTAAACTCAGCGACATCCTTAACCCCGGATTTGACTCCAATCTCGGTTGTATTCGCGTTTTTTTCTTGTAACGCCCGTCCACCCCCACCCTAAGAGGGGTTGAAATTATACTCAGGTAACATCGGTAGAAACACTATCAGTCTCTTTGACAATTAAAAATATTTATCTGACTCAAATATCGGTTGTCTTATTATGTTTCAATGTTTCAACCCCTACCCCTAAGCGTGCTCCCCTCTCACGCTGAAAGGGGTTGAAATTTTACAAACAACATCGATAGAATTACTATCAAAGTCAATGTCGCTGTCATTAATTTATTCCCCGCTAATATATACTTTTTTGCAAGTTTGAAAAATTCCATCCCTTACCATCCCCGCCCCTGGGGATTAAACGGCCGATTGAATCTCATAATAAAACTCTGTGACATCCATAAACCTGGACTCGACTCCAATCTTGATTGCTTTTGCCTTATATTTATGTAATATCACTCCACCCCAACCCCTAAAGGGGAGCTCCCCTCCCAATCCCGAAAGGGGTTGAAATTAAACTCGTAGAACATATAGAGAAATTTTTATAATTTCATTGAACACAAAATATATATTCGATGCAAAAAACTGTCGACCAACATGTTCTTATATTCTAACCCCCGCCCACGTCCGCCCATCTCCTCCAACCCCAGCCCACACCCTACACGTTGTACAGATTGTCATAGATAAACTCAGTGGTATCCATTACCTTCGATTTGATTCGAATGTTGGTTGTTTTCACGTTATTTTATTGTGAGTCCCATCCACCCCACTCCTAGCCATGTTCCACTCTCAGGCCGCAAGCGGGGTTGAAATTTTACACCCATAAATAGAAATACTATAAATCTAATTAACCCTGAAAAATATTTTTCAACTCTAATAACGGTCGTGATTTCTTGTTCAATATTTCCATCCGCGTCCACCTCCACCACTTCAATTAAATGTCATAATTAAAATCAGTGACATCAGGAACAATGGATTTGACTGTAATTCGCGTTATTTATTTGTAATGCCCGTCCATCCTCACCCCTAAGAGAGCTCCTTTCCCACGCTGTAAGCGGTTGAAACTATACTCACAGAACATTGGTTAAAACACAATGTATTTCCTCGAGCCCTAAAATCATTTATCTGCCTAAATATCAGCTATTTTAGCATGTTTGAATTTTTTCACCCTCTCCTATAAATTTGCTTTCCGACAGGGGTTAAAATTTTACAAACAAAATCGCTATATATATTATCAATTTTATTGACCTCGGCAAATTAATTATTTAACGCAATTATCGACCGTTTAACATGTTAGAAAATTCTTCCCCCGTCCCTGGGAGTTAAATGGCCAATTGAATGTTATAATTAAACTCGGCGACATCCATAACCTTGAATTTTACTCCAATCTGGGTTATATTCGCGTTATGTTATTGTAGCGCCCCTCCATCCCCACCCCTAAGGGTGTTCTACTGCTAAGCTCGAAAGGGGTTGAAATTATTCTCAGAGAACACGTAGAGGAATTTTATCAATCTCATTGATACCGAATAATATTTAGTCGTCGCAAATATCGGTAAATTAACATGATTGACAATTTTCACCCCGTCCCTGGGAGGTTAGTTGAATGTCATAATTAAACTCAGGGTTATCCATAACTTTAGATTTGACTCCAGTCTGGGTTGTATTCCAGTTATTTTCTTATAACGGACCTCCACCCCAACTCCATGTGTGCTCCTTTCCCATTCCGTAAAAGGTTCAAAGTTTACTCATATTCATTAGTACAAACACTATTAATTACTTTTACCCCGAAAAGTTTATCCGACTCAAATATCGGCCGTGTTAGCATGTTTGAAAATTTCCACCCCTAAATACCCTGCTTGAGGGACTTAAACTGCAACTCACTGGCACTCAGAACCCTGGATTCGAGTCCAATCTCGATAGTGTTTGCGTTATTTCTATATAAATCCACGTCACCTCCACCCTTAAGGGTGTTCCACTCCAAATCCCGACAGAGGTTAATATTAAATATATGGAACATTTAGAGAAATTTTATAAATCTGAGTGAACCAGAAAAATATATATTCGACGCAAATATCGACTCCTTAAGATATTAGAAAAATATTAACCCCCGCCCATCGCCGCTTGGGGGAGATAAACTGTAATTTGAATGCCATAATTGAACACAGTGACAAATATAACCCCGGATTGGAGTCCAAACTCGAATGTGTTTGCGTTATTTTCATGTAATGTTACTCCACCCCCAACCATTACGGGTGTACCACTCTCATGCCGAAAGGAGTTGAAATTATACACAAACAACATCAGTAGAAGTACAATAAGTATAATTAATCCTGAAAAATTTTTATTCAACGCGTTTACAATGTCGCGTTTACATGTTCCAAAACTTTCCACGCCGCCCACCCCTGCCCCTGCGGGTTAAATTCCATGTTGAATGTCATAATTAAACACAGTGACAGCCATAACCTTGGATTTGACTCTGATCTCGATTGTATTCGCGTTATTTTCCTGTAAAGCATCTCTCCCCCCCCCAATCCCTAAGAGCGCTCCTTTCCCATGCGGTTAGGGGTTGAAATTATACACACACAACATCGTTAGGAACAATATGAGTCTCTTTGACACCGAAAAAATATTTATCCAGCTCTAATATCGGCCGTTTTTCATGTATGATATTTTCCACCCCCGCTCCTGGGAGTTGTTGACGTGTCTCACTCAACCCGTCAGTGTTTGTTTCCTGGTCGCAAAGATTACGTGTACGAAATTTGGTGAAATTTGCTCATCAGGTGTAGATTTGTGTGCGGAACAAATAAAAATTGAAACATAGATACACACGTACACTCATTTTGATTTATAAGAAGATAACAACAGAATATCATGAACTTCTCAAAGATATATGATTACTAGCGCACATACCAGAAGATTTATGTAAGCTGAAACCTTTATCAAAGTTCAACACGGCGATATGAAGCTGAGGCTCATATATCCAATTATTAAAGTCTACAGGGACGTTTTATTCTTGAAATCACTCAAAATTGTAATAAACATGCTGAAAAAATATTTTTGAGATTTACAACATTAATCCGAGCGACCGTCAAGCTGTAAAATATAAGTGTCAAGGTTTAAGAATCTCACGGCTTAAACGTTACAAGAAGCATTTAGGAAGCAGGATGGTTTCATTATTTAAAGACTTCGACATCCACGACTGTCACAATGGAATCAATACAGATGATTACCGTCGCTGTAAGAGTATAATTAATGAAGAAAAAGTCAATATAAAAATTTGAAGACCGTCGCAATGTTATTTCGTCGGATGAAATATGATCCCCCTTCTGGTTAATTGAGCTCCAGAAGTCGCCGTAACTCTAACGTGAATGGCACTTTAATATTATGACTGTTATCACTCTGGAGGATCTTATATAACGTGGTCAGGCGCTAGAGTCCGGACACAAAGTCATCAGCCATGGACAGCAAGTGGTCGACAGTCGCACTGCTGATGGTGTTGGCGGGGGCCTCGGCCATGCATCCAGCCTCCATTTACGGTCGTCGTGACATGAAGTCACTTGAATACTACAGAATGATGGCACAATTAGCAAATCCACATTTACCCTTTCCACGGGCTCTCCAGTTGGGTGACATGATGTTACCACTGGTGGAACGAGACGAAGAATCTCTAGAAGATGAAACGATGCGCTTTCTCAAGGTAGGTGTTTTATATTTATATCACAGCTACCTCCGCCATCCTTATCACATATCCTCTCTGTCTTTTTCATTCTTTGGACTTTAAAGAAACGCAGAATGTCCTCTACAGAATTTTACTGTAAATTTTGTATACATCCTGATATCTGTTTCAACTATTACTTGCCATCCTGAAACTTAACTACTTATTCTCAAGTAACTGAGCAATAAATCCAAATACTAAATTACATGTTCAATATACCCAACCAATCTAATTTTTCTAAATTCATCGATTAACATCTAAGAAATAATTCTTAATTAGTTGTCGTTGCGTTTTCGTTGCTTTCGAGTTTTGTCAACTGAGGAGTGCAGTTGTGTCGCTCTAGGCTCTTCGTAGCACCTGACTAAAGGCATAAGGATCCCAGAAACGTTGTGTAGTATTTATATTATCACTTTTTTTGGTCAAAATTGGCTATCTCTCCTATTCATTGTCCATAATCTTATAACCAGGAATATTGCAAACTTCTCACTAACTCATTTGTTATTCCGCTTTTGTTTCATGTTTCCAAACTTTATTTTTTCTTTCCAAACTCTGATAAGAAGTTCCATGATCACATCTTCAACACAGATTCCATCATTTTTCTCTCATCTTTCTATAATAATTTTAGTTTTACAGGCGTTTTATTGAACTAATACTTTTCATTTAATAATACAGAAAATATTTTAAAAATTGGTTGACAATTTTGACGTAATGGATATTATTAATTTCAGCCATTGAGGCCAAGGCAGTCACCACCCAGTGGATCTTCAAAGCCGTGCTTCTTCAACCCAGTTACTTGTTTTGGTTAACAGTTTAGTGTTATTCAAATAAAATGTATTCACTTGATTAAATGAACAAAAAATGAATGAATAAATGTGTTACTATTTCGTCCATCCTGTTATAATGAATAATTCCCTCGTAACGCTTTGCTACCTTCATTCAAGGTTGGCCACACGCCGCAGTGTCTAGAAGGCAGTGAGTTCAGAGGGCGTCCGTGCATAAGGTTTAATTTCAAACGAATAAATTTACGTCTGATTGAAAATAATTAATAAGGAAGATACCCAAATAAAGACGAAATAAATAAGCTTTTGAGTTGTTGTTAACTAACGAGTGGAGTGGTGTCGCTCTAGGCTCTTCTTAGCACCTGAAGAAAGAAACGAGGTTTCCAGAAACGTTGGTGTGGTATTTATATTATCACTAGCTGAGTGCACGGCTTTGCCACGTGTTATTATTTGTACAAACCCCAAAAAAACGATTTAGTTCTATATTAATCTTTAGTGAAGAAGTGATTTAACCTCAATCTAACTGTTCCTAGTTCCGTACACACTTTCCACCGATAGTGCATTAATTCAACAGCTGTAAAATACATTGAATTTTATTGCATCAGTCCCTTCAAACATACCTCCGACTTTCTTCTTAAAAATATTCCTTGAGTACTGCAGGACGTAATTGTCCCTCAGTCTTCAGACATTATGAAATATTTACATTGATTATATTCTTAGCTAGATTCACAATGTAAATAAATACTCGCCATTTTGGAGTCACTAATATGGCGACGAAAATTAACTTACATTTCCCGCAAAGGAACACAAAATATTTTATATTGTTTAGTATGATCATTGCATGTATAAAATTATAATTTTTATTCAATGAAAATATTCTGCTTCATTTCATTTCGAAAAAAGGAACTCTTTCTTTGTTCGGCGCGTAGTAACGTCTCTCTCTCTTTCTCTCTCTCTCGCGTGACGTCACCGGTTTCTTGGCGAGCAGTAATTCAACACAAAATGATCACATATTTTAATTTTAAATATATCTCTATTTATGCTAGGGGTTGTTCACCTCCACAGTACCGTTTCTCGTAGTTTGAATATGTGAACCATGTTTCGTTGCAATCTGTGCATGAGTTTAAATTTGTATCAAGGCTAACGTAATCCATGCATACATTTTATTATATAGACTAGCTGCGTGCCCGGCGTTACCTGGGATGTCGTCTATCCATAACCCATAATTTGACTCTAATTTCGGTAGCTTTTGTGTAACACTACTCAACCCCATCCCTAAATGTGTTTGCCTCGTATTCCGAAGGGAGTTGAAATCATTGACCTGGAAATAGTTTCATTCAACGAATGAACATGTTTGAAAATTTCCACCCCCGCTACTGGGGGTTAAAAAATTAATCGCAGAAATCGGCTGGTTACATCTTTGGAAAATTTCTTACCCCCCCCCCCCCTCCCGTTCAGACGACTACCCCCACCCCCTACCACCGCGCGTCATCCAGTTAGCCACAATGAAACTCAACGACATCCATAAACCCATAACTGATTCGAATTTCGGTCTATACGCGTTATTTTCTTGTAACGCAACACCAAACCCCACCATTAAGCGTGTCAACATGGACTGAAATTATTCAGAGATAATATCTACCGAAATATTATGAATTTAAACGATACCGAAAATTATTTATTGGGCGCTAATGAGGGCAGAGAAACATGTTTGAAAATTTCTACCTCCGGCCAGCCCCAACCATGGGGGTTAAAGTGCAAGTTGAATGTCATAACTAATCTCATAGGCATCGGTAACACCGGATTCGATTCCTATATCGGTTTTGTGCGTTATTTTATAGGAATGTAATGCAACTTCACCCTCCTCTTTATGGTTATCTTCTCCCAAGCCAATAGGGGTTGTAATAATTCACAGGATATATTAAAAAAATATTATAAGTCACATTAACCAACGAAAATTATTTATTCGACGCTAATATCGACTGGTTAAAAGTTTTTAACATTTCTGCCCCCGCCCTCGTCCGCCCAGCCCCTCCCACCAGCACTTACCTCCGCGCCTTACACTGGTTGTGTTAAATAAATTCCGCGAAATTCATAACCCTGATTTCACTCGAATAATGGTTGTTTTCGCGTTATTTTTCTCTAATTGCCCTCAACCCCCACCCCTTAACCTGCTACCGTCCCATATCGAAAGAGGTAGAAATTATCATTATAATTAACCCACAAAAATATTAATTAAAAGAAAATTTCAACCTTGTCTGCATGTTTCAAAATTTTCACCACAGACCTTCTCCGCCACTGAGGGGTAAATGGCCAATTAAATGTCCTAATTAAACTCAGCGACATTCATAAACATGGATTTGACTCCAATCGCGATTGTTTTGCTTTATTTTTATGTATCGATATCCACCCTCAATCCTTAAGGGTGCTCCCTTCAAAGCTCAAAAGGGTTTGAAACTGTACACGTAGAACATGTAGAGAAATTTTATTAATCTCATTGATCCCAAAATATATTTATTGGACGAAAAAACGGTTGGTTAACATGATTTAAAATTTCTACCCCCACCCATTTCCGCCCAACTCCACCCACCTCAGACCACCCCCTTTATGGTTCTCTCCTCTCAAGTCGATAGTAATTGTAATTATGCACACACTACATTAAAAAAATATTATTAGAGGCATTAACGCCGCTAAATATTTATTTAACGCAAATATCGATAAGTTAACATTTTTGAACATTTCTACCCCATCCCACTTCCGACCAGCACCACCCATACTCGCCCTACGTGTTACCCAGGTTGTCATAAATGAATTCAGCGACATCCATAACACCTATTTGTCACGAATATCGATTTTTATCGCGTAATTTTATTGTAACTTCCTTCTACACCTCCCCGTGCTCCCCTGCCATACCGAAAGGTGTAGAAATTCTACACAAAAATAGTTGTAGCAATACTATCAATCTAATTAATGCTAAAAATTATTATTAAAGGCTATTACGGACTTGCATTACGTATTTCAAAATTTCCGCCCAAGACCACCCCGTCTCTGGGCGTTAAATATACTAATTAAACTCAGTGTCACCCATAACCTTGGATTTGACTCCGATCTCGATTGTATTCGCGTTATTTTCCTGTAAAGCATCTCCCCCCCCCCCCAATCCCTAAGAGCGCTCCTTTCCCATGCGGTTAGGGGTTGAAATTATACACACACAACATCGTTAGGAACGATATGAGTCTCTTTGACACTGAAAAAATATTTATCCAGCTCTAATATCGGCCGTTTTTCATGTATGATATTTTCCACCCCCGCTCCTGGGAGTTGTTGACGTGTCTCACTCAACCCGTCAGTGTTTGTTTCCTGGTCGCAAAGATTACGTGTACGAAATTTGGTGAAATTTGCTCATCAGGTGTAGATTTGTGTGCGGAACAAATAAAAATTGATACATAGATACACACGTACACTCATTTTGATTTATAAGAAGATATCAACAGAATATCATGAACTTCTCAAAGATATATGATTACTAGCGCACATACCAGAAGATTTATGTAAGCTGAAACCTTTATCAAAGTTCAACACGGCGATATGAAGCTGAGGCTCATATATCCAATTATTAAAGTCTACAGGGACGTTTTATTCTTGAAATCACTCAAAATTGTAATAAACATGCTGAAAAAATATTTTTGAGATTTACAACATTAATCCGAGCGACCGTCAAACTGTAAAATATAAGTGTCAAGGTTTAAGAATCTCACGGCTTAAACGTTACAAGAAGCATTTAGGAAGCAGGATGGTTTCATTATTTAAAGACTTCGACATCCACGACTGTCACAATGGAATCAATACAGATGATTACCGTCGCTGTAAGAGTATAATTAATGAAGAAAAAGTCAATATAAAAATTTGAAGACCGTCGCAATGTTATTTCGTCGGATGAAATATGATCCCCCTTCTGGTTAATTGAGCTCCAGAAGTCGCCGTAACTCTAACGTGAATGGCACTTTTATATTATGACTGTTATCACTCTGGAGGTTCTTATATAACGTGGTCAGGCGCTAGAGTCCGGACACAAAGTCATCAGCCATGGACAGCAAGTGGTCGACGGTCGCACTGCTGCTGGTGTTGGCGGGGGCCTCGGCCATGCCTTCAGCCTACGTTTACGGCGGTCGTCGTGACGTGACGCCGCTCGAATACTACAGAATGATGTCAGAAGTAGTTAATCCACATTTACCCTTTCCACGTGCTCTCCAGTTTGGTGACATGATGTCACCACTGGTGGAACGAGACGAAGAATATCTAGAAGATGAAACAATGCGCTTTCTCAAGGTAGGTATTTTATATTTATATCACAGCTACCTCCGCCATCCTTATCACATATCCTCTCTGTCTTTTTCATTCTTTGGACTTTAAAGAAACGCAGAATGTCCTCTACAGAATTTTACTGTAAATTTTGTATACATCCTGATATCTGTTTCAACTATTACTTATCATCCTGAAACTTAACTACTTATTCTCAAGTAACTGAGCAATAAATCCAAATACTAAATTACATGTTCAATATACCCAACCAATCTCATTTTTCTAAATTCATCGATTAACATCTAAGAAATAATTCTTAATTAGTTGTCGTTGCGTTTTCGTTGCTTTCGAGTTTTGTCAACTGAGGAGTGCAGTTGTGTCGCTCTAGGCTCTTCGTAGCACCTGACTAAAGGCACAAGGATCCCAGAAACGTTGTGTGGTATTTATATTATCACTTTTTTTGGGTCTAAATTGGCTATCTCTCCTATTCATTGTCCATAATCTTATAACCAGGAATATTGCAAACTTCTCACTAACTCATTTCTTATTCCGCTTTTGTTTCATGTTTCCAAACTTTATTTTTTCTTTCCAAACTCTGACAAGAAGTTCCATGATCACATCTTCAACACAGGTTCCATCATTTTTCTCTCATCTTTCTATAATAATTTTAGTTTTACAGGCGTTTTATTGAACTAATACTTTTCAATTAATAATACAGAAAATATTTTAAAAATTGGTTGACAATTTTGACGTAATGGATATTATTAATTTCAGCCATTGAGGCCAAGGCAGTCACCACCCAGTGGATCTTCAAAGCCGTGCTTCTTCAACCCAGTTACTTGTTTTGGTTAACAGTTTAGTGTTATTCAAATAAAATGTATTCACTTGATTAAATGAACAAAAAATGAATGAATAAATGTGTTACTATTTCGTCCATCCTGTTGTAATGAATAATTCCCTCGTAACGCTTTGCTACCTTCATTCAAGGTTGGCCACACGCCGCAGTGTCTAGAAGGCAGTGAGTTCAGAGGGCGTCCGTGCATAAGGTTTAATTTCAAACGAATAAATTTACGTCTGATTGAAAATAATTAATAAGGAAGATACCCAAATAAAGACGAAATAAATAAGCTTTTGAGTTGTTGTTAACTAACGAGTGGAGTTGTGTCGCTCTAGGCTCTTCTTAGCACCTGAAGAAAGAAACGAGGTTTCCAGAAACGTTGGTGTGGTATTTATATTATCACTTCCTTGGTCTAAATTTGACCATCATTATTATCATTAATTTTCAATGTTAGTTAAATAAGGAGTACAAAATTCCATATTTGAATTAAATTAAATTTAAATATAAATTATGCAGACTCGTAATTTATAATTACGGACAGCGTATGCAAGGGAATTTTTGGGTGAATAAGATTTTCTGCCAAACAAAACCAAAACGGTGGGAAGGGGGCGGGGTCATGAGTCCATTGGGCTGGTTTGATGGTGCTGTTTGTTCTCCACGTTGCTACGTCACGGGCCTGCCACTTTCTTCATCTGGCGTCATTCATTACAGAATCTGCTTGTCCTTTGCATCGAGTTGACCAAAGAAACTTCTATCCACGTCGACGTGTCATAAAACTCCTTCAACGTTCTTCAGAGGCCTCCAGTCTTCCCCGTTCGAGCCTTCAAACTCTCCATTTCCTCCCCCTCCCCCGAACCCTACAAACCTCAACCTGTTTGTCAGTCTTGGAAGTTGAATACGACAGTGACTAATAAAGTCGACTGCAACCAAAATGTCTCTTGACCGTCCCGTCGAAGAAGAATTCAGCCGATGTCGTAGATAAACTTTAAAAAATCTAAAAAATAAATGAATAACGAATTCACACATCGCTGATTAGAAAAGACTCGAGATTGTCTTTTATCTGAATCGCCTGATCTGTGTATCGAAGAGTTCATTGGCCACGGAGGATCTGCATCTGGTGGCAAGATCCGCCAAAGTGGTTGCTCAGCCATTGTCGGCCTGATAACATCGACGGAGAGAAAAATAAATAAATAAATTGTCAGTCACCTTGCAGGTCTTTATCTCAGCCAGAGATAATCACGATCAGGTGGAAGTGCTCCAAATGCGGAGATGCTGCAAATCATGCGACGGGCAATCGTCCTCGTCCTACGAGCAGTTAAAACACTCTACGAAAATGTTCTCACCACCTTCAAGACGTCATATTGGTTGGTGTCGTGTTTGGAGCGGCCGTGCCCTGGGTAGACAACAGTCCCCTTGCTCAATCCTGACCACTGAGCAGATGTAAAGCTTGTCGACGACGCTAAAACTTTCACCAACAGAGACGCTGCGGGTATATATTTAATTCATATTTTGTTGATGTGTCGGATCAATTTTCTAACAATAAGCCATCAGAAGCTCGTGCTACAAAACGCCGTACCGAGTGTTCAGAATTCCATTTTCCTTCAACCTGTTACCAATATGGGAAGGTCTAGCCATGGTGGGCGAGGGTAGAAATTTTCAAACGTTTTAACCGGCCTACTTTTGCGGTGAATAAACATATTTCGGGAACAGTGTGATTCATAACATTTCTCTACATATTCTCCGTGTATAATTTCAAACCCTTTTGGGCTTGGGAGGGGAGCACCCTTAAGGATGCGGGTGGACGGGCGTTACAAGAAAATAATGCGAATACAACCAAGATTAGAGTCGAATCGAGGATTATTGATGTCGCTGAGTTTAATTAAGACAATCAATTTGTGTTTTAACCCCCAGGAGCATTAGTGGACGGGGGTTGAAATTTTAAAACATAATAAGCAGTCGATATTTGCGTCGATAAATATTTTCATGGTTCATTGAGATTTATTAAATGTCTCTACATGTTCCATATATGTAATATTAACCTCTTTTGGGGTTTGGGAGGAGCACCCTTAAGAGTGGGGGTGGAGTGGATTTATATAAAAAGAGCGCAAACACAATCGAGATTGGACTCAAATTCAGGGTTATGGTTGTCAGAGAGTTTAATTATGATATTCAAGTTGTTGTTTAGTGCCTCAAGCAGGGGTGAATGGGGTGGATATCTTCAAACATGCTAACACGGCCGATAATTGAGTTGGATAAATATTTTCGGGGTAAAAGCGATTAATAGTGTTTGTACCAATGTATGTCAGTATAATTTCAACCTGTACGGAATGGGAAAGGAGGGTTGGGGGTGGAGGGGTATTACAAGAAAATAACGCGAATACAACCGAGATTGGAGTCAAACCAAAGGTTATGGATGTCGCCGTGTTCAATTATGACATTCAATTAGCCATTTAACCCCAAGGGTTGGGGTGGACGGGAGTGGAATATTTCTAACATGTTAAACGGTCGATATTTGCATTAATTAATTAATTGTCGAGGTCAATGACATTGACAATATACCTACCGATGTTGTTTGTAAAATTTAATTTTTTTCGGCATTAGAGGGAAGCACACTTTGGAGAGGAGCTGGAAACATTCAAACGTGCTAAAACAGCAGATATTTAGGCAGATAAACATTTTTGGGATCGAAGAGATAGATAGTGTTTTAACAGATGTTATCTGAGTATAGTTTCAACCCCTTACAGCGTGGAAAAGGAGCACTCTTAGGAGTGAGGGTGGACGGGCATTACAAATAAATAACGCGAGTAAAACCAATATTACAGTCAAACCCAGGTTTCTGGGTGTCCCAAAGTGTAATTATGATATTCAATTGCCCACTTAACCCCCATGGGCGGAAGAGGATGGGGTTGGAAAATTTCAAACATGTTGAAAAGTCTATATTAACGGAAAATATTTCTTTTGCAGGGTTAATTAATTTATAGTATTTATACCCATTTTATGTTTGTACAATTACAACCTCTTGCGACATGAGGGTGAAGAACGCTTAGGGGACGGGGTGGACGTGTGTTACAAGAAAATAACTCGAAAACAACCAACATTCGAATAAGTCGAACGTAATTAATGTCGCTGAGCTCATTTATGATAATTTGGGCAACGCGCAGGTTTGGGCTGGACTGGGGGGGAGGGGTTGGGTGGAGGTAAATGTGGAATAGAAATTATAAAGTAAGTTAAGCGTCTGAATTTTGCGACAATTACATATATTTATTTGCTCCACCGGTGTAGATTTGTATATCGAACATACAAATATATATACAAACATACATACATACACTCATTTTTATTTATAAGGAGAAGATAAGATAAGATTTATGTGAATTACAATACAACTGATATTTGCAATTAATATTATTTTGCCTCGTCCAATTTTTCCTATTAATCTAATGTAATGGTTTATTTAACGTCTGTTTTGAATTAATAAAACCGTTGATGACCTCATACGGACACCTTTTTCATTTATATTGGAAATACCTCCTCTGTAGGAAAATACCTGGAGAAGACAAAAAATTGGTATCGAAACGTGATCGTCATGATACAAATAAAAAAATAAATAAAAAGTGACTGTATAACGTCATCACTAGTGAAATGGTGACGCACTTCCAGTGAGGAGCAGAGGCAATTACAATTTTGTCAGTCGGCGCATCGTTTCGCAAGAGAAGTTAAAGGTCGACGTACTTATTCGTTTACGATTTCTCCCCCTTTGTGTGTGTGTGCATTCGGGTCGACTTTTTTCCACAGGTAACCGTATCGCATCAAACTGCCAAGATAATATTATTATGACATTAAATACGTTTCAACTCGTGTCCTCGACGACTTTGAGCTGAAGTAACAGAGAAGAAGGTGACAAAGACTGAAGAAGCTAACAACCAACAGTAACCATAGTAACTTCAAGCTGAACTCGCTGCTGTGACGACGTGGACTGGTAATCAGTTAAAATAATTTAATATTATTACATTTCCACATGGGTTTTTTCGTAGATAAAATTGTCTGTGGATAATAAAGGGCTTAAGCATGAAGGCGGTTGAAAAAAACTGTGATCGCTACTTGCACTATCAGGAGCGGGGGTGGAAATATTCAAACGTGCTGAAACGGCCGATATTCACGTCGGGTAAATAGTTTTAGAGGGCAAAGAAATTGATAGTGTTTCTATCATTGCTATCTGTGTATAATTTCAACCTCTTACAGCATGGGAAAGAAAATAACGCGAATACAACCGAGATTGGAGTCAAATCCAAGGTTATGGATTCGCCGAGTTTAATTGTGACATTAAAATTCACATTTGACCCCCAGAGGCGGAGGGTTGAAATTTTGAAACATACAAACATGGTCGTTGAATAATATTATTAAGGGTTTTATTAGATTGATAGAGTTTCTCACAATGGTTTTTTTAGTATAGTTTCAACCGCATGGGAGAGGATCAACTTTTGAGCTATTTTTCTTCCCCCCGCAGCTTGATCGCTTGGTGATGGACAGAGGAAAACAGTCTCACGTTTACGTTTCTTCGTTGGCTTCCCGCGACTTCGCTACGCAAACCTGGTAAGAAAACATCGACGGGTCCTGCCCGGTTTCGAAAGTGACTCACACCTTAAAGTCTGTTCTTCTCGTTTCCAGCGACGCTTCCTGTGCCGCCATCTGCGCTCAAAAATCCGAAAGCGTAGCAGCAGAGGAAAAGGTACGTTGCGAAGGGATCCTCGATAACTCGATTTTATTCAAAATTAACTCCTTATACACCACTTTTTTTTTTCGTTATCAGAAGCCAGAGCCGAAACGTGGATTTTTCTCTAAACTACGATCCTGCGGCTCCAAGAAGCAATCTGTGAGCGCGCGGAGCAGCTCCGTGGACACGACGCCGACGAAAAGAAGCGTCGCGGAGACTGGATGTTTTAAAAACAGCGTCGTGAATAATCGTACTCCTAGAAACAGTGCAACAGTAAGTTTTTACGATCCCTTAACCCATATTATTATAGAATTTTTGTACATATTTCTTATAATTAGTATTTAACGCCATGTTATTGTTCGCATTAGCAGTGATTCATGATTTACCAACTGTGTATTTATTTATAAAATATAAATTCCTTATTTATTCTTCCAAATCAGTTTCATCCCCCTTCAAAGTCATCCCCGTCCGATAAAACGCACTTTTTCCAATTGCTTTTAATTGTAGCTTCTTGTATCATTGTACTGTCCGCCTTCAATCACAGATGGAGTCTGAGAGGGCGTCCGAGGTCCCCACGTACCCGAGTCTGGCACCGCCAATGCCCATCATCTCGGAAACTTGGTGAGTTACCACTTTTTTCATCAGATATAAAATTAATGAGTCATTCGGAGCGTTGCCGCGATTTAAATAACAGCTTGTAAACCGATACGGGATTAGAATTAAATGAAGCCATGTCAGGACCGCGGTAGGTTCCTTGGGAAGGAACACAGCTACCTTTAGAACGAACGACTTGGCAGATTTATGTGAGAGAAGCCTCCGGATCGCTGCTTCAGTCTAAGTCTGTGTGTGTGAGCGATGGGAGGGGGGGGGGGGTTAGATACGAGCATCTGCGTCGCACGTGTACGTTATATATATTTTTGAGATTGCGTCAAGAGGGAAAGATGCGAACGAAAAAATTTAATACAAAAACACCTGAGGTAAGGGCGGAGAATCATCGACGAAGTCGTTTCGTCATTTATTCATTTCATAACGCCACATGGAGGTGACCCCCCCCCCCCCAGTATGACAGGACTAAAGGTGGAGGAGACACGCTGCCCCCACGTCACGTGACGCTCCGGCCATAGAGTTGAAGAGAGACTGCGGCCTGTTACGTCACGTGGCCAGCGTACAGTCTGTTGTGACAAGTGACAGCAGGGGTCGTGGCTTCAATATTCCAGTCTACGTGTGTGTGTGCTTATCAGACGTACATTACAGAGGGAAAAGTCTAATTTAATACAGAGTGTTGAAGCAGCCTGGGACAGTGACATATATACATATAAAATATTATACAGAATCTGATTTGGTTTACAAGAACAATACTCTATTGCACTCTTGAAGATGGTCTCAAATTACAACCATATATGTATACACACGAGTGTATCTGTGTGTGTGATTCTAAATATTATATATAAATTGAAGTACGTGTACTTACATTTTTTAGAGTAACAGGCTACATGTGGGTGGCAACTCCCCTTTAATAGCATAAAAAGGAATCTGAAAGGAGGATGCGGAAGGGTAGAGGAAAGTAGCCAAGGGGTTAACTAGGCGCCCCCGGGCTATAGAGTGATGGAGGACAAACCCTAGAAAACCTGCATCAGGTATTTCGGGCATTGGGTACTTGTCCCACACCCTTCCTAAAGCTGTGGGGACGCAGCATTCCCTTTTCCGTACTTCGATCAGTTTAGGAGGCAGCTGGCCGCCTGTTCCAGTGGGAACAGCGAACAACTCTGTGACCCCGGAACATACACCTCTCAGAACAGGCCGAGGTGCTTCGGTTAGTGGGAACCTTAGTTCAATTACGACGAGAGGAGGAGATAGCCCCTTCGTGTCTCTCCTACAAGGTTCTGCCTACGGGACAGCATCCCTCGCAGATCCTTTATTCCGTGTACTTAGATATTTATTTGCCGTTATTAAATAGCAATAAAAAGGACCTGAATGAGAGAGTAAGGCACGTTGAGAAACTTTTTATTATACCCAAATAATTAAATTAAATGTGACAAAGTAGGGTTGATAGATTTTAAAATTTAATCAAATAATGATAACTCGTTTATTTCTATTTTCTTTCATTTAAAGTCAGGTGCATTTCCTTAAATTTTTTATGATTTTTTTGAAACCCCGTAAACTGTGTTAAAAAGAGAATTAAATTGTCTAAATGTTTTCCTTCTATGAGAAATTAGTGAACGGGCGGGGGGCCATTGTGAAGATATTAAGAGTTACACCCTTCATAGTTGTGAGGTTTTAGTGGATTGTCAATAATAAATAATAAAAGGTGAGGTAATTAAGCAAAATAATTTTGTTCGATTGGAATAAAGTGGTTATAAAACGCGTTTCTTTCATGTTTAAATCAGAAGACAGATTGAAAAGCGTGACGTCACAGAGTTCAGGTCACAGCTTCTACGTGAGAGGAGAGCGCCTCTGGTTCCCGTAAGATAACAACATAGGCAGTAGCACAGCATCGTTAAATCACGTGACAGTGCGTGACGTGACGTGACGTTATGGCAGCGTGCATCCTTCTCGAAAGTCTTTTATTAAGTTGAACAATACATATATATATATATATATATAATTTAAAGCACCGATAAATATATCAGTAATTAAAGAAGAGTTGAATCGATGGAAAGATCCAAAACTATAGCATTTGTAGACTGTAGTTAAATGTCTGATCTGAAAACTGTTACTGGTTTCAGCTACCCCTGTTCCTCGTGTGACGAAATTTGGGCCCAAGATGCCAAAGATGATGAGCCTTTACTTCCCGAAAAGGTATATTATTTTCATTTTCCTAATAGCGTTTTAAGTTGCTAGAGACTTTTGGGTGTCTCAAGTATAGCTGTAGAAATAGCTGATTAATCCATGATAAGAGGGTGAATCAATAAGCAATGCCACCATTTTTTCTCTCTCTCTCTCTTATATTTGTCAAGACAATTAAATGCAATTTTCCCACCAGTAAACCGACATAACGTTAATGAATAAATTTTCCCTTGTCAATATAGTCTACGGTCCTTTTTCACGGGTTTTGTCCGAGGGCGTGTATTCGCCGCTGCGTTAAAAAAGCGTGGTCTTGTTTCCTAAGCCAACGACGTCAACGGGTGTTTGCCCTTCAGCGACGAAAATCCGCTGTTGCATAATTTTTCAGCCTTTAACGGGCGTTTCACCTTCCGCATTTAAGAATTTAATCACAGAAAGCTGTCTAATACGTACGTCAATGAGGGTTGAGTTTAAAAGTTGTTACAGAAGCCAGAGCCGAAACGTGGTTGGTTCTCCAAAGTATTTTCCTGCGTCTCGAAGCGTGGCTTCTTTTGGAAACTGTGTCGATCAAAGAGGCAGCCCGTCAGCGCCGCCTCCAGCCAGGTGTTGGAGCCGGCCAGAGCGACCGTGGTGTCGGAACGAGGGTCGATGCCGCCTCAGCGCTCGCTGTACCTGCAGGAGGTTTACGTGCCCGGCTACACGGGGCACCTGTACAGGGTAGTCGAGATCCCGCAGCCCGTGTTCACGGTGTACAGAAACGCCGAAGCGGAGGGCGACCGAGACCAGGTTACCTGTACCGTGGCCACCGAGAGTACGAGGCCGTCTCACCAGTTTGTGACGTCACCGTACTTAGGGTTGTGTTTCCTGTGCAGGAATCGTGAAAAAATTGCCATTCCAGGAAATACACAGGAGCAAGATAAACTGATTGCATAGACAAAAACACGAATTTTGCAAGAAAGTTACTAAATTTTTTAAAACTCTTTTATAATAATTATAAATAGAACACAGCCTCATAAAGTCAGAAAAGGATTTATAATTGAAAAATACGTTTCGTGGCAATTTGCGATCTCTTGACGTATTATAATTTTTTTAGAAAGAATTATTTACGCATATTTTTAAATTCAATCAATACTAGTTGAATACATATACCTACAATGTTTAAAGTTATCACAAATTTTTTGAAAAGCACGATGAAGAACTTGAAAGACGAAATTAATTAAAACATTTTATTTTCTGACAAAGAAAATTATAAAATTGACACTACAATAAATTAACAAATAAAAATTATGTACAAAAAGCCAAATCTAGATATATATGGTTAAATATAAATTTTAAAATTATTACAAATCTCTTTATTTTTTCACAGTTGCAATTTTTTTTAGTAGATTGTCACTGTGAAGGGAATCATTTTTTGTTTTACAATAGTTGTTCAATAATTTATTACATGTTCCCCAAATAATCATTTTATACACTTTTTCTGTAAAATGACCATTTTCACATATCTCTTCATCAATAAATTCTTGTCCTTTCAAAATATCCAATTGCCTTTGGTCATTTAATTTTAAAAATTCTTTTTCATAATCTTTTAAAACCTTATTCAAGACTATATAGGTATATAATGTCACATTTACAACATCACTTTCAGGGTACATTAATCCCCCTCTGTCTAAATCTCTTATATAATCAAATTGGTTATTAGTTTTATCAACTAGTACAAAGTGTTGCCTACAGGTTTCACACTTTAATCTTTTTAATACCGAATAAATACAATAACCGGCTACATAGATAATAACAGGTAGAAGCGTGTTGCAACTTTCTACATCACCTTCATTCATTTTTATAAAAAAAGATGGAATGGTATTAATTAAATCTTGGCTTTCCATTGTCTCCCACTTTAAATTTACTTTTTTAATATGTACATTAGCTTCGTTTTTAATTGGCAGTAATAATTTTAATAGAGAATGATCACCTTCAAGTACCTGCCTAATTGATGTATGATATTCGCCACCAGAGAGTTGCCTGTACATACTAAATCTTTCCTCTAAATTATCAGTTTGAAACTTCCCCGGAAGTATATAATTCATGTTAAGTTCAGAGCTACAATAAGAAGCAAGTTCTATTAAGCCGTTAGTTGTTAGTTTTAATGCGTAGTGTGTTTCCCTACTCAACATACCTGACTCGCACTTCATATTTTCCCAAGTATCAAGACAATCAAGAATTTGGTAGAGAAATTTTAATTTCACATCAGATTCAGTTGTCAGAGGCGTTTTCATTGTATCATTTAAACGATTTCCAATAAATGGTGTTTTAACATTTACAATGTTCCACCAGAAACAATAGATAAAATACACAAAATACACAAATATATTGTAATAACCAAATTTTCTCCTATGCTTATTTATCAATGATTTGCCCCACCTTGTGGTAGCCAATATGTAATGATCACAATATGCCGATAATTATTTAGCAATTGAGGTTGCCCCACGTTGTGGTACCAAAACGTAATAATCTATACGGGCGTCTTAATAACAAAAAAATTAAACTTTATAACAAAACAGATTTATTAAACAAAAATTTACATTTATCAGAATTTAATACTATAAAAGATCTCCTTTTCTCATGGGTCTCTACCTGGGCTTGACAATGGAACAGAATCGAAAAAGGCCCAACATGTATGTTTTAATTAAACAAAACAAATATTTATTAAATTTATCAACGGACTTAACTTACAGCTTGCTTCTAATTTTTAGTATAACAAAGAAGGGAACGAAATCTGACTGATATACTTTAAATAACGTTTAAATCTGATTATATTGTTCATTCTCACTTACTGTTTCTCAGGTCTCTTGGGCTCGTATCTTTAGATTCGCACTTCATATCTTACACGTTCATACACTTATTCCAACACAATCCCTCTGGTTCGCTGCTGCCTGGTTCTCCATATTTTGTTACGTCTCCAGGTGTTCCTTGTGAAGTTCCTCGGTGTCGGTTGTCGTATCCGGTCGCACCTCCTCTGCGTTAAAAGTCTAATTCCAAACCGCACGCTGGCTCCACACTCATTACTGACTGCCGACTCACGTCTAACTCACGACTAACTCTCGACTCTAAGTCCACCTCCAAACTGCCTCTTTCCTCCTCCTCACTTTACGTCCAACTCCACACTGCGTCCAACTCCACACTGCGTCCAACTCCACACTGCTTTAACAATAGGCTATTCCTCTACATATACTGCTAGCATCCCGGTTCCTCTCCCGGTTCAAAAGTCCGTCGCCATGGTTAATGCGACAGAATCCCATTAACGAGATTTACTTTCTTGCCGCTGGAGTCCTTCCTTTCCTCGCTACACAAGTGCGCGGCACTAATTTCCCTTGCAGTTGCTAGGCCCTTCGTCACGTCTCATTGCAATTACTTTGCAATTTACCCTTGTCCGTTTGACCAGCACTTCCTATAACAAATCGCCGTTTCCCGATCTTTTCAAGTTACGGCCTCCTTTCTTGTCCCAAGCAAATACGCCAACTGTCAGGTCATTTATCCTAACTCAATGTCTTTCAAAGACCCATACATCTCGTTCGCTCTTAAGTTCTGACCCCTCCACACGTGCGTCGTGACGAATTTCTTCCGACAGAAACCGTCCTTCCAAGTTACGCTTCTGACGGCAAATCTCCCTAGTCGGAGATAAATGTCTTTGGCTTCTTCAAAGAGCTCCTAATCATTTTTCACACGCTTTCTCTTCACCACTCGTGTGCTGTTCCGAGCCAAATGCCTCTAATTTCATGCATTACATTATTTAATGCATTACAATATATATATATATATATATATATATTATTCACAAGAATAGGATAATAATTTACTGAGATAATGAGGTATAATTCCACCTTCATTATTGACAATAAAAACAACAATGAAACTATTATTACTTGTTTGACAGTTTCAGTCTTTAACATGCAAAATATCGGATAACGCAGAATAACAGGAAAATTCCTCAAAATATTATTAACCGGAGCGTTTTACACAACTACATCAACGTAAGTAATTAGTTAAAGAAAATGAAGATAATTTGTAAGAAATTAAGAAAAAAGTGAAATATTAATTTAAAATAATCTTACCATACTGTTTCTGGTTGGTTTGTGAAAATCCAATCTTTTAATGGCGTCCTCTCACTGAGCACACAATCGTCCGTCTTTCGGGAAACTGAATGTATGAACTTTAGGTCTATTTTTATAGTTCCCATTACAATTAGATACTACACAGCTCTGTGGCCTTTTGAAGTACCTTCTCTTCAGAAAAATTTCAAAACAATTATTTAAAAAAGGAGTCACAAACCTTAAGATCTTAACCCTAAGTTTGATGACGTCATGGGATTTTACGGGGCAGGTAAGACGGCCTCGTACTCTCGGTGGCCACGCCTGTACCCGGTGCGGCCGCAGCACGTGCAATCGTTAATAAAGTTTATAGTATTCCTTGCGTTTGTTGTTATAAATATAATATTTAAGTTAACGGACATCAGGAATATTTAAAGTCTTCGACTCCATCTCGGATTCTTAAACTATTTTTGATTCACGGCGTACATAATGCACTTTTTAATTTAACATGCTCATGTTTTTAGCTTGACAGCAATCGAAAAAGATATATTTAGTCAATGACTTCATCCCCCTTCGGCATTGGAGGTGAGCACATTTAGGGAGCTTTACATAAAAATAACGCAAAAGTAACATCGACGGTTATACATAAATGACATCTCGGGCAACACCGGGCACCCAGCTAGTAATAAATAAAATCAGTTGTTTTATTAACTCAAAACAGACGTTATATTAAATCTTTTAAAAATATTAATAACATAATAGAGATTAATATATATTTTAAAACTGAAAGAATATTCAGTTTACTGACTATGATAATTTTCTGAGCTTATTTATTAGTTCTACAATCAGGGAATGGCACAAGTCATTAAACATCTTAACGTACATAATTAAGAGTAAACGAAAATGTAATGAAACAAATGTACAGATGTGAATATTAAATACAAAACAGTTAATAATAATATTATTCAACTCTTTTTAGAATTATAATACTTCAAAATATTGGAAAAGGTATTTTAAATTATTGTTTCGGTATTAATATTATTTTTTTAAATAACTGTAATTCGTGACGCTTGAGGAAGCTTTGCAAAGTCGCTGCGGCCTCGTCGTGACGTCACGTTGCTACCGTAAGAAAAACAAATCAGATGAGATTTTTACAAGTGATGTTAATGTCTGAGATAAACCACGGGCAGACCAAAGATAACTATCAAAGTATCGAGTGACAACTTGTTTTTCAAATTCAGCTCGTGGAACTTGTCAAAGATCTATGTTTAGCGGCGACGAAACAATCAGGTGTTGAAGCTCATTCGAAATCTCTCTGTCTCTCTGTCTCTAACACGCAAGGAACGGTTTCTTCTGCTCTGACTTCACGTCTTACTTGTCAACATATTTATCCTCATCCAGGAAACAAGGCGGATGCTTTCAAGTATTAAACTTAATAAATCGATGATGAAGTAGCAAATAAACGGACAAAATTAATTTATAAAATACCACACTCCATTTCCGCAAACTTTGTTGCTTTAGTCAGGTGTTGAAAAATCGATGGAGCAGCACAAACCTGGTGGTGACTACTCGTTGTGTTTCAAGAGTAACTTGAGAAACGTTCTGTTAAATACGAAAATAAAAAAATCTTTCTATTTTTAGCACAGTTCGTCACGTGTACGTTTTCATAGCTTTAAGGATTGGTTAATTTTAGTATCAACTCCCAATGTTTACATCAGTCATCAATTTGAAACAAGAACAAATTTTGAATTTGCTGTATTTATCTCAAAAGAAAAAAAACAATTCAAGAATAAATAGAGCTTATTAAAGCATCAGGCATGTTAAGTTATTTATTTTAATCTTGACGAAAATTGTAGACCAGACCGGGAATCGAATCAAGGACCTCCCATCCGCTTTCCAATCGGCTGCTCAGACCACAAAGATAATCCTCGTCCTCATAATTAAAATAAAAATAAAGTTTAGAAAACCATTACAACTTATCAAGGATCCCAGATACAATTATATATATTGTAATACCCCACTTATTGATAATTATAATTATAGGAAATTAAATTAAACAAGTTATACATTTTATAAACAAAACAATTTTTATTAATTTAAAATACAACTAAAGAAAATCACTGTATATTTCTTATATCATTTTACCTCAACAATTAAATTACACTAATAATCCAGTTACATTTTATGAATCAGACACTCTACCCCCCCCCCCCCAGGGTCTTTACTGGGTTGATAAGGAAACGGAACACTTTACAATTTAAACAATGCAATTAAATAAAATGGAAACGAAATCTGACTCATTACCCTTATTTAACAATTTACAAAATTTATTACTGAATGTCTCCTTACAATTTTATTTGGGGTTTTCCGGAATGTTCTTTACTCTACAATGCCCATCTGTGCACAGACTTTCACACACGCTCCACAGACACGTTTTCTTTATACTTTTGGTATCCCGACTCCTGACAGCTTGCATGAATTAAATGTTTATATTATGTTTTTAGGCACGGCCACCATTCAATTTGACCGACCATTTATCACCGCCTCCACGTCCTCCTCCTTTGCGGTCTACGTTTCAACTCCTACGTCCATCTGCTCCCAACTCTGACACCACACTCTTACATCCTTCCCTCTTGCGCTCCGGCACCTGACTCCACGCCCATATCCTTTGAGGTCTCGTGTCCAACTAACTTTTATCTGCTTCCCCCTCTCCAGAATATTCCCTTTTTTCACAGCTTTTGAGTTTCCACGTTCGCCAAACAAACACCAACTGTTGGCTTTCTCACGCTCCGAGAGTCACTCAATACAATTAAAATAAACATTTCCTTTTAATATAATTCGATGTCCACCAAACATCTGTCCTTATGCCTTTAGGGTTCCGCCCCGATGTCTGTCAAAACCATTAGATCTAAGAGCCGCTAAACGTCCAATTACAGTCCTCCCCTTCTCTAACACCCACTTATCCATCATTTTATTATTATCTTTTTTATATACAAACCACTCAAGAATCCCCAGTCTGAGTTGGTAAACTAATCTGATCAAATAAGAACAAAATTCATGTCCTTCTTAACAGGGTATTACAATATATATATATATATATATATATATTGTGGTAATTAAAAACATGTAATTATTTAATGAACAAAATTTTACGATTTTCACTGTCGACGGCGTAAATATAAGAATTTTGTACAAGAATATGGAGCCTGTTATTCTTGCTTGCTAGGGCATTGCCGCGAAGGCATGGCTGGACGCGCGGAACCTTAGTGTGTGTTGGGAGTCGGCGGAGAGGAAACTTGAAATGCAGAGTTTGTTCTGGAAGACAGCAGAGACATAATATTATAAAATTACGAGTCGACAAGAGGAAGTATTAGTTCATTGACAAATTTATACAAGCATCAAAATTTTGGTAATACGATATCAATTGTAAAGAGCAGGAAGTGTTGTATAAAAACCTCCAACCACATGCACACATTAAATTCAGTGCAACATGGCGGCCTCTCTGTTTAGTGTTTTAACAATAATCGAGTGAGGTCGAGGCCCTATCATAACAGAAAATGGTAATGTAAACCAACAGAAAAATTATTGTCTGTAAAGCTAATGTAAATAATTATATCGTCAGATTTCTTATTTCACTAATTGTTTACGTTAAGAATTTTCAATTTGTTAGTTTTAATTGTCTTGTCGTAAAAAATTTATTGGAGGCCTCATAAACTTTGTTTTATATTTTAAATTATGTTTTTCATTTAAAATCAAATCATTTCAACTTTTAATTTGTTTATAACGTAAGGCTTAAATTAACTTTAAAATCTAATTAAATAAATTTAAAAATAATTTTGAAAATTACATTTTGTACTTCAACATCGTCTTCATTTAAATTTATACTTAACTATCATTATTGGAGGTCTGCTTTTCTAATTTGTGTATATTAATTTTGTGCCTCAACGTAGGATTTAATTTAAATTAATATTGAGTTTACTACAATATATATATATATATATATATATATATATATCTGTGTGTGCGTATTTTAAAACGACCCATTAATTTACGTAGTAATTATAAGGTCGTATTTATTACTATTACTAGCTGGGTGCCCGGCGTTGCCCGAGATGTCGTTTATCCATAACCCCGGATCTGACTCCAACCTAGGTAGCTTTTGCGTTATTTTTTTGTAACACTACTCGACCCCTTGTAATTACACACAGAAGACATTAAAAATATATTGTTAGACTCTTCAACCCTGCTAACGATTTATTTGATACAAATATCGATAAGTTATAATTTTTGAACGTTTCTACCCCCATCCCACTTCCGCCCAGCACCTCCACGTATTACACAGGTTGTCATAAATGAATTCAGCGACATCCATAACACCTATTTGCCACGAATCTCGATTTTTTTCGCGTTATTTTCTTGTAACTTCCTCCTACACCTCCCCGTGCTCCCCTGCCATACCGAAAGGTGTTAAAATTATACAGAAAAATAGTTGTAGCAAAATTATCAATCTAATTAATGCTAAAAAAATTATTAAAGGCTATTATGGACTTCTATTACGTATTTCAACATTTCCGTCACCAACCACCCCGTCTCTGGGCGTTAAATATACAAATGAATGTCATAATTAAACTCAGTGTCACCCATAACCCTGGGTTCGACTCCAATCTCGATTGCTTTTGCGTTATTTTTATGTAACTCCAGTCCACCGCTGAGGACAGCTCCCCTCCCAATCCCGAAAGGGGTTGAAACTGTACACGGAGAACATGGAGAGAAATTTTATTAATCTCATTGATCCAGAAATATATTTATTCGACGCAATAAACGGCCTAATAAAATGATTTACAATTTCTACCCCCACCCACCACCGCCCAACTCCTCCCACCTCAGCCAACCTGCAAGCATTGCACAGATTGTAATAAATAAACTCAGCTACAAGCATTACATTCGATTTCACACGAATCTAGGTTGTTTTAGCGTTATTTTGTAGTAACTCCCCTCCACCCCACCCTTAAGCGAGCTCCAAGCGTGTCCCAAGGGGTTAAACACACATACCATAGAAATACTATCAAAAACTTAACACTAAAACATATTTATACAACATTAACATTGGTCGTGAATACGTGTTTCAAAATGTCAACCCCTGAATCCCTCCACCCCTCGGGGTTAGATGTCCATTTGAATCTCAAAATTAAACTCACTGACATCCATTACCCCGGATTTAACTCAAATCTCGTTTGTATACGCGTCATTTTCTATTAACACACTTCCACACCACCCCTAAAAGGGGTCTTTACCATTGTTAAAGGGGGTTGAAGTTATCAATCTCTTTGATACCTAAAAATATTTAACCGTCTAAAATGTGGCCGTTTTAGAATATTTATTTATTTCGACCCCCAGCCCTATGTGTGCTTCCCTCTCAAGACGAAAGGAGTTGAAATGTTGCAAACAACATTTAAAGTTTCAAGACGGTCGCAATGGTATTTCGTCGCATGAAAAATTAACCCCCTTCTGTTTAATTGGGCTCCAGAGGTCGCTGTAACTGGAATGTGAATGTCACTTTAATATTATGACTCTTATCACTCTGGAGGATCTTATATAACGTGGTCAGACGCTAGAGTCAGGACACAAAGTCATCAGCCATGGACAGCAAGTGGTCGACGGTCGCACTGCTGCTGGTGTTGGCGGGGGCCTCGGCCATGCCTCCAACCTACGTTTACGGCGGTCGTCGTGACGTGACGCCGCTCGAATACTACAGAATGATGTCAGAAGTACTTAATCCACATTTACCCTTTGAACGTACTCTCGAGATAGATGACATGATGTTACCACTGGTGGCACCAAACGAAGAATCTCTGGAAGATGAACCAATGCCCATTCTCACGGTAGGTGTTTTATATTTATATACAGCTACCTCCGCCATCTTTATCACATATCCTCTCTGTCTTTTTCTTTCTTTGGACTTTATAGGAACGCGAAATGTCCTCTACAGATTTTTACTGTAAATTTTGTATACATCCTGATATCTGTTTCAACTATTACTTATCATCCTGAAACTTAACTACTTATTCTCAAGTAACTGAGCAATAAGTCAATATACTAAATTTCATGTTCAATATACCCAACCAATCTCATTTTTCTAAATTCATCGATTAACATCCAAGAAATAATTCTTAATTAGTTGTCGTTGCGTTTTCGTTGTTTTTGAGTTTTGTCAACTGACGAGTGCAGTTTTGTCGCTCTAGGCTCTTCGTAGCACCTGACAAGGCACAAGGATCCCAGAAACGTTTTGTGGTATTTATATTATCACTTTTTTTGGGTCAAAATTGGCTATCTCTCCTATCCATTGTCCATAATCTTATAACCAGGAATATTGCAAACTTCTCACTAACTCATTTCTTATTCCGATTTTGTTTCATGTTTCCAAACTTTATTTTTTCTTTCCAAACTCTGACAAGAAGTTCCATGATCACATCTTCAACACAGATTCCATCATTTTTCTCTCATCTTTCTATAATAATTTTAGTTTTACAGGCGTTTTATTGAACTAATACTTTCCATTTAATAATACAGAAAAAATTTTAAAAATTGGTTGACAATTTTGACGTAATGGATATTATTAATTTCAGCCATTGAGGCCAAGGCAAACACCACCCAAAGGATCTTCAAAACCGTGCTTCTTCAACCCAGTTACTTGTTTTGGTTAACAGTTTAGTGTTATTCAAATAAAATGTATTCCCTTGATTAAATGAATGAATAAATATGTTACTATTTCGTCCATCCTGTTATAATGAATAATTCACTCGTAACGCTTTGCTACCTTCATTCAGCTTGGCCACACGCAACACGCAGTGTCTAGAAGGCAGTGAGTTCAGAGGGCGTCCGTGCATAGGATTTAATTTCAAACGAATCCGTTCTAGCCTTCAAACTCTTTACTCACCCCCCCTCAAAGCTCAACCTGTTGGTCAGTCTTGGAAGTTGAATACGACAGTGACTAATAAAGTCGACTGCAACCAAAATGTCTCTTGACCGTCCCGTCAAAGAAGAATTCAGCCGATGTCGTAGATAAACTTTAAAAAATCTAAAAAATAAATGAATAACGAATTCACACATCGCTGATTAGAAAAGACTCGAGATTGTTTTTTATCTGAATCGCCTGATCTGTGTATCGAAGAGTTCATTGGCCACGGAGGATCTGCATCTGGTGGCAAGATCCGCCAAAGTGGTTGCCCAGCCATTGTCGGCCTGATAACATCGACGGAGAGAAAAAAAAATAATAATAAATTGTCAGACTCCGCGCTGGTCTTTATCTCAGCCAGAGATAATCACGATCTGGTGGAAGTGCTCCAAATACGGAGATGCTGCAAATCATGCGACGGGCAAACCTCCTCGTCCTACGAGCAGTTAAAACACTCTACGAAAATGCTCTCACCACCTTCAAGACGTCATATTGATTGGTGTCGTGTTTGGAGCGGCCGTGGCCTGAGCGGACAACAGTCCCCTTGCTCAATCCTGACGACTGAGCAACTTTATCAGTCTTGGTTTTAACATTAAGTGAGTGTGATCCAATTTAATGTATAATATTTCTGATACTTATCTGGATTTTTAATTTCTATCTCTATCTATAATAATAGGGTTGTGATTCGTGTAATAAATGTGCTTAGAAATGATCAATTTATCTTTTAACAGCTGTATTTATCTGACGCCCTTAAATAAATGAAACCATCAACCTGTTTAGTTATACATTTATTAGTAATTTAAATTTTTAAACATTATAATAATTCTCAAAGTTTCATCCCTAATTATTAGGACCTTCTCAGGTGTTGTTAAGTCAATTAAATTATCTCTAATTTCAAAATCCGTGTTTCTAAAAATTCCAACAAAGCAAGATTTTAACAAACATGATGATTTATTATAATTATTAAAGACTGATAAAATTGTTCTTCGGAAAACTTTACACCTGCTCGCTCAGCGGTCAGGATTGAGGAAGGGACGCTAAGGGCACGGTCGCTCGAAATACGGGCACCTTGTCTGTGATACCTGCTGGTTTGTTCTTCAGTCGATCCCTTTTTTTTAAAATATTTTTACACTGATCTTTCTACAACTCTAACAAGAGTAAATTTCTTTATTAAATTTGCAATTTTTGAGATTGTTTCATGTTTCCAAACTTTATTTTTTATTTCTAAACTCTGACAAGAAGTTCCTTCATCACATCTTAAACACAGTTTCCATCATTTTTCTCTCATGTTTTTATAATAATCTTAGTTTTACAGGCGTTTACTGAACTAATACTTTTTATTTAATGATACAGAAAAAAATTAAAAAACTGTTTGAAAAGTTTGACGAAATGTATATTGTTAATTACAGCCATGGAGGCAAATGAAGCCACCGAAGAAGCCGCAGTGGAAGCCGCCTGGAGATGACGACGACTGCCTCTTCAACCCATTTACTTGTTAACAGTTTTGTGTTATTCAACTAAAATGTATTCACTTGATTAAATGAACAAAAAATGAATGAATAAATATGTTACTATTTCATCCATCCTGTTATAATGAATAATTCTCTCGTATCGCTTTGCTTCCTTCATTCAGGTTGGATGAAATTCCTGCAACCTAATATAAATAACAACTGAATTTCGCGGACAATATTTGGAGTTTTTGTAGTTTAGCGTCCTCTATCTTTTCTTTTTAACTTTATTTAGCTGGGTCTGAAAGTTAAATGCAATTCACTGGTATGATATAATAAGAGGTCATGTGTCTAAGAGTATTTGGAGAGAGGCTTATGTGGAATATTTCACACCTCTGGCTGATTGCATTGGGTTCAGGTATTTACAGGTTGACAATTATTTGTGTAAGTCTTGTGGAAACTTTCGATTGAGTCTTTTATGAGTGTTTCTTTTTGTTCTCGATTTAATTTCTTTGCACTTTTACACTTCACCATATTTTTGACAAAGTTACTGCTTAGGCTGAGGATGTAGTGTAGTGGTAAGTTTTTAAATGATGAATTAAAGGGTATTTTACATAATTTATTAATTAATTATCTGAACATGGACAAAATATAAAAAAAATATAGTGTTCAGTTAGCCTGACAAAACAATCTGGTCCCTTATTCTCAGTTAAACATGGTCTACGGTAATAGCGTCAAGGATTGAGATACTTGGCAGTTACCTTCGTTGATGTTTGGCCGTTATCGTGTGACACCCTCGATCTCTCCGGGTCCTCTCGAAACTGCAAGTTGGGGCTGCACGTCCGTCGCTGGCGACGGTTTGTCCCTCTGTGTCTCTACTTTTCTTTCAGGCCCCTCGCTGGATGTCAAAAATCGATCGTCTCGAACATCTTCGGATCGATCTTTCCTGAACCAAGAAATGTCATTGGTTCAGGCAGTCACGTGATCACTCAAATTTCTGGGATATTCTGAGAGACGTTTCCCACGGTGTGACAGTCCAGGTTCCAGGTAAATTCCGAGGGTCAACATCATACGTGCCCAATTCCAGACTGGAGGGATTATCTCCCCGTCTCGACGGCACCTGCTCAAATTCCAACTTACCAAGCTCTCAAGCCTTGCTAAAATCTAATTATATTAAAATGAAACATATATATATATATATATCAATAATGAAACTATCGCGCTACAGTAGTTTGTAATAAATGGAACCTTTAATTCTTGGTGTATTTGACTGTTTCGTATGAATCACGTGGTGAATTACGATACGTAGCACTTTATTCTGCATGGTTTGGTGTTTCTTGAGCGAACTTGTAGGTGCGTTGCTGACGTATGTGAGAATGGGCTGGAGAATCGATTTATAAATTAGGAGCGAGGATTCAACTTGAAAATGGGGTTGATCAGGGGGTAGAGCAGAGAGAGTCTTGCATTTAGTTTTTCTGAATGTGGTATCTCCAGTTGAGTTTTGCATCTAGGTGGACCCCTGGATACTTTATCACTGAGTCCTTTGAATTCCATGAAATTTCACTATTGCGCAGTCGGAGTGTCGGTAGTTGAGTGTCGCGCTTCAGTGTGAACATCTTTGCTTCGCATTTAGTAGTGTTAATTTTTATTTTCCATTTTCTTATACCAATCACACGTTACATTTACTGCGTCTTGAATTGTAGTTTCTATTTCGGCAAACATTGCTAGCTTTGAGTCGTTCACTGCGGGCACATCGTATACGTAGAGGTTGAACAAGGTTGGTCCCAATAGGAGACCTTTGGGGAACTCCTGATGCTAGATAGTGATGCGCTGATTCTTACTCTGAACGTCCTGTCGGTCGGTCAGGAAGAGGATTCTATGGTTTTTATTATGTAATCCTGGATGTTTAATTTAATCATTTTATACAAGAGTCCTTCCAGCCAAACCTTGTCGAAGGCTCTTTCCAGATCTAGAAAGGCTGCTGCAGTATATTTCATCTCTTCCAATCCCTTTTCAATCGTCTCTGTTATTCTGATGATGTGGTGAGTAGTCGAGTGTGACTGTCTGAAGCCACACTGATGTTCGTGTCTGTATTCTTGCAGTCTAATGAGGATCACCTTCTCTAGAAACCTTGACTGTAGTGGACATTCTGTAGCTATCAGGGTCATGTTTGTTCATGCTAGTTTTGTAGATTGGTAAGACGTTTGCTGTTCTCCATGCCAGAGGAAAAGATCGATGTCTTATACAACCATTACAAATTGAGGTTAAATAGGCTACAGCTTTCTTTGATAACTTTTTAAATATTTCGTTGGTTATCAGTCCTGGTCCAGGGGTTTTGCGTTTAAACAGTCGCTGTATATATAGCTGGACTTCTTGAGTAGTCGCGGGGATTATTTCCATGGCTTCCCGCATGTGCAATTCTGTTAGGGTGGTTTTTTCTAGGTAACAGGCTACATGAGGGTAATCCACATGGTGGCAACTCCCCTTTAATACCATAGGAATTGATTTGATAGGGGGGATGCGGAAGGGTAGAGGAAGGTAGCCAAGGGTTAGCTAGGGCCCCCGGGCTATTGTTTAAGGATCCTACCCGGCAATTCGCCTAAAAGTGGTGCAAGACAAACCCTAGAAAAACCTGCATCAGGTAGGTCGGGCATTGGGTACTTGTCCCACGCCCTTCCGATATTTCGGTAGCAAGTACAGGTTCGTCTTACAAAAGAAGCCTGCGAGAGAATTCTCTCGCAGGTGAATTTTCCCAGAGAGCTCTGGCAGAGTCTACCTTTGGGGATGCCTTCACATCTCTCTGGTTTTTTGAACTAAGGTTCCCACATGCGGAAGCACCTCGGCCTGTTTCGAGAGGTGTATGTCCCGGGGTCGCAGACCTTGGGCATACGGTAAGAGTTGTCTGCTATTTCTATTGGAATAGTCGGCCAGCTGCCTCCTAAACCGGTCAAGGCATAGCGAGGGCAAAGCTGCGACTCCACAGCAAACCCCTCTCCCGCCATGGGAAGGGCGTCGGACAAGTATCCTCATCCCACCAAACAGAATGTAACCTCCCTGACCGATAAACCTAACTATTTAATTGTCCAACTCCCAAAATCTTAACAGTAACCACCAAACACCCATCTCATGTTCCACCCCAAACCCCAAAGAATCTCAAGAGCAAGGGCTGGAAAGTCACTGAACTCTCCACATACTCAAGCCAGCATGTGATTTATTTACGAATTATTGTAAATACTGGAAGTTATTTGACAAAACTGTGCAATCTAACGATAAAAGTTTTGATAATAATTTTTTTTAAATTTTTATATATATTTATTTTGGTTATTTAATGTGTAACAATAATACCATAAATAACAACGCATCTGTAACTACGGAAAAATATACGCCATATATACATATATATTGTAATGAACAACATGTTAGGGTTAATTAAAAGAAATGATTAATAAAAATTATTAATATTTAAAGGTTTTTTTATTTCTTAAAAATGCATATTATTAGCTCTATCTTTGTACGCCGGTCTATAATTATTTACAATTAATGTTGTTCAGGTGAATACACATCAATATTTACAATCCAATATGTTGAAACTCTCTTAATCTCAGGGTCACTACTGGGTTTGATAATTAGAACACAATAAATGTATAATCTGACTATTAACAATTCAAAATATAAAAAAATTACCTAAAACAATATGAAAATAAGTGAAAGAAAACTGAACGAAATCTGACTCTACCCTTTTAATTATCGTTTACAAATTTAACAAAGTTTTGGTTACTCACGGACCGTCTGTCTGGTATCAGATCTCTCTCTTGTGTCTTGATAACTAACACAATAAAAGGCCATGTTTAGTTACACTGACTCTACTTCATTGCAATTTTAATGCACACGCTAGAATTTCTCGTCCTCAGCTATCTGGAACCTCGGATGAGCCTCCCCCCTCTGGTCTGCTAGTGGCTGTCGGTCCCTCTATGCGAAAATTGTTCCATCATCGTGAAACAACCTTTTGCTTCCCACGTTTGCAAATTGTTATGAAAATCTCTCTGTACAACTATTTGCTTGTTTATATATAGGAATCCGCGATTTGCAATTTATAATTGCCGATTCCAGACTATAACTTCTCGTATGCAGATTTTAGACTTTTTGTTTGATGCTCTCTCGACCCAGGCTTCGGGCAGACTGCCGTTCCTTTCGCGCGCGCATTTCCATTTCGGCAATATATATATATATATATATATATTGTGGTAATTAAAAGGCAATTAATAATTAAAATTTAAAAACATTTTGGACTTGAATTGTTAGCGGCAAAAACACAGAAATTACACACAATAATGGACAATAATAACAGGTCTAAAGTATTGTAGGACTGTTACAGCGCTGAAGGGAACATAGAAGCCAGTCGTCGATGAAGGACGGCAGAAATCTATCGGTATAGAAAGAGACCGGACGTTTTCAAAGTATTGAAAAGTTGTTAAGTAGAAGCAGAGTACAGCATTCACCCAGGTATACCTGGTGTTCCAGTTTATGTCAGATAACTGTGAACAGTCGCCGTGAAGGAATTATTTGAATTACCGCAAATTGGCATAATTGCGGAATAAGTCGTCTTCGAGATATAGCCAACACTTGCTAATCCAACACTAAAGTGTAGATGCAGTGAAAATATTGGCCTGTTTTTTTAAAAATTGAGTGTGTGTAAGTGTTGCTGAAAGAGTTAAAATTGCCCTTGGTACCAGAAACTGTAAGTCATAAATGCATTCAATTATTATTGTAAACCTTTAATTAAATATAAAATCATCAGATTTCGGATTTTTGAATACTGTAAATATTGTGTATTGGCATAGCTTCAACGTAATCTGATTGGTGTTTTTTTTTAGGGCAACAGGCTACATTAGGGTAATCCACTTAGGGCAACTCCCCTTTAATAGCATAGGAAGGGATTTGAAAGGGGGGATGCGGAAGGGTGGAAGAAGGTAGCCAAGGGTTAACTAGGGCCCCCGGGCTATATTTTAAGGATCCTACCTGGCATTCGCCTAAAGAAATGCAGGGAAAACCCTAGAAAAACATGTATCAGGTAGGTCGGGCATTGGGTACTTGTCCCACGCCCCTCCGATAGTGGGAGAGGAGTTTGCTGTGGGGACGCAGCATTCCCTTCTCCGTGCCTCGACGAGTTTAGGAGGCAACTGGCTGACTATTCCAATGGGAATAGCAAACAACTCTTACCGTATGCCCAACGTCTGTGACCCCGGAACATACACCTCTCAAAACAGGCCAAGGTGCCTCGGCTTGTGGGAACCTTAGTTAAAAAACGGAGAGGAAAAGGCATACCCAAAGGTAGCCCCTTCGTATCTCTCCTAAAAGGTTTTTTTAAAAAAACCTTTTATTTATTTAAAGGCCCAGTTAAAGACCCTGAGAGAGAAAGTAAAAATTTTTGATTGTACGTGCTAAATTTTGTAAAAATTCAATAAATAACTAATTTTGTAACTTGAAATCTTTGTGCATCTAATAAATTATATGTTTGTTTAATTAACTAAAATCTTATTTATTAATATCCTTTCATTTGTTAAAATAATTTAAATTGACGCATCAACGTGAGGAAATATATATATATATATATATATATATATATATATATATATATATATGTTGTAATGATTACTAAGGATAATTATTAATTTGAATTAAATTTGCCAACGTTGTGTAAACCAAAATTTAACGATTAAAAGGGAAGCTTAATTACAAATATTATTAATTATTAAAAACAAATTCATTCATTAAAGGAACAATTTATTTGCCCTACTTTGGCACGCCAAATTCAATCAAAATTTACAAACCAATTTTTTTATTATATAATTTTGTGGCATTCATGGAATAATTCAAACTTTTATATTTTGAAAACAAACAAATCTAATAACTCTTCTTCTCAGGGTCTTTACTGGGTTTGATAATTAAGAAACAATCAAGGTTATAAATTAAAGAATTAACCAGTTAAAGAAATTGAAACTAACGAAATACGAAATGAAAAGAAACGAAATCTGACTATACCCTTAATTACCGTTTACAGAAAATTTAATTATTTTTGTTTGTACTTACAACTGCCTTTCTGGTACCAGACTTAATTATTTCTAACCTTGGGACACAATTCCCAAAAAGGCCATTATTCACAGACTCTACACTTGAACAAACACACGGTTGTATTTCGTGGATCACTCCTCCAGGAACTCGATTATCTGCAACTCCGGGCAACCGTCGGACGTATTAAATTTCGATGCCTTTTACGGAAGATGTAATTTAGAGCGCGTATGTATCTGAACAAAGAATCCTAAACCTTTTGTTTCAGCTTTTCAGTTTTTTGTATAACTTGTCTCTCGTGTCCAGATCTTGTTAACATTATTAACATAAAAGTCTCTCAGTTGAAATTACTAAGTTTGGACCACGCTGTTTCGCTCCCTCTATCTACTACAAGATTCGCCAGACTGCAATCAACTTTCTTATTCGCCATACAGCCACCAACTGACTCCGTACAATGCGCGCAGTTCACAACAAAGCTAGTCGACAAAGACCTGCTGTCCATTGTCGTTCTTTGAGATCGGTGCCGCTAAACAATTCATTATAATTTAAACAATTAATGGTCTCCATAATTAGTATTAGAATATATATATATATATATATATATATACATATATATATATATGGCAACAATACGATGCGTAGAACAAATCAAAATAATTTAATCCTAACAGACTCTCTGGCTTCAATAAATACATAAAACCAAGCAAAATATATGGAATGGTAGCGTCAATTAAGTCAGAGAAAACCTTATGGCTATCGTAAATAGCAATAATAATGTAATGATAGGATGGATACCGACCGGCACACAGAGGAATAGAGGAAAACGTAAGGGCGGACAAAAGGGCCAAGATGGAGGCATCCCAACAAAAGAATAGTCCAATATGCACTAAAAATGATGGGGGACGAGTCTATGTCAGAATACTGGTACGCTGGCAATCTGTCACGGAGGAAGCAGGTGGTTGTTGCTAGGTTAAGAACTCTCCATTCTAACCTAACGCACTGTTATCTATTCTATAGGTCACAGAAACCTACATGTGACGTATGCAAGGCTGCCCCTGACGATGCCGCATGTCCTCTACGACTTCCCAAAGCACGACAGAGCCACAATTCAGAAATACACTAGAATGGAGAGGCAATAAATAACCTACTAAAGTTTACGAAGGAAACCGGTGTTCAAGGTCTAATCTAACCAGACAATGAAGCAGAGACTAGGAATAAAATGTATGGTTAATATGAATTTATGTAATAATTTATGTAGTAGGTATGGTAAGTCGCCAATGACTTTTATACTGACGCGACTATAAACAATAAATTTATATATATATATATATTGTAATAAATAATTTTAATTTTTAAAAAAATTTTAATTAAAGATACAAATTAACAGCCTCACTTTGCACATTTAATTTCCTCAAATTTACAAACCAAATTGTTTTTTGTGGTGTTCTAGGAAAATACAGTTACATCTAATTACTCTTTTTCTCAGGGTCTTTACTGGGCTTGACAGTAAGAACAATCAAATTTAATAAACTAATTAACAAATCAAAAATTGAAATGAACGGAATATAAATTCTTTTAACAATAAAGAAAACGAAAACTAAACAAGATAACGAAACCTGACTTCTACCTTTAATCCTCGTTTACAGACTTTAAATAATTTTGTTTCTGTACTCACGAATGGCTTTCTGGTACCAGACCTGATTCTTGGAGCTTGAGGGCACAACTCACTAAAAAGGCCGTTATTCACTGATTCTACACATCATTATTAATAAACACGGTCGTAGTTCTCGTTGTTATTCCACCTGGAATTTTGGGATCAGCCGCTCCCTCGGTCAGCCCTCGGACTTGTGTCTCCTCGATGCCTTTATGCGAACTGTTATTTCGGTCTGTGTGGTGCAAACCTTTTCCTTCCACTTTGCGATGTTATATCATGAGTCTCTCCGTCAAGAACTATTTACTTGTGTTTTACAGAGTTTAATAAATCTCGCAGTTGAACGTCCAGGACCACGCTGTTCGTACTTTTTAGGTCAGCCTCCTCTCTCCCTCGAAACGTTCACCAGACTGACTTCCGTACGAGCGCGCGGTTTCCAACAACTATCGCCGACAAAGAACCGTGATTGTTGCTTTCAAGAAATGTACCGCTAACAATCCAATTATATTAAAACAATTAATGGCTTCCTTAATTAGTATTACAATATATATATATATATATATATATATATATATATATATATATATATATATATAATACTAGCTGAGTTCACCGGCGTTGCCCGCGTACTTATTGATATAAACCCGAAAAAGTATTTAATTTTATATTAATCTTTAGTTCCTAATTCCGAACATACTTTAGACCGATAGTGCATCAATTAAACAGCTGTAAACCACATTGAATTTTATTGCATCAGTCCCTACAAACATACCTCCGAATTTCTTCTTCAATATACTCCTTGAGTACTGCAGGATATAATTGTCCCTCAGTCTTCAGACATTACGGAAGATTTAATTCTTAGCTAGATTCACAATGTAAACAAATAATCGCCATATTGGAGGCAATAATATGGCGTTGAAAATTAACTTACATTTTCCGCAAGTGTATTTCGTATTGTTTATTTTTGTTATCATTCGAAGGTAGTATTTCTGGAAGAAATTATATTTTTTATTTAATCGAAATATGTCTGTTTTATTTCATTACGGGAAAAGGATCTATTTCCTTTGTTCGTCGCGTAGTAACGTCGCTCGCTCTTGCGCACGTGACGTCACGGTCTCTTGGCGCGCAGTGATTTAACACAAAATGATATTTTTTTCGATAATAATTCTTTCCACCTTTATGCTAGGGGTTTCTACCCCCCACCCCATCGCAGAACCGATTCTCGTGCTTTAAAGAATATCGGTACTAATTTTTGTTGACGATTATTTATCTAATCCTTTTCATTTGAAAATACAGAAATAAAAATCCAACTTCGATGGTAAGTTTCTTTTTACGAAATGGAAGTAATTAATTTCAGCCTGCAGCGAAAGAAAGACTGCAATTTGAACCCACACATTCCAGAGATGGATGGCTGTCAGATATTATTAACCTGCACCGCCGCTGATGTTGTAGAGAAGAGGGTAACATTGGTAATGTAGCAGGTGACTGAGGAGGGTAAAGCAAATAAAATAATATGAGAATCTTTTACTTGATCTGTCACCCAAAAGTAGTATTAAATCTTCATCAGATCATTGATTTTACCGCTTAAATCAAACAATAAACCTTTTAGTTCGTAGCCCAGTATCATTTTACCTTTTCATTCGGTTTGTATGTTCTTATCTTGGTTCCCCCATCTAGAAATTAATTTCGTGAATATTTCGCTCTTCTCAAAAAATCTTTATTATTCCACCTCATTTCAGAAGATTTATGTGAATTGAAACTTTATCAAAGTGCAACACGGCTATAAGAAGCTGAGACTCATTAAAATAACTGTTAAATTCCACGGAGGAGTTTTATTTGGATATCAACTGAAATAAATGTACTCCGAAAACTATTTGAGAGAATGCAACAATAAGCCAAGTGACTGTAAAGCCGCCGTGGGTAATTGTCAAGATTCCAGAAATAATCACGCCCTGAAGGCAATTAAGAAGCAGGCCGATTTATTACACGTCATTCGCGACGGTGTCATTTGTGATTTTGCTCAAAGCCATAACGAAAATTCACGAAGTGTTAATTTTAAATACCGTATAAAGAAAGAAAATTCCTCAAAGAAATATGATCCTCCGTCGTTGTTAATTTAATTGAACTCCAGAAGTCGCCGTAACTTGAACGTAAATGTCACTTTTATATGAGGAGCAGTTATCACCCTAGTCTCAGGAGGTCCTTATATACCGTGGTCAGACGCCGGAGTCAGGACAGACTCATCAGCCATGGACTACAAGTGTGTGATGGTGGCGCTGCTGGTGGTCTTGGCGGTAGCTTCAGCCAGGCCACAAAATGTTCTTCCACCAATCTTCAGAGCATTTTTTTATCCATCATGGGTCCCTTCTCCGAAGCCGCAACATCCACAATTTAGACTTTACACCATGCGACCACCACCTATAGAAATCCCACATGCGAATCCTGGACTATATAAGTGAATCGAGGGTAAGTGATTTTTGTGTGTGTTTAGTCCGATTGCATCCACCATGGCGTCTCAAGTCTGCCTTCACCAGCAGTTCATTGTTGAGCTTGTATATTCACTGTTATCCGACTTAAGTGCGGATCAAGAAATAAGAACGTGCTTTTCTGTTTGGGCTTCAATGGTCCAGCCGAGGATATTAGAGGATGAAGGCTTTCACGATAAATAATGTTGCGAATGAAAAATCCGAGGGATTTGAGTGTTCGCTGTGATTTTGGAAAGCGGACAACGTTTGGACAGAAGAAGACTCCTCCGCCGTCTTCGTCATCATACATCATATACAATGTCTATCATATTCCAAACTCTGCCTTCACCATACTTACTACATAACAATTATCATTATATTTCTGTGGTGAGACACAAATTATGAATAACCCTGCATAACCCTATCTTAATTTCTAGTATGTTGCAGGTCGCTTTGCAGACAACAGAACAACGTTTATCACACATGTGTAACAACATCACTCTTACAATTATAACAACCTGACTTCATTTTCATATTAAATAATTAAACAAAATGAGCCCAACAGTCAGAATATTATAAAAATTATTCTACTTAAAACATAATATATATATATATATATATATACACTTCCAGAAAGTGCTCGCGGCTCTAACAAAGCCCGCCTATACATTCTTGTCTTTGAAGATTGGTACCGCTAACAATCCATCATATCTATCCAATTATTAAAATCATTAATGGCCTCTAATTAGTATTACTATATATATATATATATATATATATATATATATTGTAATATACTCAATTTATAGGCTTTAATTTAAATTAATAAATTTAAAGAATTTGAAGAATTCGAGCTTCTCGTTGATACTATTAATGTAATAATTAACTGGAATGGCTTTTTTTTATTAAATGAAAGAATTGGTAAAATTTACAAACAATATTTATTTATTTTGTAGCAATATCTGAAAACAAATACAATTTTAAAATATTAATTTCTCAGGGTCTTCATTGGGTTTGATAATGGACACATCAATTATGTTTAAAAATCTTATAAAAATAAACAAATCACATTTACCTAAACAATACGTCGACTAAAATAAAATAAATTAACTGATTAATTTGTAATTTGTTACTCACATCTGTCCAGCTGGTTCCAGCGTTCCTTTCGTTTTCGAAATACACTGTTGCGAGATTTTACACTGATTCTAAGATTCACAGATTTTACACTGATTCTAATCAAAATTTATAGGATGCCAGGAACTCGGATGATCCTCCCTGTTTTTTGTCAGCTACCTGTTGACTGCTTGCCTTAGGTGAATTCTGTGGTTTGTAGATTTGCTAGTCTTTACTGCTTTAGACTTAAACTGCAATTTTACTATTCCTGGCTGGCTATGGACGTAAAACTGCTTTTACTTAGCAATTTTCGATGTAATGCTTTCGTGAATGTTTTACTTTATCCTCAACTCAAAACCGTTGTTTAATAGTAATACATTAAACGACGGCTAGTCTCTGCCCTAGTATCACTTGTTCCGTCCTCCGAAATGTCCAGGCACCAACCAACTCTGTTAAATTCTGATCACCAACTGAACTATCCTCGTCTCGAGTTGTAGCGCGCATACGCCATTTTGGCCTTCCGACAAAGCAACAGAGCTCGGCTACATTGTCGTTGTGGAAGCTCCTGCCGCAATAATAGGTTTCTCAAACAATTAAAATTTTTATGTTCAAACAATTAATGTCCTAATTCATTGGTATTACAATATATATATATATATATATATCAAAGAACAACATTTCGTCCTGGAGTGGGACCTCTTCAGTTGTACAGTCACGTTCAATTATAATTTATTATAAGAAACTTTAGATTCATCCATTGCTTTTAGGTTGATAAATTTTCTCATAATAAATTATAATTGAATGTAAGTATACGTTTCAGATATATTATGTTTTAAATAGCATAATTAAAATTTTTTACTAATAGTCTGTTTGTAATTCTTATTTAATATTTGTTTTTATGAATCGATTTATATTTTATTTGCAAACACGAATATTTTTGGTGTATTTAAGATCTGTAGACATATATGTTTTTGTTTTTTTTCACTTCTTGTAGCCTTTCCGTTCACGAGCCAGAAGGCGACTACCAACTTTACGGCCGTTCCACTTCAATCCAGCGTCTCGTTTTTTGGTCATCATAACTTTTGACATAATTCTAATAAAAATGTAATTTGATAATAACAATTCTATATGTTAATAAAATATTAAATAAGTGTTAATAAAAATAATAAATTCATCTTTTCCTTATGATTTTGATATTATTTTTACCTTGTGTTCCTGGCAAAGAAATATGGTTACAAATCCCAATGAACCTGAAGCTGGACGTTGCAGTATTGCACTGAGGTTATGTTGGCAATTCGCTTTGATATTAACTTAGGTTATTAAATTATATAATATTTGTGAAATAGTCATTGAAGGTAGTGTGGAAATTAATATAGGCGCTCTTTATAAATTGAACCTTCTCTCGCACTGATGACTGAACACCAATTCTTTTTTTTTTTGGGCAACTGGCTACATGAGGGTAATCCACTTTGGGCAACTCCCCTTTAATAGCATAGTTAGGGATTTGAAAGGGGGGATGCGGAAGGGTGGAGGAAGGTAGCCAAGGGTTAACTAGGGCCCCCGGTCTATAGTTTAAATATCCTACCCGGCATTCACCTAAAGAAATGCAGGGAAAACCCTAGAAAAACCTGCATCGGGTAGGTCGGACATTTGGTACTTGTCCCACGCCCTTCCGATGACGGGAGAGGAGTTTGCTGTGGTGACGCAGCTTACTCCTCGCCATGCCTTGGCCTGCTTAGGAGGCAGCTGGCCGACTATTCCCAATATGAATAGCGGACAACTCTTGCCGTATGCCCCAGGTCTGTGACCCCGGAACATACACCTCTCAAAACAGACCGAGGTGCCTCGGCATGTGGGAACCTTAGTTCAAAAAACCAGAGAGATGTGAAAGCATCCCCAAAGGTAGCCCCCGCCAGAGCTCTCTGGGAAGGTTCACCTGTGAGAAAATCCTCTCGCAAGCTTCCTTGTAAAATTCATAAATTATTTATGTCATTCTCATCATTAATTGACTAGCTCTAGATACAGGTATGCGAGGGCTATTCCCTCGCAGGCAATACCTGCGAGAGTTGTTCTCTCGAGGGCAGAACCTTGTAGGAGAGATACGAAGGGGCTACCTTTGGAAATGCCTTTTCCTCTCCGTTTTTGAACTAAGGTTCCCATAAGTCGAGACACCTCGGCCTGTTCTGAGAAATGTATGTTCCGGGGTCACAGACCTTGGACATACGGTAAAAGTTGTCCGCTATGCCCATTGGAACAGTCGGCCAGCTGCCTCCTAAACCGGTCAAGGCACGGCGAGGGGAAAGCTGCGACCCCACAGAAAACCCCTCTCCCGCCTTCGAAAGTGTGTGGGACAAGTACCAAATGCCCGACCTACCCAAAGCAGGTTTTCCTAGGGTTTTCCCTGCATTTCTTTAGGCGAATGCCGGGTAGGATCCTTAAACTATAGCTCGGGGGCCCTAGTTAACCCTTGGCTACCTTCCTCCACCCTTCCGCATCCCCCCTTTCAAATCCCTAACTATGCTATTAAAGGGGAGTTGCCCAAAGTGGATCACCCTCATGTAGCCTGTTGAAATAATCTAGTCGAGGATTTGTAGCTTAGTTTCTAATTGGCAACGTTTTGATTCGTTTACAAGTGCAATAATAACATTTTTACGTTTTAAGATTTCAACATAAGTTCTTTATATATCAGGTTCTATTAAGTTGAAACATGAGGTTTTCTGAATTTACTTCTACGTATTGGAAACTTCTTTCATATACAACATATTTATGTTCTCTTTCATTTTATGTATTTTATTGTCAGAGTTTTTTTTAATGATTCCTAAATTTTTATAATAATCGTGTTTAGGTTTGTGCAGGATTTGATTTATTTTATCTATTATTTGGGAGGTTTTCTTTGACAAAGATATCTATTAATTGTAACTCCGTATTTTTTTTTATCGAAATATAAGTTTTGATTTATTATTTCGTTTTTTACCTTTATTTTCTCGTTAATTTTTTACAAATATGAGTTTGGTCAGGACGCGTTTCTTGAAAGAGGCTGTTGTTTTAATCGAAAAATAATTTATTTCCTGGTACATTTTCATCACAGAGTGTCTAGAAACTATTATAAGTTTTTAATGTAAATTTGATTTAACCTTTGGTGTTGAAAAAGTATACAGAGAATTTTTTTTCTGCATTAGAATTGAGTTTATAAATTGTCTACACTCGTGTTCCGTGAGTTGTTTCTGTAAATATGTTTTGAAATTGTGCTAATGAATATCTTATTTTCAGAGGTTTTATATCGAAGTCTTTGAGTAATGTTATATTCTATGGAATTGTTATGTCTTCTCTGTTGACTAGTAAAGTCGTTGACTAATTCGCTGTTAAAATAAACCAACAACAACACAACGAACTCCACGACGGTTTCTTACATCGAATTGGTAAGTTTGAATGAGTTTTTTTTTAATTCATCGCGTCTTCTATGTCTTTAACTAAGTTTTAACAGTTAATAAATCTATAGAAGCTAGATTTGGTTGTATTACAGTTCCGTCTTACGTAACCAAGTTAACATTTTAGACAACGTACGATTGGAATATTCATTCCATTTTGTATCTAATACGCTTTAACTTCGTCCATGCACTTTAATACATTTTATAAAAAAACCATTACATCGGTCTTTAGTTACTATGTGTAATATAATTTGGTTTTTGTTTTATTATCTGTTTTATATAATTTTACTTTTATACAATTATACTTTCTTCACGAAAAATATTCCGAGAAAAAGAGATGTTTATATAAATTCGAAGATTATATCAATATAATATATATGTATATATATATTGTAATAAACAGATAATACTCCTATCTTATCTACCGTCGTGGTAGCCAATATGTAATAACCACATAAATGGGTCGAAATAAAAAGAATAATTTTTATGAACAACAAATAAATTTATTAAACACGAAAAGAATTTACAAATGAATTTACTACTTTAACATTATAATATGAGAACTCTTGCTCTCCTGGGTCTTTACTGGGTATGACTAAGGACAGAATCAAACCATCAAAAAAAACCAACATTTACGTTTTCAAATCAAACACAAGTATCTATTAAATTTATTAATAAACTTAACCTATAGTTTGCCTCTACATTTTATTATCGAAGAAGGGAACGAAATCTGACTAGTATCCTTTAACGACGTTTACATTATTTAATATGGTATATTCTAACTTACTGTTTCTTATGTCCACCTTGACTCGTTCCTTAGACATTCACTTTATAGGTCCTGATATTCACTTCACTGACTCTAAATAACCACTGTTCCACTCTTTGCTGCTTGCTTCGTCTTCTCTCCCACGCTAACACCAACTGTTCAACTCTTTGCTGCTTGATCCGTCTTTCTCTCCCGTGCTAGATAACAACTGTCCTTGCTGCTTGCTCCGTCTTCTCTCTCACGCTAACACCAACTGTTCAACTCTTTGCTGCTTGCTCCGTCTTTCTCTCTCGTGCTAAATAACAACTGTCCTTGCTGCTTGCTCCGTCTTCTCTCTCACGCTAACACCGACTGTTCAACTCTTTGCTGCTTGTTCCGTCTTCTCTCTCTCGTGCTAAATAACAGCTGCTCGCTGACCGTCTCTCTCCCGTGCTAAACAACAACTGTCCTTACAATAGGCGATTCTTCTATATATATGCCCCCTTCCTCCCTTGTCTTTCACTTGCGTCGCCACGGCGCAGTGACAGAAACCCATTCCTCTAATTTTCGTTCCGGCCACTGGGGTTCTTCCGCCTTTCGAACCCGACAATCGCATTGTTACACTCCGTCTACTAACTTACGGCTTCCTCTCTTTTGTCCGCCTCGCACAAAATCTTTTCTTTGAAAGTCCAAAGTCCTTTTCAGGTCATTCGTTAGAGACAGTAGCCTGCTCTAACATGGCCCCTTTGTGACCATCTGCGTTACTAATTCTACTCGCCGTTTCCCAAATCAATAGGCTACTGGACCCTCATCATCCCCTGTCTCTCATTGCAGCTGCAGCAATTACTCAGGACCACCCGACTCGCCCTTTATCCTTTCTCGCACGTCTCTCCACGACACGTGCGCCGTCTCCAATCTAATGCATTATATTATATGCATTACATTACGCCCCAAATTTGGTTTGAGAAAGGAATGTCCAGACTTTACTATTCGAAAAAATAAATTTCTTACAATAATTGCCCTACTTTGTCAGATTTCGTTCAGAAACTTATATCTAATCACCGTTCATTAAAAGATTTACAAAATTTCCCGTTATATTGGTGCCATGTATTATTTTTTTTTCATTACATAAATTATATTAAGATTTTAAATAAGTTTTACGATTTTACTTAACTGTGCATATTTGGTCTTAATCCTAATTTTACACCACTATATGCCCCAATATTACAAACATTTCTATGTTTGTGGGTGCCACAAAAACAAATACAACCCTTTAACTTAATATCTACAACCCTTCTTAGATTTTAACTTATCTTTAATTGTGTACTTACACATAACTATTATCATTCATTGACGTAATGATTATTTTCCAAGACATCGACTAACTTTTTATAAAATTTAAATCTATTTTCTAATCCAGAATCGTTTAAACTTTGAATCTATCCTGTGTCTCTAAACTCAATTAAGCCTTGACAGTTTATTTTATCAACACTAAAGAACGATATCTGACATTATCTTTTAAGTCGGTTTACAAAAAATCATTTTACTTTTCCCTTGCTACTTACGGCTGCCCAGGATCCTTTTACCTTTCGAACACAGTGGTGGGGTTTTCAAAGTTTCTATTAAATTCACAGATTCTACTAAGTACTGTTGGTTTGAAAAAGAAAGTTTGTTATATCTCGACGACTTTACTCTGCTGTATTTCTGCGAAGACTCTTTTACTCTGCAAGCTCTACCTGACAACTTTACACAGCAATATTTCGATGACGACATTTCTGTCCTTTCTCACCGCAGACTTTAATGCCACCTCGTCTCAGCCAACGTACCACGAACTCGCCTTCAACAAAGCTCCCAGCTTCGGTGAGCGCTGAACAACTGCTTCTCAAAAGCTTATCCCCTCCCTTATATCCTCCCAGTCTTTTACTTTTTCCATTGTTCGAAAACTTCGTCGCAAATACCAGTTGACAGATTCTTCCATTATCACAAGATTTATATTACGCAGCTGCAGTTCCGTAGCCAACAAATGGCTAACTACTCCGTCACGTCAAAGCCAACAATCGAGTCAGGACCCGCAATTACTTGGGTGGGACTATTTGTCCTCTCCACCCCCACACGCACGTGCACGGTTTTCAATTCTCAAGACCACACAACCAGCACTCCCAAGACGAAGAAAATCTTAGACCTAAATAAACACGTTACATAATTTCCCTCCAACAATCCAGGCTATCAATCACAAACAATGCCTCATGTAACAGGCATTACAATATATATATATATATATATATATATATATATATATGTAAATATAATTCGAGTATTCAAATTTCTAGTACCTTGAGTAAATTGTGATACAGAAGTAGAAAATACAATTACCAGATAGTTAAATGAAGAAAAAAAATTAAGAACTACAGTGAAGGACAGATCATTATTAAAAACTTACATTTTTAGGCAAATTAAATGTGACGTCACGCTGACGTCACTAGATAGCCTGGCCGATGTAGAAAGGGCAGCCGGTTGTTTACCACGATAGTAGAAACGGTTTTCTTTCAAAAGTATGGGTATATGTCAACATTTAGCAGCCTTTTAATGTGGGAGCGATAATGTATATATAAAAAGGGGGGGACTAGATTACTTGCAGTACAGAGAAATACTTTAATAATAATAAATCTGACTCTCATTATACATGGTCATGAAGAATACATAAATTTGATAAATACGACCTAAGAATAAGTTAAGTTAGAAATGAAAAATGCTGATACGTCGGAAAAGTAATAAGGAAGGTCGTCAAATACAGACGAAATAGTCCAGAGAGCGACACAACAGCACCTCCAAAGCTTTTTTTTTGTAAAATGACGAGTGCAGTTGTGTCGCTCTAGGCTCTTCTTAGCACCTGAAGAAAGGACAAGGATCCCAGAAACGTTGTGTGGTATTTATGTTATCACTTATTTTGTCTGCATTTTGCTATCTTTCTTATATTCAGCGACGACATTCAGTAAACTTGATAATTATATGCGTCCAGTCTCTGGGAATAGTGTTGTATTTCTCTACATTATTTTTAGATTTGAATGATTGCCAATAGAAAAACCCCATCCGAAACATTTTATCATTATTTTAATAAGCTTCAGCTTCTTATAGCCGTGCTGCACTTTGATATAGTTTCAATTACATAAACCTTCCAATATCAGGTGGAACAATAATTATTTTTTGAGACGAAGCAAAATATTTACATAATTAGTTTCTGAGGGGTGGGGAGGGGGGGGGGGTCGGAACCAAGAGAAAAACGTACTAACCTAATGTTCTCGGGAAAATTTCCCACATTATGCAAAATGGCACTGTGCTGCACATTAAGCGGTTTATTGTCATTTCTAGAATATAGAGAGAAAGCTTTCAGAAGCCACAGGATGGAAAAATGTCGAATAGAAACCGGGTTCTATAGTTTTATGTTTTTGTTTACAATTCAGGGGGGGTTAACTGTCTTAATCCTAACTAAATTCATCTATGGATATTATTTTCCATGACTCGTACTATGTAGTAGCACACTTTCTCAATGTACTTTCAATAGTAGCAGTATTTCCAATTATGGAAGTAATAACTCAATGATACCTTTTAATTACAGGCTTATCTATCGCACTAATTTTTTTTATTGCACTTCCAACAATATATCGATTATATATTGTAATAATCAACAATTAATAATTTAATTTATTTTATTTTTGAAGAATTCGAGCCCCACGTTGTGGTAGCCATTATGTAATGATAATCAGGTAGGCTTTTATTAAATGAAAAGATAATCAAAAATTTAAAACGTAAAATAAAATTTATTATCAACTTGTGGCTTCAAACTCAAAACAATTACAATCAAAATTTTTATATCTCAGGGCCTTTACTGGGTTTGAAAATGAACACACAAAAAAAAAGATTTAAAATGTTTTTAACAAAACAGTTTACAATTTACCTAAACAATATGTCGATAGAATGAAAGAAATTAAAAAGTAAAGAAATTAACTCTGATTGACAATTAAAGAGAACGAAATCTGACTTTATCCTTTAATTTGCGTTTACAATATTATTCAAATTTATGTTACTTACGGACCGTCGACCTGGTACAAGAACAATGATTTTTACCTCCTTCGGACACTTTTACACTCATTAATTATTTAATATCCGGCCTTGGTTTTCACTGATTCTACACTTCACTTTAAAATTTGGCAAGATTGGCTGGATTCCGTTGATTGCTCTGCTCCACAATAATTTACCAATGTTCTGATGGATTAATTTCTCCACGAAGATTTTGGAAAGTTCTATTCTGACGAAAACTGCTCTTATTTTCCAATATTTACGCTACAATACTTCCGTGAATGTTTTCTTTATATTAATTCACAACTTTAACTAGTTGTACATTAACGATGTCTAGTCTCTGCTCAAGTTTAATTACTTGTTCTGCTCCTCGTAATGTTTCTCCGCCAACTAACTATCCTAGTGCTCTCGAGTTTGAGCGCGCATTTCCATTTCGGCAATTTCTCAAAGCAACAGAGCTCAGCGCTATTGTTTCTCTGCTCGCCTTACCGCTATAATGGATTTATCAAACAATTCAAATTTTATGTCGTTAATGGCCTAATTAACTATTGCTACAATATATTTGACGATTCAGCTGAAACAAGAATTACCATTAAAACTGTTGGACGTCAATGGTATTGGTCATATGAATACTCAGATTTCCAAAATGCGGAATTTGACTCTTTCATAATTTCAGAAGAAAGAATACGTAATAATTGTTTCTGTTTATTAGATGTTGAGAACCGTACAGTAGTATCAATCAATACTAACATCCGTATCCTAACTTCACCCTTGAACAGAGCTTAATATAGATAATAAAATTTTGGGGTGTAGACAGGCTATGTATAGGGTAATCCACATAGTGACAACTCCCTTCTTATAGCATAGGAAAGGGATTTGGATGCGGAAGGGTAGAGGAAGGTAGCCAAGGGTTAACTAGGGCCCCCGAGCTATATTTTAAGGATCCTACCCGGCATTCGCCTAAAGAAATGCAGGGAAAACCCTAGAAAAATCAGGTAGGTCGGGCATTTGGTCCTTGTCCCACGCCCTTCCGATAGCGGGAGAAGAGTTTTCTGTGGGGTCGCAGCATTCCCTTCTCTATACCTCGACCAGCTTAGGAGGCAGCTGGCCGACTATTCCAATGGGAATATCGAACAACTCTTACCGTATGCCCAAGGTCTGTGACCCCGGAACATACACCTCTCAGAACAGGCCGAGGTGCCTCGGCTTGTGGGAACCTTAGTTCACAAACGGAGAGGAAAAGACATCCCCAAAGGTAGCCCCTTCGTATATCTCCTACAAGGTTCTGCCTGCGAGAGAATAGATCGGTATCGACGCTTTTAATAACGAATCATTCACTAAATAACTTCTAGAATGAATTTAAACAAATGTGTTGAAATATAACATTAATATTTGTCAACTTATAGTAACCAGAAGGCATTTATTGTCGTTAGATGAGTGAAAGTTCTTTCTTCAACCAAATTATAGTAATATTACTTCTAATGAAGCATGACTCAAATAAGCAAGCTTTGAAGACTTCCCGCTAGTATTAATTACTTCAATAATGATATTCAATTAACAGACAAAATTCTTATTTACACACAGAAAAAAACAGACCAAAATTATGAATATAACAAATTTATTTTCAATGTTTGACCCCAAAACTAGCACAACAATCTCTATAAATTAGGTAAAAGTTCCTCGGGCTTCCAGCCGGGTGACCATCATCATCTTCCTCCGAAGTGCCAAGTTAGCAGCGCTGACATCTAACTGGAGGTCCAGCCTGCTCTTCCAGTTATCGGAGTTCCTTCCTCGTGGAATCTGCTCCGCGATGACGAAATATTATGCCTATAACATACTAATATTCTCTCTAATATTATTTGGATAATACATAATAATTGTAAATGCCTTTACGACTACCTAATTATTAGATTCACACTCGTTCATTCGCACTATTACCGCTGTTGTCGCTGATTCTTCGCCGTCCGCTTCATCTTCCGCTCTCCCTTTTTTCTAATTTTTTGGATTAGCGGGGGGGGGGGGGTTGTGGGGACGAGTTAGTTTAGTGGACCCCCTTATATACCCTTGCGGCTGCGGCGGGGGTAGGTTGTCAGCCAATCAGTTGATAATTTATCCCGTATAAAATACGCTTTATGCATTCGCTAACTCGGCGACTTAAGCCAAAGCTACAATGGATCTTAGGTAGCATATATAAATGATCCATAAAAGCAAAGTAGATTCCAATCGAGGAAATAACTCTGCCCAACAGCACAGGAGACTGGACCTCCAGTTGGACGTCGCTGCTGCTGCTAACTCGGCATGATGATGACGCTACATGTCATCGAAACGTCGCGTGCTATCGACGAGTTTACCCGGCTGGGAAACCTGAGAAACTTTTACTAACTTTCTACTCCGGGAAAACCTTCGTTCTACGATCTCTATAAATTGGGTGAGAATATCTTTATTTGCATTAATTATTCCAACAATATTCTTATTAATTAAGTCTGTATCTAACTTTATTATAATTAAATTAATAAAAAATGAAATACAGAGATAAACAATATCATAGATTATATAAATAAAGTCGCGATAGGTGCAGGGGAGCGATGCAATTTAATTTCTTTGTTATCTTCAGAGTCAAGGATGAACTTTTATGACATCTCAGTGGAAATTCAATACTTTATTTTATTTATACTGCATTAATGAGAGAAGCTTGGATTGTTCATTTGTGGGAAACAAAGAACAAGGATTATTTCAGTGGATTATTTCAGCATCAAATAATAGTTAATTTTGTCACACTTATATTTGAACAACTTATTTCTTTATTAAATCAAATTACATTGTATTACTTGGATTTTAAAACAAGAAACGACGCTTTCCACGGATGAAGGTCTTGATAGCTTGGATTATTATTTGTAATATTTGCGGCACCTGTAATTAAATTTTACTGTTACACAAAAACATCTGTAAAGTAGCATGCAAATAAAATACAAAGTATTCATTTCTTATTATACAATTGTGGGTTTGACAGACATCTTGTGTGTTAGGAGCTAATATTTGTAAATAAGCGGAACGAGGTTGTTGTAAAGCCGATGGCAGCCAGGAAAAATGATGGAAACTGTAGTTGACATTTCAATGGAACTTGAAGTCAGACTTTGGAAGGAAAATAAAGATTGGAATTAGGAAACAAAACCGGAATATGAAACCTAGTTAGTGAGACTCTCATCGTGGCAGATTACGTCGTTCGTAGTTATCAGATATTTTACGTGTTTACCAATGGGTGAGGAAAAAGAGAAATTAAGGACAAGTAATTTAGTATTTGGACTGATTTCTTGGATAGGAATAACTTTGTTACTTGTGAATAAATAGTGAAATTTGTGGAATGATTGAAACTGTTGTGAAAGATAATTTCAATTGAGGTCAGGACAACATTTGCTGTAATATGTGGAAGAATAGAATAAGGACAGAACCAGACCGACGTTGTCAGAGGTTTCCGTAAGGCACAAATCACTCACCTTGACACCACCATCTTCTTCTGAGGAGGCGTCGTCCACGTTATTCTCTGCTGGAGGCTTGCCCTTAGCTGCGGCCACGGCCGCTGGATATTGTCTTAAGAAGACGGGCTGCATTGGAGGATACGTGTATCTGTAGATATCGCGCTGTACAAGTCCACGGTTGTACATCATGTTTGGTTCGAGATACAAGGCTCCAGCCAAGCCCAGCAGCATCGCCAGAATCACGCACTTGCAGTTCATGGCTGATGAGTCTGTCCTGACGCCAACGCCCGACCACAGTATATAAGGACCTCCAGAGTCTAGGGTGATAACTTAATATTGCTCTGCATAAAAAATTGACATTCACGTTCTACTTACTGCGACTTGTGGGCCTTAATTAAATTATCAAAGACGGGGATCATATTTCGTCCAACGTAAAAATCATTGAGCCTCGGCAATTTCTTTCTGTGTACGGTATATTAAATTACCTCAGCGTGAATTTCGTTATGTCTATCAGCAAAAGCATATTTGTCTATTGTGTCCCATGACGCAGTTTTTAAATTAAATTAAAAAAAAACTAGTCGGCTTCTTAATTGCTTATTGTAACATCCCGGGCGTGGTATTTATTGAATCTTGACAACTACGCATGGCGGATTTACAGTCCCTTGGCTTATTGTTGCATTTTGTCGAATAGTTTTTGGATTACCTTTATTTCAGATTTTAGTTGATATCCAAATAAAACTCCTGAGTAGAATTTCATAATTATTTTAATGATCCTCAGCTTCTTACAGCCGTGTTGAAAACTTTTATAAAGTTCATCTTACATAAATCTTAAAATACGAGGTTGTAATAATAAAGATGTTTGAGAAGAGCGAAATATTCACGTAATTAAATTCTACGTGGTAATACCAAGAATATTCACACCGAATTTTCTTCTCCACTTACTGAACAATCTGTCTGAAGTCAGACTAATTTTCCGATATGATTATTTACATTGGCTTGCAGGTAATGTACCTCTCCTATTATTCTTAACTTAATTAATTTTTACATTACGAGTGTGGTCTGAAAAGCACGATTAAATAAAAGCTAGTGAATTTCGTTGTTCATCTGTTGACAGTTACTCACCATAGTTTCAGCCATTTTAGACGCGCAGTTGTTATGTAACAATCGTTTGATTGAGTTCATGTATGTGTTTTTTTAAAAAGGGTGAAAATCGAGTATCGAGCTGTTATTAAATATTTGTTTTTGAAAGGCAATACGCCTACTCAAATCAAAGATGAGTTGGATTCAGTGTACGGAGACACTGCACCATCATTTACCACAGTGAAATTTTGGCTGCAAGAGCTAGGGAGACGCTGAACGTTTCGGACGTCCAAAAACTGCAACTACCGACGAAAACATCGCCAAAGTTCACCAAATGGTGCTACACGACCGCTGAATTAAAGTGAGAGAGACAGCAGAGGTCATGAGAACGTGTTTGTCACATATTAAATCAATATTTAGGAATGAGAAAGCTGTCTGCGCGTTGGGCGCCGCGTTTGCTCACGTTTGACCAAAAACGTTTCGAATGAACATTTTCAGCGCTCTGTTGGCGAAGTTAATTACTGTAGATGAAACTTGGATACGCCCGAAACAAAAATACAGTCCAAACAGTGAACTGCAAAGGGGGAACCTACTCCAAAAAATGCAAAAACTGTTTTTTCGGCTGGGAAAGTGATGGTGACATTTTTTTGGGATAGTCATGGAGTTATTTTAATCGATTATCTTCTAGAAAGGAAAAACATTACAGGAGCATCAGTACTTGATAAGCTGAAGGCTGAAACGGCCACATTTGCAGAAAAATAAATTTCTGTTTCACACCTCAGCTGTTGCCCTGGTTTGAACTGCTTGACCATCCAGAAAGGGGGGATGTGGAAGGGTAGAGAGAGGTAGCCAAGGGTTAACTAGGGCCCCCGGGCTATATTTTAAGGATCGTACCCGGCAATCGCCTAAAGAAATGCAGGACAGACCCTAGAAAAACCTGCATCAGGTAGGTCGGGCATTTGGTACTTGTCCCACGCCCTTCCGATAGCGGGAGAAGAGTTTGCTGTGGGGACGCATAATTTCCTTCTCCGTGCCTCGATCAGTTTAGGAGGCAGCTGGCCGACTATTCCAATGGGAATAGCGGACAACTCTTACCGTATGACCCCGGAACATACACCTCTCCAAACAGTTAATTTATTTTGCTTCAATAAGCTTGGATACTAGGGTTGAAAGGAGATTAATAAGTGGAGTGAGGCTATCAATTTTGGTGGAAAAGGATAGAAGTACTTGGTCTTGGTTCGAAGTGTTAGCTTGGGTTGATTGTGAAGGATGTTGTACTTGTGAATAGGGGGGATTTTTTACGATACTGGCGTTGAACGGGCATTGATAATTTTACTAGATGTAGGTTGTGGAGCTGTGTGATTGGGAGTGCAGTTTAAGGTTGACGAGGTAGAGGGTTTTTGAAGCGATTTATAATGGGGACAGCCCCGGTAGTTCGCAGTGTGTGGACCTTTGCTATTGAGGCAAATTGGGGTAGAGGATTTTGGGTTAGGACACTTTGTAGAGAGGTGATAGGATTCGCAGCGGACACAACGAAGGGGGGGGGGGATTGTGACAGTAGTTTTTTGAGTTACCAAAGGCTTGGCACCTCATACATAGGACAATGGATCTTTTTGGTTCTGGAGTTTCTATTTTTACGTGACAGTGGTATGCATAAACAATTTTTAGTTTGCGATCGGGAAACCTATCCAACTGAGTTTTATCAACTGACGAGCGCAGTTGAGTCGCTCTAGGCTCTTCTTCGCACTTGACGAAAGGCGCAAGGATCCCTGAAACGTTGTGTGTGATATTTATATCGTCACGTTTTTTCCTGAATTGGATATCTCTCTTTTTCATTATTTTCAAACGGACGTAATTTTTTTCATTTCTGTGTTACTAAAGTGGCATAGCTCTTATGATGATGATTGCAATTTCTGATGGAAACCCCCTGTTATTGCCTCTTTTCCTTGTGTCCTGCCAGATATTCCCCACGTTTCGTATGCATTCGTCTAGGATGTCCGAGGCCGTCCAGGTTGGAGAACTTCATCCGCCTCGTGCAACCAGTTATTACACTCAAGTCTTCGTTCTGAATCATATCTAATATCTCGACAGTGAAATTTGGGGGAAGGAGAATTAATATAAGCCCCGTAGTCCAGTATTGATAAAATTATTGCTTTAGAAGTGATTGCCAGCACTTTTACCTTTGCTATCCAGTCACGTGCTGCTAGTGCTTTCGAGACCACGATTTGAAGGTTCCTGATCAGATTTCATCTAGGACCCCAGGCTCTACCCAGCATCCAGGCGTGTTTTACATATTCTATACTTTCATTTCTGATCTTCAGGTGAAGACGGTTTAGCTTCCTACTACGGGGTAAAAAGGGGATAGCTTTTACCTTGTCGGGGTTGAAGTGATATCATATGATAAGGAATAACTTAATAATAATAATAAATAACTTAAAGTATCAAGTGAATTTTTACTACATTACGGTGACTGGATTGTTTGGACTATCCTGATCATTATGATAGTATTTTTGAACCTCTGAAGGAGCATGGAATATTGCTTCTTGTGGCATGTTGCAGCAGCAGCCATGGAATTGTGCCTGACCGTAGACTTTAACCGACCATTCAACCATCAGACAGCAGCTACAAGAGGGCTGTAAGCGGGCAAGATGTTAACAACAGAGGCAGGAACGTCGATGTTGTGTTGGTAACACGAGGATAATTTCGTTTCCCAAACTTTTTCGTACCTCTGATTTTCTTCGTCCACGAAATTCAATACGGTATTTTATTTATACAGCATTAATGATACAAGCTTGGATTGTTCATTTATGGGAAACAAGGAACAAGGATTACTTCAGTGGAAGAGACTGCATCAAATAATAGTTAATTTTGTCACACTTAGATTTGAACAACTTATTTCTTTATTTAATCAAATTACATGTAATATTTAAGGAGGATGCTCATGATGAGTTTTACAATACCATCGATCACCTGCGGTGTTATTTTCGGCACCTGTAATTAAATTTTACTGTTACACCAAAAATAATATGTAAAGCAGCATGCAAATAAAATACAAAGTATTCATTGCTTAGTTATCATAATCAGGTTTGACAGACATCTTATTTGTTAGGAGCTAATATTTGTAAATAAGCGTAACGAGGTTGTTGCAAGGTACAAGTTGTAAAGTCGATGGCAGCCAAGATAAATGATGGAAACTCTAGTTAAAATATTAACGGATCTTCTTGTCAGTCTTTGGAAGGGAAACGAAGTTTGGAAACAGGAAACAAAAGCGGAATATTAATCGAGTTGGTGAGGCTCTCATTGTGGTGGGTTACGACGTTCGTGGTTATCAGATTGTTTACATGTTTACCAATGGGTGAGGAAAAAGAGAAATTAAGGGCACGTAACTCAAGATTTGGACTGACGTCATTGTAGGAATAACTTTGTTACTTGTGAATAAATAGTCAAATTAGTGGAATGATTAGAAACTGTTGTAAATGATAATTTCAATTGAGGTCAGGACAACATTTGCAGAAATATGCGGTCGAATGCTTCCCCGGCTTTTTAAAACTTAAAAAGGACAGAAAAAGGCCGACTATGTATGTTATGAAGATGGCGTAGGTTGCTGTAAGACAGAAACTTACTAAGATTCTGCGAACGCCGTTGCCTTGTTTATTCTGTTGTAGGAAGATTTCACCCACGCTCCAGTCAGACAAATCTTGTCTGTAGGGAACAGGTTGCATGACTGGTGCTTGCACCACTCTCAAGTACTCATACGGTGAAATCTCTCGTTGACCGAAGGGTGGCTGCAGGGCAGAAGCTGCCACCACCACCACCACCAGCAGCATCAGCACCATCACACACTTGCAGTACATGGCTGCTGTTGAACTTTGTCCTGAGGCCAGCGCCTATGTTATATAGGCTGATAACTAAATATTGCTTTACGTAAAAATAATGATATTCACATTCGAAGTACGGCAACTTATAGACCTTAATTAAATTAACACAGGTGGTAATCATCTTGCCTCCACAGAAACCATTGAATGATGTGTCGTGAATTACGTAATGTCCCTCATATATGTGTGTTATATATGCATGGCATAATTGCTTGGCTTGTTGTTGCATTTGCTCGAATAGTTTTTTGAGTACCTTTATTTCAGATTTTAGTTGATATCCAAATAAAACTCCTGCGTAGATTTTCATAATTATTTTAATGAGCCTCAGCTTCTTATAGCCGTGTTGAAAACTTTTATAAAGTTCATCTTACATAAATCTTAAAATACGAGGTTGTAATAATAAAGATTTTACAGAAGAGAGAAATATTCATGTAATTAATTTCTAGATGAGGAACTAACGAACCGAATTTTCTTTGCAGAAATATGGAAAAGTACTGGGGTTAAAAAGAAAAAGTTTGTCGTGTAAATTTGGAATTATAGTTTGATTAAAAGGTAAAGGCAATGATCGTTTGACCATTTAATTTTACTTTTCGAGAGAAATCAAGTAACAGATTCTCATACAGGAAGAAATTAATGGTTATGTGAGATCCGATGCACAAGGAATTATTCTATTTGCCTTTTCCCTCCTTTGCTTCATTGCATAAGTGAATGTAATCAGCAAATTCTTACGCCTGTTTCTTAATCTGAACACTCCATCACCGACAACTACAAACCATTACCCTTCCCTTATATTACTTCATTAACTTCCCTATAAAATAATTCTACATATTTAATCCACTACAGATATTCATAAATGATACACTTCAATAGCCTTTGTCAAGATTAAAATCTTATCAAAAAACGTTATGAGTGAGTGTATTTATTATGCACGACGTTTCAGCGAATTACTTCTCTACCGCCATCATTCGGTTCAGTTCTTTTCCAATGTGTGGATTTTATACAGACTGCATATATTTAAATGACACCCTTGTGGCTTTTGAGTTGTGTCGCTCTAGGCTCTTCTTAGCACCTGACGAAAGGCACAAGGATCCCAGAAACGTCGTGTGGTATTTATATTACTCTTTTCGTCTGAATTTTCTATCTTTCTTCTTCATTATTTTCAATCACACGTAAATCTTTTCATTTGATTAGGAATAAATGTTTTTAATTGTAAATTAAATTTACTTATTTTGTACCATCTTTATTAGGGGCCGGACAGGCGGCCCTGAAATTGAGTTCTCACACAAGCCGGGGCATAATAATATTAAAATTGTAAAATTAAAAGAGGACTAAATTTTGTTAATAAATTAAATTTGTTATCTTTATAAATAACTAGCTGGGTGCCCGGCGTTGCCCGAAATGTCATTTATCTATAACCCCCGATATGACTCCAATTTCGGCTGCTTTTGCGCAATTTTTATGTAACGCTACTCGAACCCTAATCATTATAATTAACTCTGAAAAATATTTCTTCAACGCAAATATCTGCCGTGTTTGCATGTTCCAAAATTTGCACCCCGCTACCCCTGCATCTGAGGGGTAAATGCCAATTTGAATGTCGTAACTAAACACAGTGACTTCCATAATCTTTGATTTGACTCCAATCTCGGTTGTATTCGCGTTATTTTACTGTAAAGCATCTCCACCCCAAACCCGAAGGGTGTCCTTTTCACAGGGCGTAGGGGATGAAAATTGTATTCAGATAACATTGGTAGAAACACTATCAATATCTTTGACCCCTAAAAATATTTATCCGACTCAAATATCGGCTGTTTTAGTATGTTTAAATATTTCCATCCCCGCTTCTGGGGGTGGAAGACGCGTCTCACCCCGACAGTGTTTGTTTCCTGGTCGCAAAGAAAACGTGTACGAAATTTGGTGAAAATTTCTCGACTGGTGTAGATTTGTATTTTATTTAGAAAACGTTTGTATGGTAAATAGAAAAGGGCTGTTTTTAGGGTTTTCCCGGATTTATTCGATTTTTTCTCGCCTTTTAAACCTTCCCTAGACCTCCACGAACATTTCAAGGCTAATATAAGATAAATCCGTTCAGCCGTTCTCGAGTTTTAGTGAGACTAACGAACAGCAATTCATTTTTATATATATAGATTGTTCAATTTAGTTTCTCTCATTTCCCCTTAATTTATTTTGTTTAGTACATTAATTGACACCAACGTGGGGCTTGTAATTATTATACTATCTGTATTAGAAGTGTTTTATTTTGATTACTACAATATATATATATATATATATATATATATATATATAAATATATCCAAAATATTCCAGTCGACGAATTAGCGCTAATCTACTTGGCAATCTACTCCGAAAGCTGACATTTTTCTAGTTACCGATTATAAAAGACATGTGAACTGTAAAAGAAATGTACTTAAAAATGGAGGTTCTTGCATTTATGTAAATAACGAATGTTTTTCCAATTGTAATATAAGATTAGATCTTTAATCTTATACTACAGAGCAGGTTTTCGAATGCAGTTCAATTAAAATAGCAAGTGGTAAAGAATTTAGTGGTCTTATCGCTATCCCAATAGTAAAGTAGATAAAAAAGAAAGATAGCCCAATACAGACAAATTAAGTGACAATATAAATGCCACACAAAGTTTCTTCAGGTGCTAAGAAGAGCCTAGAGCGACACAACTGATTTGATTTGATTTATATTATTCAATTAGTCCTCGTATGAAATGGGATACGTCATTACATAAAATTACAATATAATAATTGGATGCTACAATTATAAATAATAAAGTTAACATAAAAATTCATAAATTCGGGAACACTAATTTCCCTGTCCAAGATAAGTAAAATAATATTAATAATAACAAAAATAATAATTCTTTAACTATACTAAGGCACTCGTCAGTTTACAAAATTCAAAATGTTTTGAGTTATTTCGCTCTAGGCTCTTCTTAGCACCTGAAGAAAGGAACAAGGATCCAAGACGCGATGTGTGATATTTATATTATCACTTAATTTGTCTGTATTTGGCAATCCTTCTTATTATTAATTTTCAATCAGACATATTTTTTTTCATTTCAGTAATGTAGATATGTTCCTTGAAATTCTGGAGTCCATCATTTCAAAAATTCATAAAGGAGGAAAAGATATAATTATCTGTGGTGATTGTAATATTGACTTTGTAAATCCTAGTCCACACTGAGACTCTTTGTTGCGGGGATGAGTCGGCAAAGCTGCGCAACAAGTTCCCTTGTCCGCGGCGTGTGTTGCGGGTCTGACGTGATACAAGGGGTCGAGTCCCATCGAAACGTGATTCTTTGCAACGTTGACGGTCTGGTCGTGTCCGGGATCAGTTTTGCTCAGTCGTGGGTTGCGTTTTATTTATACTTTCAATATGTTGACCACTCTAGTTACTTCAAAACTAATTGAAAAACTACAAATTAACAGCTGCTTGTGGGATGTCACAAATATCCACTATAGTAACCGCGTCAAACGACGACATTAAAAAACTATATAAAAAATACGAAAATTTTTCTAATATATATATATATATATATACATATATGGTCAGAAAAGTTGATTATATATATATATGTACAAATAATTCAATTATCTGACCAATTTCGGACTATTTATTAATTGAATTAAAACAACGTTTCGGTTTGTGTTTGCACCTTCCTCAGGTCGTTCCTGTGGAGAAATTGAAAATAAAACACATTTGTTGTTATCAAAAAGCTAAATTGGTTGAACAAATTATATAAGGTCACAGAGATAGATAGTAAATAACTAAGGAACTGGATAATTCTAATGAGGGTTAGTAGTCTTCTTAAGTTAGTCTGTGACCGCACTAGTGTGTAGCCTCGGAAGAGCTTCTAAATTTTTTAAAAATATGATATGAAAATAGTTTCTTTTACCATTTATAATATTTTGATGAGCGTTTCTCGCTTTCATTATGTTAGTACTAAAATATAATTTGTTCAAACTCTTTTTTAAATTCATTATCTTTCATTTCTCTACATGTTCTCTGTGTATAACATCAACCCCTTTCGGGCTTGGGAGTGGACCACCCTTAAGGGTGGGGGGTGAAGTGGTATTACAATAAAAATAATGCAAAAAGATTCGATATTGGAGTCGAATCCGGGGTTATGGTTGTCACTGAGTTTAATTATGACATTCAACTTGTCGCTTAACTCCCCAAAGCGGGAGTTGAAATTTTCAAACTTGTCAAACGGTCTATATTTTCGTGGAATAAATATTTGTCGGGGGTCAATGACATTGATAGTACTTCTCCCAACGTTTGTTGCGTATAATTTCATCCCATTTTCCAAAAAATAATAAAAAATAATTATTGCTAAAATAATCAAGACTGATTTTTTTATTCTTAAGTTAAAATATAATATATATAAATATATAAATATTAATAGCATTAATTGACAAGATTCTGTACAAAGAATATCTTCAGATATATAGGTCGCAGTGTAGGTAACATTGCAAAGCAAATTATTCCACTCATTACTTGCGTTGAAAGTTTCGTTTCGAATAAATGCCGCAAGGTCGGCTAAGACGAGGTCAATTAATTAACCGAGTGATTATCCCTTTTTCTGAAGGACTGTGAAGTAGACAAACTATATGTATAGAAGGAACACGTGCAATTGGATAATTTACTTTCCTAGAGAGGCAGATAGTGACGGAATAAAGGAGTCGGTTAACTTCGCAAAAAAACATTCCAAAATCTTTTATATAAATTGCTATATTAAATTATTAAAATACTTTATAGAAATATATTTATATTTTTTAAATAAATAATTTAGTTAATAATTATTCCACTTTTGTTTCCTTAATTTTTTGTGTAGTCGCCCCCCCCCCCCCGTCCCTTATACTTACTGAGGTTATTAATGTTCAACCTTGAACCATGAGAATAGATTCGGAGAGTCGAAGAGTCATTAAAACAATCAACTCGTAGCAATGAGTGAATCGGATCTGAAAGACTCATCACAAATTTTGTTTCTGTTAGGATAATGTTGCGAAAACGTTTAATTTTAAAGTACCTGGATTAATAGTGTTAAGGCAATAAAAGAAACACTCCAAACGCACCAGAAATATTTTTGAACGACTTAAGGTGTAAGGTGGAATATATATATATATATATATATATATATATATATATATATATATATTGTAATGCCAATTAAACAGGCCATTAATTGTTTTCAATATAATTAAATTGTTAGCGGTACGAATGCGTAAAGGCGACAATGAAGGCGGGTTTTTCCTTTGTTCAACAATGGAGACCGCGCGCGGAGAAAACTCAGTATGCACTTGGAGAACGCTAGTCTGGAATCGGCGATAGAAAGGTGGAGGAGTCAAAAATCTGCGTACGAGAGAAGAAACTGTTAAAAGTCGACGGGGAGATGTAATACAGTTCAGTTCACTTAGGGCAACAAACAGTAAAGTTTGCAGTTATAAAGTACGAATGGCGAGATCCTGTACCCGAAAGCAAGCAAATATTTTTACGGAGAGATTTACAGAATAATTTGCACACGGTGAAGCAAATGGTAGCTTCACGCTGAATGAACCATTTTCGCATAGAGGAGACCGGCATCCACTAGCTGACCAAAGGGGGTGGATCGTCCGAGGATCCAGACAGCAGAGGACAATTTTTTTAATCGTGTGTATTAAAAATTTCAAATTAAGTGTAGAGTCAGTGTAAAAATGGCCTATTAGTGTGATAGTGTTCAAGATACAAGAGAGAGATCTGGTACCGTGAGTAACAAAACTTTGATAAAAATTTGTAAACGATAATTAAAAAGGTAGAGTCAGATTTCGTTCAGTTTTCGTTTCATTCAGTTTTCTTTTCTTTGATTTTCATATTGTTTTAGGTTAACTTTATATATTTGAATTGTTAATTGTCAGTTTATACATTGATTGTGTTCTAATTATCAAACCCAGTAGTGACCCTGAGATAAGAGATGCGACGTATTTGATTGTAATGATATAAGAACTGTAGGTTCATAAATGCCACGAATTAATAAATGAAAATTAAAGTATTTGTTATTAACTGGATGAAATTCGGCGTGCAAAATAGGACTTGTGCATTGTAAATTTAACAACAATATTTTTTAATTTAAATCTTAAAATAAATGTTGTTAATTATTCCTATGGTTTAAGACCACCTTTTTAATCATTATTGATTCGACGTCTTCAACGTGTGGCTAATTATTCAATTTTTAAATAATATTTTTGTTTTAATTAATTCATTTAATTAACCCTATTAAGGTGTTTATTACATTTATGGCTTCACCAAAGTTGGGCAAATAAATTAAGTCATCCTGTTGATTATTACAATATATATATATATATATATATATATATATATATATATATATATATATATATATATATATTGTAGCCGCTCCGCTACCCTCCTTGCGTTTTTTCGTAGATTATTCATAATGTTTGGGCGCCAGGTAATTTTTGGGAGAAAATCACCAAAACAAGTTTTTAATATTTGTTTACTTTTATTTAAACGAACATGAGACATAAATTATCTGCACGGCGTGGTTTATAAAACTTGGTCTTTAGTTGTAGCACGTCCATCCTTTATCGAGTCCAGCTTCGAACTGACCTACATTTGTCTCCTTGGCTGGCGCCTAAATCAACATCGCCTTTCCTGCACCTGCATACACACTGCAGTCTCCCACGCCAAGGGCCCTCGACCGTACCTCGCAACAATCATATTACAATATATATGTGTGTGTGTGTGTTCTTGTGGCATGTTGCAGCAGTAAGCGTTGACTTTAACGAACCAAACAACGATCGACCAGTAGCCACAAGAGGGTTGGCTGTAGGTGGTCAAGATGTTAACAACAGAGGTTAGCAACGTCCGTTTTGTGATTCCAAATTGTGTTGGAAACGCGAGGTTAATTTGTTTCCCAAATTTCTTCGTAACCCAAATAGTCCCCTGCCAAAAAATTCAATACGGTATTTTAATTATACTCCATCGATGAGAGACGCTTGGATTGTTCATGTATGGGAAACTGGATGACAACATAGGAACAAGGTCAAATGATTACTTCATTGTATGAGACTGCATGAATTAACAATTTATTTAGTCATTTTTATATTTAAACAATTTTTCTGCAGTATTTAATCAAGTTACACACTTGAATCGTTGAGACTCACGACTACTGTCGCCCGCTGAAGACGAGGTTGACGATAAATCGGATTATTTGTCGCAAGATGTCCTTGATCTGTAAATGACACAAACATTCTGCTAATTAGCATGCAACAAAATTCAAAGTAGTGATTGCTTATTGTTAAGTTGAGGGTTTTGCAGACATCTTGTGTATATTAGGAGTTAATATTTGTAAATAAGTGGAACGTGGTAGAAGTTGTAAAGCCGATGGCACCCAAGAGAAATGTTGGATAGGCTAGCCAGAGGTTGGGAGAGAAATGAAGTTAGGAAACAGGAATATGAAACCGAATTAGTGGTAGGTTACGACATTCGTTGTTATCAGATTTGGGATTTACACGTTGGGTGAGGGAAAAAGAGAAATTAAGGACACGTAGTTAAGGATTTGGACTGACTTCATAGGAGAAATAACTTGCGAATAAATAGTGAAATTTGTGGAAGAATTAAAACTGTTGGAGGTCAGCATCTACGCAACAGAAATATGCGGTAGAACAGTCCCTCCGCTTTTAAAAAGGACAAACGAGAGAAAAAGAGCAACTATATACGTAATGACTATGGCGGAGTAAGAGGGAAAACACTTACATCGGCAGTGTACATGGAGTCGTCTGCTAGTGCTGCGTAGTCTGGTCTACCTCTTAATTGACCCACATCTTCATCATCCACATCCAGCTCCGATAAATATCGTGCTAACGGATAAAGAGGTTGCATCATTCGTAAGTGATCGCGAGCTGCCATGTCTCGTCGAACGCCGAATATCGACTCCGGATGTATGGCCGAGGCTCTCGCCACGACCACCACCACCAGCAGCAGCAGCGCCACGATCCCATACTTGTTGGACATGTCTGACTGATGAGCTTGTTCTGACTCCCACGTCCTTCGACCGCGGTATATAAATGGACGTCTACAATCTACGGCGATAAGTTAATATTGCTCGTCAAATAAATGTGACACTTATGTTCGAGTTCACGACTAATTCTGGTGCTCCATTAAATTAACACAGACGCTCATCATTTTTTTTTGCACACGTAAAATCGTCGAGGCACAGATGTTTCTTGCCCTGTACGATATTTTAAATCAGCACGTTGTTAGGGCAACAGACTACATGAGGGTGATCCACGTTGGGCAACTCCCCTTTAATAGCATAGGAAGGGATTTGAAAGGGGGGATGCGGAAGGGTAGAGGAAGGTAGCAAAGGGTTAACTAGGGCCCCCAGGCTACATTTTAAGGATCCTACCTTAACGACGTGACGTTCCTTTCGTTTAAACTCTGCCAATATTTAATTATTGTCAACGGAGGAGCAGGTTCCTCCAGAGTTGGCTCTACCTATTCTTTGGACTAGGACCTTGCAAATGGAAGATTTGGATAACATGAAGGTGATCAAATTTTTCCCTCGTATACAAATGACTGTCAATTAAACACTAAACAATGGCGCGTCTTCACACTTAAGCTTTGTACGGTTGGTTCATTAGAAAACTATTCTTTTCCAAACAACCACTCGGCCTCTGTAAGCGAATAAATAATTCCAACTCCATCATTTTCTACAAGAAACTGTTGCTTGATCTCTCACCCAAAGTTCATCAGATCATTGCATTTAATTCTGAATAAAACTGTAATTACAAATATACACAATGAAACGTAAATTACTTGCAGCCCCACGGCATTTCCGATTTTTCATATTTCTGTTGAAACTATTTTGCTTTTACTTCACGATTAAAACATTATGTGAATTATATTCTCTAGTTCACACTGTTTTTTTATTATTCCGCCTCATATGAGAAGATTTATGTTAGCTGAAACTATATAAAAAACCAATACGGCTGTAAGAAACTGAGGCGCGTTAAAATAATTATTAAATTTTACGCAGGAGTTTTATTTGGGTTTCAACTCAAATCTGAAATAAAGGTGCTCAAACCCCTCTCAATACAATATTCCGAGCCATTGTGAAGCCACCACGTGTCAAGTTTTCAGAATATCGCCACTGAAAAACTACAAGACGCAATTAACACCTTTTAGTATAAAGATAACTTTTAGTATCACCCCGACCCTAACCCCAGAGTCAGCTGTTTGTTTCTAAAATAGATAATTTTGTGATTCAGATATGAAACAACATGCACTTCAGGAAATGTGAATTTTTTTTCCATTATATGCTTGACCGAGATTTCTGTGAGTCAACCCCGGTGTAATATAATAGTCTACACGTGCCCTCTTATCATAACGTCTCTTCAGCATAGCGGACCTAAGAGGGCGCAGCTGCAAGAACGCTGATGCAGTTAAAGACATCACTTTAGATATAGCGAGTAACTAAACACAACACATAAGTCTTCACCCCTTCCGCCTAGGCAGCTGTGATGACGCTGCCTCTAGACGGACGTCAGCATTTTAAGTACTTTATGCAGACATGTACACGTCAGCAGAAATCTCCACCCTGTAAGAGTTTTTCTCATTGGAGACTTAAAATCATCAGGGAGGGGGAAAGGAGTCTTCGAATAGTTCAGAGCTCTTGGGGAAAGTCAGTCGTGATCCAACCTCCAGACGGGTCGGTGGCTCCTGGTGCTATCCGCCAGTTTGTCTTACTTTATTTTATTTCTAACTATTAAATCTATTGATTCTTCATCAGCTCTTATTTGACTGAAGTGCAGCGAAACACCAACCACTACGCCTAGGTTCAATTAGTTGAACCCGAACCCTCACGTTACCGACTTTCCTATTTCCTGTTCTTAATTCTTCCTTTATCCTCTAGATCGGTAGCCAGGTGAGCTAACGGAGGTATAGCTCGGTTGGTGAACGATCTATCTGGACTTCCCATTTCCAACTGCTGGAATGTTACATGTTCACAGTGGTGGAGTGTTACATGATGGCATGCGGGATATTACATCGCGGCAGCGGTTGGAAGTATATTACACCGGTCAGGAAATATTTTTATGTTCGCCGGCCAACTTCAGAATATTTATTTTCTGTGTTTTCATATATTTAAGCGTTACTATCAAGGCATTATAATTGACTGAAAAATAATAATTATGCTATTAATCTATATAATAAAAAATTATGTATGTATGTATTTACGTTAATTTCTATACAGATTTGAACGCGTGGACAGATTGAAACAAAAGTTGGTTCACATATTCTTCGAACACACGAGAAACCCGTAGTATATATAAATGTGAAAAGAATTATAATTGAAAAACGTTATAATTTTGTGTTAAATTACTGCGCGCCAAGAGGCCGTGACGTCACGCGCGCGCGCGAGAGAGAGAGAGTGAGAGACGTTACTACGCGACGAACAAAGGAAATAGTTCATTTTTCCGTAATGAAATAAAGCAGAAATTTTTTTATTGAATAAAGAGTATAATTTTATCCAGTAATACTCCATAGAATGAAAACAAGAAAAGCAATACGAAATACTTTACAATCCTTGCGGAAAAAGTAAGTAAATTTTCGTGCCATATTAAAGACTCCAATATGGCGACTAAAGTTTAATATCGAATGAAATATTCTTTTCGGTTAATATAAATAAGAACACGGGCATAAATTAAACCTAATTACATTTATGTTGAATAAGAGCATCATCATGAGGCAAATTGCCTTGGGTCACTTTTTTTTTGGTTATTTCTTCCGTAGTGTATTCACAAAAAAATCCGTCTTAAAACATACAAAAAATCCTACACTGAAAGGTTCAGATGTAGGCTTATTTCTTATTTGAGAACTTGTAATTCGCGGGTGTGACACTGGAATAAAAACGATATATATCGATAACATAATTGGGCGAGGCACGGAGAAGGGAATGCTGCGTCCCCACTGCAAACTCCTCTCCCGCTATCGGAAGGGCGTGGGACAAGTAGCCAATGTCCGACCTACCTGGTGCAGGTTTTTCTAAGGGTTTCCCTGCATTTCTTTAGGCGAATGCCAAGTAGGATCCTTAAAATATAGCACGGGCGCCCTAGTTAACCCTTGGCTACCTTCCTCTACCCTTCCGCATCCCCCCTTTCAAATCTCTTTCCTATGCTATAAGAGGGGAGTTGCCACTATGTGAATTACCCTATACATAGCCTGTCTACACCCAAAAAAAAAGTGTTTCTCCCGATGGTGTTTGTGTATAATTTCAAACCCTTTGATAATGGGAGACGAGCGCCATTTTTGGTTGGGATGAAGTTTAATTATTACATTCAATAAGACTGCAAAGTTGTACTCTGGCCCATAAGCGTGCTGGGAACAGGCGGAAAAAGTTCTTCGTTCTGTTGTTAGATGAGTGATGAAATATCCGGATAACTTCCGGACTTTCTTTACACGGTACTCACTCTAGAGTAACGAACACAGTTGTAGCGTATCACTTCTTGAAGGAGCAAAGAGAACAGACGCACACGTCACAGATGAAAGTTACGTTACCACGACAATCGAAAATATAAATAACGGTAGTAGTAGTAGTATCTGTGACTTGGTTGCGTTCTGTACGGGATATTAATAGCACTTCATTTAATAATAAACGATGAAGAATTTTATTTGTTTTCTAATCACGTACAGAACGCAACCAAGTCACAGATACTACTAATACTACCGTTATTTATATTTTCGTTGCCGTAGTAACGGACCTTTAATCTGCGACGCGTGTGTCTGTTCTCTTTGCTCCTACAAGCTTATACAAGTTGGGGTTCTGAGAGATTTCTCACTTTGACTTAACATTCATATGGGTGAGTGTTTTTCACTCTTAGGTTCTGGGAACCTTTTTCATTTTCTTAACGCACCGGGAGTGTTTTTTTTTTCTCTTTTAAAGTGCCGTAAGTAGGTAATTTTCGGTCTCGTTTGTAACCGGGAATATTTTTATTAATTTTACTCTTAATGGACCAGTAATATTTTTTACCATTTTAGGTACCTTTTCAGGCTATTGGAAGGGCGTGGGACAAGAACCCAATGCCCGGTCTACCTGATACAGGTTTTCTAGGGTTTGTTCTGCATCACCTTAAGGCGAATGTCTTAAACCATAGCCCGGGGTCCATGGGTAACCCTTGGCTACCATTCCTCTACCCCTCCACATCACCCCTTTCAAATGCCTTCCTGTGCTGTTAAAGGGGAGTTGCCACCACGTGGATTACCTTCATGTAGCCTGTTACCCTAATATATATATATATATACATATATTGTAATGCCAATTAATTAAGACATTAGTTATGAATTTGAAAATATAAATTGTTTGAGAAATCTATTCTTACGGCGGTACAGATCATAGCAACCATAGAGAAGCCAAGCACTGTTCCTTTGTCGGAAGAGGTATGCGCGCTCAAAATTTGCGAGACGGGAGTTAGTTGGCTGGAAGGTTTGGTCAGATACGAGTTCGCATTATGATATGGTGAAGTACAGTTCGCAAGGTTTGACGAGATAGAGTTTGCGGTGTGACGTCGTCGAATAATAACTGTTAATTGGAGAACGATAGAGCAGGTCGCATTACGATATGGTGAAATACAGTTGCAGCGAAATATTGAGAATTAGCATACAACACAGTTGATTGGTCTCTTAACATTTTGCTCAAGACAAAACATTCACTCGAGCATAACGACGGATCCTGCAAAGCACAAAACAGTTTGTGTGCACATAGCCGAGTAGAGTTAGCAGAAGTCACCCAATGCAAGCGGTCTACCCAGAGGACGAAAGGAGGATCATCCGGGTCCCTGACTACGTATAAAATATTGAGTTAGAATCAGTGCAGAATCTGTGAGTAGAAGCAGTGTAAAACCCGCCATAGTGTTTCGACAATTAAAGGTATCCTGGAATGCTGGGCAGACGTGAGTACAATTTACAAACAACTAAGTATGTAAACCTGATTAAAAGATAGCCGTCAGATTTAGTTCTCTTCTTATCGATTAAAATTTGTTAATTAGAGTCGATCTTTATAGTTTAACTTCGTTCGCAATTAAATTTGTTCTGATTTAATTGACAATTAACCTTTCTTTTTCTTTAATTGTACATTGTTGACAAGATTATAAATATAATGATTCGCCATTATCAACCCCAGTTATGGCACTGAGAGACTGTGATATATTTAAATTTGTAATTGTGTTAAATAATTGATAATAAATCTTTTGTTTGTAAAGTTGAGTAATATTTTTATTTTATTAAACGCCTCTCGTTAGTATTTATTACAATATATATATATATATATATACAGCAAACTCCTCTCCCGCTATCGGAAGGGCGTGGGACAAGTACCCAATGCCCGACCTACCCGATGCAGGTTATTCTAATGTTTTCCCTGCATTCCTTTAGGCGAATACCGGGTAGGATCCTTAAAATATAGCACGGGCGCCCTAGTGAACCCTTGGCTACCTTCCTCTACCCTTCCGCATCCCCCCTTTCAAATCTCTTCCTATGCTATTAAAGGGGAGTTGCCCTAAGTGGATTACCCTCATGTAGCCTGTTGCCCTAATATATATATATATATATATATATATATATATATATATATATATATTTGATTCTGTCAAGGTGCTGAGATTGCTTTTTAATCCTACAGTACCAGGACTATATTTTCTTCTTTAAAAGTTATTGAAATTTATTCAACTCTCTTAACGTACCAGGAATATTTTTAATAACTTCAGGTATCTGAAGGGGTTTTTTTTCCTCCAATTGGGTAACTGGAATGCTTACACTCTCCCTATCTTACCGATATTATTTTTCAATCCCTTAAGAAACCCAGAATATAGGTTCTTGTGACATGTTGTGGCAGCAGCCATGGATTGTGCCTGAGCAACCAATCAACCATCAGACAGCAGCCACAAGAAGAAGACTGTAAGCGGGGAAGATGTTAACAACAACGTGCGTTTGTCGTCAGAAGTTGTGTTGGTAACACTGGGATAATTTTGTTTCCCAGATTTATTCGTACCACCGAATTTTCTTCGGCCTACAAGTTCAATACGATATTTTATTTATACTGCGTTAATGAGAGAAGCTTGGATTGTACATTTATGTGAAACAAGGAACAAGGATTACTTCAGTGGAAGAGACTGCATGAAATAGTAATTAATTTATTTAGTTAATTTTTAGTTTATTAACTCTTTGAAAAATAGACAATCAGAAGCCATAATATTACTTGCTCTCTAAAAATAGCGACCTCGAGAAGGCGAGTAGTAGCTGGAGAGTACCCCTTCTCCCTGTAATTAATTACATAAAATAAATCAAACATGTCATCGAACTTTAAGAATAATTTGTCTGGGTTATTAAATTCAAGGCTTCAGTTGAATAAACGTCAGCAAGAATTTACCTAAACTAAAAATATTATTGTGAAGGGAGGGAAAACTTCAACTCACTTCCTTGGAAAATAAAAATTAATTAGTGCATGATTTCGTTGCTTCAATGATATTAAATATTATCGTTACACAAACACCTTTGACATAATACATACTATTCATAGCTCGTTGCTGTATTCAAGATTTCCATAGATATTCATGATTATTTTGTATTTTTATCAATGAGCAAAGAAAACAACAAAAATGGAGGAAACGTAATTTTTTCTTGGAGGGAGTTTTTAGCAGGAATTACATTCGTATCTTGTCAATAAATGGTTATGTTGTGCAATGGTAAAAACTGTTTTAAAATAATAATTGAAAAAGAAGAATACAGGATGTATACTACATTTAAACAAATATGCGTTGGAACACATTTTAAATTATTTTTCAATTGGAAAAGGAAAAAAATTACTGTCTAAATATGTGATGACGACAGCAGAGCTTGCGGTAAGTCAGGAAACACTTACCTCGTAAGGGTCATATTGTGAACCATCGTCCTGTTCGTTGGATGATAGAAACCCGTCAGCGCGCTCTCCCAAGTCCATGTAATATCGTTTTAGGAGATTAGGACGCTGAAATGGTGGTCGAAACGTTTTTGTAGGTTCTACCGGTGGATTCCAATTTCTAACGCCGAATATGAACTCAGAAGTCGGTGGCTGGGGTGAAACTCCCGTCAAGGCCAGCAGCAGCACCACCATAGCGCTCTTGTAGTTCATGGCTGATGGATGAGGAGGTTGTCCCGACGCCAGCGTCTCACCAGGGCATATGAGACCTCCAGGCGGCGAGGACGATAACTTTATACTGCTGTTCATAAAAAAGAGACATTTACGATCGAGTTACGAAAACTTCTCGGAGCACAATTAAATTAATAATTTCAGCTTTCTGTTTTAGTAAATATCCATGACGACATCCCTAGCGACAGGAGATGTTTACCAGCAAGTGATAAGTGTCGGCTGCTTGTTGCTGAAAGATTGTGTGTATGGTTGTGGTGACAGGACAAATGTGAACAGACGTGATTTTTTTGTGTGTTCCACTGTGATCAAAACGTAAGGTGAAATTGTCATTTAAAACTCCCGGGTATTAGGAAGGCAGGTAATTTTTTCCCCTTAGTTGGTAGGACTGTCTATAATATTTGCTAAGCGTCTGTTTGATAAAAGGTTTAATTATCTCAGAGTTACACGTGTTTTTGTAAACAACCAAAAGTGAATTTTGCAATGGGTGATTTTGTTGAGCAAAGAACGTGCATCAAATTTTGTTTGCGGAACGAATATTCTTGTGCGGACACGTTGAAGGCCTTTGGTGATCAAACTATGGCACAAAGAAACGTTTATAAGTGGTACAACGAGTTTAAAGACGAACCTCGCGCGCTCTGGACGACCATCACCGTCTACCGACGAGGGCCACGTCCAAGAGATCAAAGATTTGGTGCTTGAAAATCGTCGATGGACAATTAGACATCACGCTGATGGTGTTGGAATATCATTTGGCTCAGCCCGAACCATTTTGAAGAATGTTTTGTGTCTCAAACGCGTCAAGTCTCGATTGGTGGAAAAAAACCGTCGCGTTGATGTGTGTGAAACTTTGCTGTCTGACTGTCAGGACCACCTGAAATGCATCATTACTGGAGACGAGACCCTGAAACCACCGACCAATCCAGCGAATATCAAGGTGATGTTGACAGTCGTGGTGTGGTGCACTATGAATTCCTTCCGCCGGGCCAAACTGTCAACAAAGAATATTATGTGGGTGTTATGCGTCGTTTACGTGAAGCTATTCGTCTGAAACTCTTGGTTCCTTCATCACGATAATGCACCACGTCACACTGCATTGGTTCTTCGCGACTCACATCGTTCCTCAACCACCGTATGCGACTTCTGGCTGTTCAGCAAACTCAAAAGGCCAATGTGGGGACGACGTTGTGACACGATTGAGGAGATAAAAACCGAATCGAAGAAGGTCTTGAAGGCTATACCGGAAAAAGACTATTCCGACTGTTTCGAGGACTGGAAAAAGCGTTGGAAAAAGTGCGTTTTATCGGACGGGGATTACTTTGAAGGGGATGACATTTATTTGGAAGAATAAATAAGGAATTTATATTTTATAAATAAATTAACCTTACTCTTTGATCACAGTGTTAAGTGTAACCTATTAATATTAATTCTGCTTATATGTAATTTATCTACTGTACACTTGTGACGAATCCTGTTTCCTCATTAGAGGGCTAATGGTGAATAAGTCTATACATCCATGTATCTATCTACAAAAACGGACGTCATATTTCATATTTGAGTCTTTCTCTGTACGATATTTCAAATGAACACGTCGTTAATTACGTTATCACATTCGGACTTGGCGTATGTATGTATGTATGTATTGATTTCATTGTCCCAGTCGCGAATTACAAGTTCTTAAATAAGAAACCAGCCTGCTTCCTAATTGCTTATTAGAGTGATATTATATATTTTTTTTTACAATTACATGTGGCTGCTTTACAGTCGCTCGGGGTATTTTTACACTATAGCATGTTTGTTTCTTGTTAGAGTAATTGCCAAATAAAACTTCTCCTTATAATTTAATAATTATTTTAATGAGCCTCAGCTTGTTATAGCTGTGCTGCACTTTGATAAAGTTTTATCTTAAATTAATCTTCTGGCGTGAGGGAGAATGATAAGTATTTTTTTAAGAAGAAGCGAAATATATCATATAATTCATTTATGGTTGAAGAACATAGATAAAAATAAACGAATCGGATTTTCTCAGCACAATTATAAAAAAGTAAAAAAAAAACTAGACCGCACAAGAAAAAGCCATGCAATAAAATATAACCTTCAATTATTAATTATATATGTATCGTTCATAATTTATTAATCTTCTCCCGAGTAAAGAAATTAAATATTTGGCAAGCTAAAGAAACAGATACAAAATAGATGGTTATACAGCTGACCTCTGGCCGCCATATTGAAAACAGAAATGTGACGTCACAAGTCCCGAGATGTTCTTTGCACACATCCAACATTGTAAAGGCTATCTGCAATTATTTGCACGGTAAATATGCAAGTACACGCGTCCTTGTACTCGCTGACGCTTACCGCTGTGGCGCTGCTAGTGATTCTAGCAGCCACTGACTGCAATTTCTTGCTGGTGGTAAGTCAACCGAAGAGTGAACTCTGCCAGAGAACTTTGGATAGTTTCTCTGCCATATTCTGTAACAGCTGTTTACACATTATATTTTATTTTCCCGCAGATGTAGAAGTGTTTCTTCCTTAAACTATAGCCCGGGGGCCCTAGGGACCTTGTAGGAACCATGTGGATCTCCTGGAGACAAGCCTGCGAGGGATGTTCTTTCGCAGGCAAAACCTTATAGGAGAGATACGAAGAGGCTACCTTTGGGTATGCCTTTTCCTCTCCGTTTTTGAACTAAGGTTCCCACAAGCCGAGGCACCTCGGCCTGTTTTGAGAGGTGTATGTTCCGGGGTCACAGACCTTGGGCATACGGTAAGAGTTGTCCGCTATTCCCATTGGATTAGCCGGCCAGCTGCCTCCTAAACAGGTCGAGGCACGGAGAAGGGAATGCTGCGTCCCCACAGCAAACTCCTCTCCCGCTATCGGAAGGGCGTGGGACAAGTACCCAATTCGCGACCTACCTGATGCAGGTTTTTCTAGGGTTTTCCCTGCATTTATTTCGGCGAATGCGGGGTAGGATCCTTAAAATATAGCCCGGTGGACCTAGTTCACCCTTGGCTACCTTCCTCTACCCTTCCGCATCCCCCCTTTCAAATCCCTTCCTATGCTATTAAAGGGGAGTTGCCCAAAGTGGATTACCCTCACGTAGCCTATTGCCCAAAAAAAATAAAAAATAAAGGGACCTTGTAGGAACCATGTGAATCTCCTGGAGACAAGCCTGCGAGAGGATTCTCTCGAAGGTACCCTGCGAGGGATGTTCTCTCGCAGGCAGAACCTTGTAGGAGAGATACGAAGGAGCTACCTTTAGGGATGCCTTTTCCTCTCTCCGTTTTTCAATAAGGTTCCCACAAGCTGAGGCACCTCGGCCTGTTCTGAGAGGTGTATGTTCCGGGGTCACAGACCTTGGGCATACGGTAAGAGTTGTTCGCTATTCCCATTGGAATAGCCTTCAGTAGGTAATTTTCGGTCTCGTTTGGAACCGGGAATATTTTTATTAATTTTACTCTTAATGGACCAGTAATATTTTTTACCATTTTAGATACTTGATTGGAAGGGCGTGGGACAAGTACCCAATGCCCGACCTACCCGATGCAGGTTTTTCTAAGGTTTTCCCTGCATTTCTTTAGGCGAATGCCGGGTAGGATCCTTAAAATATAGCCCGGGGACCCTAATTAACCCTTCCGCATCACCCCTTTCAAATCTCTTCCTATGCTATTAAAGGGGAGTTGCCACCATGTGGATTACCCCCATGTAGCCTGTTGCCCTAAAAAAAACCTCGTAAACATGCGCCGCCATGATGATTATATTATTCCTAGTAATGTAATGTGATGAAATTAAATTTACCGTGTTATGAATAAGAAAGTTCTTATTCATTATTTTTAATCAGACGTAATTTTTTTTCCTTTTTTACCATGGTTTAGGTTCACTATATTCGGAAGAACCCTTGAGAGAGAAAGAGGAAGTCGTTATAACTAATTTATTGTTTCCATATTTATTATTAAATGCAAAATACAGTTGTTATATTTTGTCATTAAATTATTATTTTTTTATATAAAATGAGTTCTCGGGTTTCCGGTCGGGTAACGTGATTTGAGCACAACGTTTCGGGAATCTCGACAACAGTTCACCTGACGAAGATGGCGGTGTCAGCCATAGAAACGTTGTGCTCAAATCACGTTACCCGACCGGAAACCCGAGAACTCTTTATACAGAATATAAGTCGGGAAAACTTACGCTCTTTATTATATTATTTTTTGTTAATTAAATTCTTTTTAATTTTAGAATCAAATAGAAATCCTACCAAATAAACCCATCAAAGTAATTATATATATGTATATATGTATATATAGACGAAGGTCTCCACCGGATTTACTTGCAGTCCTCGAATGGCGGCGGACACACAGTGAAATCTCCTCACGAAATACTTTCATATATATATATATATATATATATATATATATATACATATATATATATATATTGTAGTGAATAACATCGGTAAGTGGCCGCCCTTTGTCCGTGGGCCTGAGAAGGAATAAATTAAACGGCTTGTGTGTTCCTAGAGGCCCCAAGAAGGCGAGGATACGCGTCCCTTTTTTTTGCATATTTGGGGGGGGGGGGGCGGAGTAAGAATATATACTCCGAACCCGGGTGAAAGTCGACAGACGCAGGCAGACCGAAAGTTAGAGGACGTAAAGTGGAGTGAGAGAGGCGAGAGAGTGGAAAATTTGGCGAGCGAGAAGCAACAAAGGTTTTGGAAGGACGCCCATCGCGGTGAGGCCGAAGAAGATGTGCTGCTTACTACAAGATCAGTGATCCACTGCAAGTCGGCTGACGCCACAAGTTAAAGTAAAGATCACAATTTCTGTAAAGTGCCTTCAAAAGTTGAATTTTTTTACACAGTGCGGAAATAGGCTCTGTTCTTGAATAGCTACCGAGCCGCCCACATTACCCTGTAGATAAGGAGGATTTTATAACCAAGCCGGAGCTAATGTTAATTTTTTTATGGACTATATCTATAGCTGCTGGCGTCCAATAAAAATTTTTAATGTATTTTTATGTACTAAAGTTTTTTTATATATATAGTAACAAAGTCTAATCATTACAATATATATATATATATATACCGTGTATTGCAATTATAGTTATTATAAATGTGTAATATATATATATAATAATTAAATTACACTGTATTTGCCGTTATATAAGAATCATAAATTATTTTTCTTATCTTACAACTGTGATTATTTTTTATTCGTGATGAAATTCGTGGTTATTTCCTTCTACTCGTCGTTTAGTTGACATTTTCTACTACAGCTCTCTGATATTTATAAATGCTCTTCCCCCTTCAATAAAACATTTATCAGTATCTACATTAAAGTACAGAAATAACAACTCACTCACACTGACCTGTTTATACGAAGTTGATGATGTTTCTTCAATGGATTAATTCTTAATCAACGATTAAAGTCATTCCCGGTGTAATTGTTCGATAAACAGTTATCGGTTTTAACACTGGTGTATGACGACAGAGATATTAGTCGTCGAAACGTCGCGTTTAAATATGCTGCACCCGTGTGAAAAAACCGAGAACGGTTTATCGATTAATCTTAATGTATTTTTTTTTTCGTTACCATCTCTAACTATGTAAAATTGTCTGCTCCCTTTTTTCTCACATTTACAGCAGATTGTCTCTTGTACTACTGCAATAAATAAATCCTCTTCCATTACTTTTAAATTTTTTGACTTTGTTTTGATATATTCCAGAAGTTTTTCAGTAGCTGTAACAATAATCTTCTATTACATCATCATTTGTTTGGGCGAGTCCCGACTCTTCCCTTTCTTATCCTTAAGACCTGCACGTTTCAATAACCCCAGCACCAAGTATCAGAATTAATAATATTCCTAAAATACCTATTTTAATTAATCAGTGATTCAACGATCGCCTGAAATCAACGTTTTCCGGACTGGTTCTCAGAGTTTGTACTGAAGTCATCCTTTACTCCAAAAACAACAATTGTTTTTAATTTATTTGTTGAAGGAATTTGTTTGTTTCACCTCATATTCCACCAAAAATAATTTTAAATTTAATTTTTTTTATGGAGATTACTTTTTTGACTGGTTTTTAGTTAGGGAGTGTTTTACTGAATATTTTATTGTCACTGAAGCCATCACCGGAAAAAACTTAACCTCTTCTCTGATTGTTTGGTGGAAAATTAAAATCGAAAAATAATCCCCCAATATTCTGAAAACCTGTGATGCAGTATTTTAATTCATCTACAGCGGACAACCAACGAATGTTTTTTTTTGTTGTGCCTCACGATGGTGGCTGAAGATGTTGTTCCGTAAGAGTTGCTTTGGTGAGGGCCAGTTTCCTTCTAGCTCGAGTCACGTTCGCCAGCAATGGTCAGTAACAGTAACAGTAAGAGGCTGTGTAGAGTACAAACCATCGAACTCCATCAACCGCAGACTCCATGTCGTCATAAAAAAAAAATATTTAAACACGGAGCAATTCTTACGAGTTGGAAAGTAGCATCTTTGATACTGGGCAGACAGAGACGTTACAAATGTAAGTATTGCATCACATAACAATGACCACTTGTTTCCATGCTCACAAAAACACCGAGAACGTTCACTACTGATGACTGCCCAAACAAACCATGAACAATGTCGCGATTCCAAACTTAAAAGTTCCACCTTTTTTTTGCTTTTTCAAAGAATAAATCACATCAACACGTCACGTCAGGCATTTCTCTTACAGTCGTAGTTAGGTAAAGAAAAATAAAATAATTGTTTGTGCATCAAATAGCCTGCGGGATTCACCCCAGAGGGCTCTGGCGAGGGTTACCTTTAAGGATGCCTTCATAACTCTCTGGGTTTTTTTTAACTTAGGTTCCCACATGCCGAGGCACCTCGGTCTGTTTTTAAAGGTGTATGTTCCGGGGTCGCACACCTTAGGCATAAGGTAAGAGTTGTCTGCTTTTCCTATTGGAATAGTCGGCCAGCTGTCTCCTAAACTGGCCAAGCCATGGCGGGGGGTAACCTGCGACCCCACAGCAAACCCCTCTCACGCCATCCGAAGGGCGTGGGACAAGTACCTAATGCCCAACCTACCCGATGCAGGTTTTTCTAAGGTTTTCCCTGCATTTCTTTAGGCGAATGCCGGGTAGGATCCTTAAAATATATCCCGGGGCCCTAGTTAACCCTTGGCTACCTTCCTCTGCCCTTCCGCATCCCCCCTTTCAAATCCCTTCCTATGCTATTAAAAGGGAGTTGCCCAACGTGGATCACCCTCATGTAGCCTGTTGCCCTAAAAAAAAATAGCCTGCATCCATCCTGTTTTACTGCGAGAAGCGTTTGCTTGATCCTACCCCAAATGTACCAAAAATGATCGTGACCAAATTCCCAGTACCCCTTAAGAAAACTGTAATTACACAAATACAACGTTACGTTACGTGCAGCCCAGAGACTTTTGATTTTTCACAATTCTGTTAAAAACATTCGTGTAATATTATTCTTACCTTGCCGCCCCCAATAAGACACGCTGAATTGTATTCTGGATTTCTCCACGTTTTAAATTATTCCACCTAACATCAGAACCTCGGCTAGATGGAAACATGAAAATAATTTTTAAATTCAACGGAGGAGTTTTATTTCGCAAAACATTCTATTCAAAAATAAATTGTAGTCAAACCAATTTGGCAAAATGCAAAAATAAGCCAAACGACTGAAAAGATGCCAAAAAATAATTGTCAAGATTCCTACAAAAATGTCACGCCTCAAAGGTTACACAAGCAATTAAGAAGCGGGTTTTTATTTACAAATATGTAATTCGGGATCATGTCATTAGATTCAATAGACAAATATGCTGAAAGACTTCAGGACTTGTTAATTTAAATTACCCCATAGAGAAATAAAATACCGAGGATCAAAGGCTTTAAGTTGGACGAAATATGATCAATATCTTTGTTAAATTAATTAATGTGCAGAAGTCGCACTAACTCGAACGAGCATGTAGCTTTTTTATGAAGAGCAATATTAATTTATCACCTACAAGTCTCCTTATATAACGTGGTCAGTCGCTGGCGTTAGGACAAACTCACCAGCCATGGACTGCAAGTGTGTGGTGGTGGCGCTGCTGCTGCTGGTGGCAGCGGGCGCTTCAGCCATGCAACCAGGACATGATGTGTATCCCTACAGTAAAGGATTGCTTCTTAGACCACCACCACCACTATCAAACAAAGGAGTATGGTACGAACCATCACGACCATGGCCACCAAGATCAAGCAAAGGAATATTTTTAGAACCACCACCACCATGGCCACCAACATCAGGCAGAGGAATATTTTACGAACCACCACCACCATGGCCACCAACATCAGGCAGAGGATTATGGTACGAACCACCACAACCAGGGCCACCAAGATCAAGCAAAGGAATATTTTTAGAACCACCACCACCATGGCCACCAACATCAGGCAGAGGAATATTTTACGAACCACCACCACCATGGCCACCAACATCAGGCAGAGGATTATGGTACGAACCACCACAACCAAGGTCACCAGTATCAAGCAGAGGAATATTTTACGAACCACCACCACCATGGCTACCAACATCAGGCAGACGTTTATATTTCCCCAATATTCCATTAACTAAAAAACCAAAAGGAGGATTATTTTTCCGCCACGAAATAGATCCTTCAAGCACTTCAGACGATGCCACATATGGAGCTAGTTCGCTTCCCGGGGGTATGGTAAGTGTTTCCTGACCCACAGTCAGCTCACATATATAGTCCGTAATTTTTTTCCTTTTCCAATTGAAAATTAATTTAAAATGTGTTCCAACGCATATTTGTTTAAATGTAGTATGCATCCTGTATTCTTCGTTCTCAATTATTATTTTAAAACAGTTTTTACCATTCCACAACATAACCATTTATTGACAAGCAACGAATGTAATTCCTACTAAAAACTCCCTCCAAGAAAAAATTACGTTTCCTCCAGTTTTGTTGTTTTCTTTGCTCATTGATAAAAATACAAAATAATCATGAATATCTATGGAAATCTTGAATACAGCAACGAGCTATGAATAGTATGTATTATGTCAAAGGTGTTTGTGTAACGATAATATTTAATATCATTGAAGCAACGAAATCATGGCTAATTAATTTTTATTTTCCAAGGAAGTGAGTTTAAGTTTTCCCTCCCTTCACAATAATATTTTTAGTTTAGGTAAATTCTTGCTGACGTTTATTCAACTAAAGCCTTGCATTTAATAACCCAGACAAATTATTCTTAAAGTTCGATGACATGTTTGATTTATTTGATGTAATTAATTTCAGACCAGAGATGAATTCTCCAAAGCGGTCCAGAAGTATTTCGAGGAGGCCCTACGTCAGGAGTCGTAACATACAAGTGATAAAATGGCACTTGATTGAATAATGTATTGTTAAAAAGTAAAATTGTTTAAATAAATCAATAATATTTTCATCCAGTCTCTTATAATACGTAATCCTTGTTCCTATGTTGTCATGCAGTTTCCTATACATAACCATTCAGTGCTCCTCTCATTAATGCAGTATAAATAATATGACGAAATGAAATTCTTGGACGAAGACTGTTTGGGTTACGAAGCAGTTTGAGAGCCAAAATTATCCTCGTGTCACCGTCACAACTTGTAATCACAAACGCACGTTTCTGCCTCTGGTGTTAACATCTTCCACGCTTACAGTCTTCTTGTGGCTGCTGTCTGATGGTTGATTGGTTGGTAAAAGTCTACGCTCAGGCACAATCCATGGCTGCTTCTGCAAAATGCCACAAGAATTTATATTATTCCAGGTTTCTTAAGGGATTCAAAAATACTCTCGCTGAGATAAGAGAATGTAAGAATTTGCGTTACTGTACTGGAAGAAAAAAACCCTTCAGATACCTTAAGTTATTGAAAAATATTCCTAGCAATCAAGAGAGTCGAATATTTTTCCGAGGCTGTAAAAGAAAAAAATACAATAATGGTCTCTTAAGATACAAAAATTTTCTGGTCATCCTAATAGATGCCTTCTTCAGTCTGCTGACCCCAGCATCACAGAAACCAGATTGGCAGGTGTTATTTCAATCCTTACTTAGTGTTTGAGAATATTTCTTAGGGCATTTGAAGAAGAAAAAAAACGTGTTCTACGACTTCCTCCTCCTTACCACTGTTGAAGCACGTGGGGCTGTCCACTGTCTTGAACCTATTTATATGTTTACGAAAACACCCGAGCCCTGTCGTCAGTGGAGTTAGTTGATAATCTTTCCCTCCACGTATTCTCCTTGTCCATGTTAGGATGTCAGGAACGATGCGGTGCGTCCGTCGTCCCTCTGAGGACTCTCGCCACCGACGTTGCCACTCTGTTTGTGATTCCCTTCCTGTGCTTCCTATTCCTGATGTTCTTGTGTATGAATGCGAAGAGCGGGTGAGACACAACTACCACTCAAGGGGGTGCGCAGCAGAAAATTTTCAACCATTCTAAACCGACGGATATTGCTGTCAAATAAATTATTTTCGTGGTCAAGGAGGTTGGTAGTGTTTCTCCCGATGTTCTTAGTGTATAATTTCAGCCTCTAACGGCATGGCAGTGGTGGTGGTGGTGGTGGAGGAAGAGGGAAGGTCGTTACACAAAATTAAGGCAATAACATGCAAGATTGATGTCGAATCCGGGGCTATTAACGTCACTGAATTAATTCTTACACTCGATATGACTGTAAAGGTGTACTTGAGCCCCTAAGAGTGAAGCATAAAGGAAGTTCCGCGTTAAACAAGTGAAGAAATTTCCTCCCTGATTTATTTTACACGTTACTTACCATGTTGTAGCCCAGCACTGAAACGGTGGGGGTTCCGAGTGTGTTTCTCTCTTAGTTTAAGCACTTAAAAGGGTGCGTGTTGCGACGGTTTGGCGCTCTTAGCTTCTGGGAGGAATTTTTATTCAATTCGTCTTTTATTTACTTTTATTTATTAATGAGAGGAGCACGGAATGCTCACGACAACATAGGAACAAGGATTACTTAGAGACTGGATGCAAATATTATTGATTTATTTAAACAATTTTACTTTTTAACAATACATTATTCAATCAAGTGCCATTTTATCACTTGTATGTTACGACTGCAGACGTCGGGCATCCTCGAAGTATTTATTTTCTGACCTCTCCGTCTAATTCATCTCTGGACTGAAATTAATTACATCAAATAAATCAAACATGTCATCGAACTTTAAGAATAATTTGTCTGGGTTATTAAATGCAAGGCTTTAGTTGAATAAACGTCAGCAAGAATTTACCTAAACTAAAAATATTATTGTGAAGGGAGGGAAAACTTAAACTCACTTCCTTGGAAAATAAAAATTAATTAGCGCATGATTTCGTTGCTTCAATGATGTTAAATATTATCGTTATACAAACACCTTTGACATAATACATACTATTCATAGCTCGTTACTGTATTCTAGATTTCCATAGATATTCATGATTATTTTGTATTTTTATCAATGAGTATAGAAAACAACGAAAATGGAGGAAACGTAATTTTTTCTTGGAGGGAGTTTTAGTAGGAATTACTTTCGTATCTTGTCAATAAATGGTTATGTTGTGGAATGGTAAAAACTGTTTTAAAATAATAATTGAAAAAGAAGAATACAGGATGCATACTACATTAACACAAATATGCGTGGGAACACATTTTAAATTATTTTTCAATTAGAAAAGGAAAAAAATTACGGACTATATATGTGAGCTGACTGTGGGTCAGGAAACACTTACCATACCCCCGGGAAGCGAACTAGCTCCATATGTGGCATCGTCTGAAGTGCTTGAAGGATCTATTTCGTTGCGGAAAAATAATCCTCTTTTTTGTTTTATAAATGGTGGAATATTGGGGAAATATAAACGTCTGCCTGATGTTGGTGGCCATGGTGGTGGTGGTTCGTAAAATAATCCTCTGCCTGATCTTGGTGACCCTGGTTGTGGTGGTTCGTACCATAATCCTCTGCCTGATGTTGGTGGCCATGGTGGTGGTGGTTCGTAAAATAATCCTCTGCCTGATGTTGGTGGCCATGGTGGTGGTGGTTCGTAAAATAATCCTCTGCCTGATCTTGGTGACCCTGGTTGTGGTGGTTCGTACCATAATCCTCTGCCTGATGTTGGTGGCCATGGTGGTGGTTGTTCGTAAAATAATCCTCTGCCTGATGTTGGTGGCCATGGTGGTGGTTGTTCGTAAAATATTCCTCTGCCTGATGTTGGTGGCCATGGTGGTGGTGGTTCGTAAAATAATCCTCTGCCTGATGTTGGTGGCCATGGTGGTGGTGGTTCTAAAAATATTCCTTTGCTTGATCTTGGTGGCCATGGTTGTGGTGGTTCGTACCATACTCCTTTGTTTGATAGTGGTGGTGGTGGTGGTGGTGGTCCTCGAAACAATCCTTTACTGTAGGGATACACATCATGTCCTGGTTGAATGGCTGAAGCGCCCGCTGCCACCAGCAGCAGCAGCGCCACCACCACACACTTGCAGTCCATGGCTGGTGAGTTTGTCCTAACGCCAGCGCCTGACCACGTTATATAAGGAGACTTGTAGGTGATAAAGTAATATTGCTCTGCATAAAAAAGCCACATGCTCGTTCGAGTTAGTGCGACTTCTGCACATTAATTAATTTAACAAAGATATTGATCATATTTCGTCCAACTTAAAGCCTTTGATCCTCGGTATTTTATTTCTCTATGGGGTAATTTAAATTAACATGTCCTGAAGTCTTTCAGCATATTTGTCTATTGAATCTAATGACAGGATCCCGAATTACATGTTTGTAAATAAAAATCCGCTTCTTAATTGCTTGTGTAACCTTTGAGGCGTGACATTTTTGTAGGAATCTAGACAATTATTTTTTGGCGTGTTTACAGTCGTTTGACTTATTGTTTGCATTTTGCCAAATAGGTTTGAGTACAATTTATTTCTGAATATAATGTTTTGTGAAATAAAACTCCTTCGTAGAATTTATAATTATTTTATAGTGTCTTTATTTAGCCGAGGTTGACTTTTAAATCTTCTGATGTGAGCTGGAATAATAAAAAATGTGGAGAAATCCAGAATATAATTCACACAATGTCATATTGCGGCTGCAAGGTAAGAATAATGTTAAATTAATCTTTTCAACTGAAATATAAAGAAAATCAAAAGTCCCTGGGCTGATCGTAACGTAACGTTGTATTTGTGTAATTACAGTTTTCTTAAAGGGTAATGATCATGTTGTGGTACTTTTGGGGTGAGATCAATTAACAGCTTCTGTCACTGATGACCTGAGATGTTGATCCGAGTGTAAATGTCAATATAAACAAAAAGTCTTGATTGATGTTTTCACGAATGGTGAGTTTTTTTTAGAAATAACGCATAATATATATATATATATATATATATATATATATATATTCTAGGACACGTGATTACTATTGTAAATTAAGTCATTAATTAATACTTGGGACAATTACAACCAATCTTTCTACACGTGTCACTCACGATCCTGTTGATTTACGGCAATAGCAACCCATTTCGTGGGGGTTGGAACTTGTATAATATGCGATTACCGTCTTTATTGGCCCCTAATAAATAGTTAACGCTCATATTTAGAATGTCAAGATCGATGTTTTTAGTGTCCAATTCCAACCCCGCTATTCCTCAACAAGAGGCCTGCGAGGGCTATTCTCTCGCAGGCAATACCTGCCTGGGATTTTCTCTCGCAGGCAGAACCTTTTAGGAGAGATAAGATGGGTATGCCTTTTCCTTTCCGTTTTTGAGCTAAGGTTCCCAAAAGCCGAGGCACCTCGGCCTGTTTTGAGAGGTGTATGTTCCGGGGTCACAGACCTTGGGCATACGGTAAGAGTTGTTCGCTATTCCCATTGGAATAGTCGGCCAGCTGCCTCCTAAACTGGTCGAGGCACGGAGAAGGGAATGCTGCGTCCCCACAGCAAACTCCTCTCCCGCTATCGGAAGGGCGTGGGACAAGTACCCAATGCCCGACCTACCTTATGCAGGTTTTTCTAGGGTTTTCCCTGCATTACTTTTAAGCGAATGCCGGGTAGGATCCTTAAAATATAGCCCGGGGGGCCTAGTTAACCCTTGGCTACCTTCCTCTACTCTTCCGCATCCCCCCTTTCAAATACCTTCCTATGCTATTAAAGGCGAGTTGCCCAACATGGATTACCCTCATGAAGCCTGTTGCCCTAAAAAAAATTACTGTGGAAGTGGGTGGATACTTACGCTCACTTCATTGGAAGTATTATAAAAATTGATTCGGGAATGACTTAGTCGTTTCAATTAATATTATTAGATAACACAATTTTCTGACCTATAACAGACAATATTTTTATTGATTTAAGACAACGTTTCGTTACGTGTTTTGTACCTTCCTCAGGTCTTTCCTAAAAATGCTAGATTTTAAAAACTATTTTCTATATATTTGTATGTTCCTCATACAAATCTACACCAGTCGAGAAAATTTAACCAAATTTCGTACACATGTTCTTTGCGATCAGGAAACAAACACTGTCGGGGTGAGACGCGTCTACCACCCCTCAGAAGCGGGTGTGGAAATATTTAAACATGCTAAAACAGTCGATATTTCGGTCAGATTAATATTTTTAGAGGTCAAAGATATTCATAGTGTTTCTACCGATGTTATCTGACTACAACATCATCGAAACGGAGGACCCTTAGGGTTGGGGGTGGATGCGTATTACAAGAAAATAACGCTAATACAATCAAGATTGGAGTCAAATCCAGTTTTTTGCATGTATCATAGTTGAATGAAGACATTCAATTCGCCATTTAACCTTCAGGGGCGGGGCTACACGGGGGTAGAATTTTTCTAACAGGTTAAATGGTCGATATTTGGAATAAATAATCGTTGAGGTCAATGACGTTTATATAATATCTACCAATGGTTTCTGTAAAATTTCAACCCCTTTCGGCATGACAGGTACACACATAGGGGTCTGGGTGGAAATATTCAAACAATGTAACCGGCCGACAACACATTTAATTAAAGGGGTCGTTACATAAAAATAACCTAAAAGATACCTAGATTGGAGTCAAATCGATGGTTATGGATAAATGACATCTCAGGCAACGCCGGGCACCCAGCTAGTTCTAAATATAATTATTAAAAGCAAATATCGTCCTCAATTGCATGTTTAAAAATTTCCTCCCCCGACTGTACCCGTCCCTGATGGTTAAATGGCCAGTTGAATGTCATAATTACACTCAGAGCCACCTAAAATGAATTTGAGTCCAATCTCGGTTGTATTCGCGTTATTTTCTTGTAACGCCCGTCCACCCCCAGCCATTTTCCCATGGTATAAGGGATGAAAATTATAATCAGATAACATTGGTAGAAACACTAGACCCATAAAAATATTTATCCGACTCAAATATCGGTCTTTCAGCATGTTTAAATATTTCCACCCCCGGCCACCTCCCCTCCTAGGGGTGGTAGACGCGTCTCACCCCGACAGTCGGTAGAAACACTATCAATATCTGTGACTCCTTAAAATATTTATCCGATCGAAATATCGACTGTTTTAGCATGTTTAAATATTTCCATCCCGTCCACCCCCGCTTCTGGGGGTGGTAAATGCTTCTCACCCCGACAGTGTTTGTTTCCTGGTCGCAAAGAACACGTGTACGAAATTTGGTGAAATTTGATCCACCGGTATAGATTTGTATTCTCCACCCAAAACACTAAGGGTGCTCTTTCCCCAGGGTGTAGAGGATGAAAATTATATTCAGATGACATTGGTAGAAACACTATCAATATCTGTGACCTCTAAAAATATTTATCCGACTAAAAGATTGGCTGTTTTAGCATGTTTAAATATTTCCATCCCCGTCCACCCCCGCTTTTGGGGACGGTAGACGCGTATCACCCCGACAATGTTTGTTTCCTGGTCACAAAGAACACGTGTATGAAATTTGGTGAAATTTTCTCCACCGGTGTAGATTTGTATAAGGAACATACAAACAAACAAACGCTCTGCTTATTTATTAGAAGATTAAGCAAAACGTCACGAATAAATTTAGAATCTGAGGAATGATAAAAGCTAATTTTTAATAAGATTATTCAGGGTGATCCGGAATATGTAGGAGGACATGTAAAAGCTGTGAATGAAAGTCCGCCCATTACAGAAACGTCGTTGTGGTCAACATCACTGCGCATCTTAAAACTAGTGATATTTTTTATTCACCACATTCATTACGTAGTTGTCTTATGTTATCGGCTGGAACAATGGCTGACCAAATAGAAAAGCCATATTCCTTTCTTAATCGGACTTGAGACCCTTCAGATTTATTGAAAGTAATTTCCCCAACGTACTCAATAAGCGAGCTTAATATTTAACTTCTCCCTGGGAAAACCACTGAAGATTATCCCGCTTACGGGTACAAGTACCGGTGACACAAGAAAAACAGTTACCAAGGTAAATTCATCCTAAATTCGTCTGTGAATTTAACATCAATTTCGTCTGGTTGACGCCTGCCCATTCGTGCAGCCATTGGTGGCTATACCAGCGTTCCTCGGGCATTCGATCGTGGTCTACCATGCATCATTCTTAAGTATTCGAGCTGTGAAATTTGGTCGGCTGTTGAAAGGAATGTAATCCATTGGATCTGGTTGCATGGCCGAAGATCCCACCAAAACAAGGAGCAGCGCCACCATCAGTCGCGCACTTGTTGACCATGGCTGATGAGTTTGAACTCACGCCAACGGCTGACCACGATGTATAAGAACCTTCCGAGACTGCGGGGGTAAGTATTGTTTTTCACTTAAACGTGTCACCTACGGTTGAGTTACAGTAACTCACGTAGCTCAATTAAATTAAGAGGAGAAGGGAGATCATATGTCATCCGACCTAAGACCTTTGAGTCTCGGTCTTTTCTTGTTCTGTCCGATATTTTAAATGAACTCTTCGTTAATCACGTTGTCTCTTTCGGTAACATGATTCCATTGTCACAGTCGCGATTGACAATTTCATAAATAATAAATCAGCCTGCTTATTGTAACCTTTCAAGAATCTTGACAATTACGCATGGCGGCTTTACAGTCGGTTGGCTTATTCTTGCGTTCTCTCAAATAGTTTTTCAGTACCTTTATTTCAGATTTGAGTTGATATCCAAATAAAACTCGTGCGTAAAATTTAATAATTATTTTAACGCGCCTCAGTTTCTTACAGCCGTGTTGGTCTTTTATATAGTTTCAGCTAACATAAATCTTCTCATATGAGGTGGAATAATAAAACCAGTGTGAAGTAGAGAATATAATTCGCATAATGTTTTAATCGTGAAGTAAAAGCAAAATAGTTTCAACAGAAAAATGAAAAATCGGAAATGCCGTGGGGGTGCAAGTAATTTACGTTTCATTGTGTATATTTGTAATTACAGTTTTATTCAGAACTAGCTGCGTGCCCGGCGTTGCCCGAGATGTCATTTATCCATAACCCCCAAATTTTCGTTATTTTTATGTAACCCCCCCCCCTCCCCACCGATACCCGTGCTCCCCTCCCACATCGAAAGGGCTTGAAATTATACACAGCTAAAGTCGCAGAAATTTTATCAATCTAATTAATTATAACTATAATTATGAAAATCAAATATTCAATTACAAGTTTTATAATTTCCACCCCCGGCTGTACCCGCCCTTGGGGGTTAAACGGCCAGTTGAATGTCATAATTACACTCAGAGCCACCTATAACCATGGATTTGACTCCAATCTCGGTTGTATTCGCGTTATTTTCTTGTAGCGCCCGTCCACCGGCACCCCTAAGGTTGCTCCTTTCCCATTCCGTAAAGGCTTTATTTTTACACAGATAACATCGGTAGGAACACTGTCGGTCTCTTTGAGCGCTAATAATATTTATTTCCGACTCCAATATCGGGATTTTTTGGCATGTTTGAATATTTCAACTCATCCCTAAGCGTGCTTCCCTCTCACGCCGAAAGGGGTTGAAATTTTACAAAAACCATAGATACTATCAACGTAATTGACCCTGATAGTTAGTTATTTAAAGCAAATATATACCATTTATCATGTTTGAAAAATTCCATCCCCGTCCACCCCCACCCCTGGGGATTAAATGGCCATTTAAATGTCACAATTAAACTCACCGACATCCGTTACCCTGGATTTGACTCCAATCTCTATTGTATTCGCGTTATTTTCTTGTAACGTCCGTCCACCCCCACCCTCGATCGGCGCTCCTTTCCCATGCTATAAAGGGTTGAAATTATACTCATATCACATCGGTAGAAAGACTGTCAATCTCTTTGACCCCTGAAAATATTTATCAGACTCAAAAAATAACTGTTTTAACATGTTTGAATATTTCCACCCCCGTCCATCCCCGCTTCTGGGGGTGGTAGACGCGTCTCACCCCGGCAGTGTTTGTATATATATACAAACACTCTGCTTTATTTATAAGATTAAATGCAATGATCTGATGAACTTTGGGTGAGAGATCAAGTAACAGTTTCTTGTAGAAAAAAAGGATGGAGATAGGGAATCAGATACACATAGAATTATTATTTCTTTCTCGTCGTGTTTAACTCGTACCCCACGTTGGGCGCCATTTTATGTGGCGACTTATTGGACGCTTTGAATTATTATGGGTATTTAAAAAATTTAATTTAATTTTTTTTTTAGGGCAACAGGCTACATGAGGGTGATCCACATTGGGCAATTCCCCTTTAATAGCATAGGAAGGGATTTGAAAGGGTGGATGCGGAAGGGTAGAGGAAGGTAGCCAAGGGTTAACTAGGGCCCCCGGGCTATGGTTTAAGGATCCTACCTGGCATTCGCCTAAAGAAAAATCCAGGGAAAACCCTAGAAAAACCTGCATCAGGTAGGTCGGGCATTGGGTACTTGTCCCACGCCCTTCCGATAGCGGGAGAGGAGTTTGCTGTGGGGACTCAGCATTCCCTTCTCCGTGCCTCGACCAGTTTAGGAGGCAGCTGGCCGACTATTCCAATGGGAATAGCGGACAACTCTTACCGTATGTCCAAGAGCTGTGACCCCGGAACATACACCTCTCAGAACTGTCCGAGGTTCCTCGGCTTGTGGGAACCTTAGTTCAAAAACGGAGAGGAAAAGGCATACCCAATAATAAAAAAAATTGATTTTTAAATAATTTATTTGTAAAAATAACTGAAATTAAATGTTATAATTTACAAAAAAAAATTAAACGAAATTTAAAATGGCTATACTTTGGGGAGCAGAAAGAAATTTCTTATGTAGCTTCAGGGAACGTGGGCGAAAAAAATTGATAATAAATATAGTATAAAATGCAACTATTGCGTTTAGACGAGAATGGTGTTCAGTTACATGGAAATGATGGAAAATGCTGATTACTGGTGTCTCGCCTGTTGACTGCCGTAGATACTTTGTCGTGGATCCCTCCGGAACGTCTTCGGAAACGATGCTGGATGAAGGTTTGGCGTAGTCATGTTTTCCGCTGGTTGACGGACTGATCGACGTAGTTGATACTCTGTAGTGGACTAGACTTGACTTAGCCACTCCTTTTGTTATTAAAATGGTTTTCAGAAAATTTTGCAATGTAAATGCCAGGTGTCATGATTCCTCCGGAGCCGTTATAGGATTATTAGCCTTCTTCGGCAATTGGATTTTTAATAATTTTGGCTCGTACCAAAACAGACCGCAGCAACCGACAAGAATCAGGCTGGATGGGAGGCAGGTTGCGGGTTTGGGGACGGTTATGCATTGGTGATTGGTAGGATGTAGTAGGTGCCTTGGAAGAAAGGTTCCGCCACCGCACAGTCCCCACGAGGAACCGCACACCATCATGTACCTAGGGGGAGGTTGCGGAGGAGGGAGAGGTGGGAACGGGTTAGCTGCGATTGTATTGACCTACTCGGCATTCGCCTATAATGCAGGAAAACCCTAGAAAACCTGCATCGAGTTCTTTGTCCTCCCTTTTCAACGTCTGGAAGCTCCCGTCAACTACAGTTTTTGGGGGGGGGCAACAGGCTACATGAGAGTAATCCATGTTGGGCAACTTCCCTTTAATAGCATAGGAAGGGATTTGAAAGGGTGGATGCGGAAGGTAGAGGAAGGTAGCCAAGGGTTAACTAGGGCCCCCGGGCTATTGTTTAAGGATCCTACCCGGCATTCGCCTAAAGAAATGCAGGGAAAACCCTAGAAAAACCTGCATCAGGTAGGTCGGGCATTGGGTACTTGTCCCACGGCCTTCCGATAGCGGAAGAGGAGTTTGCTGTGTGGACGCAGCATTCCCTTCTCCGTGTGTCGACCAGTTTAGGAGGCAGCTGGCCGATTGTTCCAATGGGAATAGTAAACAACACTTACCGTATGCCCAAGGTCTGTGACCCCGGAACATGCACCTCTCAAAACAGGCCGAGGTGCCTCGGCTTGTGGGAACCTTAGTTTATTAGCCTTGTGTTGATTTATACATTTAGTTAAATAAAAAAGAGAGAGAAATAGCACACTTGTCAGTAACTGAGTTATTGGGAATAAATCCCATTACAACTGGTAAGGTAGGACAATGTATAAAAACCACACGTAGTTACAAGAAGGAAGCCTGCGAGAGGATTTCTCGCAGGTGAACCTTCTCAGAGAGCTCTGGCGGGGGCTACCTTTGGGGATGCTCTCACATCTCTCTGGTTTTTTTGAACTAAGGTTCCCACAAGCCGAGGCACCGCGGTCTGTTTTAAGAGGTGTATGTTCCGGGGTCACAGACCTTGGGCATACGGTAAGTGTTGTTTACTGTTCCCATTGGAACAGTCGGCCAGCTGCCCCCTAAACTGGCCGAGGCACGGAGAAGGGAATGCTACGTCCCCACAGCAAACCCCACTCCCGCCATCGGAAGTGCGTGGGACAAGTACCCAATGCCCGACCTACTTCTTGTAACCGAGGCTCTTTATGACTCTCTTACTAAAAGGTACTGTGTGTATTTTTGTCTCGTAAGATACTTTTACTGTCAATAGAATATTTTACTCTTAAGATACATGAAGGTATTTTGACTCGCTGAGGTATGACTCCCTTAAGTTAATGCGTGTACTTTTGACAAAAATAGGACACCAAGTACATTTTTAAGTCTAATTTAACTCTTTTTCAAAACGTCGAGGGGTTTGTGATGATATTTGACACGACCTAGCAACACTAAGGGCAAGCTCCGAATGTGACATCTCTGGATAGTTGCCTAGCAACGTGTTTACCGAGTAGTTTCTATGGATTGTATACTTGTGTGTGCACTCTATTTAGTTTTGATTACAACCACATCTTTTTATTTTTTTTAAAAAAAAAATATAATGACAGGGTCTAACAGAAAAATGTCGACGAACGGGCAGAGACTATTACCGTAATTTTCCAAAGGGAGTAGTTTGAAGACGAGGGACAAAGTTCCTTGACTTCTGCCGCGAACCTAAAGATTGATAACAATGATTAATGGTAAGAGAAGGAGGAAGAAACAAGGCTGTAAGTGGGCAAGAATTTAACAACGTTGCCAACCGACGTGCGTTTGTAACTGGAAGTTATGTTGCTAACACGAGGAAAAATTTGTTTCCCAAGCATGTTCGTAACACGGATTTTTATGGTCGAAGAAATTCAGTACCGTATTTTATACATATGGTATTAATGAGGTAAACATGGCAACATAGGAACGAGGATACCTTCATTGTAAGGGACTGAATCAAAAAGTAATTGATTTATTTTGTAATTTTTTTTATATCTTAACAACTTATTACATTATTCAATCAAATGCCATTTTATTTCTTGTGTCTGATAACGAACGACCACGACCAGACCTGTAGTAGCGGAAGATGGATCGGATTGTATGCTGCGTGTCCTGTAAACAATTACAATAATTTCATCAAACCTGCATTAGAACTTCATTTTATTAAATGCAACGCTTTAGTTCAATAAAAACGTCAGCAGAAATTGAATATACTTAAAAAATGTTACTGTGGGGGGGGGGGATCCTTACGCTCACTTCTTTGGAAGAAAAATAAAATATGATTCGAGAATGATTTAGTTGTTTCAATAAATATTAAATGTTGTTGTAACACAAAAAAAATCTTTAAAGTTTCATGCAACTAAATATAAATTATATTCATTGCTTATGATATTCAGGTTTTGCAGACATATTTATTATCTCGTGTGCCAGAAGGTAATATTTGTAGATGAAGTTGTAAAGTACACAGAAGACGGAAACTCTATTGAGAATATAATGAAGGAATTTCTTGCCAGGGGTTGCTAGAAAAATCGCGAAACGAAACCGGAATAGGAAATGAAATAGTCGGACACACATCGTGGAAGTATTCTTGGGTGTAGGGTAATGGTAAATGTTACGGATCAGTGTAATAAGATATATTGCTATTGGATGAAGGATGCTGTAGTAGCAAGTACTTAGTGTAAAATTCAATTTACGATTACTAGTCGGGGATCTTATTTATGGGTTTTCATTGATATAAAAATAAGAAAAATTTATTAATTTGAAATATACATAATTTAATAATAAAACAAAATTGAATTCAATATAATAAATAAAGGAATATTAGAAAATTATTCTTTCTCTCAGGGTACAAAAGGAAACTAGTGGGTTGACATGGGCAAAAAGCTTCAGCCTAGCTACGCGGGCAAAGCGATACATTTGTTTTTAACGATACCCAAATCAGTATGCGAAGGCAGAGGTCGTCTTTGCTGTTGGCTGGCAGGGACCTGCGGGAGTGCGTCGTCGGTGCCTCGTCCAAAAACCGTTCTCAACCGAGGGAGTTATCGGCGGCCGGCTTCAGATGTTGGTCTAGTGAGAACCTCCGATTCTAAAAAAAAAAAAAGCCTGCTTGGGCCGTGACCCACTCTGTACAAGAACTTCCGAGTGACTGTCAGATTATTCTCCGTCATCCTAAAAATAAAAAGGTTTAAAATTATTTTGTATGCCCGTCTGCGAAACAGATGCTTCCGGGACTGAATTTAGTTGGGCCAAATAATTATTTGGTGTTCACTTGCAGCAGCAGCAGCAGTCAGGAACCTTGTTAACGCTTTATGTAAAGAATTTGTCGTTGTCCGCTCTTCCTTTGTACCAAAATGTACGGAAGACGTCGTTGGAGAAAGCCAGGCCGCGACAGCAAAAACGACTTCATGCACCAAAATAAACCCCCCGCGGAATTACATTAGTTACTTGTGAGTTTGAGGAAACCGTAGTTGTCTAATGTTATCGGCTGGGACAAATAGAAAAGCCATTTTCCTTTCTTAATCGGACTCGAGCCTCTTCAGAGTTATTGAAAGAAATTGCCGCGACAACTTCACATAGTAAATAAGCGAGGTGAATACTTTTATAGCAGAAGTGAAAACCCGATCCCGCTTACGGCTGCGACACAAGAAAAGCCCCTTACCATGGTGAAATCATCGTCTGTTGGAAACGTTTCCAATTGTGCATCATCATCATCATTGGCCTCAATGGACGTTTCCAATCCGATGTTGTCCTGTTCAGACGGGCGCATTTCTAGTTTCGGTCGTTTTACCATTACCATTGGTTCTATGTATATTGGCCACACAATGTAAGGCGACAGCAGTAATATTGGTATTAGTGGTGGTGGTGGTGGCATGGCTGAAGCTCCCGCCAAAACCACAAACAACGCCACCAACGCACACTTGCTGTCCATGGCTGATATGACTTTGTCCTGACGCCAACGTCTCACCACGGTATATTAGAACCTCCAGAGACTCGGGGTGATACCTTTATATCGCTCTTCACTTAAAAGTGACATTCACGTACGCGTCACGGCGACTTCTGGATCTCAATTAAATTAAAAAAGACGGAGATGAGATTTTATTCCACGTAAAATCTTTAAGTCTGGTCTTTTCTTTTTTGTACGATATTTAAAATTGACACGTCGTCAGTTAACCTTTCAGCGGCGATATTCTGGACACAATTATATGAGGAGGCAGTCGGGATTTTGTCACAATTCTCTCAAATAATTTTCAGCACATGTACTTTAGTTTCGAGGGATTGCTAAATAAAACTTCTCCGGAGAATTTAACCATTATTTTAATGAGCCTCCGCTTCTTATAGCCTTGTTGCACTTTTATGTAGAATAAACTTACATAAATCTTCTGATATGAGTTGCAAAAAATAATTTTGAGGAAAATAAACAATGCAGTTGTGATTCGTGAGTTTTTTTATGTGCTACATCATCTCAAGAAACCGTAATTACGAGGATAACTATGTAAAATTATAAAACTACAAATACTCTGATCCGGCACGTAGGCCTATTTTTAAACGCGGAATAATTTACCATTTCCAACCCGAAAATATTTTTCTCTGTAAATATTTTAAATTTTCGGAACAAGCCACTGAGCAGTTTTTATTCACCTTAGATTGTGAATTTTTTTTATTTGACCAAAAATGAACAATTACTATTTTTGTTCTTAAAATATAAACTACTGTAAAATAATATTTATAATCAGTGAATAGTTCGAATTTATTTCGATTTCATTGCTTATGTCGCCTGATGCTCTGTCATAGCACGGGGGAGCAAATCTGTTTCCTTGTGCTCTCGGCATCGTAGCCCATAAGGCCAGCAGTTTGTTGAGCTTTACAGGTGGTGCAAGGGTAGGGGAAGAGGGGGGGTGTAAAGGTAAGATGCTCTGTCATAGCACGGGGGAGCAAATCTGTTTCCTTGTGCTCTTGGCATCGTAGCCCATAAGGCCAGCAGTTTGTTGAGCTTTACAGGTGGTGCAAGGGTAGGGGAAGAGGGGGGGTGTAAAGGTAAGATGCTCTGTCATAGCACGGGGGAGCAAATCTGTTTCCTTGTGCTCTCGGCATCGTAGCCCATAAGGCCAGCAGTTTGTTGAGCTTTACAGGTGGTGCAAGGGTAGGGGAAGAGGGGGGGTGTAAAGGTAAGATGCACATGTGTAGTTGTGACTAAATCACCTAATCCAGTGTTGTAGCTGGAATAAGTCTGGCTGTCCAGAAGCGATGCACCGCAAGGCGGGGAGTTTAAAGTCCTCAATATCGAAGCATAGATTCGAAGTGTTAAAACACAATTCTTATGAAGGTTCTTAAAATTAATAAAAAAATATTTCTTCCTACATTAATTTATGTGCTGTAGCACATAAGCACGAGCCGCCACTGAAAGAATGGATATAGTGGATTAGTTTTATTTGCCTCATTCACGTCTGTCTCTTAGCATATTGTATTGCCATTTCAGCCTCCCAGCTTCAACATAGAGAAATAGATTCTGGATACTGCTGACTAAAATAAATGGAAAACATTGTGATTGTGGGGCAAAGCTGCTTGTCCCTACTTTCAATTTAATTAATTAAAACTGAGTTGTAATTAGGAGAGGAATTTTATTGATTTTAAATATAGTATGATTAATCAGTTAGTAAATAGTTCTGTTTACCCTTGCACACTGAGCACAATTTAAGGTCACGGTAGAAGGTCTCCTGCCATCTCTAAACTATAAGCAAAAGTGTAAATAGCCATTTACTTTTATGTAGCGTGATTCCATACAAGGCGTAAACATAAAATATCTATGGTTAGCTGATAAATCATATATGACAATTCTTGTCAGAGCTGGAAGGAAGGTGACAATTTCAATATTGTGATGGAAACACACATAATAATTATGGGCATAATTTTATATTCCCAAGCGGTTTCATTTATTTCAGTAGGCTTGACATTCAAACCTGCTGTCCTGAAAAAGGTGGCTCAGGTACTCGAAAAGTTGAAATACTATTTATACCCAACCTGACTACACTAACTGTTGATGTATGGTAAGCCATCTGCTCTCTTTCTAATCCAAATTAGACTGTGGCATTTTATCCTCACTTGCTTTAAATAATTGTTTGTGTGTGTGTGCATTTTTCCAAAGAAAATTGTAATCGTTTCTTCTGACCATAGTAGATTCCAGAAAATACACTGATGAGGCTGATTTTTAATTTTGTAAAAAATACTCTGTAACCTGTCAGTGTTCAACAAAGTAATTCATAAAATTAATTTATAATACTCTCCGTATTTTAAATAATGTTATCATTACATACATGGGGATTTTCAGATAGTAAAGTTTTGACTTTCAGCAATATCTCTATTGTTGGTTTATGATACAATGATGAGTCTGATAAATTATATAAATATAAATTTGCATTAAGTTTTTGTATTCAACCATATTATTCATTTGATATAGATAATATTGCTCTTCATCTTTAAATATTAACACCACACAACCATCATAAATTGCCAAGTGCACACTGTTTATCCACATTTTCATTTCTTAGTCATTACTAATCGTGTAGGAATCATCTAATGTTGAATAAAGACGTAATCTCTATTTTATGTAGTTTTAATTTGATGATTTTTATTTCCTTTATTGCAGTACTTCAGTTATGAATATAATTCCTTAACATTAAAAATAAAATGAATATGGAAACTATAGCTTGCCTGTTGTAAAAATAGTTCTTACATTATGAAGTTTAAAATCAGAGAAATTGCTTGGATTGGGGTTTTAGGAAAGTTATCATGTAGCAGAGGTCCATGTTGTTGGTCAATGGCTGTGGGAATGATCATTCTTGGGAGGTCAAGTGAAAGGTGGAAATTGTTTCAAAGACGATTGTTTAAATTTGTTTGTATAAACATACACAAGAAAACATATAATTATGTATATAATTTATTAATATTGAAAAACACATTTGAGAAATACACAATGGTAGAAAAATAATCAAGTGTGTTTCAGAGCACCACAAAATTGTTTCCGTGCGCAGATATTAAATACATTTCATTTCCAACTTTGTTTCAGATTGACAATAGTCAGTAGACATAGCTTTTATCAACATTTGTTTATATGCATCGATGTCTATGCTCTCTATTATTAATACATTTGAAGGCTGCTTTAGATGATTAAAATGGTCTATTACCATCCCTCCTTTGGTATTAGTTCCACATAGTTCTATTGTTGCATATCTTTCTTTTATATCTGTAGCTACTTGTGGGTTTATCATAACACTTGCAGCTATTTGATCACATTGAATCCAAGCACCAAAGATTTCATTTTCAATCATATTCTTCTCAATTTT